>JAULUF010000019.1:2815000-4040000 GCA_031834385.1 Semotilus atromaculatus | reverse complement strand
CCTCTCATTCAGAGGAGACATTTAGGCCCATAACAGAGAGCAATGGCACTATAAATTTAACATGAGGCCCCTCTGCCTCGCTGAATAGAAGGAGAAAGACTGCCGTTCTGATAAACATACTACTCTAATGAGGTGATAGGGGCACCTTGGGCCATTTCAAACACGCACCACTGATTTGAGAGATTTAGGGCCCTTCAGTGTTCTGGTTAACACACTCGCTAGTTTTGTCACATACACATATATTCATGGAAGATCATAAAAAACACCATCATAATAAACTAATGCAGGAACACACAACGCAGAAGAAAAAAATCCACAATTGTATTTCTCTTTTACATAGGGAGAAATACAACTGACATTCAAAATGCACATGCCATTTTAATTTGAATGCACATTTAAAAAAAAGATAAACAATATTGTCAGAGTTGTGATTAGTTTCATTGTGTTTTTCTTCATATGTTTTGGCTTCCCGTGCAGCGTTCTCATCATCCTTGTTAGTTTCTCATTACATTCACCTGTTTAATTTGTTCCCTTGTTGTCTCTGTGTATAAAATACTTCCTGTTTTGCTCTGTTCTTGGTCCGTTTTGTTAACATTATGGGAGGAAAGTGTTTATGTTTCTCCTGAGATTCTCCTACGTATTACTGTTGTTAAAAGAAGAAAAGTATTCTGGTATTCTTCGTGTTGGCTTCCTATCACTCGTGACATATATATATATATAATATCATGTGATATGAACATATGAGTAACCTAGAGAAGTTATTGCAATCTATTGCAATTCTTAACAATCTATTGCTACTTAATCTAGCCAATACAAATTACTTTTGTTGACGTAATCTAATTTGTCCGGTTGATGATGTCAGATTAAATAACATTTTTATTTAACCAGATAATAATAAATAAATAAACACGTTTTAAGGTGTAGGTAACACTGTCTGTCTAAAATGGTATGGTAGAAAGCATCCATTCATGTGGTTTGAAAGCTTATCAAACTCACACATTTGATGTTAAAGAACAGAAAATACTGAAGTGGGTGAGGCTGGTGCCATAAAAGCCGTCACAAATTTCACGGCAGTAATTACGACCTTCAGCTTCTTAATGTTGACAGCGTGGCTCTAATTGCTCTCTCTGTAATTGTGTTATGGCTTTTTTAAAGGCAGGATAGATAATGAAAGAGAAGTGATCAGCCATCTGTGCAGCAGGTAGCAGGGCCCATTCTCCTCTGGAAAGAGTAATATTACCACACCAAATTATAGGTACAAATAAGTCTCTTTAACAATGCTGGTGAAGAATTACTGCTTCATTAAAATGACATATACGGATGAATGATGAGAGTCTGTTGATTTTAGCCTTCAGTTTCCAACATTATGCATCATATTTTACAGCCACAATTAAATCGCACGACAGTAATCAATATGAGAACTTTGAAAAATGATGTCTTTAATAATGAGATACAAGCATGCTCATTTGCTCTCATGCATGTGTGCGCAAACAATTAAAATCTCATCAATCATTTTCTCTTAAATAATACTGTGATCCCTGACTGCTCCAGAGTAATATCACTGCTGATGTTTATTGGTTTGCAACTTTTATGGAAGTGATAACGGATAGAGAACAGGAAATTGTGAGGAGAAGAACGGGAAGGAAATCGACCAAAGGGAGATTTAAACCACAGATCCATGAACTTACTGCTAAGTTTCATTTCTTCATCTCTTTTCATTTCCATTTCCTCTTCCTTTATTATTCTTTTATTTTCCCAATTCAATTTTCCTCAATCCATTTTCCTTTTATCTTCCCCTTCATGTCCCATTCCTTTCCTGTTTCCTTCTCCTTTTTTCCCTTCCCGCTTTCCTTTCTTTTCATTTCTTTTGACACCTGAAGAGTTTTACTTCATCCAACAGTATTACTTCATATGTATGAGTTCCGAGAACAGGATGAGATGCAATATTAATTGCTAATTCTGTCAGAAATGACCTTGGATGCAGCATGTTTTGAACATCAGTATGAGTCCATGCGGATTAACCGCAAGGAGTGGCGGATCCAAGGGGCGACCTTCTCCCGCTCTTCGGTTGCTGTTACTACAGTGATTTTCTCACCATTAAAGTCCAGCTCTTACCCAAAGCCTATCTCTCTGTGCTCTAATTTCTCTCTGTCTATCTCTCGGGACTCTCCTCTCTCATCTTAACACACTTTTATGGTTTTAGGGAAGCGTGCATATCCAACATCAAAGATATTTTACTGTCTGTTCACAAATTTCTTCACGATAAGTCTTCCGTGAAGCCAACACACGCAGCTCTCATATAAAGAAGTCGCTGACGGAGCACAAAAGGAAAGTCTGAGGGTTTTAAAGCTCAAGCGGAGGGCTGAGGAGCAATAACTGAAGTTATAATGAGCTCTTTCAGCTCCAGACACCCAACCTTTTCTTCCCTCCCTCTTTTACTTATAATTTCTCATTTGGAATTAACACTAAACTTATCTCAAATGCAGCTATGAATATAACAGTAGAGCTTTTCCATCTCAACAAAAACGTGTAAACTGCCCAATGCCATCATGGTTCATAATGAAACTGAGCTTCTATAGCATATGCAACCTTGCACAGGAAATGTTGTTTGTAGTGCTAGATAACCTTAGGCACGATTATCTACTGCCTTGATTTTTTTCTTACAAAAATGGTCTATACAAAATAATCTGTAAGTATGCACATGTCAAATCAAAGAGCCATTTTGTGGAGGTCAATGACTGGAGGATGATACAGTGAAATCATGAGTCTTTTGATGCCATCTTAAAATGTGAATAAAACAGAGAAAAGAGGCAGCCGTCACATGTCTGCATTCATTAATTACTCAAACAAACAAATTCTCAATACTAAAGAACATCCAACAAGCATGTAGTAATAAAAGGAATTTGCCAAGCATGATTTTTCTCAGATGATAATGAAGACTGTCTTTGATAGTCTAAAATACACCAAGGTCATAGCCTATACAGTCAACACCTGAAAAGCAGAACACAGCAAAAATAAAAATAAAAGACAA
Organism: Semotilus atromaculatus; assembly: GCA_031834385.1. Lineage (NCBI taxonomy): Eukaryota > Metazoa > Chordata > Actinopteri > Cypriniformes > Leuciscidae > Semotilus > Semotilus atromaculatus. The sequence goes on along the minus strand of JAULUF010000019.1, from coordinate 4,036,969 downwards.
GCAAATATGATATTAAAAAAACTAAAGTCAATGGGTACCATTTTGTTTTGGACACCACTGACTTTCATTATATGGACAAAAACAAAGGATCTTCTTTCGTCTTGCACAGAAGAAATCAAGCCATACAGATTCGGAACGACATAAAGGTGGGTAAATGATGGCAGAATTTTCATTTTTGGGTGAATTATCACTATAAGATACACAGTCACAAGATCAGCATAAAATGTGACAGACGCCAACGTGAGTTTTTCGTACATGCCAGAAAAGGTCACAGATGATTTAGAAACAGCGTTATGGTAAATTTCATTTGCAAAGCTCACAAATTAATAAATACCTCCAGTCTGTCTCTAGAGGCCAAAACATAAATTAGAAATGTAATGTCCGGGCAGAGACAAAACAACGGATGCCAGCAGTGTCCCAGAGCCTCAAAAACAATCAGACGATGCTAAATATAGCCAAGTGAAAACCGCAGATTCATGCACAAGCAAGAATCAACACCTCGTGCCATCAGGGATTACCTGTTTTAATTACTTCCTCCTGCTCGTATTGACGTCTTCTGCTCTCCGGTTCAGCCTCTCCAAGTGTCTTTCCATTAGAATCGATGGCTGTGATCTGTACAATGTTTGTGTGATAAGCTGTGATGAAGCATTTACAGGCTTTTGTAATCTGTTTTTCACTGAACAGATAAAGCTTATTGCTTTGGGAATAATCTTTGATGGCTCACTGGCTGTTTGCCGGGTTATCTGTGTAAAATTGCAACAGAAAAAAATTAACCATAAGCAGCTTTGCAGGCCTCCTTTGGGTCTGGGGAAGAGAGAATGATTTTTAACCAGATTTCACACAAAAAATACATAATGAAATGAAAGTATTGGCAGCACTGAAAAAGTGAACAGAAATGGCATAATACCGGATGAAGCATCTGCTGAGATTAAAATCATCACATAATAAAGAAAGATTTAACATTTCTCATTTGATTGCAAAAATAGTTTTTAGATACTTGCTCTCATGAACTAGAGTATAACATGACCTTCAGAGATTTGCCAGTTGTTTGTATGATTTATTTTATTGTATCTTTTAACAATGTGTTTTTCTTGAGTCAAATTGACCTCAAACATAAATAATGTTATCTAAAATGACAATCTAGATGTTAACGCTTCAATAATATCTGCTTATTTGGTTTTGATTAGGACAGAGTAAGAATTTGAAAATAAAGGCACATTTTCAAATTTTATAATACTGGTGGTTTAATTTTATATTAGAAATGTATACAATTCTTATATTTATACAGGTGAAACTCGAAAAATTTGAATATTGTGCAAAGGTTATAATTTTGATGATTATGGCTTACAGCTTATGAAAACCCCAAATTCTAAATCTCAGAAAATTTGAATATTACATGAAATCAATAAGAAAAAAGGTGGTAACACTTTATTTTTTGGTGTCCTTGTTACAATGTAATTATATATTTAAGTACAGAGTAATATTAAGTAACTACATGTACTTACTATAGGGTAGGATTAGGATTTCGTTGAGGGTTAGTTGCATGTAATTATGCATAATTTACTATTATTACTACGGTATAAGTACATGTAACATATGTAAAAAGGACACCGTAAAATAAAGTGTTACCAAAAAGGATTTTAAATACAGAAATGTCAGCCCTCTGAAAACTATAATCATGTATATATATATATATATATATATATATATATATACTAAATATATCAGTTTCACCCTTTTAATTTGAATTACTGAAATACACTAACTTTTGCACAATATTCTAATTTTTCGAGTTTCACCTGTATATTTTTTATGATGTTAGTGCACAATAAGAAGTTTGATTATTTGGAATCAGCTTACTTTTGCATTTTTGTGATTTATCATCAAGACACTAAATAAAATACTACCTTATTTCTGTGCTTTCCCCAATATAAAATATTTGACTGGTACCCAGCCTGAATCATTTGATATTGTTTGTATGATGTTTACCCACTAGTCTGTATGATTCACGACTGCGTTATTTTTAAACGCATCCTGTCTTCTGGTATGGTCTTTCAACATTCAAAAGAATTATCATCAAAGTTCTAAAGATTAAAAGACATCCAACTCATTCTCACAGTGTACCAGCAAATCTGGTTGAGAATATTCTCCAGCTGAAAATAAATATTGATCTGATAAATGCAGTGAATATCCTGTGATCTGTGGCTTCACATATTGTCATGCGATATGAGCTATAAAGGTGTCATTCAGGTTTTAACCCTCATGTTCGGTTGAGACTGACTTTACTATTTTTGTTTGTACATGTGAAAAAGAAAATTTAATTAAAGATTAAAGGGATAGTTTACCAAAAAAATTTAAATTCTGTTATTTTTTACTCGCCGTCATGTTCTCCCAAACCTGTATAAGTTTCTTTCCTTCGTGGAACACAAATAAAGATATTTAGAAAAATGTATTAATGTTTTTTTTGGTCCCTAATAGAAGTCAGTGGTGGTTCCGCAGAGGAATCTTCTTGTAGAGTCATTCTTGAGTGAACTATCCTTTCAAAAAAAAAAAAATCCACTTCAGATTATGCTCCTATGACCTAATCAAAGCAGACAGTAATTACTGAAGCTTTATCTCTCTGTTTTATATCTGTTTAAGTACTGTTGTGTGTGTCTGAGGTCAGCTTGACCCCATCAGCAAAGAAATACAATAAAAAAAAATCTCAACACAAATACCAGTTAGACAATCTTATCATGTGAAAATTCATTGCATTTATTCATATTTCATATAGGCTCTCTAAAGCCCCAAATTTTGGTTATTATACATAAAGGGCAGTTTAAGCCCGTTATCAAGTAAAAATGTAGTTTATACTAATTTCTAATAAGATTATGAAAAAGTAATTTAAAGGGATACTTCACCTCTGGAAAGATGAATGTGTATTTAAAATGGGTCATTTATGTAGAAGAAATGTGAAATTATTTTTGAATTTGAAGCTTTCTAGACTGAGAAAAGCCAGAAAATGTATTTCAGTCAGGACCACTTGAGTCAAGAATACCAAAAAACATTTATTTTCCAAAATATTTATTTGCATGATTGATAAAGTTACATTTGGCGGTATGGCTCTGTTCTAAATTACCCATCCTTTTCATGAGCTCCATGAAAGCTAGTCGGGTAACAGCAGCAGCTTCTGGGGACAATCTCCCATTTAAAACTGGGAAAGCAGCAAACAATTCCCCCAATTGAGAACAGAGCATGCATCAGTGAAAACAGAATGACACTGATTAAGTTAAACAGAGTTAAAGGAGGAGCTAGGGGAGGAGGTGGGTTGCAAGCATGCAGTGGAAGCAACTAAGCAGACATACTGAAAAATGGCTTTAAATAGGCCCTTGATTGAAAGAACTGAAGGCGTATGAATTGGATCAGCTGATCGACTGGTATCAGCTGATAGCTGAGCTTGACTACGCGGCCTGCCTGAACTAACGCTGAACGCTAGATTTTTGGCTTATGTGGATGAAAGACTACTCCCAGAATGCACTTGGTTCGCTGCCCTAGGAGGCCACGCCTACCGGTAACAGAGCGCAGTAATTAAACAACAAGGCTAGGCTACTAGTGAGTCTCCGTGACGAGTCTGCCCAGGTTTTCGAATTTGAGATCACCCAAAATGTCCGGAATTCGGCTTTTGCGTTCTACAGTCACCATTCATTGGGCCCTATCTTGCACTCAGCGCACGATCTGAAACGCAAGTGTCAAAGCGCAAAGCGCAAGTAACTTTGTGGGCGGATCCCGGCGCTGTTGCTATTTTCCCGGCGGGATAAATGCCTCTTGCGCCCGACGCAAATCTAAAAGGGGTTGGTCTGAAGTAGCTTCATTATTCATAGGTGTGGTTTGGACGTAACGTGAAATAAACCAATCAGAGCGTCATATCACATTCCCTTTAAGAGCATGATGAACGAGGTGCGCTTGTTCCATGGCGCAATACTATTATAACGGCGCATTTACCAGGAGCACTTCAGAATCGGTTCACAGCCGAGGAGATCGATGTTCACGTCAGGGCCGTAAAAGAAAGAGAAGTGGCATTGGAGATGGGACAAACCCACCCAAATTAGCTTCGGTTATACATGCATATAATAATTTGGGTAAATATGTAGGCCTAAGCTTTATGCCTATTTTTCCGATCGTCATGGACACAACATATTAATACTGTGAAGCTGCTTTGATACAATCTCTATTGTGAAAAGCACTATATAAATATACTTGACTTGACTGGACAACAATGATTTCCCTCGTGTTTTAATATTTTTCCTTATCAGGCACGTGCAGAGGGGGGGGCTTTGGGTGCTCGAGCCCCTGCCCTTTTTCAAAATCAATCGAAAGTGCCCCTCTCAAACAAATAATTAAAATATTGTTTTCAATAAAACAAAATGCATTTGATTATAATTAATAATGTATCATTTGCAAAAAGGAAAATGCATCTGTGTAGATGAGAGAATCATCTACAGTGTATGCGCGTTGTTCACAGTCTGTATTATGACCAAGCACGCGCGCTTAAAATAGCATCTGAATGTACGCGCAACGCGCCAATGACTTTAGACTAGGTTTTTTCTGGTCAGTGGCGCAATTGTTTTCTGGAACTGCAAAATAGCATGAGGGAAAGTATGCGCCGGAACACGCCTCCTCTTTGCGCTGAACCACCCCGGGGAGCGCAAGTGTATTTCTTAGTTTACCGACGTGTGTCTGTGGACGGAAAAGTCCGCTTTGCGCGGGTGCAAAATAGGAATGATACATGCGTCGGTGTACAAAGTCAATTGCGCTGAGTGCAAGATAGGGCCCATTATGTTTACTGTGGCGAGCAGGACGAGACTGAGGGCCGCGGGAGAACGACGCAAGGCCGGTGGCGTGATTACTGATGTGCGACACCTGTGAGACGCACCGTATCTCTCACGGAGGAGCGGGAATTTTCTTAGCAATGTTAAAACGCACATCAACCGATCAATTGTTTAGCGTTCATGTAAACACTGCATTCAGATTCACCAATTGGAATTAATTCAGTTAGATTGAAACAAAAGGTGTGCATGTAAACAATGAATGGTGACTGCAGAAAGCAAAGGTGAATCCCTTGACGGCCGGACATGTTCGGGAAAAAGAGGATGATAACCCCACTACTCAGCTTTCTCCACAGAACAAGAGCCTGCTAGCTTAGCTTCCCAAAAAAGATGGCTGACAATATGTGTACATTCTGTGAGTGAGATCCCACCCTCTATGGGCTGGTTGAGAACATGCGGGACAGCCCCTACTACTGGCTGTAGTCTTTAGCCTCTGGACAAAAAAATCCTCAGATGATGCAAAATGAAGATTTTTGCGTCATCTGAGGATTTTTTCCAGACAAAAAATACATAAATCTCTCGTCTCAGGGGGATATGAGGGTGGAAAGCATGGTAATTCAAAAATACTACAGGTTTTCTAATAATACAAAGCTTAATGCTAAATCCTGAAGTATCCCTTTATATCTAGCTAGAATTTAGAGAGCCCAAAAAGAATGTGATGATTAAAGCAAAGAAAGACCCTGAAAAAGAAAGAAAAAGCTGATCATAGCAGATAATAAATTGAACACAAATGATCCAGGAATGATCTGACGACTTTTTAGAGCACACCGAGTGGTTCGTCATCCTCCAGTCAACACTCTCCATTAGTCCACCATATAGCAGCTGCCTGGCAACAACCAACTTTAGATGGAGAAGAGATCCCAAAGGCCTGCACAAACATCTCAGTATGCAAATCCAGTGTGTGTTGTCTCTTTACTCTGCCTAATGCTGTGCTATCACTCACTCTGATTCTCTCTCTCTCTCTCTCTCTCTCTCTCTCTCTCTGTGTGTGTGTGTGTGTGTGTGTGTGTGTGTGTAAGCATACATCTGTTATACCTTTCGATAGGCCGCCTCCAGCTCCCAGGAGAGAATGATTCAGGAGCAGGAGTTTTAAAGCCTGTCTGAAGCCGTCTGACATCACACACGCTGCAGGTCTGAATGACATCAAACTTCCATGAAAATCGAGTCTAAATCGGCACCAATGTGGGTTTAAAGCTGTAATCTTCCCTTCTAAAAATGCTAAAAATGAGGAAAATAATAATAACCTGACACTTGGGCAACTTCTACCTGAAGAGTTTTCATTTTTCACTTGACAAGTGTTTCGGATTCTTTGTGTGATTTAGCCATGAATCTCGATTAACATGCAGTCAGTGGCTGCAGACAATGAGAACAACGCTGGTCAATGATTGATTCCCTTCTATTGTCATCACCTGACTTTATTTGTACAGAACTTTTCCTGGCAAGTCTAAATAGTTCATGAAGGCCCATTCAGACATCTCACAGAGGTGATTAAGCTTCTAGCAAAATATTACCGATATTTTTATACAGATATTTATTTACTATTTATTTATACCTAGGTGAAAAGTATTTGAGCCTTCCAAACTTAGATACATCACCACCAGTAGGTTAAATGTAGTTATATGACATAACATAACCAATTCTATCTCACAACCAATTCGTACGAGTGAGTAACATGTGGCTGTTTCGTATGAATTCGTACAACCTCACTCGTACGAATACAAATTAGCCACCTCGTAAAATTTGTATGAATTGCCTTGAGATCGGGTTGAACATAACATAACACATAACACATAACACATAACACATAAAACATAAAACATAAAACATAAAACATAAAACATAAAACATAAAACATAACATAACATAACATAACATAGCATAACATATAACATATAATATAACATATAACATAACATAATGCCATTTGTACTGAATATGTTCTGGGACAGAACCATCCATGTTAGAAAGACCAGGGTCGTATGTAATCACGATTGGTGAAACGTTAATTCATTTAAGGGTAAACTGAGAAAGTCTGCAACTTAAAGCACAATTCCAAGCACATGGCCTTCAGACATCAACATCTTTAGTCATATTTTTATAGTCATATATACAATATATTTCATCCCCTTTTCAATTAGTTACATAAAATGAATATAAATTTACATCGCCTGGATGATTACTTCTGATTTAATGCTAAACTCTTAACTTTTATTAGATGTGATGTATTAAATGAAATAGGAAAAATCCTCTAACGCATTGATTACAGCCTGTAATGCTAACATTACAGACCACACAGTTAATGGCACATTAGTGATTCACATTTTGACTGGTTTGGTTAAAGCTATCTAAAGGTCAGGGGTCTTTTGCGATGCTCATTTTGTGCATACAGTACATGAGGCCCCTGACCTTTATATAACTTCAACCAAAGCAGTAAAATAATCCCTAATGGGTTGCCATTAACTGTATGGTCTGTGCTGTTAGCATTATGGCTAGCCTGCAGTGGAGTGAAATGGTAGCACAGACAGCATGAAATCAATGTGTTACAGGATTTTTAATACTGTGTAAAGCCAATCAATAATTTTTTTTTTTACAAGCTAACTGATATAATCTACAATGGCTGAGTGAGTCGCAAGGCAGAGACACTAAGGATGACAAGAAATGTACAAGGGAAGAATTAATGTTTGTTTGAAAGATTAAGACAGCCAGTACAGTCATTCACATTCATGGATATTCATTTAAATGACCTTTGACCCTCAAAAAAATAACCCATTCAAGCAAATGGAATTTTAAATATGGGTTATTATGGACCCTTAGGGAATTGCTTCTGCCCTTTATAATTTATTAAAAAGTGTCTACTCTTGGTCTTCAATCAACTTTTGATATAACACTAGATTCCTGCATTTGTGCTATAGCTGCAATTCAGTGATCTGACATCCATCCATTTTCTTTATTTTAAAAGCTTTAGCAATTATTGTGAAAAATAGGCCGATATTTTTCCATGTCAAGCTAAAGTTAAGGCAGTGACTGGGCCATTAGACACAAGCTAAGAATAAACACATTTAAAGCTACATGCACACAAACAGAAAGCAATATTTCACTCACAGATACAACAGGAATACTCACAATATGTTTTTCAGCGTACCACATTTTCTACCAACAGATTTCTGAGCAAATGGAATAGCTTTCATCTGAACAGTGACGCCAAAATCCAGATGAATCAGATGTTTCCGACGCTGGGGGAATCTTAAAATGTTCTGTTTTCAGCACACAGATTTAGCTTTTCCAACAGGTTTTGGGGAAAGCTGTAATTGCAGGTGTATTCTCTCAAGATACTTAAATCCCAGCCATCACCGCAAAAACTCCAACAACAAACTTCACTCCACCTTCATCGCACATGTACATGAACACACATTCACACACAAAAGGACAAACCTACTGCAAATCTACCGGCAAAAGTTTTGGCGTCTCAAGAGAGTGAAAAACAGCTTGTGAGATTTTCAGCAAATGTGGAATTCCATCTCGCTTGAGTAAATATAACACAAATCTGGGCCATGTTTCGAGGATGTTTCTGCTTTCTCCCAGTAAAAAGCTTTGAGTTATTGGCATCTACAGATTGTGGTATAGTTCTCATGGCAAACACTGAGGTGTAGAGATGCACACATTGCACAGTGTACTAAATAGATTAATGCTTTTATTCAGCAAGAATGCTTCAAATTGATCAAAAGTGACAGTAAAGATAAAGTTACAAAAGATTTCTATTCCAAATAAATGGTTTTATTTTTATTTTTTACTTTCAATTCAAAGAATCCTGGTAAAAAATGTATCACTGTTTCCACAAACATATTAATTACACAACTGTTTTCAACATTGGTAATAAGAATGTTTCTCGATCATCAAATCATATTGAATGATTTCTGAATGATCATGTGACACTGAAGACTGGAGAAATGACTGCTAATGCAATGGCTGAATAAATAAAGTGAATTTAAATATTCAAATAAAAAACCTTTGTTTTAAATTGTAATAATATGTCACAATATTACTGTATTTTTGATCAAATAAAAACAGTGAACTCAAGAGGCTTGAGAAAAAAGTTCAAGAGAAAAAAAAATGTACAGACCCCAAACTTTTGAATGGTATATACTTTCATTAAATACCAATTACTTGACTGATAAATGAAGTAATTTTAGAAAAATGGGCATGCGTCTATATTGTACATGTGACAATAACTGAATTTTTAACAATAACAAAACAAAAAAGGTGGTGATATCCTTCAAATATGCTCAAGTTAAGCAACAAGTTAATGCCTCCTTCCATCAAATAAAGTGCCTAAAGAAAAAGAAATGAATTCATTTCAAAGTATATGTTCAAAAAAGGACCTAATACAAATAATGACCATTTCTCTAGCACATTTAAAAGCTTTTGTAATTTTCGTAGAATAACAAAGTATAGTATTAACTGTAATTGTATGTGATTTTTTTCATGCTGGGAACATTTTCTCAGTCTATGTCATTACCTCAATGACCCCCTCATTGATACATGGCAGCTTGCTGGTCGGCATGTGATTTATGAGTCCGTTTTGTCTGATTGCCTCATAAAGTAGTCTTTTTCCCTCTGCCCATCTCAGCAGTGACCAACAATAAAGGAGAGCGTTTGGCAGCTATTAAATAAATATTTATCCACATGCTCCTCTGCGGCTTTTCCCCCTCCGGCCGTACATCTCAGTCTGAGTTGGAAAAGGAATGAGAAAAGTGAAGTAGGTACTTTTTAATCAAGAGAGAAAGCAATGAGTGCAGCAGGATGTAACAAATACCCTCGTGCTGTGCTGGATAGAGGAGGAGGTAAGAGCCGTACGGTAATGAAGTGAGACAGGGACATGTATGGACAGGACAAATCACTTGGCTGCTCATCCACGGTTCCCCTCCCGCTTTATCAAGGGCCAAGCTTTCCACGTAATCCCCCGCCAATCAATTACCCTTCACAGAGAAAGTCAATCAACCAACCCTTCGGCTATTCTTGGCCAGACCTGTGCTGAAGGTGAAAGCAGTTGCATTTAAGTTCAATGCCATCTGTGACTGGAGGTCCAAAAACTGTGTAATCATAATATTTGATATATTAATACAGTACATTCAAATTTTATATACATATTGATCATATTTAATAACGCATCTTGATCTTTTAAAGGTTTTTTTCTTTTGGATTTTTCTCTAATCAAGCATTAATCTAACAACATTTAATGAGGTTTACGTTTATGACAAGGACAAACAATTTGCAAATGGGATAGGATTAATACTATTTTTTTTTTTTTTGATTATAAAATAATACCCATTTTGTTTTAAGGATGTTTCGATATTTTAGTGGAAAACAAGCCCCCCAAAAAATACAGATCAAGATGTTTACTCATCATTCTTGTGTCCAATCAAAAACTACATTAAAAACAAAACAAATAACCTTTCAGATTGTAACTTGAGGTCACACTGAATTCTCAAATGCTTTGCTGAAGGCAAAACTCACTCATCGAGTTGCTAATGATGATCACTTTTCTGCAGAGTATGTAGCACCTCTGGCTTTTCTGGCTTTTCCATCTGCTGCACCAGAAAACAAACATTAGACCCCTACAGCTAGCGTTCGTTGGGAGATGCTCCAATTTATTCTTCCGATGTTACAAGTGCTAATCTAATAATGACAGGGAGGAAAATTACGCCGCATTGGTTGTCACAGTGCCTTGAACCCGGAGGATTTCAGCTTTTCTGAATGAAGTGTGAAAGCCTGAAACAAATCCCTATTACATGTCATTAAGCGAGTGAAAATGAGAAGCGTAGGGGGGCAGAAAGAGATGGAGGGAGGAACAGAGGCGGGTGGGGATATATTAAGTGGAGTTTAAAATGAAAGTTCGTTCGGAGCATTTTTAGATAATCCTTCAACTCCCGCTAATCGGTCCGCATGGCTAAATATCTTAAAACACTTCTTTCCATTAAAGCTTCTTACAGAGTCCACAAATCTCAAGTTCAATGGTTCTTCCTAAAGCAGGGGTTTATTAACTGGTGGGTCATGACCTCAAAAAATTTATTGCAAGCCTGTTCTGAAGGGAAAACAATGATAAGTCCAAACTGAACAATGCAACTGCCATAGAATTGGGCATAATTGTATGGATAGTAAAATAAAGGCTTTGTCTAATTATCAGTAAATACTAGAGTATTTTGGCACAAATCCAACTGTTGCTTGGTAGATGACATAAATTAGCCAGATGCCAAGATGGACAGGTTGTGTGACATGCCCTCATCATCAAAAACCAAGAACAAACCCATATATAAAAAAAGCCAAGTCTAATGCATTAAAAACACGTTCTCACATTTCTACTGATGTTTATGCATGTGCAAAAATGTTTCAAATGAACTTATATTCTGCAATGATGTACATTATTAAATTGATTACAAATTACACTAAAGACATTTATAATGTTCCAAAACATTCCTAATTCATATAAATTCAGTTCTTTTGAACTTATCAATCGAAGTAAGTTCAGTTTCCACAAAAATATTAAGCAGTACAACTGTTAAACATACAAAATGTTTCTTGAACACCAAATCATCATATTAGAATGATTTCTGAAGGATCATGTGACACTGAAGACTGGAGTAATGATGCTGAAAATTCAACTGTGCCCTCACAGGAATACAATTCAATTAGAAAAGTGTTATTTTAAATTGTAACAATGTTTCATAATATTACTGTTTTGCTGTATTTTTAATCAAATAAATGCAGCCTTTTTAAGATTTCTTTCAAAAACTTTAAATAAATGTGTCGACCCAAACTTTTGAACGTATATAAATAACATTATCATATCTATTATTTAATAATAAAATACAGGGGAAATTTAATTTTTTTTTAATATCGTGCAAAACTTCATGTATTTCAGTAATTCAAATTAAAAGGTGAAACTAATATATTTAGTAAATAGCAATATACATATGCATGATTATACTTTTCAGAGGGCTGACATTTCTGTATTTAAATTTTTTTATTTTTTTTATTTCATGTAATATTCTAATTTTCTGAGATTTTGAATTTGGGGTTTTCATAAGCTGTAAGCCATAATCATCAAAATTATAACTTTTGCACAATATTCTAATTTTTCGAATTTCCACCTGTATAATAAATAACAGGATCTCAGAAATGCATCCAACCAAAATCATGTGTATTTGCTGCAAGCCTTTCAGAAGAATTTCTGCTCGAAACGCTTGACACATGTCTCCTGTGCCTTTCCACAGGGCCCATCTCTAAAGGCTCATTCTCCCTCTCCATGATTCCCTGCGTCCCAGAGCTCACAGGCTCCCCCTGGAGCAACACAATCGCTCTGATACCAACATCAGGCTCCAGCTGCAGACAGCCATTGTGTGCTGCAGACACATGTCTGCCGATGACACGTCCTTCTCACCGCAACACACACAGCCGTCCCTGTTCTCTCCATTTCCCTCGGCCTGTCTCTTTCCATACTCATCTATTTCCTTTGTCTATCTGTGTGGGTGTGCGTGAGTCCCTCTCCTTTCGCTATCTTCCTCTCTCTCGCTGATTCCGCCAATCAGTGAAGTCTTTAGTCATGTGCTGTCTATCATGTGTCCCGGTCCCATTGAGAGAAATCTCATCCCAGCCATCTTTGTCAACCAGACAACCTCATGACCCCCAGGGAGGGTGGGAGAGCGAGAAATGTGTTTTTCGGTAAAAGTGAGGGCTGGCAGTTTTTGTGAGCCAGTGATTTGTCAATGACGCGGTGGAGAGGAACTCAAGAAGTGCTTCTGTTGTTTCACAATTGGTGAAGGGTTTTCTTTATGTCTGCCAGGATGGCAGAGTTGAAAGACAAACAAGTGTGATGGATGTTGCTTCTTTAGGCGAAGACTTTCTGCACAATGTTTCCTCTCCCGCCGCAGCTGCCGAGAGCCCGTAGGGAGGGGTGGACTTTTCTCAAGTATCCATTAAAAAAATTCATACAGGTCCAATGATCTGGCAACATTTTTAGATTGACTAATGTCATTAGCCGAATGCACTGATCTCATGGCTGCTTCTTAATTCGCAGGAATCTAAGAAGTCTAATTTGAGGCTCAAATGACCTGAGACAAAGTCAAGAGGATTTTGTAATGATCTGTACAATGGCTCTTGGTGAATGTTGAATTTGATTAGGCTTGTGATTTCGTTTGGGATTCAGATTAACGTTCATCAAGACCTGTTGGTGAAATCAGAGGTGGTTGGTCTGGACTGATTGGACACTCTCGAAATTATGGAGGGATTTGATTAACTCTCTCCTTCCTCTCCATCTACTAACAGGTTTCAGTCAAATTGAAAAGTAAAAAATAAAAAATAAAAGAAACCACTTTGGCGCTGACAACCTGTTCATAGTTATTCGGGTTAACACAGTGATTATAATGATCACTTCTGTCACCATTACTCTTTTTGCTTTCAGTCATGTGAAAAGAGTCTTCGCCACTTGACATTCTCATTTGGATTAATATGTGCATCTGGCCAAAGAGCTGCATGACATAAAGAGCATCAAATGTCAGTCACAAAAGCAAACTTCCACTAATTCAATAAACCAATCTGTTTATTTGCGGATTGCTTCAGAATCGGATGACCGGTTTAATACCACAGACTTTTGAAGTGAATTACCACACAGAAGTTTATGCAGTCTCCTCACATCTCAGCGAAGGCAGAAAATGAGGAGAAGGCGTCAGAAAGCCATCAGTGCATGTTTTTATGTGAGTGCGTTCTGTCTCCTCTGCATTATGGGTAATGGTGAAAGGAGAAAAGCTTCAGATTAGCTTCATGCTCCACTAGAAACATACTCTGTCTTATTGAGGACTGGCCATTTTTCATCTGTGCTTTCAATTTATTTATCATTTCAAACAATAACAACTCATGCAAATGAGAGACCGAAAGCTGTGTTCAGCACATTTCATAAATTGTGCCCTCAGCAGCAGAGGCGCTTGTCCCGAGATGAGAGCAGCTTTGGGCTAGATTACTCATACAGGCTGTTTCATTGTGTCACTGACAGCAGAATATTAGCGTTTCAAGAGAGTCCCACGCAAGTTCTTAGTGCTTTTAGCAAACAATGGACATGGGGAGTTTACTGATGGCTGTATAATTTTATAATATCATTGTTTATTTTACAACACACCACAACATGGTACATTTTTACTGCAAGACTTTTACTGCATTTAAAACTTTCCGGTGCAGATATACACATTTCAGATATATATATATATATATATGTTTCTCTCTCAGCACCTCAATTTGAATAGATGTTCCCTTTATGAATAGATTTCAGTTTTAAAGTATGAAATTTCTTCATTCAAATATTTGTATATTAATATAAAAATAATTATTGAGAGCACAGCACCATGCATATTTCACATCTATAGAATTTTTTTTATATCTATATAAAAAATATTCATCTTAATATTTACATTAGTTACACCATTAAATTAGGTGTCATTTTAACAAACAGCAGTTTTGCTACTTGTGAAGTTATCAAAAGTTAGTGAATTTTACTAGTTAAGTCAAGGAAACAAAAGGAAACCAACGTGTCATTGAAGAGATTGAGATATGAGACTTGAAATGTTAAGAAAATCAAATTCAAATATCAATTCTGTAAATATCACTTGTGAACAGTATTGTTATTCTGTCTCATTTACAAACTGTAATTATTTAAACTATGATAAAAGTTTGAAAATATCATTTAATTGATGTACACTCACCGGCCACTTTATTAGGTACACCTGTCCAACTGCTCGTTAACACTTAATTTCTAAGCAGCCAATCACATGGCGGCAACTCAGTGCATTTAGGCATGTAGACATGGTCAAGACAATCTCCTGCAGTTCAAACCGAGCATCAGTATGGGGAAGAAAGGTGATTTGAGTGACTTTGAACGTGGCATGATTGTTGGTGCCAGAAGGGCTGGTCTGAGTATTTCAGAAACTGCTAATCTACTGGGATTTTCACGCACAACCATCTCTAGGGTTTACAGAGAATGGTCCGAAAAAGAAAAAACATCCAGTGAGCGGCAGTTCTGTGGGCGGAAATGCCTTGTTGATGCCAGAGGTCAGAGGAGAATGGCCAGACTGGTTCGAGCTGATAGAAGGGCAACAGTGACTCAAATAACCACCCGTTACAACCAAGGTGGGCAGAAGAGCATCTCTGAACGCACAGTACGTCGAACTTTGAGGCAGATGGGCTACAGCAGCAGAAGACCACACCGGGTGCCACTCCTTTCAGCTAAGAACAGGAAACTGAGGCTACAATTTGCACAAGCTCATCGAAATTGGACAATAGAAGATTGGAAAAACGTTGCCTGGTCTGATGAGTCTCGATTTCTGCTGCGACATTCGGATGGTAGGGTCAGAATTTGGCGTCTACAACATGAAAGCATGGATCCATCCTGCCTTGTATCAACGGTTCAGGCTGGTGGTGGTGGTGTCATGGTGTGGGGAATATTTTCTTGGCACTCTTTGGGCCCCTTGGTACCAATTGAGCATCGTTGCAACGCCACAGCCTACCTGAGTATTGTTGCTGACCATGTCCATCCCTTTATGACCACAATGTACCCAACTTCTGATGGCTACTTTCAGCAGGATAATGCGCCATGTCATAAAGCTGGAATCATCTCAGACTGGTTTCTTGAACATGACAATGAGTTCGCTGTACTCAAATGGCCTCCACAGTCACCAGATCTCAATCCAATAGAGCATCTTTGGGATGTGGTGGAACGGGAGATTCGCATCATGGATGTGCAGCCGACAAATCTGCGGCAACTGTGTGATGCCATCATGTCAATATGGACCAAACTCCCTGAGGAATGCTTCCAGCACCTTGTTGAATCTATGCCACGAAGAATTGAGGCAGTTCTGAAGGCAAAAGGGGGTCCAACCCGTTACTAGCATGGGGTACCTAATAAAGTGGCCGGTGAGTGTATATTCAATATACATAAATTACTGCTCACAAAATTAGCCATAGCAAGATTCCAAAATATGACATTTTGAATGTTTAGGGAAAAAAACTGTGTTGTCAGCCGTACTATTAACCAACTAGCTTTTTCCCTGTGTACTTTATGTCCTTTTTACTTAGAGGTCAAACCTTATAGGTGTAAAAAATAAATAAATAATCAACACCACTTCATAAGCTTTACAAACAGGCAACATGCGCATCACAGTCTACAAACTCTGAGCATTTGTACTAAAAATGTCAACACTATACAAACTCACTGACTAAAATAACAAGATTGCTGCCCATGACTGTGAATATACATTGGTTATTAGATACTGAGACAGAAAAGATTGAAATTTGTGGCTCAAGTCAATCCCACTGTTGGTATATATAGAATGAACTAATCCCTTTCACTATCTCTTAAATTATTGCTTGGGTCATGGGTCTGCACGTAATGATTGGTCACATGCTATTGTTTATCTGCAAGGATCATAAAAGATTTCCTAGTCCAAGCAATGGATATAATTCAAATAGGAAACAACATTCAAGACGGACACAATTTATACACAACATATAAAAGATTTGTTTTCATTATGTAGAAGTGTTTTGTTAAACACAAATATAAATAATAATACCCTATAACTGTTATTTTATGATCAGTGAATCCAAACAAAGCATAAAGCTTTGGGTTTTGATGGAGATTGTTGAAACATTAAAAATTCACTCAGAAAGGTCACCCCCCTATACCCTCATACATTACTCGACTAATAGTCCACAAAATGAGTGAATAAAAACGAGTAAGCGAATTTGGACATGCAGTCCACCAGCAAAAGTACATTATGGGATTGAGTGCTCTCGATAACATTCACAATTGGGCATCTCACAGCAACACTCACCCGTGTTTTCTCATTACTGAATGATTCATCATTTTGAACGAATCGGTTGAGTCAAAGATTCAATGATCAATTCATAAACATCTCTCTCATAAATGAATGAATCGGTCGTTTGAACGAATCAATCAACGGCTCGCTCATTAAGATGGTCGCCTCCCGCCACCTACTGGCAGTTTAGTGTAGGGTTGCAAAGGGGCTGAACATTTCCGGTAAATTTCCAGAAACTTTCCAAAAATCCTGGAATGTTTCCCCAAAATCCTAGAAATTTTCGAAAAATCCTGGAAAGTTTCCGAAAATCCTGGAAAGTTTCTGGAAACTTTGCAACCCTAGTTTAGTGTTATGTTTAAAAGTATAATTCTTTCCAACGATTATTAATTAACTTATATGGTAGGCCTATTTAAAAAAATCTCATAGCATCATTTAATGAATTGTTATTTTTTTGTGTAAACTATCTCATTTGATCAGCCCTACCTAGGGTAACAGCCCTATTGAACGCACTTCAAAATGGTGGTGGGGATTCTCCTGAGGGGAAGTGCTACAGGAAGTTCACGAATGTATGTTTAAAATGCAGCCTCGTTTTGGACACCAGTACAAATGGCCATCCCATTCGTTTTGCTGGATCTTATTCATCCCATGAATGGTTTTGGACTGACTCCTGACTCCTGCCCAACACGATCTCATAAAAGTGCGTATCTACTGTATACCACAAATTTAATTTCTCATACCATTTATATGCCAAAAATGTTTTTGTACGCACTGTAAAACCCTTGGGTAGGATTAGGGGTGTGGAGTACGTGCATATTACACGCCATAAAGTGCGTATCATATGCACGCAAAAACTGCGTATCGCACGTATAAATGGCACGAGAAATTAAATTCGCTCAGTGGCCTGGATGCATGAAATTAAGCTGCTTTCGTTTTGTGCCTTTATGTCTGTTATCTCCATCTCCATCTCATACTACACAAAATTATGAAATGGAGATTCTTGGATTTAATTCCATCCCCCCTTTTCTATTAGACTCATAGCCGACAGATAGGGTTGTTACACAAGTAGGCCTACATAATTTGAATGATATTTCTCAAAGTGCTATTTATTTATTTATTTTTATGTGCAGCCTACAACTTTTTAATTAGCAAAAAGTTGCAGAGTGCGCCTTTAATTATCCTTTAATACATAAAAAAATAATACCTTGGTAAACAGCACAAAGACAACTAAATGTCTAAAAAATATATATATAGTTAAGCACGTTCTTTTTAACAGATAGCCCCCATTCCCTCTTGGTTAAAAAGGACTCAAACATTGGAAAGTATGCATTTAAACAACATTGCTCTCTCACCCTCCTCTTTTCCTTTCTCAAGTAGCTTTCAATCCATAAATTAATATGAGCTCTAATAAGCCCCTTAATAAGTGAATATGAAATTAGCACTAGTAAAGATTTGCTAGTTATATGCTTACGCTAATAGGGCAAATTGAGAGAAATGAATTGTAAAGAAGTGGGTGCTAATTAAAAGATAGTGTTGTGGAAGCGAGAAGAGGCTTTTTGCATGCAGCGCATGTAACAGCAATATGTCTGTTTGCTCTGTATGGACTGACGTGAGGACGAACGAAGGAGGAGAGACGGGAAGGATGGAACTGGAGAGGAGATAAATGAAGGATTGATGAAATAGGAAGAGACATTCAGCTCTGACAGTAGCGATAGAGAGAAATGGAGTGTGTGTGTATGATGTGATATTTGACTGCAGTGTTTTGTCAGTTTAAAGCAAGGGTTCACCCCTCATTCTCCCTAAGATAAAACAAAAGGATCACCTGTCTGTGGTAGACTGCTGACGGCTACCTCCCAAGATATGGCTCATAATTCTCTCTTTTTCACACAAATAGGGTAAGATGGGATGAGATGCCCCCCCAGGGTAAGATTTCCCTCGCACCCAAATGTTTCTCTTGACCAAATGTCGCACTGTAAAAATCTTCTGTAATTTGTACAGAAAGAGACTACAAAAATGCTACAGTTAAAACCTAAACCGGTTTTTAAAAAATCATTATTTTACTGTAAATACTGTCAAATACTGTTTTTTGTTTTTGTTTTACTGAATTTATGATGAAAAAATACCTGCTCTTACACATGACACATGAGTACATTTTAAATAAATAGCCTAATATTGTTGCTGTGGCATCTACACTCACCTTTTCGTATCTGATTGAAGAGATGTCAAAGTGACATTCGCACCCATGCACAAGCACATATTAACAGATTTAATCGATTTAATTCATTGCTTGATATACTTCATGTCAGAGAGATAAACAGATATTTATCTCATTTGTTTCCTGCTAAGGAGGACAACTGCTGTTCTGTCTCATAAATGAAATTACAGCATCGGTTTTTAATGGGATAACAGTGCTGCGTGATTAGACACCGCCACATGTTCAGCAGCTCTGCACCCCTTTCCCAAGACTACGCAGTTGAGAGACTTTTTTTGGCGTGGAAAGAGTCATGCCCAGACAGGATTAATGGCTGTTTGTGATTTTCGTTGTTTGATAAATCATTGTGAATTTGCAATTATTTATTTGATTCATCCTGTGGGCCTTTGTCCTAATCTATTAAATATGGAATTGTTTCATCCAAGTGGTCTGAAAGGACGTTACTGCTTTAATGTGCGAACCATGCTGAGATGAAATAAACAGAAAACTGGAAAAGCATGCGGCTGCCCACAGGGCAATAATACACTTCTGTTCAACTGGGGGGCGGCCTTTACTCCTGTAAGACCCTTCACTAGTGCACATGCCTGCTGATTAAACAAAAAATACATTCCTGTATTAAGGTCCATTATTTCCGTCAAGGTCGCGAGTCAAGGGCACCACCGGCTGACAGCCTGCAAATAGAAGAGAACAACTGGCAAAGAAGACTATCTCCTGGAGACAAAGAGAGCGAGAGAATATGGGAGGAAGAAAACATGAGGTAAGGACGCAAGAGAATGACATCAGCAGTTGAGGGAGTAATCATCGCTGTGGATGACAAAACGGGTTTGTCTGCTGACACTCTAAAATGTGATGAGCAGTGAGCTTTTAGCTGCTATGTCTTCATAACTTAAAAGGCTTGTCTGAAAAAGACACATAGAGATCGAGCAAACAACCACCTATTAAAGATGTTACAAAACCAACACAACTCTCACTTGTACTCTAAATTTGATACTTGAATGTGCTGAAAATAAGCTCAGTCTATAGCAAAATGTTAAGGTTGAAATGTCTGACAAAGAGATAGTTTGTTCATTGCATTGCCATTCATTGTATTCAAAATCACACAAGGGGGGTCAGGGACTGGTTGTCACAAAATCTCAGTAACTACAGTTTTGATAAAAAAAAAAAATTTATGAATTAATCTCATTAATGAATGCAGTGTTTACCACTAATAAAATGTGTGCCAAATTATCTATTTTGCTACAAATATAAAAATTCACTGACAAAAAACAACAACATAATTGCATAAAGCACAGCTTTTTAACAGAATTAAGGATCAATATTTCATTTACAATTCAGTTGTCATGTATTATTGACCCACAATTTGTATTTCCGCAATTTTAGATACTCTTGAAAACCTGTAAATGTTCATTTTAGAGAAGTCTTTCATTTCTACCCAATTCATTAATCATGTTTTATCATCCATTAATCTCTCCATGTGGCTATACAGCGTCCCATTTTTCTCACCGTTTTCCCCCAAGCATTTCATTACCGCTATCAAATGTTCTCAACAAGAACTCAATTCCTTTTTCTCTTCTCCACAGTTTTATGATTTCTTTGTTGTTCAGTTCAGCATTTGACCAGAGTCTGAATGAATCTCTTAGGTCCTGATTACTATTCCTAAGAAAGTAAGTGGATCCTGAATTACGGAAAAATACCCGGAAAACAGTTCTTATGCTCATTTTACAACTGTCCAAAACAATCAGTGAAATGGATTAAAACTACACAGTTAAACGTGTGTGCCCTCAATACTCTCTTCATTATTATTTTTTTTGGCCCAAGATGTATTTTTGCCTAACAGGAAAAAATATAGTGGTTTTTTTTTTATACATAACCATCATCGCACATGGACATGCGTGCAAAGTTCACAGGCCTGTTTCTCATGGTGGTCCTCCAGATCTGTTGGATGAACAGAGGATGATCGTATACCCTCCAGATGGTGTTGGATTTTCACACTGGACTCATTAGACATTTAATCATCTTTGGTCCACAGAGCTACGAACCCTGAGGGACAAGGCTGTCCAGTGTCCAACGGCCATCTGACCTCACAGCCTGGTCACTGATGAGCCAAACAGAAAGAGAACAGACAGCCGAGCAGAGCGTGTCCTTTTGGAAATGGACCGTGCTGTAAAATGTTCCCTGGTATTTTAGCGTCTGATTTGTGATACAGAAACCTTTACTGACTCTGATATTCAGTTTAACTCAAGTCTGGTGGGAGCAATCATGTTCAGATTGTAATAAGAGAGCGCGATATAGTAAACACTCACTGGCACTTTCACATGGGATAAACAGTATGTCACTCCTGGAATCATTTTGGAATTCCTGCTGCATTTATTCAAGTCAAATAATCCTAATGTCTATAATACATCCAGAAACCAAAGCCCAGTCAATTCTCATACCTCCAACTGCAGGCAGGCACCCTCTCTTCCTGTGGATCCTCTTCATGCACTTTCCATTCCATT
Source organism: Semotilus atromaculatus (assembly GCA_031834385.1). Taxonomy (NCBI): domain Eukaryota; kingdom Metazoa; phylum Chordata; class Actinopteri; order Cypriniformes; family Leuciscidae; genus Semotilus; species Semotilus atromaculatus. The sequence goes on along the minus strand of JAULUF010000019.1, from coordinate 4,015,539 downwards.
TACTCACCAAAAGTTCATTTCCACTGAATACACATCCATCTATAAGCCAGAGGGATAAATGAGACTGAGAGCCGAATATCCATATTCAATTTCTCTCGTGCACTGAGGGATGCAGTCAGCAGAGTGCCAATTTAAAAAGAAAAACTGCAGTGACATCTTTATGAGCACACGTGTCTCACCTGGATGAAGTCACTGAGAGCAAGATCATGAAAAGTAAATCTCTGATATTTTCAGAATACGGGTAATGTTAGATGCATAAAATGGAAAGATTTTAGCACCCTTTAAACAACAAATATTGTTCTAATTCCAAAGCAATTTTATTCTCAAACTAATATGATGCAAAATAGATGATAGTAACAAGTAGGCTATGTGTTGTGACAAAACCACATTGCTCTGTCATGTTTTGTTTTTGTTTCATGTTTGTCATGTGATCCCCTGATCTAGTCATGTGATCCTTCTTCTTCTATTGTTTAAATGGCGGTTGGCAAACCAACTTAAAGGTGGATAAATGAGACTGAGAGCCGAATATCCATATTCAATTTCTCTCGTGCACTGAGGGATGCAGTCAGCAGAGTGCCAATTTAAAAAGAAAAACTGCAGTGACATCTTTAGTAAAAAAAAAAAAAAAGTAAATTGTCCTAACTTAGATGCTCTCCCTGACGTAGATGCACTCATCTGATTTTGTTGTGTTATCCTCCTCGTCCATCTCTCCCCCATTTCACAAAAGTAGGTAAATATAAAGTTTTAAAAAGCTAGCTAGCAACTGAACTCGCACTGTTTCATCCTGGATGTGTGAATGCGCGCGACCGACAGCAGAGCCAGTTGCTAGGCGATATAGGCGCTTTGTATTTCTGCTTCCAATCAAATAAAAGTAAAGGCCTGGCATCGGCCAATCCACTGTTTTACCCGTTTTTACTCGTTTACAGACACAGGATTGGATGTACACAGCCATGAAGAAAACACAGTAACAGTAGAAGGAAACGGTTTAATTTGAAACCCGAAATTCTACTTTAGAAGTACATTTTCACAAAAAAACGAGTACATTTTCGCTCAAAAAAGAGAACAATCCCGGGAAAACCGGGACGGGTGGCAACCCTAGCTTACACCCATATCCTTTAGTGACTTAATTCAGTTATTTCTCTATTGTATGCTATGTATTCTTGTAATATATGATTTACTGTTTCTGGATATCCGCATTTATCGCAATTCCCACTTTCATGTTTACCAATTTTATGTCAATTTTGATTTAATGTTGTATGTCCGATACGTAATCTTGTCATTATCGCATCCTTTTTCCTATTATTAACACGTGTTCTTTTCACCCCCACATTTCTTTGTATGCTATACATGTCTTCCTCTTGTTTCATTGTCCCATGTCATGTGATCCTGTCATGTGTTCCGTGTTGTCATGTTGTCATTGGTTCATTGGTTCATTGTTTACAGTGTCCCTTGTCATTAGTCTTGTGTATATAAGCCCTCATGTTTGCCATGTTTAGTTTTATTTTCCAAGTATTGTTTCACTGTAGCCTCTGTGGTCCATGTCCATGCATGTCCAGCGATACCTTTGTTTTATGTTTGGTCTTGTTTTGTCTAATAAATACTGCACTTGGTACTTGCCTTCAGTGGACATTGCTACAGATCGAAGGAAGTTGCTATTTTTTACCTTTTTGGAGCTTGACTGGCTTGATACATATGTACTACACTCACCGGCCACTTTATTAGGTACCCCATGCTAGTAACGGGTTGGACCCCCTTTTGCCTTCAGAACTGCCTCAATTCTTCGTGGCATAGATTCAACAAGGTGCTGGAAGCATTCCTCAGGGAGTTTGGTCCATATTGACATGATGGCATCACACAGTTGCCGCAGATTTGTCGGCTGCACATCCATGATGCGAATCTCCCGTTCCACCACATCCCAAAGATGCTCTATTGGATTGAGATCTGGTGACTGTGGAGGCCATTTGAGTACAGCGAACTCATTGTCATGTTCAAGAAACCAGTCTGAGATGATTCCAGCTTTATGACATGGCGCATTATCCTGCTGAAAGTAGCCATCAGAAGTTGGGTACATTGTGGTCATAAAGGGATGGACATGGTCAGCAACAATACTCAGGTAGGCTGTGGCGTTGCAACGATGCTCAATTGGTACCAAGGGGCCCAAAGAGTGCCAAGAAAATATTCCCCACACCATGACACCACCACCACCAGCCTGAACCGTTGATACAAGGCAGGATGGATCCATGCTTTCATGTTGTAGACGCCAAATTCTGACCCTACCATCCGAATGTCGCAGCAGAAATCGAGACTCATCAGACCAGGCAACGTTTTTCCAATCTTCTATTGTCCAATTTCGATGAGCTTGTGCAAATTGTAGCCTCAGTTTCCTGTTCTTAGCTGAAAGGAGTGGCACCCGGTGTGGTCTTCTGCTGCTGTAGCCCATCTGCCTCAAAGTTCGACGTACTGTGCGTTCAGAGATGCTCTTCTGCCCACCTTGGTTGTAACGGGTGGTTATTTGAGTCACTGTTGCCCTTCTATCAGCTCGAACCAGTCTGGCCATTCTCCTCTAACCTCTGGCATCAACAAGGCATTTCCGCCCACAGAACTGCCGCTCACTGGATGTTTTTTCTTTTTCGGACCATTCTCTGTAAACCCTAGAGATGGTTGTGCGTGAAAATCCCAGTAGATTAGCAGTTTCTGAAATACTCAGACCAGCCCTTCTGGCACCAACAATCATGCCACGTTCAAAGTCACTCAAATCACCTTTCTTCCCCATACTGATGCTCGGTTTGAACTGCAGGAGATTGTCTTGACCATGTCTACATGCCTAAATGCACTGAGTTACCGCCATGTGATTGGCTGCTTAGAAATTAAGTGTTAACGAGCAGTTGGACAGGTGTACCTAATAAAGTGGCCGGTGAGTGTATATGTATAGGTTAAATGGAAAACAGGAAGTTTTGGTTCTCTCTATCAAGCAGCATACAGATTTGAGGGTGAATAAATAATGAGAAAATGTTCATTGTGGGTGAACTGCCCCACAGATCTGAAAGTGTATTTAAAAGTGCTAAAATAGGAATCAAACCTTTTGTCCAGCAAAATCTGAATGAAATTCTTTCATTAACTCATAAACAGAATAGAGAAAATAGACCTAATCAAACCCATGAGAGATTACAGAGAAGACTAACCTTCTTGATTAAACATGCCTGACTGACATCTTAGATCAGTTTTGCCAGCCTGCAATAATTACATTGTCACTTCTCACCAGAAATCAATAATTAACCGTTCGATGTGAATGAGCTTGCATTCAGTGATTATACTTAGCTTAATTAAAAAAGAAATTCTTTACACAATAATCAAAGAGATTCATATTCAACCCCCACGTCATTCCATCACTGCCTCTATTCAAAATGCAGTGGCAATTTTATGATTCTGCTCATTCATTGAAAATCCTTGGGGAATATATGTCTGATTTTTTTGTTTTTTTGTTTAGGCATTAAGTGAAACCGTAAGTCTTTCCTGGCGTAATCCTTTTTCCTGTTTTCCATCTATTTCTCATTAATGTTGTATAATGTATTAAAGAACAGTCTTCCTGAAACCCCTTTTCCATTCCCGCTCTGAGTGGTCCGTTTTACCCAAGTCAGCAGAGTGTGTGCTAAAGAACAGTCTTTCAATTTGATGCTGTGCTTTAATATGAGGACAAAGCTTCCCACAGGTGTTTCATCTTCTGAGTTACTCAGGCCTTGGTGGGAATGACAAGGGGGGGGGGACGAAGTGACAGCAGTGTGGACTATGTGTCTCTCTCTGTTTCTCACACTCACACATTGCCAGACTTCTGCGTAGTGCAGGCAAATTTAAGCTGAAGATTTACAGTATCAGGGGCTTTTAAACATGTTGGTCATTAAATAGGCAGTGGGGTAAATCATCAGTGCTCAATGAATTCAAGGCCAATAAACTGAGTATTATTTACAAGGGCTGTTTGCTTATCCATTCACTGCTTCTGCTTCTACATCAGATCCAAACGCGGTCAAGGCCGTAGTGAATAGCCTGATGTTAAGAGGCTATACCAGTTCTTTAATGCAGTGCCAAACGCTTGCCTTTTCATTGTGCTGCATGATATAATTATTAGAAAATACTGTATATTGCCGTTTAAATCATGATTTCAGACTACAATATTTAAGGAATATTGCGGGTTATTTGCAACTTTGTGTCTATGGGCAGCATCTGTGGTGTGCTGTCGATTACCACAGACAATGAGCTAAAAAATGAGCCGGTAATGTGTTTACAACTTCAACCAGAAACTAGCAGCAGGTGGGAGGGTTTAAAAGCAGAAATGTTAAGCTTAGATAAAAATCTTCAGGAGAAATAATGCTACCTGAGCTGTAAAGTTGTCTAAATACATCTTAATTTTCTAGAGGAACTTCTTTTAAATAACTTCTGGTTATGTATAACTTCAGCAATGTACTCTTGAGTCTGTAAAACACCATATTAACTGTGTTTTATGGGTCATGTAAAAGAAGGTTAACTTTTTTAGCTATAGCTTCATACATAACAAATGTGTATACTAATACTTTCGCAACAGTGCGATGGATGCATATTTCTTATGTTTTGCTTCCATTATGTTTGCATTTATTTTAAACACATTTTCCACTCTTTTACACACCTATGAATCTGTAGTAATCAACGATGCTGACATTAAGTTGTAAACAACATTCTTTAACACTTGCGGAAAAAAGTTTGCTTTTTATTATGGTACACACTTAAGCACAGAATTGGCTATCACTCTCGTCAAAAGGCTCATCTAATCGCTGAAGCACATGTTAAGGACAGCATGACTGACCTGTCCAAATGGGGCCGTCACTACACATATGCCATATAATTAAATCTGACAAATCAGCTTTTCTTGAGAGCCTTCAAAATGTCTTCAGTTTAGTACACTAAAGAAATGTGTATATCTGTCTGTCTATCATCTGTCTGTCTGTCTATCTATCTATCTATCTATCTATCTATCTATCTATCTATCTATCTATCATATCTATCTATCTATCTATCTATCTATCTATCTATCTATCTATCTATCTATCTATCTATCTATCTATCTATCTATCTATCTATCTATCTATCTATCTATCTATCTATCTATCATCTGTCTTTCTGTCTTTCAGTCTGTCCGAATCTCGTCTCTTAAAGATAGGAGTGCGGAAATGTTATTTGAGAGCCTGAATTTCAATGTAAAGCTAAAACAACAAGTTCAGTGGATCCAAGTTGTGAGTTTTATCAGGAAGGTCATTCAAGTGTTCTGTAATTACATTTTGTCTCCCTGCCTTTTTAATAGTCTATTTATTGCAGCAAAGCAACATTCACTCATGCAAGTCTTTCTTTCGCCTTGCATCTATGTCAGGCTCACAGATCAATGAGCAAACATGGCGATAGATTGTGTGGAGGTGGATGAAGAAGGATGAGAGAAACTGGAAAAGGATGAGCAGAGGACGGACCCTGCTGCATCAGCACTCCGATGGACATCCATCCATCCTCCTCTGAAAACACACACACACACACTTTAAATACAACCTTATCTCATTAATGCACACATGACCTTCCGCCCCACAGCCCCCCTTTCCCCCATACAGTGCTGTAAACACACCACGGCTGATGTGCAGCGAGTAATTTGTTTAAACAGAGCACCGCAATGGATTGCCTAATTTGCCTTGCTGATGTAAATGAATGGCTCAGTTAATTCACAAGTGTGAGAAAATTCTGAGTGGATCTGGAGGAGTCACAATGGTGAGTTCAGCATGTATGTAACCTTGATTTCAAAGTGACTGTAAAATCACCCAGCACTTAAGGTAGATGGAACCTCCCTGTTTGAAAGGAGAGAAAGTCTGTCTTCCCTTTTAAGGGACAAGAGAGGATTAGCTGTTGCTTTGAAGGGATGAAAGAGGATGTTTCAAATAAGATTTGTTTCGTTCTGCTAAATCACATCAATGATTCACCAAGGCAAACTAATAAAACATACTTAACTTAAGAGATGGACCCAAATACCTTTCCAGTAACCATTTACGCCATAACATGCCTCATTTCCTGACAATATTTAATATTTTTCTTAGAAGCCTCATTATTCACAGGAGCTTTAAGATTTTAATGGCAGGTCCCCATTATGATGAGTAATCCAGATGGTTAATGACTTGAATTTATATCAGCCAATCGGATTCCATTATTTTTGAGGCCACAATGAGATTAGATTTGATTCTTTTGAGAACTGAAATTGGAAAACGATCATATTATATATTATTTATTATAACTTATTTAGATCTAATCTTTGTCTCATTCACTAAATCTGCAAAATTATTCTAAATTGATAATTAAATTTAGAACCAACTCAAACCTTGTATATGCAAATATCACATACTCCCAATGGCCTTAGAAACAAGTCATTTGTTAAACCAACATTTAAAAAATATGTGAACTGGAAAAGCTAAGTGACTCAAAAGTATTCATTATTTCGCAGATTCTCGTGCACATAAATATGCACATTATACAACATCATTAGTGAATGAGGAGGCCCTTTGTCTTCAGTGCTTTGCTGTAGGTAATGTTTTACGCATATACTGGCCTTTGAGGCGATCATCTGTTCGGTGCAGCTTAATACCCAGTGTCTGTCCAATTCACAAATGTCAAACATTCAATTCCAAATTCACAAATGTCTCCGTACTCACTACAGACAGTTCCACCACCGAGTTTAAAATAGGAATCAATATCCAGGAGAGTGACCGTGCGCATTCAGGAGGTGAGTGTTTTTAATTGATTTGCAACAAACACAGAAAGACTTCGGGCTCAGAATCTGCTAGACAGCCAAAAACTCACTCCAAGTTTTTCATCCCTGCCCGCAATGATCTCTGGTAAGAGAGTAATGGAGTGATTATTTAATATGAGTCGTGACAGCCTCTTTGTCTCCAATACCAAAATGCCTTTCTCTCTGCTTTATTGTGATGAAATATGACTGGTAAGCATGTTTGTTTAAAACATAAACCTTAATCCAAAACAATGCATTTGGCAGCAATTTGGACAGGAGTACTAAAGTGTCATGAGTTAGATACAAACACTTGTCTATTTGCCAGTGCTGCGAGTGCTCACAAATCCTTGTTTTTATTTATTCATTTATTGTTCCTGTGAGAAAGAGCACCATTTTCCTCAAATTAATCCAAGAGCCTACCTTACGATGACAGAACGGCCATCTATCACCACCCTCCTCCGCTACCGTGTCCTCTCCCCTGACTTTGAGAAAGCACTCCATCATGTTTGTTTGTGTCCTGACAGAACACAGTTTCACCAAAACTGTAAGTTGCACGGTTCCATTCCAAACTCTTGAATAATGCAGATGTGCATGTGATAATTGCTACTCTCGATCTTAGCGTATTGAACCCTGAAGTATCAAAATAATTTGAAAAGAGGGAGTACGTCTCCCTAACTCTATATATTGAACGAGAGGCAATTATCCCACAGTAAATCAAACCAAAACAGAAATCAACTGGAAAGAACTGTGCTAATGATTTACAACACAAACAGTAATGATGCACAGATGCAGAAATGTTATCTGCCACCTTGATTCATGTCAGCATCTCCAAGATCAATAACTTCGGGTCTTAACTATCATTTCCATCATCATTTCTCAGGAATTGCGTTATTTCTCCAAACCTACTACTCTATCGCACATTCACAACAGTGCCACATGAGACTTTTCTCTGGTCTCTGTTATGTCAACTATCTCAATGTAAATATAAACTAAGTCTGAGACTTTTAAATGCTTTAAGGACCACCAAATATGATAAGGCCTGGCAAAGGATCCCCTTCCTGAAATATATATAGGAGGCAATATATTCTAGTAAAACCCATTCATACTATGTGCGAAATATAACAATTATAAAGACAAAAATGTTCCGATAGCCAAAACTTGCATTGTAAATTGAAGCTAAAACATAAACATTAAAATCTGGAAAACATTTGAAAACTGGATATTTGGAAAATATCAAATACACATACAGTAAGAAAATAAACGGAGGGCTTAAATACATGGGAAAACAAACTGAACAAGTAACAGGTGTACAAAACAATAAGTAAACATAGCAACAATCAAGGGCATAATCAGTAACATAGAAAAAGGAAAAGAAGCGGAAGGACGAAGCATCCACAAAGAAAAAACAAAGGAAGCAGGAAAAGAATACAAACTAAAAGTCCAAAAACAAAACATGATCGTTACACATATCTTTTTACTGTTATTATTATATTTCCAATATTATATACCCAAAATATTAGAGAAAAATTCAATTCAGTTCAATAACTATTATGAATTGGTCTTTGTTTCTCATACTGGATAAATTAACTCTGCAATAAATTACATTGCACATTTTCCACAGACCCCCTGACACCCCCTTCACAGCCTCCAACTCTATAGTTAATGCAGTAGTTCATATATTTATGCATATGTAAAACACATAGTGGAGTATAATCAATGAGTTGTGATGGATTGATAGGCTATATCGCCTGGGCTGTTTTTGTTCATCCCTGACTACACCTGACTGTCCTCCACCAGTAGCAGAGTGGTGCTAGCCTCCAATCCTATAAAACTCCATGCACTCTTTTTTTTCATTTCTCTCCCTCACGCTGCCCTCAGTACTTCCGAACTGGATAATGCACTGTAAATGTCATAAATGTTTAGGTAGGAGACAGAGCTGCACTGGGGTTAGTCTGTCTGGGCGGAGGTGGATCTAGCTCTGTTGGGGAAACACATCTCCATTGGATATTAGATGACATTTATTGGAATGCACCTGGCGTCGTGGGAACCGTCAATCAGATGCGAAGCACTTCTTTCCTAAGCTGTTTACTTGTAGCCACAGACACAAATCAATCCAGTGTTCAAACATGCACACAGACACAAGAGACAAAATCTTTATGTAAGATGGAGGCTTGGCATGTCTCAATACGGAAAGACATGGAATCTCATAGTGTTCATGTCTAAAGTGTTCTTATTGGTTAAAAATCAGTTTCACACGGCACAAGCTAGCTAAGCTAATGAATTGAAACTCAACAAAATACCTAGCATGCACAGACCTCCGGGGGCGGGGTAAATTGCATTCCGCGGCCGTAACATATAAAATCATACTCATACTTTCTCAGAACGAGATCAAATCTTTTACTGCAATTATCTGTTCTGGGCTGGTATCAAAGTGGCTTACCAAAACCAAAGATTTTTCCTAACCCTTACCAAAACCAAAGATTTTTCCTAACCCTGGTTAATAGTGAAGCTAATAAAAATATGTAAAATTGAAATCCTGATGTAAAAGTTCCTAAATTTCAACAATATATTTGTTCATTTAGGCCCTTCATAATGGCATTTTAAAGATGGTGAGTGCTCACATTAAACCTGTCTGTTCTGTATAATTTTAGAAGTAGTGGGTCCAGTTAAAGGCAGATTTACATTTTGCATGATTCTCTTCACTCCATGTTAGCTCCAGAAGAGTGCACACACAGGTAGGCTACCTTCCAATTTTGTAATGAGCAGGAAACAAGCAATGCAAGCAGGTAAGTGATGATAATAGTAAACACTGACCGATGAATAACAGTTCTTAAGCGTACAGGTCAGCATAACAGGTCAGCGTTACAGTAAGAGGTAAGCATAACAGGTAAATATATATATATATACGGTATATATAACAAGAGTGGGGTCTCAATTTGTTCTATTTTATTTAGTGAATTGATTTATTTAGTGAATTGATTCATCTGATTTTAAGACAAAAAGCAGTGGTGAACTTGTCATTGTCAGTATCCACATACAGTATGCCCATCCTGAGGTAACTAGAGAGTATGTCAGCTCCAGTTTGGATCTAGCCTCTTACGAAGACTCACAAAGATATTTCAACACCTGTGGAGATGACTCAACTCCTATGAGGACTTCAGATGACGCAAAAACTGAATCAACACGCACCAATGCTAAATTTTCTATTGTAATCGTTATGTTCACAACTTGTAATAATTACTTCAAAGAGCTCATTGTTTCTGCCTAACATTATGTTAGCTAACTGCGTGATTTGTATATATGAAATTCTGAAATAATTTCAGAAATACATTGGTTGGACACAGTCAACTCTGATAACAGATCACTCTAATTTGTAATGTAGACATGCATTTTCTGTAAAGCTTTGAAATTAAATGTATTGTGAAAAGCGCTATACAAATAAATGTAAATTGAATAGAAATGTGAATCAAATTTAGTTGAAATGTGAATTGAATTAAAATATTAAATCAATGTTAATTGAATTTAAATGTGAATTGAAAAGTGAATTGAAATGTGAATTGAATCGAAAGTGAATTGGATATGGACTGAATGTGAATTGAATGTAAATTAAATTTGTATTGAATGAAAAGTGAATCGATTTGAAATTGAATTGAATGAGAATAGAATCAAATATGAATTGAATGTAATTGAATGTGAATCGAATGTGAATCGAATCAAATGTGAAATAAATGTGAATCAAATTGAATGTGAATCGAATCAAATGTGAATCAAATGTGAATTGAATTTGGATCGAATGTGAATCGAATCAAATGTGAATCACATGTGAATTGAATGGAACTGAATGTGAATCAAATGTGAATGTGAATTGAATGGAACTGAATGTGAATTAAATTGAATGTGAATCGATTTAAAAGTAAATTGAATGTGAATTGAATCAACTATGAATTGAATGGAATTGAATATGAATTGAAAGTGAATCGAATGTGAATCGAATCAATTGTGAAATAAATGTGTATCAAATTGAATGTGAATCAGATATGAATTGAATTTGGATCGAATGTGAATCGAATCAAATGTGAATTGAATTTGGATCGAATGTGAATCGAATCAAATGTGAATCAAGTGTGAATTGAATGGAACTGAATGTGAATCAAATGTGAATGTGAATTGAATGTTAATCGAATAAAAAATTCTGTCGAATTAAATCGAATGTGATTTGAATTGAATTTGAATCGATTTGAATGTCAATTGAATTGAATGTGAATCGAATCAAATCTGAATGTGAATTAAAGTGAATCGAATGTGAATTGAATAAAATGTGAAAGTGAATTAAAGTTAATTGAATGGGATTTGAATTGAGTGCGAATTGATTTAAATCGAATGTGAATTGAACTGAATTGAATGTGAATAGAATTTTGGGGTTTTATTCTTTTGTATTTTGGATGCATCTGACATTTATTTTGACAAACTTTATTTTGTCATATGCTGCAAGTTATTTTTCCAGTGTTTTAGTAAGTTTGAGAATTAAACTGTGATTTAAAGCAACACCATGGAACTTTTCCTCTTCGGTCGCCCTACTGGTTGTAAACGAAATTGTCCATTACCGCTGTCATAAATAATTTAGTATACTGTTGCACGCACGCTCGCTGTTTATCCAGCACCAGCATTAGAATGAACGATGTCCACAGACAAGGTAGAGTATGTTATGATTTCATGAAAGTATGATGCATTGCGACATCAGAAACAAAGAAAAACTAAATGATGACTTATGTAACGCTTGACGCAAAGCAAGTCAAATTTGTAGTTTTCTTACGTCTCATTCCGACTACAGAAATGCGACCCAATCTGGCAAACTTGCATAGTGTGGTTATAGCAGATAAAGGACCGCAAAGCGAATTGAAATGACAGCAGAAGTGCCTTTCGTCCTGTTACAACTTGATGAACCACGTTGTTATTTTGATGTTGATTGGTAACTAATACAGTTATGTTTCCTTGTGGAAAGCTGTCGCAGTTCTGTGACATATGTGGAGAGGTTGCTGTTTTCTGCATAGTGACCGATGCGGATAAAGAGCCTAATAAAAACATTAAAACAACTCAGAGACATTTGGGGGGAGCACACCGACGAAGAGGGTTACAATTACATGAAGATTAAATGTTATCTCTGAATGAAATCATTCCTCAAATTCTACCCACAAACACCACTCTGACTCACAATTACTTGATCTGCTTTTTTTTCTTTGGGCATGTTAACTATAAATGCACTGTTATGAATACTGTGTGAGCCTGCCATCGACCCCCTGCAGAGACCTCTCTGGTGTAAAGCCTGAATGTTGTAACTTCAATACGAAGAAGCCTGCAGCTTAGAATAGCCCCTGCATCTCGCATTCTCCCCAAATTTTCAATGTTTATCCGACAGCCAGTCATCCTGAGAGGCAAACAAAAATAGAGCCACAAGGCTGAAATGGCTTATGAAACAGAGACACAGTGGGTTGTTATTTATGACAGAGTATCACCATGTTGCCAGGCAGCCCCTGCATTCTGTGAAGAGGCATGATCTGTTCTCTCTTCATGCTGATAAAGAGTGATTAATGAAAGAGAGAGAGAGAGTCAGCATGCAGCAATGTGTCACTGTCCTGTCATGAACGTCCAATCACCCCCTCCATCACAGGAAAGTGTCACATACTGTTACTGTATTAATGACCGATTCAAATGACCTTTATCATGAATAATAATAATAGATGCATAACATGTCCATAACATTTCTTTTTATTATCGGCATCAAGGTTTTGTATCAAGCATCAAGGTTTTGATGCTGCAGTTTACACTCTCAAGGGTGAAAACATCAAACTTGAACTGATGAATTTACACAAAATGCAACTAGAATTAGAATACACCCAATCTTTAATAACTATTTTTATGTCAGTCAATTATGTTCATTTAGAAAACTGTCCAAATGGGAGTAAAAGTCTTAATTCAATACTAGATGTGAGTGAGAGAACTATTTAGAACATTTAGGATAAACCGGTTCATTATGATGAATCAGACTTTCCAATACTAGACATCAGAAAGAGCCGTTTAGGATGAACTGATTCACTTGATTGAATCAGACTTTCCAGTGGTACATATATGATAGAGGGTTGTTTAGGATAAACTATAAGAATGAATCAGACTTTCCAATGTTATATGTAATAATAATAATAATTCATTACATTTATATAACGATTTTCTCGGCACTCAAAGCGCTTTTACATGCGGGAAATCTCTTTGACCACCACCAATGTGCAGCATCCACCTGGATGATGCGACGGCAGCCATATTGCACCAGAACGCTCACCACACACCAGCTTACTGGTGGAGAGGAGACAGAGTGATGAAGCCAATTAGTATATGGGGATGATTAGGAGGCCATGATAGACAGAGGCCACTGGGGATTTTTTGTGACCACAGAGAGTCACATGTATGTGAGAGAATAATTTAGGATGAACCCATTAACTACAATGAATTCCATTTCCTAATCCTATATGAGAGAGTCATTTAGGATAAAACAATTCATTAGAATGAAACAAACTTTCCAATACTCCACATCAGAGAGGCAGTTATTTAGGATGAACCAATTGACTAGAATGAATCAGTGTTTTTCATACTACATTTGAGAGAGTCATTTAGAATGAACCAATTCACTAGAATGAATCAGACTTTTCAGCGTTAAAACAAATAGCCAAAAGTATTTAATGTACAGACATATTTCATGACATAACTCAAATCACAGGAAACAGTCCTGCAAATAGTACTAGTCAGTTTGAGGCAAAACCCACTGCTTTAATACTACAGTAACTATCAAATTAGATTTAACTAACCGATTAACTGAATTAGACAACGTTACAAAACAATGTTATTAAACATGACATTTTGCTTCTCTTGTGACCCTTAGAGCAAATATAAAATAAATATTTGATGACAGAACAGATGGCTACGAATTCGTCCCAAAGTCTAAAAGTGAGATCTGCAGTAACAGCATCTCTAAATTTAAAAACAGCAACTTCTCAGTCACGAAACAAGTCTTAAAGCTTTTCATGCATTTTTAATAAAGATAAACAAAAACATCTGAAAATACATGTGAAAAATGCAGTCCACAATCCCAGCATGCCCTAGTCCAACTATTTGTAAACCTGCTGAGGTGTAAATCACTCAGCGCATGGTTTATGTCAAGGCCTTAATATGGAACTGCAGTTTCTCAATTCCTCATTCCAGATTGACGGCTTCATGTTTAATGAATAAGGTATTATGTGATCTTATAAATAACTCATAACCATAACGTTGACATTCACCCTAGTCCCGCGGGTATGTATGGATCGGACGTTCAGTTTTGTGCAAATGTTGACTTAGGGAGGTTCTTTATGGGGGTAGAAATGTTGCTTTGTTGATACTGAATTCTGCTGGAAGGATGCCTGGACTTTTTCTCCGCGGTGGCCTGCTTCCTCTCCTCCTTTCAGAAAGAGGCTGGCAGACAGGCAAGCTCGACACTTCAGAGAAATTCTTTCATTTGGAGGCAGTTTTGTAGCTGGCAGTTTGGCTGTCAGTTGGGGATCGGTGACCTTGCTGAACGGGTTTGCAGGCGAGAAGGAGGGACGATGTTTCCTGGCTTCTGCTGCGGCCTGTCAGACTGTTATCAATGCAATTGAGCAATGGACTGCAGGGAAACGGGCCTGAATAACCCATGAGGGGCCGAGATGGGCCTGTGGGAGGAGGGACGGGGGTCTGCAGGTGATCATACCAGGCTGTGCGCTGTTTTGTTGACTTTCTGGCTGTCAGCCACTGTAATGAAGTTAAATGAGCAAAACATTCCCGCAGAGAAAGAAAAAGGGGAAGGATGATCACTACAGCCGAACAAAAAGGAAGTGGACAACAGAAGCGAGATGGAGGCGAATACAGTCAATCAATACCCCTTATACTCTCTCTCCAGCCTCTCTGTGCGCTTCTACGTGTCTTTTCTGTGAAAAGAAGTCACCTTTAGATGCTTAATGGGATATTTTAACAATAGGGATTCACAGTGCAGGCAAAGACTTCCTTTGTTGTGCAGTTATGTGACTTCAACCAGAAAAATTTTGTCAGCCATTAGAAGAAAGGTTGAAGAAGCCATTAAAACAATTGCTTTCGACAATTACCTTAACATAAAAACCAGACTGTCCGCTTTTTTAAACTCGCAATTTTGAACGTCGAATTATTGGATAACTGCAGACTCCTTCAACAACACCTTAAAAGCTGCATTTGATGGAGAGAAAAAAGAGAGTAAAAATGACTCAAAATGCCATTAAAATATCACCTATTTTAAGGTTTCATTACTTAGTGATTCAAAAGTGAATGTTTCAAAGCTGAGGAGCTTCCATCAAATGGATGTGATGTAATCTTGAGAAGCTTTAATTGTGACATGTGGGTTGTGAATACAATAATAAGAGTAATTTGTGACAAACCTGAACAGAGAGCATTCAATTATTGTCCATCACAGGTCTGCAGTTGATGTTGACACAAGTGAATGAATCACAGAAAAGGTTTCGACTCATAACAGAAAACAACCTTAACTTTGTGACCACCGCAGAAGTCCCTCTGTGATCATTATGGTCCCGGGGGTTACTGGCCAATTATCAGTCAGTACAAACAGCTCCCTGGCACAGACATACGCTGTCTCTTTCTTGGTGGTAAGTGAAATTGACAGCGGCAAGAAAGAAGCAGCAGGAGGTTACACAATTTTACGATCTGATTGGCATTATTCCTCCCTCTCTCACTCTGTCTGCATCGCTCACACCTCAACTTTGCTCTTCCGTCAGTTCTGCCTCAGATCCATGAGACGTCTGGGATCAGCTCAGGATCTTATGCTTCCAGGGGAAAAACAAGTCTTTGAATTATGATTTTCTGAAGCCCTATGTATTTCACGTATCAAAAATATGAAAAAGCATCTCAGAAATTGGATCTGGACCTAAAAAAACACACAAAACAGAGTGCAAATGAATAAAAACACAGCACTAGGTCAGGGTAGATGTCATATTTAATTTCTATGAGAAGGAAAATGAGATGTACAGTCTGTTCAATCGGTTGTTGTGTACTCAGGAATAGATTGTTCAGGCATCATACTTCCCAAAAATTGCCATTGAATAAAAACACTCCTGAAAAAAATGCACATTGAAGGGATAGGTCACCCAAGAATGAAAATTCTATCATCATTTAATCACCCTCCTGTTGTTCTAAACCTGTATGATTTTCTTTGTTCTGGTGAACACAAAATAAGATATTTTGAAGAATTATTTATTAAAATTTTTTTGGTCAATGCTGACCAGCAACTGTTTGGTTGCCAACATTCTTCAAAATATCTTCTTTTGTGTTCAACAGAACAAAGAAACTCTTACAGGCTTAGATCAACTTGAGGGTGAGTAAATGATGACAGTATTTCAATTTTAGTTTTTCATTCTTGATCTATTCCTTTACTGGGTAAGTGAATGAAGAAAGAAAGTAAAAGAGGTGTGTCAAGAAAAATCATGTTCTGATCTACAAAAAGACATTTGGTATGTTGAGATCACAAGTAAGTCGAAATCAAGTAGCCTACCTGGCAAAAAAGTATTATACATATTTTATTTTCCAAGTTCGTCATTCCTCTCTTTTTAATTATATGCCTTGCTTGACTACCCTCATTTATTTTGATGTTGTTAATATCTTTTTCATGGACATTATTAAATATGAGTGATAATTTTATGATAATTTGTCCAGACTGTCTAATTCACTTAATAAACTCTGTGGCCATGATTGAAAACCAGGCTGAATTAGCATACAGTAATTGAATGCCACGCCCCTTTCAGTGTTTCACAGACGAAGGTGTTGAACTCTGAAGGACAGCTGTAGTATGACTCACAAGTCCAGATGAAAGCACCCACATCCACATCCTGACACGACCTCCCATGGCGGTGTGTGCTTACACTTAAAGGTTGAAAGTAGCCAGCGGTCTCCCAGGTCTGCAGTCTTAATAATGTTATTGTATGGTTTCCTTTCAAAGAGATCCCCCTCTCTCTTTCTCTCTCTCTCTTTCTCTTTTTCCATCTCCATCTTTTGTTGGCAGGAGTTAGTGTTCTCCTCATGGGTCTCTTTGATGCTGGACCCCTTTTGGAGGACGGATCCATCCTGCCTGGCACGATCGCTGCCATATCTTCTCCTCTCTTTCCAACCTAGAATTTTTTCAGATGAGAGGGTTTTTGGCTACAGAAGGGGTGAACAGCAGAGGGAGTGTGAAGTAGCTTCACCCTCCCTTTAATGAGGCTTAGAGAAAAAAATGTGCTTCTCAAATCAGATTCCTTCCTCCTGTGCGATGAGAATGAAGCCTGCCCTGGCCGATAACGAAACAAAAAATGAAGCTTCTCGCTGTGGAAGAGAAGCTACGAGCTTAGGTGGAGATGTAGAGTTCTGAAATAGCACAGGCTTGATCATGCACCCTAGAACAAATAGAGCCCTCTCTCTGACTCACATCTACCCTTTCTCTCATAGCAAACTTTCTTATCTTTTACTCTTTTCAGAATCTTTAACCTGTATTTTACATCACTTTGCTGTAAACCTTTAAATGAAGGCTTTATTTTATCTTATCTCTTATATTTTTCTTGTAGGTTTAGTAAGGTTGTCAGTTGAACGTAAATTTGGTACAATTACAGGGATAGTCCACCCACAAATGAAAATTCTGTCATCATTTACTCATTCCTTATGTCTTTCCAAATATGAATGACTTTCTTTTGTGGAACATAAAAGATGATATTATAAAAAAATTTAACAATATATTTATTACATTTTCAGTTTACATATCACATCAGATTACACAATGGAGAACAATCATGTAAAACACAGCAAACCTTTTTCACCCTGTTCTCCCTCCCATCTAAAAGATGATATTTGGAAGAATGTTGATACCAAACATTTTCGGCTCCCTATGACTTAAACTGTACAAAAAAAAAAAAGTCAATGGGAACCAAAACTGTTATCAACATTCTTCAAAACATTGTCTTTTGTGTTCCACAGAAGAAAGAAATGGAATAAAACAACACATCAAGTGTGAATGGTACTCAAGTCTACCAAGGACAGAATTACCCTTACGAAAAAGAAGTATACTTCAAGTTCTTTTTATGAAGTATACTTAAGTAATATTCAAGTATATTTTAAGTATACTTTATGTAGTAAGTATACTAATGTCAATACACTCACCGGCCACTTTATTAGGTACCCCATGCTAGTAACGGATTGGACCCCCTTTTGCCTTCAGAACTGCCTCAATTCTTCGTGGCATAGATTCAACAAGGTGCTGGAAGCATTCCTCAGGGAGTTTGGTCCATATTGACATGATGGCATCACACAGTTGCCGCAGATTTGTCGGCTGCACATCCATGATGCGAATCTCCCGTTCCACCACATCCCAAAGATGCTCTATTGGATTGAGATCTGGTGACTGTGGAGGCCATTTGAGTACAGCGAACTCATTGTCATGTTCAAGAAACCAGTCTGAGATGATTCCAGCTTTATGACATGGTGCATTATCCTGCTGAAAGTAGCCATCAGAAGTTGGGTACATTGTGGTCATAAAGGGATGGACATGGTCAGCAACAATACTCAGGTAGGCTGTGGCGTTGCAACGATGCTCAATTGGTACCAAGGGGCCCAAAGAGTGCCAAGGAAATATTCCCCACACCATGACACCACCACCACCAGCCTGAACCGTTGATACAAGGCAGGATGGATCCATGCTTTCATGTTGTAGACGCCAAATTCTGACCCTACCATCCGAATGTCGCAGCAGAAATCGAGACTCATCAGACCAGGCAACGTTTTTCCAATCTTCTATTGTCCAATTTCGATGAGCTTGTGCAAATTGTAGCCTCAGTTTCCTGTTCTTAGCTGAAAGGAGTGGCACCCGGTGTGGTCTTCTGCTGCTGTAGCCCATCTGCCTCAAAGTTCGACGTACTGTGCGTTCAGAGATGCTCTTCTGCCCACCTTGGTTGTAACGGGTGGTTATTTGAGTCACTGTTGCCCTTCTATCAGCTCGAACCAGTCTGGCCATTCTCCTCTGACCTCTGGCATCAACAAGGCATTTCCGCCCACAGAACTGCCGCTCACTGGATGTTTTTTCTTTTTCGGACCATTCTCTGTAAACCCTAGAGATGGTTGTGCGTGAAAATCCCAGTAGATTAGCAGTTTCTGAAATACTCAGACCAGCCCTTCTGGCACCAACAATCATGCCACGTTCAAAGTCACTCAAATCACCTTTCTTCCCCATACTGATGCTCGGTTTGAACTGCAGGAGATTGTCTTGACCATGTCTACATGCCTAAATGCACTGAGTTGCCGCCATGTGATTGGCTGCTTAGAAATTAAGTGTTAAGGAGCAGTTGGACAGGTGTACCTAATAAAGTGGCTGGTGAGTGTATGTACTAGTAGTAAACTTGTAAGTGTACTATTTTAATACCGCTTGGGACTAAATTGGCCCACTTGTAGTATATAAAAAGTATATGTTTAAGTGTACTATAAGTGTACCACTAGTAAACTTTAAAGGTGCCCTATAATGTGAAATTGAATTTATGTTGGCATAGTTAAATAACAAGAGTTCAGTACATGGACATGACATACAGTGAGTTTCAAACACCATTGTTTTCTCCTTCTTATTTAAATCTCGTTTTTAAAAAACACCCCTGAAAAACAGGCGAATCTCCACATAATACCGACTGTGACGCAACAGTCGGGGATCACGCCTCCAAAGATTTGCATATCCCAGCCCTCAATGACAAGCACTGCACAGCCGAGTCATCATCGGAACAAGCGAGGATCAGAGAGAAAATGGCAGATCATGGAATAAATGCTATGTTCCAGGCTGTGCAGGGGATGTGAGGTATTTTCATACCCTTCCCACAGAAAAGAAATGTCAACAGGCGTGGACGTGTGGTTGATGTTTATATTAATCGGATACCGCAACAGTTTAATTCGAAGTTGTTAGTTTGCTCTGCCCATTTCACCACGGACTTATTTTCGAACCTGGGACAATATCAAGCTTCTCTCAGCGTCTCAAACTGAAGAAGGGGGTAATTCCAACTATATTCCCGCAACCGGTAAGTAGTGATTTTATTAAAGATAATTTACACTGTGTTAGATCCAGCGCAAGGTCCTAGTACAGTAATAGCAAACTCCAAGTAACGAGCATACATAACTAACGTTAAATAGGCTAATTCTCAGTGAAAAAAGTATACAGAAAGCGGTCAAAGAACAATCCACACAGCGCGAGTTTATCTCTCTTGCCAAACTCGTTATGAAATCAATGACGCTGTTACACTGCACAACGAAGCTCTCATAGAAGTAGGCTATGTCATCGTTTGCATTGGTGAAAGCATTAGAGAGAGAAACTGCGTTGTCTCGCGATCAACAGACTGTCATCTGCTTGCTCAATGCTCATCACAGCAACATTTTATGTGATGGAAATAGATTTAAATACTTTAAAAACATCTCACGATTCGTTAATCTCGATAGCTGTAATAGTTAAAACGTATATAACAGCTGTAATAAAAGTATTCGAGAGAGTTTCACATGTCATATTTCATATGCAAGCATGTCAGCCAATCACAGCAGTGGCCGGTTCTCACAGCAGACACGCCCCTTCAAACAGAGTGTTCAAATCAGAGACTAAAATCAGGCTAGGAAAAATGCCTTTTATTTCTAAATTATGACTATTTTTGATCTAAAAAACATACTAACATTATAAGGGCAACCCAGGAAACATTATAAAATAATAAAAAAAAACATTCTAGGGCACCTTTAAGTGCACAACTAGTTCATAATTACGTTTCTCATTTGTACTGCAAGTGAACTTATGGGTATACTAGTAGTTTACTATTTTAATACTTGTAGAAAATGTTTAGTTTATGAAAGTACACTCTCAGAAAACTACTAGTTTAGTAGTTCTATATTGCAAGTATACTTGCAAGTTTTCTTTTAGTGTACTCTCAGTAAAGTACTAGTTTACTAGTTTTATACAAAGTTTTCTTTGTAATACATTTCACTCGAATAATACAACATTGAATCAGTGGCGTAGGCAGAAATTTTATTTTGGGCGGGCCAGTGATAAAGTGAGTGGGCCTATAGTTTTTCCTAGAAAAAAAATTACTTAAATAATAACTAAACCTTAGAGGGTAGACAAATTAATAGTCAAACTGCAAAAACAGTTACACCTTTAGTTTGCAATATTCGGCAAAGCATCATGTTTAACCAACAGAGCTCAATAAAGGCTGGACAAACCAGTATAGACAATAACCTGTCTATTTTATTCAGGCAAGTCAGCAGTGACTCCACAGGGAAAATGTCTGCACATTTTACAGAAAATCGCGTCCTTAATTACAATGTAGGCTACTCCATCCAACCAAGAAAATTGTCCATACCACTTTGCTGAGAAGCTCCTTGATTTTCCATTCTTGATAGTGCAGGGAAATACCTTCAAATTGGGTTGTGAAGGTGGTTCGTCAAGTCTAGTATATTTATATAGCGCTTTTCAAAATATAGATTGTAGCCTATCAAAGCAGCTTCACAGTAGGCTATCAATCAACATAACAATGACAATGTTCGTTTCTTAGTGGGAAAAAAACATCCACGTTTGGTATGGCTGATCAATGGTATTAATGATTGGTTAATTAATTTGAATATCCCCACTCGTCAATCGCAGTTAGATCGGCGGGTAAACCCGCGTCAGGCTGACCGGGAGAGAGCACTGGCACTGCCGCCAGGGAGCAAGAAGCGGCCGTCACCAGCACCTGGCTAGCCTTCTTGTAGGTTAAGAGTTTGAAGAACTGGGATGGGTGGACTCGGTAGATGAAGGCAGTGGCGTGTCTTCTTCCTTAACTCTTGCTTTTTTCAAATAGCACATTAAAGAAATTGGTTTAGCCATTATTATGATGATATTAATAAATTGGCAAAAAAGCATCTAGCTAGCAAGAGCCCGCCGGCGCCGCTCAGAGAGTTTTTCCTGTCGGAACCCCTGGCAACCATAGCAACCAATAACGTTCCGGAGGGAGGCTTTCTACAACTTGCCTCAACAGTTCCATTTTATTCGGAAAACAAATTAAACACACACCAGTCACCAATAAATCAGGTTTATATTAATATATTTTCTTGAATACATTTTAATAATAAAAAATATATATTTTATCAAACTTGCCTGGGCGGGCCAGTGAGTAATGTGGGCGGGCCAGTGCCGCCCTGGCCCATTACTGGCTACGCCCCTGCATTGAATTATACTACACTATTTAAGTATATGATTTTCTTAGAAACATCTAAGTAATCACTACAATAGATATAGTGTGTGGCATCACACCTTCATTTCAGAAGGTATACCATGAGTGAATGCAGAGACCTCAATACTTGGTAGACAATACACAATGACGGTAACATTTGATGGATCGTTTTTGTGTTTGAATGTGTAATAAGTAGAAAATGAACTCCAAATGTCACAAAATGGCAAGTTACTAATCCTAACAACAAACGCAATGATAAAATAGTGTAAATACAGCTGAAAACAGTGAAAAATCAACCTCATTAATTATTCAAGGCCCAGTGCATGAACACCAGTATCAGAAAAGTTGAGTAAATTTACTTAATTTTATATTGTTGATATTTACGCTTTCATTTCTACACGATTGAATTGAGGACTACTATAGAATTTACTTACTTTTTAAAATTCTTGCCTGAACTAACTTTTTCATGTAATTTACATTGTTTTTTTCTGTAGAATTTAAAATATAAAATATAGACGGTATACAAGTATATAAAAAGTATGCTTTCTTATTTTTAGTTGAAAAGACGTATACTAATAGAACACTTGAATAAACGTATTTTTCGTAAGATTATTATCGCTGTGTTCAAGATCAGGTTCAGTTCCATGCTTATTTAATTTACTCTATAAGCTATTCCACCCAAAAGCTTGTTACTATATAAACTTGAATATGTTCGTTTATAAGTGTGCAATATTATGTTTTAAAAAAGTATTTAATAAGCTACTCAATCAAAATAGTAAACACAAATACAAGCCAAGAATACTTAGAATACTTAATTATACTTTTAAGTATATCTCGATCAACAAGTATAGGCCAAATACTTAGACTTTTCTGTCAGTATAAGTCAAGTATACTTAAGTGCAATTTGAAGTATATTTTTTTGAAGTACATAAAGTATATTTCTGAGAAGTACATAAAAAGTAGACTGAAAGTATACTTTCTTATTTTTTAGTTTAAAAAAGTATACTAATAGCACACTTGAATAAACTTCTTTTTCGTAAGGGTAATTATTCAAAAGTCTCAGAATTTTTTTTTACCATTAGCCTATTAACAGGCCACCACCCTCAAAAGTACATATTTGTCCCTTATCTTCCCCTAAAATGTGCATATTATTGCCCTTAAAGTCTAATATGTGCCATTGAGGTACAATGATCAAAAGTTTTTTTCAATGTTTTAGAAAGAAGTCTCTTATGCTAATTAAGGCTGCATTTATTTGATCAAAAATACAGTAAATTTTGTGAAATACTATTACAATTTAAAATAACTGTTTTCTAATATATTTAAAAATTGTATTTATTCCTCTGATGGAAAAGCTGAATTTTCCGCCAATTCTTAGTGTCACATAAGTTTACAGTATACTATTACTATATAGGCTATATATTGTCCATATAAATATCTGGCACACTAAACTGGATGTCAATGATTAGAGAGTCAACGTGATAAAACTAAATATAACTCTGCCAATAGTGTAGAAATTTAAACTTTGTATCAAAAGAGGCAAACATTTCTAATAAAACACAGCAGAATACTGCTCAGCGTTACACACTCTGTCCACACCATTGAGTTTTAACTTATAAACCATCAGAGTATTTTCGATGGGTGGTGAACATCTGTTCTCTCAGAGAAAATGATTAAAAAGGTGCGTTGAGGGGAACAATCTATGATTTACTGTCCATTCCAAGCAATTAGGCATCATAGAGAATAAAGAGGGATTCTCATTAGCTACATGAGCTGCAGCAGAAGCGATTAAAGGCTGCGTGGAGCGCTCTATAACCTCCTCATTATTGTACAGTACGTGCTTTTCACTTCATCAGCGGCACTAGGCGCTAAGTGAATGTTTTAAGACAAAAGTGCAGTGCAAATCATGTCTAATACCTTCTGCAACACAGACCCCGCTAGACGCTTTGGTGCTAACACTGGTTGTTTGAACTGTGCGCTAAACATGCCTAAATATCCATGAGTGCTGTTTGCAAGAGAGCTGTTTGCCTCCTCTAATGAAATGCGAGTAAACACAGGTGCACGGGGTAGACGGAGAGTCCTCACAACTCTAGCCTTGGGTCAAATACCACTGAAGTTCAAAGACTCAGGTATGACTGAAGCAAAATGCAGACTAAAATCAAAGAAAAAATCCCTCACACAAAAAACCTAAAAGTATAACAACAAAGCGCAAATGTATTTTCCAAAAATGGTGCACAGTAAAACCAAATGCAGAATATAATGTAGAATATAAACCTAAAGTTTAGAGGAATATAAAATAATTCAAGGCAAAACCCCACAACGTTACTCAACAAGACGATGGATGGATGGATGGATGGAAGTATGGATGGAAGGATGGATGGATGGATGGATGGATGGAAGTATGGATGGATGGATGGATGGATGGATGGATGGATGGATGGATGGATGGATGGATGGATGGATGGATGGATGGATGGATGGATGGATGGATGGATGGATGGATGGATGGATGGATGGATGGACGGATGGTTATCCAGCCCATCAACATTGGCTCCAAATTTTGTGAACATTGTCAATTTCTGATATCTCTCAATTA
This sequence comes from Semotilus atromaculatus, assembly GCA_031834385.1. Taxonomy (NCBI): domain Eukaryota; kingdom Metazoa; phylum Chordata; class Actinopteri; order Cypriniformes; family Leuciscidae; genus Semotilus; species Semotilus atromaculatus. Next base: position 3,990,866 of record JAULUF010000019.1, on the reverse strand, counting down.
TTGTCAACTCATTCAGTGCTAATGGAATTTTCTCTGTGTGTACATAATGCATTGTCAATGATCACATGAGTATAAAAATAAAATAAAAGGATACACATTAGGTTGAGATTTCAAGAATGTTTCCGTCTGGACACTTTAGTTTCTTTCTACACAAGCCTGAGCTCTAAAGAGACATGTGATGTATTTGTTAGTGAAACCAAAAGTTATTATTGAGGGTTCTCCAGGGGATGTAATTCATTTTAAACACAAAATGAAATGTTAAAAAATGTTTTTATAACTATTACAGTGCCGCACATCCAAGCTGTCAGAAGAAACCATTCCCAAATCCCAAGTCTGCAGCATCTTTCTCTTTTGTCACATTACAGAAGGGTATTTCCCTATGCGGCAAGGAGATAGAGAGGAAGAATATAGAAAAATCAGATGAACAGGAAGGGACAACAAGAAACAACAAGCTTGTACCTGTGGTCATTTTAGTATATTCCATCACATGTCAGTGACATAACATACAGCCCTCATTCAGGACTAGCAAACTTGCACCCTAATTTAAACTTTCCCCACAGAGAGAGACATTTCAGGTGTCAGATTGGCAGTGAAAAAGGGCAATACCAATTATTATGTTGTCCTTGTAGTGTACAAAGTTGCACAGAGATGGCAAGAATTGATTTGGTTGAGGTTTGAGGTTAACAGTCTGACATGCGTGGCCCTTATCGTATGGGCCTGATCAATAACAGAATAAGTCGTGAACACATTAGCAAATAATTCACTAATGAATTCATTAACTTACAAAATTACTAATAATTAATCCATTATTATTCTGAACATTTTTAGGATAAAATTTGTTATTCAGCCTATCGGGTTCAACAACAGTAGGCAGACTCTTGCTCTTCTAGCAGGTTGGTGCAATTTTATTTATTTTTGACTCCTTAGTTTGTTTATACCGCCATCGTGATTTTAAAAATGTTTGTGTATAGTTTAGTATAGTGGGTATATATAACCAGCCCCACTCAACCGGCTCCCAGTGGGATTTAAACCGAAGGTTGCACGCACAGCTGATCTACAATAGTTACATAGTTTGAGCCAGTGCTAATATGCGTCTTGGTCCAGTGCAAAATCAAAATATGTTTTTTTTTTCTTTTGCGCAATAATGACGTAATGATAGGAATTGTTCTGTTGTATAGGCAAAATTACATACCAATGTAATTTCTAAACGGCCACTGAAACTCATGTGTAAAATAGATCATCAAATCATACTTCCTTAAATTACAATACTTCCTTAAATTCCATAATTACAAAAAAAGTGTATAGACCAATACAATTTCTCTTCCAATTTAAAATAAACTAAAATGTTTTCCTTGATGCTATCATAATGAAAATATTTATGGTGACATCCTAAATTGACTGAAATGCTAAATGATGTGTTAAATTAGTCATTCTTTGCCGAACCAGGCATACTCTGGCTTATGCAACATGTGAAATCATGGTGTCATGGATTCTGCCTGATAGAACCTTGCTTGGTATTGATGCAAAGTCAAAATTTCTGTCCTCAGGTGGTTACAGTTAGTGTTCCATATTGATCTCAGTTCATCTTTAAGATTCAGAGGAGCAGCTGGGCTAACAGCAGCATGGTGACAGGTGTGTATTGAAAGGTCAGTGAGGAGTCTCCTACCTAAGGGAAGCTGGAAAGGTTGGTGCAGCTATGCTCCATCAAATATTAATCTCAGTACTGCTTTCCCAACAGATTCAACCCCAACAAACAAATAGAGCATCTTTCGATTATGAATTCAATCACAATGGGGGGGGGGGGGGGGACAAAAAGTCACTTTTTGGACAGCAACATGGTTTAGAATTTCAAAGCTGTGCAATTGGTGGCTGATAAGTAATGGGGCATCCATTTGTCTATCCACCAAGGGGTCCTGAAAAACAGCCCCTGATCTAATGATCGAATGTACTATAAATTTGAGATTAATCTGCTATATGCAAAATTATGACATGTACACAAACAATGAAGCAAAACCACAGGAAAGTACTCAGCACTCAATCAATCTTCCCCTGAAAGACTACATGTGTCCGAGCTTCAGCTGAAATGTTTTTCCATTTGTTGCCATTTGGGACCACCTGATTTGTTTGACACGTAACACATCGCGTGGCCTGAGCCACTGACCTCCTCTAGCCAAAAAAAAACAGCAACAAAAAACAAATTTTGTGCAATAGAGTGTATGATTTTTCATTTTGCAAAGGTAGCACACTTGCTGTTCATTTCACTGCTGTGGTTTCATCCTCACAGCTGTCTGCTAAAGGTCAGAGTCATAAAGGCCCAGGCTTGGTGCCCTTACCATTCAGCATGAGCAGAGGCACCTATATCGTCTCAATGACTCACACAGGACTCTTGGAAAGGTTACAACCAAATGCTAAGGAAGAAAAAGGAGGCAGAATCTGGGCTCTCACTGAGAGAATCACAGAATTGCTCACTGTCAGTCGGCTTAATAACATACCTTTGCTCCATTTGCCACATTCTCTAAATATATTCATTCCGGTGCTGCACAAACCAGATTTCTGTTGTTTACATGATAGAGAACAAGGATTACTGTGTCATTTGTGTGCCACTAGCATCACCAAACCGATTTCTAGCAATCCCTGCATCCGAAGATGCTTAATTCCCTATAGTATGCAGAGAGAAAAGTAACTATATAAGTGAAGTTTAAGTAAACTATATAAGTGAAGGGAAGTTCAAGTGAATCATACAAAATATATTATAAGAAAAAAAACAAGCATGAAGGTCCACCCCAACCCCATTATGGCAAGCCGTTTTAACATTTAATCATTTAAACCTAATAGTGTCTGTTTTCATACTAGTAGGCCTACTTATTTTTTAGATACTAGTATCTATTCCATTAAGTATTAGTACTTATTCATTAGGTACTAGTGCTTATTCTTTAGGTACTAGTGCCTATTCTTTAAATACTAGTGCTTATTCTTTAGGTACTAGTACCTTTTTAAAGATACTAGTACTTATTCATTAGATACTAGTCCTTATTTTTTAGATTCTAGTGCCTATTAAATTGGTACAAGTACTTATTCATTAGATACTAGTCCTTATTTTTTAGATTCTAGTGCCTATTAAATTGGTACAAGTACTTATTCATCAGATACTAGTGCTTATTCATTAGATACTAGTGCTTATTCATTAGATACTAGTACTTATTCATTAGTTACTAGTACTTATTAATTAGCTACTACTTATTCGACAGATATAGTACCTATTTTATAAGATTTTTTATTTTACTAGTACGATTTTTTATTTTACTAGTAAGATTTAATATTTTACTTGTACGATTTTTTATTTTACCAGTAAGATTTTTATTTGTACTCTACAGTGTCCGTTCTGAGTCATAACATAAGACTAGTAAAAAATCAGTTGTGACTAATAAGATAAAAATAGTTACTAGTAACAATTACAAAAGATAGTGTCTAATAAAGAGCAATTCATTTCAAATGCTTAAGTCCTGACAGAAAAGTAGCACGTTGTCCCCCCCCTTTTTTCTCTTGGCTTCTTCCTTTTGTTCCTCTTCTTCTTTTTCTTTCTTTCCACTGATGAATCTGAAGGAGAAATTATATACTCTATATTATGTATTACAAGAAAATGCTGTACACCCAGAAATACGTCCTCACCATTTACTCATCTTTTACCCTCATGCCATCCAAGATGTATACGACTTTTCTTCTTCAGATTAATACAAATGAAGGTTTTTAGAACCTTAACCATTTAGATCTCTGGGAATACATATAATGCAAGCTCATGTGTTCCTAAAAGTTGGAGCATCAAACAGCACATAGCAATAACTGTAGTAATCCATACGACCCCTGTGGATGGATCAATGTCTTCTGAAGGGAAACGATTAGTGTTTGTAAGAAAAATACAAATTCTTTCAACTTTTTAAACTGAAGACTATCGCTTCAGACCAACTGTACTAAGTTGTTTTTCAAATAAAGGTTATAAGATTGTATGTATAAGATTGTGTGTATGTCTATGTCTTTTTATTGTACTTACCCTGTAACTACATGAAACAAGAGGGTAACAAGCACCACTTACCCTTTAACTGCAAGAGTAGCCTATATTTCCCAGTATTTTACTTGCCTTAAAACATGCAAGCCCAAACTTAAACATGCACTTTTGCTGTCGCTGTAAATTCGTCATATTTACGTAGTACTTTCCGGGCTGTAATCTAAAGCATTACCAAAATCTCTCTCAATTGACAGTTGCTACACTTGCATTTAAAGCTGACAGTGAATCTTTTGAAACCTTTAATCAACGACCGTATATTTTAGAGCTGTAACCAATGAAGAGGAAATGTGCCACATAAGTGTAAAAAAGGCATAGGCCTACTGATTTACTGCTGAAAAGACGCTGCACCAACGGCCATTAAAGCTGAATGTAGAGTATCCCTGCCATATGCAAGATTCAAAATAGAAAATGATACAAATAAAACCCTTGTTGTTGCCCACTGCAGTTTAATATGTCAATTTGTAGAGCTCTCTCAGCCAAAGTAAGCCACGGGGAGCCCGTGCTCGTTGTGTTTATAAAGTATCATATAACAATATGGTGCTCAGAGTGAATATGATACATTATGATTTCCATTCGCATATGACGTTTTTTTCGCTAAGCGAGGAAAGGGCCAAGTATAACATGCTTAACAAATGTTGTTATAAAATATCTTATTTCATCCTTTTAAAAAACTTGAATAAACAAAAATGAGGATTAGCATTCCCTTAGTAGAACTTGAAGGGCTGTATCTCTGAAAAATAAATCCCACTTAAAGCCATTCTGGCGCTAAGATGGCCGCCTGCTTCCTCCTCTCCCCTCTGCACATTGAAAACAGCTGAATGATGCATAAGATCCAGTCAAATATAACCTTAGAATAAATGCAATACCAATTCTGGGCTCTCTTATAACATGAGCAAAAGGAAGAGAGAAGCCCATCCCGCCAGCCTTTCTCCACCACTAAATAATGGATTGTGGGTAGGTAAACGTTGGCAAATCCCACATTCTTCCAGGAGCCAGACAAAGGGGTCATTGCACATATGCCCCTCGGGGTTTAAATTGGAGAAAGAATTTGCCCTTTTCATCCACCTCGCTCTCTTCCCTCCTTCATGCTTGTGCAATCCAGATGTAAGAGCAAGGAGACATCAATATCATGGATTTACAGATCATACGCTACTGATAAGGATCAATTTGGTATTAAGCATTCAGTTCTGTATAGGAAACATGCAATCTGTACAAAATAGGGCTTACTCTGTGATCAAGTCTAAGAGTAGAGGTAGAGGTCATTAAGAAGGACATTCACAATCTCAGTCTTCGACCGCAAACCTCTCACGGACTGTCTGATGCAACTACAATCTGATTGGCTCCACAATTTGGTAGGGCAAAATTCATAATTGAAGAAGCATCCGTTTGAATTTTAATAAAATTGGCCACACCCCACAACTGGAATTTTAACTGGAATAATAATAAAAAATAAGATTAATGTACTAAACTGCAAGTCATTTAAAAAAAAAAAATTTCAACAAGGAAAAGCATTCTGCAAAATGAAGTGTTCTTCCACACTGGTTCATAAAAGATTATTTGTCAACTGGAATGTAAAAGGACTTTGTCGATTCAATCCTGAATGGCACACAGCCCTATGTGCTACAATGCATGGTCTAGGGAATGTGCTGTATTCATTTTTTCAATATGTCCCGTCAGCTGGGAGATGCAGCATTCGGAGATGGTTTATAGTGCTGTGTGGCCAATGAACGTTAAACCAGGGGAGATAACAGCTCAAGGACGTCCAATAACAGAGCTTAAAAAGAAGGCACCAACACACACAAATACACATACGCTCAGACGTCAGCGCTCTCACAGGATAAAGCCTATCTAAAAGAAGGCTGTGTAGGAGCAAAGAGAAGGACTCTCAGACGCACCCCTGAGATGATAAGTGGGATGCAGCCGGTCATTTGCAGCGTGTTGGAGCTCAGTTGGCAAAGCGTCTGTGAGCTCCCACAGGAGACACACACGGTATATTAATATAGCCTACCAGTTAAGATGGAAAAGAGCTTGCTCTGTTTTCTACAGAATCAATGCCTTTACAGTTTAACCTTGTGAGAGATCTGGGGTCGCACTGAGGCGAGGAAATGAGCAAGAGACAGAGAAACCAAGTGAAAGACCATTTAAACTGCATTTATCTCTCTTGATGCCAATGTGAGCATAAAAGACATGGATTGTGCCTTAAAAGGATTATTCACCCAAAAATGAAAAGTCTGTTATCATTTACTCGCCCCCAAGTGGTTCCAAACCTTCTTTTATAACACTTTAATTTACAGTGTAGTTGTTACACGTTACATATAGTTATGGAATAACTATAAATTATGAATAATTACATGCAGCCAAACCCTAACCCTTTAGTCAGCACAGTTAGTTAGTATTACTCAGTAATTAAATGTATATTAAATGTTTTGTATTCCATTGAAGAGAGGGTTACAGTGTGACATTTCTTTAATGGAATACAAAACATTTTTCATGCAGTTACAACATATGAGAACTGGAGCACCATAAACTCATATAAACCCAAACACCAAAAACAGATTTATTGATTTGAAAGTTCTTTATCTGACTGTATTTGATAATGATTAATTTGGGTATACGTTTATCTATTTCTAGTAGTAAAATTATCGCTCTCTCTCTGCCAATACTGTAAATTAAACAGGACAGGGTTTATTTTTTGGCATTTTCATCTTTTCCTGCATGAAATTAAGCTAGGTGACACGGCTTCATTATCTCCACTATTAAGAACAGCAATATAGTGGGTTACTCAGGTACACACAAAACATAAAACAATTTAGTTACATATTACGGCAACTGGTTAAAAATGTGTCGCTGCAGGCATTTTTTTTTCTGAATTATTCAGAGCCTTGGAAATTCGATTTGAGTGGTAGAGGTGAACATTGTTTCTTTTTCATATTGTGTAAATAATATTAGTGTCAAAAGGTTTTGTACATATCCAGCATTCCCTGTGATTAAAATGCCATCAAGGGAAAAAAATGTTTATGTGCATGTGTGTGTGTGTGTGTGTGTGTGTGTGTGTGCGTGTGTGTGTGTGTGTGTGTGTGTGTGTGTGTGTGTGTGTGTGTGTTTTGTTCTTTAAGCTGGGCTGGCCCCAAGCATTAAAAAATGTCAAAACAGTCTTGCGTAATGAGCCCCATATCTGCCGATGAAATATTTAATATGTTTCCCCCTTGGGCAGCTCATCTTTAATAAAAGAAAGCGATTTTGTATCTATTTACATAAAGACAAAGAGAGAATATCTAATCTGTATCAGAATTACAATAAAGCAGAACTTAATTATTCCTCTCACATTGTAAGATTGCTTTTTGAACACTTGCTAGCTATGATTACAATTCAATTGGAACTTATTACTGGTGAGTAATAATCCTGAAATCTTGAGCAAAAACTTGATTGTGGAAAATGAGAAAAATATATTATGCATATAATTATGCATGACATTTGCAATGGTATAGGAATTACAATGTATGATAATGCCGACTGGCTCATCTAACGTCTCAGAGATGTTTCATTCATTTATCCATGATGGAGATTGAGATTTAGAAAGTTGACATTTATGTATCATCATAGCCTAATTATCATACAGAGACACACTCATATACACACATAGTAGTGGCCAAAAGTTACTTTTCCTCTGCCTAGGAAAAATGACATCTTCACAATTTATTCAAATATTATTTAAAATAATTAATATTATTTTGTAAGCATATTGCGTAGTTGGGCTTGGAGTCAATTGTTTTATTTGTGATAGCGCAATGAAACATGTCAAATCAGTCAGACATAATTTTTAGCCAGGCTGTCATACAAAGAAATTATGAACACAAACAAAAATGAGAGAGAACCAATTAAATATTAATAACTGATTTTGCTGTAGTCAATGCTTTTTCCAGTGAGGTTTTTGTTTTTCTATGCATTTTTAGTAAAATAAAACCTATAGTTGTAGTTTGCCTTTTTGACTAATAATTTTGTCAGATAAATACCTTGTCCAAGTTTAGTGTTTTTTGTTCTTTCCTCATTTTTTAAATATTTTTTAAAAATATATAAAATAGCATCCTCATATTGTCATGGCTTACTCAAACTTGTAGGGTCATTAAAAACAAATACCTTCTGGACATCACTTTTGGTCACTACTGTATGTACATATTTGTATATGTGTATATACACATTCATATAGATATATACACACGTTAACTCGCATAAATACATAATGTTGCCCGAAAAAGTAATTGGACAGTTACAATAAGTGACAAAGCATTAAAAATGACACTTATTAATCATAAAATATCATCCTGGGTGACATTTATTTTATTATAAAAGATCATATTTTCCAATCAAAACATTTTAGAAAAAATGGGGTTTCAAGGTTTTAAATGAATAAATGAAAAATAATCAATTTCCCTGCTGAAAAACCATCTTAAACCAGCCTACGCCAGTTTGGTGTAAGTTGACAGCTTGGTCTGTTTTTTGTTGTTGTTTGTTTTGTGGAAAGAGGTGTTGGGCAATTTTTCAGCTGGTCAGTCTGGGAGACCATCTGAAGACCAGCTTGGCCTGGTTGACCAACTTAAACCATGTCAAACCAGTTAAGAACAGCAAAAAAAAATTGGCTGTTTTTTTTATTTATTTATTTTTCTAAAGGGAAAACATATTTGGACACTTTCTGATTGTCAAGCATTAGTGAACCATGTTAATAGTTAATGTGATGAACTCCACCAGTGGATTTGAAGGGTAACTGACAACATAATGTACATCTACTAAAACATTTTTTGAGTAACAGTTAAAAGAAAGCTAAAAGCATGGCTAAAAAAATATGTATGAGAAAGCATCTTTTGTTTGCATAACCCACTTGCTATGATATCATGTTATCTACTGCAAAGGCATTCAGTGTGGCACAAGCATCCAAACATTTTTGGGGCAACTGTACGGTGTAAACTCCGTCACAAGCCGTGCCAGTGATTCAGAAAGAGCTGTAAATCTCCCTTTTAATGTTCGCATTCCTACACAGCCTAGCAGTATCATAAACTGATTGGTTTCCCCGCATATCCAGCTGAAGGGAATTAGATTTGATCCCTTTTCCCGCTTTGAATGACTGAGTGTTTGGCTCAGAATAATGTACCATAAAAGAGCTCAGCAATGAAGAAAATGGTTTCCCTTCCTTTTCAAACTCACAAACGTTAAACACCTTGACAGCGTCCTACAGTGGAAAGAAATGGGCTGGAAAATGGGAGTGTGACATCCAAACAGATGGTGTCAGAGTCCTGACACAAGCTAGACGAAGAGGGCATATGCCCACATTTGGACTGGCACAACTAGATCTACTGGCACAAACAAGCACAGTCGAACATACAGCAGTCAAGCAGGATTTATCACACCACAGTGTTTCAGAAGACAAAGACCCCCAAACGCCACAATCTGCGTGTGTGCGTTCCTGTTTCCCTGTTGAAGGAGATTTTGAGCTAGTCTTAATCCAAGTGTGACAGAATTACACAGATTTGTGGGGCAGTAACAAAGCAAACAGGATCTTTGCAAAGTAAATTAGTGTCACTCTTGTCTTGCGAACGACTGAGAAATGGTTCCGCTTTTTGCCAGGGATCATCACAAACACATTTACCAGTGACTGAAGCTCTCTGATCACACAGTACGCAGCAGGATTCAGTCCCCAGAGGGCTATCACTGGGACACTTTCATTTTTATGGAGTGAAGAATAACTGCATTTTCAACAAAATATCGTTGGTAAAAACTACAATAAAGAAAGTTGGACAATTCAAAGAAAGAATAATGTTTAATACGCATGTCTTGAATAAATTGTAACTTGTCAATTAGAATATTTCACGTAACATTATAGATATGTCTAACATTTCTGTCTGTCATAGCATTAAGATATGATTTAAAAAGAGTCAACACTCATCATCTGCTCATTCAATTTTCATTTGAGTTTGATTTCTGAAGAATCAATATCCACAAGAACATCAGGGTGCTTTCACACATGGCTGCTTCCAGGAACATACTGTGATTTCTTCCTAAATAATACAATCAAATTTGATTTAACACCATAAGCTCACATCATAAATAATACACATCAATTGACATCTAAATCTGCAATTATCATACTTCATAATCATTTTCTTAATCAGTATGTTTTTTTTGTGTTTTTTTTTAAATCAAAGCATTTTTCAAGACTTCAGAAGCAAATTAGCATAAAATATAAAGACTTAAATTAAATGTATTTGTCTTTCCCCAGTCTTTCCTTCGTCAGATCACTACAACGTGAGTCAGAAGTGATTCTGACGAATGGGGATCGCTTGCGAGAGCCTATCTACTTCGAGTGAAACTAAACGAGCCAATGCACATTGGCATGCGATAATTGCGGCTGCCGTGCATAGCGAAGCGAGCATATAATGAGCAGCAGGTGCCTCGCATCATTGTCTTTCGCTTCGGAACCAGACAGTGAATGCTGTTCCTGTTCTGCAATCTTATCAGAGTGTTTTAACTTAAAAAGACGAGTCTGCTTTTTCAGGAGAACGCCTCTTCAAACTGGTGTTGGTGATCCAGCGCTGGCTCCGATCTCACAAAGAGCAAAACAGCTGTTTTCACAGCTCAGAATGTTGGGCCTTCAATGAGAATGTGAGTGCTCAGAGCAGGCTTGCACTATTGTCCTGTTTGTGTAGCCGCGGTCATCCCTGGGTGCTTCAGCACTAGAGAGAGCAGTTTCCTGAAAGAGCATACACGGTTTGACACTGCGTCTTTCAAGACATCATTCAAACCGTGTGTTTCTGGATGCGGTCGTTTCCTGTCCTCATTTGATGGCCACGATCATTGTTTCACATGCCTCGGCTTAAGCATGTTGAGACTGCGTTCGTGGGTGGTTCATGTTCTCTCGTGAGAGCATGACCATGTCGGCACGTTGTTCGTCTCCCCTTTCTCGTAAAGGCTTGAGCCGCTCAGTGTGCCGTGTGGTGTTGAGTTGCCGGCTGACAGCGCGGGATGTATGGTTTTGCCTTTCTCACAAGGGCTTGAGCGCTCAGCGTGTCGTGTGCCATCAAGGTTGATGTACCATAAGTTCACTGTCTTGCATGCCTTGCAGCTTTCGGGTGGAATTACTGGTCCTTCTCTTGAGGGACCAAGTATTTAATTCGGGGCACCAGGGGAGGATCAGATGTCAATCGCTGCATTGGAGAGAGGGCTGTTACACTCTGGAAATTATGATGCTGAGTTCCCACTGTAATGGTGTGTGTGCTCATGCTGAATGAGATTCAGACTTGACAGCCACACTTTCCCAGGCTACTCTGGGGGTGCAGTGTGCTTGCAGAGGTGCGAGACATTAGCCTGACTACGTCAGACTTCCTATTTCTGCTAATTTCATTTCGCTCCTGTAGTCAGTCTGAGATAGCAGCCTATCTTTCAGTTTTCCACCGGCCTGAAAACAGCCGGCCCAATCAACGAACAGAGGGTGGCTGAGAGCCGTGACGTAGCCGCTAAGTGCCGAGTTTTACACTGTAGGATAGAGAAATCGAAAACAGAAACGACCGCGGAAATTGGAAACGAGACACATGATTGTACCGTGGATGCGTAGATTAACTTCGCATAATCTGCAAAAGTTGTTTACAGCCATGTTCACTCCGGTATTTCGCTCGCATCATCAAGTGTTTACAGCAGGTTTACAGTGGAAGTTCGATAATAGATTTGAGTTCGATGCATGATGTCTGTGTTTAGATGCGGCTGTGTCGGCGCATAACATAAACTTATCTGATTGGCTTACGGGTAACCAATGATTTTAAACTTCAGACAAGCGCCCCCTAGCGAGAGAGAAAACACTTCTCTATTATGCTATTCCAGACTGTCTACGAAGCAAAGTGAAGTAGCAGAGTCTGGTATTACCAGGCTAGCGAGACATCGCCAAAGTTCGCTTTTTCGATACTCCTATCTCACAAGGTTTGCCTTTTTCGGCGACACTGTTGGAGACTGTGCCAAGCAGCTCTCCACAGTTCAGAAGCAGGCTGAGGAAACCAAGAGCTTGACCCGATGTGCTGCTGAGTCACTCGTGGTTTCTCCTCAGTCTGTTTGTTGCCAAGGTTGTAAGTCCCCTGTGAAAAACTGTCACAGCCAGCTCTACTGTGATGTCTAGCTTTCGCAGGAAGATGGCGCCACCTGTCTCAGCAGTGAGACGGGCGACCCAGCGATGGAGGAAGTTGCTCTCAGGGAGATGGTGTCCGCATCTCTCCCTCCCCCGGAGGAGGACCGGTTGTAGAATCTTTGTTTAATTTTCTGTTCCATCGCTAGCTTCCCGGAGTCCAGTGGTGCCCACATTTTCAATAGAGCAATTTCTTCCATCTCTGGTTCACAAGAGGGTGCGGACTGCAGTGAGCGACGCTCCCATGCCTTGCCACTCCTTTCCCCCTCTTCCATCGCCAGTGGGCAGCAGTGTGCGGTTCAGGGATGCCCCCAAGCCTTCCCACGCACCCTCTGACCCACCCTGGAAACAGTTAAGTGTAGTACAACACACTCAGACTCCGCTTCGGGCCGCCATAATGCCTCCCGAGCCGAGTCCCTGTGTTCCACCTCGCTGCCCCACCCCGGGTACGTCTGTGGTCCCGTTGGTCCCGCATGAATGGTGTCTGGGAGCCTGGTTAGCGCTTCCCAGCCCGTCTCGCTGGCTCAACCGCACCATCAGACTCGGCTATGCGATTCAGTTCGCCTGGCGCCCTCCCAAGTTCAGGGGCATCCACTTCACCGACAGGCAGCCCCTGTCTTGCGGGCAGAGATCGACGTTCCTCCAGTTCCAGATTAGCCAGTTCCTCCAGCCGATATGAAGACAGGGTTCTACGGCCCCTACTTCATTGTACCCAAGAAAGGCAGTGGGTTACAGTCGATCTTGGACCTGCAAACCTTGAATTCGGCCCTGCTCAAGCTCCCGTTCAAGATGCTCACGCAGAAATGCATTTTCAAGTGCATCCGTCCCCAAGATTGGTCTGCAGCGGTTGACCTGAAGGATGCATACTTTCATGTCTCATTTCTTACTCGACACAGACCGTTCCTGCAGCTTGCGTTTGAGGGACGGGCATATCAGTACAAAGCCCTGCCCTTCAGGCTGTCCCTGTCGCCCCGCGTCTTTATGAAAGTCACGGAGGCAGCCATTGTTCCACTCCGAGAACGAGGCATTCGTATTCTCAACTATGTCGATGACTGGCTGATTCTGGCTCAGTCTCGGGATTAGTTGTGCGAATACAGGGACATGGTGCTCCGTCACCTCAGCCTGTTTGGCCTTCGGGTCAACTGGGACAAGAGCAAACTCTCCCCTGTGCAGAGGATTTCTTATCTCAGTATGGAGTTGAACTCGGTCAAACAGACAGCGCGACTCACAGAGGAGCGCGTCTGGTCAGTGTTGAGTACTCCTGGAGTACAATCAAGAGCAGGACAGCGGTCCCACTGAAACTTTTTCAGAGGCTCCTGGGGCATATGGCAGCCGCAGCCGCAGTAACGGCACTCGGATTGCTTCATATGAGACCGCCTCAGCACTGGCTTCACGGCCGAGTCCCGAGATGGGCCTCCAAACCTTCAGCCTGTGGTCGGACCCTTTGTCCAGGCATGATGTGGTCTTCACGGATGCCTCTGCCACCGGCTGGGGGGCCACGTACAACGGGCATGCAGTTTCAGGTCTGTGGAGGGGCCTCAACTGCACTGACACATCAATTACCTCGAGTTGCTCTCAGTATGCCTTGCGCTGGGCCGCCTCAAAGGGCCGCTACATGGCAAGCACGTACTGGTCCCTGTGGACAACACTAGTGAGCTTGCAAGTGCTGCCTTCTGAGGAGGCAGACCCAGCCCTAGCATTTCTCTCTCCCATCGGCTCTTTGCGGTTTTATGTGGACTGAATGCAAAGTGACACTAATACTTTAGCTAGATTCTATAGCCTCCGTGTAGAGCTGGTTTCTTCCCCTATACTTGCCCCCAGTGGCCAGTAGCGTGAGGGACCCGTTCTTAGTGTTGGCTTGCAACACCACTCCCGCCCCCATGGCCCGGATACATGCGTCTATTTGCTCCAGTAGTGTTCCCCAGAAATGGCTAACCCTGTGAGTTCCTCCGTCCCCCCTGTGGCAGTCTAACGTTGCGGAGCGTCTGACGCCAGGCCTACACTCGTATGCTTGTGGAACCTGTGTTAGGCTGGGTTTCCATATGTAGCGGTCCCTGCGGCGACCCCATATGTGTATTCCTCCACAATCAGCTCCTCTGCGGACGAGCCTGTGTCTTCCCTCAACAGAGCCCGCTCTGTGGTCTCTGCTGGTGTTCTTTCCCCCCTATAAGTAGGCTTGAACCACCCCAGAGACTGCCATATGTTGTACTACCCTGCTTGGCTAATCCATATGTGTATCCGTCATAGTGCCTCCCTCTGGGGTAGGATATGGCTTCCGCAGCGTTTCCTTCCCCAAGGGCACGCTTTCCCAGCGTTATCCAACAAGTCACACTGAGTGGGTCTTGCGGAACAGCAGTGACTGACCTTCTCTGCTTAGAGATCCTACTTCTGCCCAACACTCGGTCAGGCCAGGAGGCTCAAGCAGAGCGCTGGAAGGGCTAGCAGCCGTGGCGTTTTGGTAGATATCCCCATTCGTCAGAATCACTTCTGACTCACGTTGTAGTGATCTGATGAAGGGGAACATCTCGGTTACGTATGGTAACCCTTGTTCCCCGAGGAGGGAACGGAGACGTGAGTCCCCTCGCCACAGTTGCTGAGCTTCCGCTGTACAGCCGAGTCTCAGGTCCGGCTCCTCAGCAGAAAAACAACGATGCGAAGCACAGCAGCCGGATGCACAGCAGCTGGTGCAATTATCACGTGCCAATGTGCATTGGCTTGTTTAGTTTCACTCGAAGCAGATAGGCTCTCGCAAGCGATCCCCATTCGTCAGAATCACTTCTGAGTCACGTCTCCATTCCCCCCCGAAACATTTTATTTCTTACTTTAAGCACAAGCTTCACTAAATTATTGAACTTAGATTTATGTTTAAAACAAGAAAAAAATGCAGAATGGGTAATTTTCTAAAAACGAATATTAATATATTGTGCAATTTTCTAAAGTAAACATATCTTGGTTATGGATTTTTAGATATTTTTAAAGGAAAAAAATACTGATTAATGAAGGGATTATACATTACATGTCTCTTACTCTTTTGTCATTTTCTAGTAGCCTACACACATTCCTAAAACAATATAGGCTCCATTTACTTGAGAAGCAAAATGACATAGGATATCTTGACATCATGGTATATATCATAACAAATAACTCTTGTTTATGTGAGTTTATGCTTAAAACAAGAAAAACATGTCAGTGGAGTAAGAAATCACTTTTTGCAGTGAATATGTGACAATATTAAGACGGAAGAGGACGAAGGTACATATCCAATATGAAGAGATTTTAATAAAACAATAAACACACGAACAGACAGAAGGTTTAACAATGCATGTGTAAAACAGAGGTAGACACACACAACACACAAACATCGACCGACAACTGGAGGGTGAAACAGATCAACTTAAATACACAGTGAGGAGATGATAACGAACAGATGTGATGAGCTTGTCCATGACACTTGATGACTGGTAGGAAACTGGCGGAAAAAGACAAAGAAACACATGTGAATGAAAATAAACCAAAAGTCCATGAAAACAGAAACTAAGAACAAACCGAACTTAATACGTGTGACAATATGTGGGGGGAAAGCATTGAAATGTTGATGTTTTTAGAGCTGACAGTAAAATGGTATAATCCTGGTTTAAGGACAACAGTCTATTCACAGCCTCCACATTTATTTATTTACAAAAGTAATCAGGTGCTCATTGTAATCATTCAGCAGCTGAATTCAGCCAGACAAAGGGTGAAGTGTAGGCCTGCTGGAAGTAGAGAAATTAGAAGCCTCCACATCACATTAATGCTCCTTGCCAGGAGGAGAGATCAGCCGAGAAGAGCCCCTCAATGGATGAGTGGGGTCCAGATTCCTCCAGGACCGCAGTAATGTGTGCCTGAATCCAGATTAGGAGCATCATTGACTCAGCGTGCTTGGCCGAGAACCAGAGCTTCTATCATGCAACCAAAATGCACTGATGAAGAAAGATCCAGCTTTGATGACACCCTCCAAATATTCCCATCTCTTTCTCTAGCCACCCTTTTCTCTTTCCGTTTCCCACTTTGACCTTTATCTATCTTCATCTCACTCTTTATCTTTCCACTTCATTATGTCTTTCTCTCTGAGATGCTTTCTTTGAGCAGGGGAATAAAGGCAGGAGATCTATTGGGTGGCAAACTCACAGAAGATGATGAGGCAAATGGCTGTGGAGAGAGAGGAAGAGAGAGAAAGGGAGACATTGCTGCAGGAAGAATACAAGCACATTAGTTCACAGCAGACAGCGTTTCACAGGCCCCGCTCTTCTACACTACATCACACAGGCCTGCAGGCGAAGCAACGGTAGGAACCCGAAACACAGACGGGAGGTGCAGGAGAGATCATCAGTCTGTCTCTGGTTCCTCCCTCCCCGGAGCACTGTAAGCTTCTGGTGAAAAAGCAGACATGCGTATCCAAACATTGGTGATTTTGGTTGGTGGGCGGAAGACCAGAGATTGAGCCCTTTAACCAAAGACTCGACCATGAATTGTCACACATGACCAGTCATGAAGACCTGTTGTCAGGGTGAGCAATGCGATGAAAATGCAAATGGCCAGGAATTTTACTTTCAAAATCAGCCACAGTGAGCAGGATGCTATAGAAAACAGGTGTTTTACATGAAAAATGTTGAAACCCCATTGACATGTTTTACAGTCAGTCTTAGTTTAAGCCAGGATCAGGCCTTAGTTAAATTAGCACATGTATGTAGCTTTTATAAACGTGCCGTAGAAAAAAAAACTTACTGGTGTGCATCTTGATACAAAACAAGGGCAATGACATGTTTAAGATCAGTGCAAGGTGCTTTCAGTTAAGACAGGCCTAACATGCATTTTAGTCTGGGACAAGGCTTAAATTTAATTGAACTAATCTGTCACGTAGTAATGACTATGGCAAATAAGCTATTCTCCCGTGGTAGACAGTTAAAGTATAATGTCAAACAGTAGCAGTTAAAGTCATGCATGTGCAATGGAACACCAGAATGCTGTTCCATCAGCAGCTGTTGCCTAAAGTCTCTAATGCCACAATGCATTCAACAGGAAACATCGTTTTTCATTAAAAAAAAAAATTCAGAAAGTATTGCATAATTACTCAACACTTAACAAACATTCAGACAAGTTATTGTAGAGCTTTTTTTTTAACTGAAACTAAAGTTGATTCATGACTGATCACATTTCAACTTTAACACTGTTGTTTTCCTGTTTATTAGTTGTGAAGCTGCATTGAAAGTATCTGTATTGTATAAAGTGTTAAAGAAATGTGACTTGACAAGTCACAAAAACATCTCGGTTACGTATGGTAACCCTCGTTCCCTGAGGAGGGAACGGAGACGTCTCGTCGGAGGAGTTTCCAACGAATTGGGATTACGCTAGGGAGACCAACTGCCTTCGAGTGAAACTAAAACGAGCCAATGAATATTGGCATGCGGGACTTGCATTCCGCGATCCACCTACCAGTGCGGGTATAAAGCGGAAGCGAGCGCATACACAAAATGAAGGTACAGCAAACATGGTGACGGGACGAGACGTCTCTGTTCCCTCCTCAGGGAACGAGGGTTACCATACGTAACCGAGACGTTTGCTTTCGTTCGGGAACTCTTACGTCTCGTCGGAGGAGTTTCCAATGAATTGGGATCCCTAATAAAACGCCATGGTGCTGACCCCTTCCAGCACCCAGCTTAGCTCTCCGCATAGCAGTTTCTTACCTTATATGGCGGGAGCTAGCTAGGAAAAATCGCACTGCTGTTCCGCAAGACCTGCTCAGTGGATTTGGATAGCACTGGGGAACCGTGCCCAACCCGTAGGAGGGAACGCTGCGGAGCCCCTGCGCGCCCGAAGGGAGGCACTGGAATACACGTATGTACTAACCCGTAGGGTAGTGAAACATACGGCCGCCCTTGAGGCAGTCCCAGCCTGAGGGGTGGGAGCTTACTCAGCAAGGACGACAGAACGGGTCTGTCGAGGGGAAGACACGGAGCTAACCCGGAGGATAGCTGTAACGTGGAAGAAATGGGTCGCCGTAGGGACCACTGTAAAGGCCATCCAGTCTAATAACAACTCCTAGGAGAGGTAATAGACCTGGCGCCGGGCGATCCGCCTCGCCTGGTGCCGGAGGGGTGATGGAGGAACTCACAAGGTTAACCGTTTGTTGGGGAACCAACGGAGCGAACCAAAAGACGCACGTATCCGGCCCACGGGGAGACAATGGCGTAGCAAGCCGACAAACCTAAGCACGCCAGCCCGCCCACCAGCCCGCAGCTCTACAGATGTCTGTCAGCGAGGTGCCTTGTGCCAAAGCCCAGGAGGAGGCAACACTCCTAGTAGAGTGTGCCGTCAACCTATGTGGGCAAGGCATGTCCTGGGACTCATAAGCCCGGACGATAGCATCCACTAACCAGTGGGCTAACCTCTGCTTGGAGACAGCCTTACCCTTCTGCTGGCCTCAAACAAGGCCGTAACAAACAAGAGCTGATCTGAGGTCCTGAAGCTTTGCGTTCTGTCCACGTAAACCCGTAACTCAACTGTAGGCACGGGTTCAAATTGGGGCCTCTGGAGTGCTCTGAGCACCAGAGTTAAATCCCAAGAGGGTACAGGGTGCAGATTACGAGGCGGATTTAGCCTCCTGGCACCCTTAAGGAATCTGATGACCAGGTCTTGCTTTCCCAATGACTTACCTTCTACTGCATCGTGAGGAGCGGCTATTGCGGCAACATACACTTTGAGGGTGGAGGGAGACAGCCTTCGCTCCAACCCATCTTGCAGGAAGGAAAGCACGACACTGATCGGGCAAGTTCGGGGGTCTTCCCGGTGGGAAGAACACCAATCGACAAACAGGTTCCACTTCAACGCATAGAGGCGCCTCGTAGAGGGGGCTCTAGCGGAAGTGATGGTGTCTACCACAGCCTGTGGTAGGCCACCTAGAACCTCCGCGTCCCGTCCAGGGACCAGACATGGAGTCTCCAGAGGTCTGGACGCGGGTGCCACAAGGTGCCCCGTCTCTGGGAAAAGAGATCCTTCCTCAGAGGAATCGACCAAGGAGGGGCTGTCGCGAGGAGCATGAGTTCCGCGAACCAAGTCCGGTTGGGCCAATACGGCGCAACGAGCAGGACCTGCTCCTCGTCCTCCCTGACCTTGCACAGAGTCTGTGCAAGAAGGCTCACTGGGGGAAACACATATTTGCGAAGGCCCTGGGGCCAGCTGTGCGCCAGTGCATCTGTACTGAGAGAACCTTCGGTCAGAGAATAAAACCACTGGCAATGGGCCGTATCCGGAGAGGCAAACAGATCTATCTGAGCGGCTCCGAAGATTCGCCATATCAGCTGGACCGCTTGGGGATGGAGTCGACATTCTCCCGGAAGAGGCGGCTGCCGTGAGAGCTCGACGGCTGCACGGCTAAGCACACCAGGGAAGTGAATGGCCTGAAGCGACCTCAGATGCTTCTGACTCCATAGGAAGAGATGGCGGGCGAGTCGTGGCATACGACGGGAGCGTAGACCACCTTGGTGGTTGATGTACGTAACGGTCACAGTGCTGTCCGTACAGACCAGTACGTGCTTGTGCAGAAGCAGCCCCTTGAGGCGGCACAAGGCTAAGCGTACTGCTTGCAACTCTAGGCAGTCGATGTGCCAATGCAGCTGAGGCCCCGTCCACAGACCTGAAACTGCATACCCGCTGTACATGGCCCCCCACCCGCTGGTAGAGGCATCTGTGAAAACCACAGCATGCCTAGACACCTAGACTAGGGGCACTTCGGCCCGTAGAAACGCAGGGTCCGACCAGAGACTGAAGGTTTGGCGACAGTGCGGGGTAATGTTGACCCGGAACGTGCCGCTCTGCCACGCCCATCTCGGGACTCGGTCGTGAAGCCAGTGCTGAAGCGGTCTCATTTGAAGCAGGCTGAGCGGTGTTACTGCGGCTGCCATATGCCCCAGCAGCCTCTGGAACTGTTTCAGTGGGACCGCAGACCTGCCTTGAAAGGACTTGAAGCAGTTAAGCACTGACTGGACACGCTCCTCGTGAGGTGCACAGTCTGACTGACCGAATCCACGCCATACCGAGATAAGAGATCCTCTGTTGCTCAGAGTTGCGCAGAGTTGCTCTTGTCCCAGTTGACCCTGTGTTCGCACAACAAGTCTCGCAAGTGAGCTATGGGGAGCTAGTCATCAAGATAGTTGAGAATACGAACACCATGTTCTCTTATGGAAACAATGGCTGGACCTTGTACTGACATGCTCAACCCTCGAACGCAAACCGAAGAAAGGGTCTGTGTCGCTTCAGGTCGATCGCTGCAAACCAATCCTGGGGACGGATGCATTCAAAGATGGGCTTCTGCGTGAGCATTTGAACGGGAGCTTGTTCAGGGCCCGATTAAAAATGTGCAGGTCCAGGATCGGCCATAACCCACCACCTTTCTAGGTACAATGAAGTAAGGGCAGTAGAACCCAGACCTCATCTCGGCTGGAGGAACCGGCTCAATCGCGTCCTTCACCAGCAGGACGTCGATCTCTTTTCCTCAAGACAGGGGCATCGACGCTCCGCATTTGGGTGAAGCGGATGCCCTTGTACCTGGGAGGCCGGCAGGCAAACTGAATTGCATAGCCGAGCCGGATGGTACGGATGAGCCAGCGGGACGGCCTCGGAAGCGCTAGCCAGGCTTCGCAAGACCGTACCAACGAGCCCACCCAGACCACCAGCGTACCCGTGGAGGGGCAGCGAAGTGGAAGACAGGGACCGGACTCCGGAGGCATTACTGCGGCCGAGAGAGAGGTCTGGGTGTGCGGGGCAACACCTACCTGCTTCCACCGGGGGGCAGACAGCAGGGAAGGCCCAGAGGCGTTCGGCTGCTGGCTGTCCCGAGGCAAAAAAAGGAGGGGAAATAAGGAGCGAGGCCCAGGGGCGTCGAATCCAGGTTTCCGCACCTCCTTGCCCAGCGGAAGATGAAAGTGATGAGGCCGTGGCGGCGTCACTGACATCTGAGCAATGGAAGAGGGGGAAAGGAGTGGCAAGGCATAGGAGCGTCGCTCACTGCAGTCCGCACCCTCGTGACCCAGAGATGGAAGAAATTGCTCTAGAAAATGTGGGTACCACTGGACTCCGGGGAGCCAGCGGCGGAACAGAATGAAACAGATTCTCCACCCGGTCCTCCTCCGGGGGAGGGAGAGGTGAAACACCATCTCCCAGAGAGCAATTTCCTCCAACGCTGGGTCACCTGTCTCAGGGCTCCTGACACAGGAGGCGCCGTCTTCCTGCGAAAGCTAGACGTCACAGAAGAGCTGGCTGTGACAGCTTTTCCACAGGGGAATGACACCCTTGGCGACAAACAGACTGAGGAGAAACCACGAGTGACTCGGTAGCACATTGGGTCAAGCGTTTGGTTTCCTCAGCCTGCTTCTGAACTGTGGAGAGTCGCTGGGCACAGTCTCCAACAGTGTCACCGAAAAAGGCAAACTTTGTGAGATAGAGCATCGAGAAAGAAACTTTGGCGATGTCTCGCACCTCTGCAAGGTTTAGCCCTGGGACGCTTCTGGACCAGCAGTGTGGACACCGTCTGACCGAGGGCCAGTGCTGTGACTTAAACCACGGTCAGTCACTATGCACAGCTCAACCCCGGCTCAGAACTACCCTTGTGCACTGCGTGTCTTGGCCTTACACAGACTTGTGTGGCCATAACACGCAGGGAAGAGATGGTCTGCCATTAGCAAAGCCACCCCACCACCAAGAGTAGTGAGAGAGGAAAAACTTTTTCCTAAAGTTTTTCACACACATCCGGGCAGGCACAGGGGCGGGGCAAGGCGATGCACTGCGCCCCCAGAGCAGCCCGGGAAGTGTGGCTGTCAAGTCTGAATCTGATTCAGCATGAGCACACACACCATTATAGTGGGAACTCAGCATCATCATTTCCAGAGAGTAACAGCCCTCTCTCCGATGCAGCGATCGACATCTGATCCTCCCCTGGAGCCCCGAATGAAATGCTTGGTCCCTCATGAGAAGGACCAGTAATTCCACCCGAAAGCTGCCAGGCATGCAAGACAGTGAACGTGGCCACCAACCTTGATGGCACACGGCACGCTGAGCACTCAAGCCCTCGTGAGAAAGGCAAGACGAACAACGTGCCGACGTGGTAATGCTCTCATAAGAGAGCATAAACCACCCACGAACACAGTCTCAGCATGTTTGCGATGCGCTAGAGGATTGAGGAGAACGCTCACAATAACCCTCAGATCACCAATCCTATTAACCAAAGTAGCCCTTTTCTGGTGGTCACCAGAAGAGGAACTAGATCGGGGAATAGGCAAAGGGACTCCACCTCGTTGAGGCACTTGAGTCTCGACCGCGCATCTAGAGCGCCGAATGACAGCCGGCGGCTTGACGGCACACGGCACGCTGAGCGGCTCAAGCCTTTACGAGAAAGGGGAGACGAACAACGTGCCGACATGGTCATGCACTCACGAGAGAACATGAACCACCCACGAACACAGTCTCAACACGCTTAAGCCCAGGCATGTGAAACAGTGATCGTGGCCGTCAAATGGGGACAGGGAACGACCGCATCCAGAAACACACGGGTGAAACGTCATCCTAAAAAAGGATGATCTTCACCCGTGTTGCTCTTTTACAGAAACGCTCTCTTATTGTGCTGAAACACACAGGGATCAACGCGGCAACACAGCGGAGAAACTGCAAGCCCGCTGTGTACACTCAACCGAATACCAGCTGTGACAGCCAGTGCCCGGGAGCTCGCGAAGATCACTGAAGTGCCGTCACACCAACACAGAGAGGTCTCGGAAAACAGAGACTCGTTGTCTCATTCACTCAGAGGACACAACCGGTCGGCTCCGAAGCAAAAAGCATTTGTGAATGCGCTCGCTTCCGCTTTATACCCGCACTGGTAGGCAGATCGCGGAATGCAAGTCCCGCATGCCAATATTCATTGGCTCGTTTTAGTTTCACTCGAAGGCAGTTGGTCTCCCTAGCGTGATCCCAATTCTTTGGAAACTCCCCCGACGAGACGTATGAGTTCCCGAACGAAAGGGAACAGCATTTTAATCTTAACAGTTAAACGTAGTCCAATAAAGAAAAAAAAAACATTGTTATTAACAACATGATTTATTATTATTATTAACTATTTCAAAATCAACTATTAACTGTAATCAAAATTGTGGGATTAGCATGAATTTACCTTAATGACATAAAAGACACAACAAAAGTCCCAGAGTGACCCAATCAGAGCTCTTTTGCCAAATTAGGACAGACGTGATCATGATGACACAGGGTAGAATATATGTAAATTAATTCACAAATTCATGAGCATTACACCCTGCAAACTATTCTGCCAGACAGTGCATAGTAATTCATTTTCTATTTCACTGATGGCCATTCCGCCGATTAAATGCAGTTACAAACTCCTGGTACACTGAATAATAAACTAGTCTGAATAACTACAGCGGAGTCTTTGATGTATGCCATAAAAGTGTTGAAAGTGAAAATTTCTCTCACTCACAGTTTCAGTTTACATTTCTATTGCCGAAGCAGTTGCAGCTTAGCAGGGGGACAATTCCTTCTCTCTCTCTCTCTCTCTCTCTCTGTGTCTGTGCCTGAGGGGTAAAAGATGACAGCGCAGCCCATTTTTTCCGTTATACTATAAAAGTCTACCTAAGCAAACACTCTTGGGAGCCCTTCATTTCCAAAGTAAGCAAAACCACACTCTTGCGCACTGACACACACACAGACACAAGTGAGCCCTTCATCTCAAGAGTTTGGTGTCAAACTCAGCTTTTTATTGCAGTGCTAAATTTATACATTTACATAAAAAAGCTTAGGGTGCTCTACCCAATAGGGATTTACGGGAGGTAAAAATGAATGCATAGTTTTTGTTTCTTTAAGTTCGAAAGAGCTGCTTACACTTAGACAGAGCTAAAAGCTCGAAAGCTTTAACATCGGCTAATTGTTGATGGGAGTGAGAGTGGGAGTGACCATTCTGTAACAAGCAGAACAAAAGTGTCATGATTCTGCCCTCGTGTCCTTGATTTTCTCTCTGTCATGATTCTGCCCTTGTGTCCTTGATTTTCTTTAGTCTTGAGGCAGGATCATGACAGAATCATGTTTTGTGTGGCCATGCGCTTGTGTTGTCTCGTTACGTTACCCCGCCCCCTTATCCTCGTCTTGTCATTATTGCCCAGTCAGCGTCACCTGTTCCCCTCATTAGTTTCTCCCTATTTAATCCCCTTGTGTTTGCTGTCCTGTGCCAGTTCATTGTGAAACTTTGTGAAATTCTACCTGTGAGTACCCTGTCTAGTAAGAAATCTTGTGTTAGTTTACATCTTGTATTTGCTGTCAGTTTATTGTCTAGTTCTTGTCAAGTCATAGTCTAGTTTTGTCACACGTTACCCTGTCCATGTTTTGCCCCCTCGTGGGTTTTGTTTTCTCTGTTTTCTGTTTATAATAAACTTTGTGTCACTGCATCCTGTCTGCACCTGGGTTTACCTTTCACCGTCATAACAGAATGAACCGGCCAAGAAAGAACCCAGCAGACAGGATGTCCTCCCCGTTTCCATGTCAGTCGGAGCACCACCGAACAAAGAACCCAGCAGACAGTGCGCCTATTTACCCGACTCTGCAGCCGTCAGACCCCGAACGATGGTGGCAGTTGGCCATCGCCGACAGCCGAGAAGGCAAGCTTCCATTCCCTCCTCAGGGTAAGTTGACCCTGAGGAAGTACGCCCAGGTTGTGGAGGAGAGGAGGTTTTTCTTGCCGGAGATCCTAGTCAATCGCTACCTCATCGCGGGTTTCACCGTCCCTCCTCCTCTCGCTGAACGAGAAAGACTGGTCTACTGGTCTGAAGGTTCCACAGTATGGTGACAGTCTGTCTCAGAGGGAGCTGCAGGGTGCTTCAAAGTCTTCCTCTCCCGCTACACTTCCTGTGATCCCTGGACGACGATTGTGGTTACCAGTCCAATTCACAGCTGTCTTCCAGTGCCCTGCGTAAATCTGAGATCCCTGTCGTGAGACTGGCACGGACGAAGGACTCCTATTTAGCACAGGAATACCAAGGTACACTGGGAAGCAAATCTCATATCTCAGAGGAAATATGCAGCCCTTGGGGGGAGCCCAAGAGGACGCCACACTCCGGGTGGAGTGGGCAGTCACACCAAGGGGGCACGGTCGACCTTGCTGCTGGTATGCCAAAGCAATGGCGTCCACTATCCAGTGAGACAACCTTTGCTTGGAGAGAGCCTTTCCCTTCAGCTTCCCACCATAACAGATAAAGAGCTGGTCTGAGGTCCTGAAACAATGCGTTCTGTCTACATAGGTGCGGAGAGCACGTACTGGACAGAGCAGTGCCAAGGCTGGGTCTGCCTCCTCCAGGGGCAGCGCTTGCAGGTTCACCACCTGGTCCCGGAAGGGAGTGGTGGGAAACTTGGGCACATTTCCAGGCCGGGGTCTCAGGATCACGTGAGAGTAAGCCGGCCTGAATTCCAGGCAAGCTTCGTCAACGGAGAATGCGTGCAGGTCCTCTACCCTCTTGATGGAGGCCAGTGCAATCAGGAGCGCTGTCTTCATAGACAGGAACTTAAGCTCCACTGACTGCAAAGGCTCAAAGGGAGCACTCTGCAGGGCAGTTAGAACCACTGCGAGATCCCAAGAGGGAACGAGAGGAGGGCGAGGAGGATTCAGTCTCCTCGCTCCTCTCAGGAACCTGACGATCAGGTCATGCTTCCCCACAGACTTACCTTCTACTGTATCATGGTGTGCTGCAATAGCGGCAACATATACCTTGAGGGTGGAGGGAGCCTTCGCTCCAACCCATCTTGAAGGAAGGAAAGCACGACACAGATCGAGCATCTCCGGGGGTCTTCTCGGCAAGAAGATCACCAGTTAACGAAGAGGTTCCACTTCAACGCATAGGCGTGTCGGGTAGACGACACTCTAGCGGAAGTGATGGTAGCCACCACCGCTGGTGGTAGGGTACTCAAACCTGCCTCGTCCCGTCCAGGAGCCATACGTGGAGGTTCCATAGTTAGGGACGAGGGTGCCATAGGGTGTGAAAGGAGGTCCTTCCTCAGAGAGATTGGCCAGGGAGGTGCTGTCGCGAGGAGTACTAGTTCAGAGAACCAGGTCCGGGTGGGCCAGTGTGGCGCGACCAGAATGACCTGCTCCTCGTCCTCCCTGACCTTGCGCTAGGTCTACGCAAGAAGGCTCACTGGGGGAAACGCATATTTGCGACCCCGCGGCCAGCTGTGCGCCAGTGCATCTGTGCCGAGCGTGCCCTCGGTCAGGGAATAAAACAGGGCGCAATGGGTCGAGTCGTAAGAGGCAAACAGATCTCTCTGTGCGTCCCTGAACTGGTCCCAAATCAGCTGAACCGACTGAGGATGGAGTCGCCATTCTCCAGGGAGGGGCTGGAGCCGTGAAAGCTCATCGGCTGCATAGTTCAGGGCTCCGGGAATGTAAGCGGCTTGAAGCGACCTCAGATGCTTCTGACTCCATATGAGGAGGTGGTGAGCGAGTTGCGACATACGGCGGGAGCGTAGACCACCTTGATGGTTGATGTACGCTATAGTGGCGGTATTGTCTGATCTGACTAGTACGTGTTGACCCTTGAGCAGTGCTCGAAAGCGGTGCAGAGCAAGATGTACTGCCAGCAACTCGAGGCAATTGACATGCCACAGATGGTGGGGTCCTGTCCAGGAGCCCGCGGCCGCATGTCCATTGCACATGGCGCCCCAGCCCGTGGTGGAGGCATCTGTTGACACAACAACATGCCTGAAAGCTCGTTCGAGGGGGACACCGGCCCGTAGGAAACTGAGGTTCGACCACGGGGTGAAGGTCTGATGGCAGGTCGGAGTAACTGGTACTCGGAGCGTGCCTTGTTGCCATGCCCAACTCGGGACTCGGTCGTGAAGCCAGAGCTGAAGCGGTCTCATATGAAGCAATCCGAGCAGCGTCGCCGCGGCTGCAGATGCCAGATGCCCCAGGAGCCTCTGAAATAGTTTCAGTGGAACCGCACTCTTGCCCTCGAACTGTCGAAGACAAGTCACCAGGGACTGTGCGCGCTCGTTCGTAAGCTGCGCAGACATGGCGACCGAGTCGATGTCCATACTGAGAAAAGAGATCCTCGGCACGGGGCAAAGTTTGCTCTTCTCCCAGTTGACCCGAAGGCCCAAAATGGGCTAAGTGCCGGAGCACTAGGTCCCTGTGTTCGCAAACCTGGTCTCGAGAGTGAGCTAGGATCAGCCAGTCATCGAGATAGTTCAGGATGCGAACCCCGTGTTCCCAAAGGGGAAGAAGAGCTGCCTCGACGACCTTCGTGAAGACGCGAGGAGACAGGGCTAGCCCGAATGGGAGAACCACGTACTGGTATGCCTGCCCCTCAAAAGCATACCGTAGAAACGGTCTGTGTCGAGGAATAATGGAGACATCAAAGTAGGCGTCCTTCAGGTCGATCGCTGCAAACCAATCCTGGGGCCGCACACATTCGAAAATGCGTTTGGCAGTGAGCATCTTGAACGGCATCCTGTGAAGGGAGCGGTTCAGCACACACAGGTCCAGGATTTCGGCTGGAGGGGCAGTCTCGATCGCACCCTTCGCCAGTAGGGTAGCAACCTCTGCTCTCATGATGGGGGCATTGCCACCGACCAAAGTGGAGCGGACTCCCCTGAAGCAGGGAGGAGACCGTGTGAACTGAATCGCGTAGCCGAGCCTGATAGTTTGGGCGACCCAGCGGGACAGGTGGGGGAGCTCTAACCAAGCTCCCAAGAACTGCACCAGCAGGGCCATGCGAACCACAGACGTTCCGTCGGTGGAGCAGCGAGGCGGAATGACCGGCCCGGACGTGGACGGCATAGCGGCCCAGTGTGGGGGCACGGTCATTAACCGCGCCCTGACAGAGGAGGCCAGGGAAGGACGAACGTTCCACGGGGGCCTGCTCTGCCAGAGGTCTGGCGATACGGTCTGGGGACGGCACGCACTGTCAACCAGCTCTGGGACAGAGGAGGACGAGGGGAGCATGGCCGAGGGGCGGCGCACCGTGTTTTCCGAGAACTCTGTGAGCTCTGTGATTCTTACGGCTTCCTCCAAGACCGGGCCCGGGTGGAGGCTTCTCAGCATCCCGCATGTTGGCCAGGTTCAGCCAGAGGTGTCTCTCCTGGACCACGGCTGTGGAGATCACCAAACCCAGGGAGCGTGCGGTCACCTTCGTCGCCCGGAGGGCAAGGTCGGTGGTGGTGCGCAGCTCATCAAAGAGCCCTGGGTCAGTCCTGCCCTCATGCATGTCTCTGAGCATCTGGGCCTGATAGACCTGCAGAGTGGCCATGGCATGCAGAGAAGCAGCTGCCTGTAGACGAAAATCTACAGGCTTTGAATGGGTGCTTAGGCTCGCCACGAGAAGAAGCACTCTGAGGACACAGTTGCATCGCAACAGAGCGTTCAACCGGGGGGAGCCCAGTGTCACATCCTGATAGCAATCAATGATGGAAGTGGTCTAAATGTTTAAAAAAATTTACATACAGTAGTCAACATTTGAAGTGGATCAAAAGTTATACATAAGTTATACATGAATTTGAACAATACCCGTTGTTGTCTTAGGACAACTTTGATTAACCTTTTTGATCCACTTCAAATGTTGACTACTGTATATTTTCTGTGGAACTCTCAGAAAAAATGTCCGTCCAAAACTGAATGCATTCATACCGAATGTAATGATACAATGTCCTACCCGTCTGTTAGCGCATGTATTTCCATGGGCAAATTCCAATTGGAAGTGAGCATCCCTATGCCCTACTCACTCGGAAGGGCAGAGGAAGGAGGGTGGCACATGGCGAAGGGAGCAATGAAAGACCACGTAATTTCCTCATTAGCTTAATAGAATGTTACCACGACAAAGCTAGGCAGCACCAATAGGAATATCTCATTATTGATGTTAATTAGTGTATGGCATCTATTGTTTTCAAAGCTAGCTTGCTATTGCTAGCCGCTCAGAAATAGCCAGCCGCTCAGAAATTGCCTACCCTACCTTTAATTTGTATTCAACCCAAACTATTCCTTATAGGGTGCATTTTAATAGAAACACTCAAACAAATTCACAACAGCTCTGTGAGCCTGTTGCTGCTGTGATTGGAATCTGCGGGTTGATCTTTGTTTTAGCCTGTGATTTGCATGTGTGGATAATCTAAAATCCCTGTTCATACTCCCTGGAGTCGCTCTGCAAGGACTGGCTGACCTTCCTACACCTACCATTACTCAGCACTCACACACACACACACTCAGACACACTATCTGTTGTTGGTGACAGCAGGAGGAATAATAGGGGTGCAATGATTGCTCCACAGAGCAATGGATTTAAAGAGCTGTTTTTGAGGGGGGGGGGGAAGATTTCACCTCCTTCCATTTACCAAGTCTGGTCAAGGGCATTTCAGATGTTACAGTTTATACATTGGAAACATCTAAACATATTCAACAGCTTTACCTGATGAACTGACAGAGGAATTTTGACAGTGCAGTCAGTCATTTCAGAGACGGTAGGAGGAGACGGGCAACTTGTACATTACCCATTCAAGTAGAAAAGCTGTACTTTTGTGCTTTACCTTAAAATAACCCTTTTTATTTCCATATATATATTTCCATATATACATTTCCACCAATATTTCAACAATGTACAATGCAGTCCTAAGCCTGTTACATAACAGTTATGATCAAATATATGTCTCAATATGTATCATTGTCACAATTATGTTCTGTCTTGTCTTGTCTGCACCTGTTCTTGTTAGTCACTGATTAGTTACTGTAACCTTCATCCACCTGTGTCTAGTTAGTGCCCTTGTTTATCCTGTGTATATATTCTACCCATTCAGTTCAGTCCCTTGTTGGTTATTGTTCGTGTCTACGTGTCTATGTGATACACGCTGTTGAGTCCTGTTCACCTGCCTGTGTACATTAAAGCTTTGTTATATTTTTTCATCAGCCAAAGTGACAATCATACAGTATATAAATTAATCTAATCATATTTTTAACCAAAATTACACCTTCAAGGCTGCATTTATTTGATCAAAAATAGTAACAAAAGAGTATTACTGTCACACACACTCAGTTTTGTTTATTATAGTTTCTATTTTCATGGACTTTCGGTCATTAGTCACGTGTTTCATTGTCATGGACACTCATCTAATCATCACACATGTTCCTTAACATTTCATTATCTCTGTGTATTTAGTTCATCTGTTCTTAGTCTTTGGTTGGCGGTGGTTGTACGTGTTTCTGTTGGACACACTGTTTCGTCTTTGCACCTGCTTTTGGATTAAACCATGAATATCTTGAATGCCTTCTTCAGTCTTCTTCATCAGGTGACAGATACTATAAATATTGTTACAATTACAAATAATTGTTGTATATTTTAATATAGATTTCAAAAAGTAAATAAGTTCTTCTTTTAACAAAATAGCTTCTAATCAATAAATACATTTTAATAAATGTTGTGTATTTCTCAAAGCTGAATTTCCAGCATCATTACTCCAGTCTTCGGTGTCACATGATCCTTAATCATTCTAATTAGCTGATTGGTGCTCAATAAACATTTCTTATTAATATCAATGTTTAAAACATTTGGGCTGCTTAATATGTTTGTAGAAACTGACACACACACACACACACACACACACACACACACACACACACACACACACACACACACACACACAGTAATGGGGAAAGTTACTTATATGCATTACAATATTGTGATACTCCCTTAAAAAGTAACTAATTGCGCTACTAGCTGTCAGTCAATAAATGTGAAAACAAAGTAACTTGCGTTACTTATCTGAAAAAGTAACTCATAGTTACTTTTTAAAAGTAAAAGATATTTTGTTGTAAATTTTAAAAGTAATGCGTTACTAGTTACTTGAAAAAATAATCTGATTTCGTAACTCAGGTTACTTGTAATGAGTTACACACAACACTGTGTATGTATATATATATATATATATATATATATTAGATATTATGAAATTAATACATATGAAAGTAATATTACAATTACATTTACTCAAATGGTGTGTGATGACATTTCAGGACATTCTAAATAACCTAAATTTGTCAAATGAAGTGTACTTCATCCTTTGCTCAGCGAGTATGCAGTGAACACTAGTGCAGTGAAGCTGCAGAAAAATGAGACCATGCTTGCACAACAGAAAAAAACAGGCTCTTATGATTGATTAATCCCTCCTGCCAGCACTGCCACAGGTGATTTCTGGGGGATTGTGTTTTCACATGGCAGTTTGCTTCAGATTTAAAGTAATTAAAAATGTCCATTAAAAATGAGAGGCTGATTGCATGAGTTTGGGATTTGAGTATGCGAGTGTGTGTCCACATGCATTTTAAAGGCAGATGTGCTTGAATCGGTAGGCCTATGTGTATAAAGCCCACCTTGCTCATCCTGTCCACAACAGCTGCGGCCAAATGAACTTCACTAATGCAATTACAGAGCAGCTGTTGCATCCAGATAACACAAAGGTGCATATGAGCAAGTGTTTGTGTGTGTGTGTGTGTGTGTGTGTGTGTGCGTGCGTGCGTGCGTGCGTGCGTGCGTGTGTGCGTGTGTGCGTGTGTGTGTGTACACCGGCGGAGGCATCAGTATACATAACTGAGCAAGCTGTGGCCCCAGCAGGGCTGAAATTGGATTAGTGTCAGCCTTGATAAGACGAAGGACAGTAAAGGGAAGAGTGAGAAATTGAAGAAAAGAGCATTGGCTGTAGTAATTTCATTTCCAGATCAGGTGGCTAAAGGTATAAAGGCACTGCTATGGTGCTCCAGTGCAGTAAATGGAATATTCATGCACTGATTGCTTCCTCCCTCCCTCCCTCCCTCTCTCTCTCTCTCTCTCTCTCTCTCTCTCTCTCTCTCTCCTTCTGTCTGTCTTTGTCTGTATTTCTTTCTTTTCACTTCTTATCCTTCCTGCATTGTGCTAGCTGTCATTCAGACACTGTAATCTTATTGTGTTCCTGCCTATGGCTCAGAGCTGTGAGATCTGCTGTATAGCAGGCCCAATGGGAGGTGCTAACCAACACTGTATTGGCTTTTGGTTAGGCTGAGGACTTATGAGTTTCTTCTTGGCGTTTAAGGCCTAGCTTTGCAAGCATCATGTATTCTCAGCTGCCTCCCTGCTGGAAAGTCCAGGTTTTACAAATCACTTCCAAACAAATAAATTAAAATGCCAATATTAATGTTGCTCATTGCCAAGGTCCTGAAATGTCTTCTAGTGTATTGATAATGTGTCATCCGACTCTCACAGAGAGTAAATCTGCTACTCTAAATACTTTCAGTTCTTTCAAGGTGAAATGTGTCACTTCTGAGTCAACAGTACCAAAATGAATCAATAGTGCTGCAGGGATGACGTATTTTTGTAGGACAAAACCCGGAAACTATAAGCATTTTAGTAAGTTCCGGTTCCTTCAAAGTCAATGGTTTTTTAGTAAAAAATTAAATAAGGTCTGGGATGTAAGCTTAAGAAATTTGCACTCATGATATAAAATACATCAGTAATAACCACTTGTAATATTTGAAAGCTTTTAAGTGCCTTGAAAAAGGTGGTTACTAATATCATCACACCGAACATGTAAACTCTTTAGTCTGCTTTTACATTGTTGTGTTTATAATCACACTCTTGCAAATTCTAACTCAAACTTTCAGGTAAAATGTTTTTAAATAAAGACTGAAGGAGTTGTCGGACAGCGTGGTTGTGATTCGACCGTAGGCACACACGAGACCTAACCACATCCATGCTAATTTTCAAATGATCAGAATGACTTAGAATGTGATATTACTAACAATTCAATAAACAAAATGTTAGTAAATTAGATTTTATGAATAATATTCCCAGTTACTTACTATTTTTGCTCCACCAAAGGAAATATTTCTGTGAGTATAGCCTATCCGAGCAACACTCAGTAGTAAAGTTTACTTCTTGAATGAATTAAACGTTGGCAATTCAATGTCTCGATCTTTATGAGTCATAAATTCAAAACACTTTTTTATGAATCCGTTAAATTAATAATTTAATGATTCAGTCACTTGACTAGCCACGTACTAGCGTGCAATCAAGAGTCACCGGAAGAAAAAAATCGCCACCACTAAAATTCTTCACCTTACAATCAGAACTACAAAAAAAT
Source organism: Semotilus atromaculatus (assembly GCA_031834385.1). NCBI lineage: Eukaryota > Metazoa > Chordata > Actinopteri > Cypriniformes > Leuciscidae > Semotilus > Semotilus atromaculatus. The sequence continues at coordinate 3,957,465 of JAULUF010000019.1, read as the reverse complement.
TATTTTTCTGAAGCTCTCATGCAGCATCACCTAATATATGCCACTTGCAAAGAGATACAAACCGACACATTTTTAATGTGCAGCTCAAAATGCTGGCAAAGGTATGAGACTCTCTCCCCTGAAAATCTATATTTCTCAAATAATTATTATGTTAAGCTGATTATGTGGATTTACAAAAGCCTTTCCCTGTGAAGTGCATTTCAGGTTGGAGGGAGAGATACAGGGCGAATAACTTCATAAAAAGATTCATCACTCTGCTCACAGCTGATTGGCTCGTGTTTGTTTGAGATCTGTGATCTGGAACATAACCTGCCCCAGAGCAGGTAATGAACCCTGGTATTCGTTGCAACAGAAATCAAGGGCTGGCTCAGCAAAAGTGATAGTGTTCCTTGAACTAATTAGATCTAATATTCGCTTTGTCAAAACTTCTTACATCAGATATGATTTCACAGAGAGTTAGGTTACCCAAACAACTTGTTTTTAAAGTCTATGATGAGCTTTGATTTTTAATTTGAGAAATACCAGTCCCTAAATAATTAAATGAGAGGCTGGAGTTAGAGCTTTTTATTCAGTTTTGAGGGGCCTAATAATAATAAAACATAGAATTTGGTGTTCCAGTGCAACTGTGATGTTTCCCAAAATATTTATCAATCTTTGAGGTAATGAAAGATGTAATTTAATCGTTTACTTCTAAAATATACCGAAATATCCTCTAATCTTGCGGGCACAAACAAAACTTAATCGAATAAGTCATTGCAGAATCTGAACTTTAAAATTGTAAACAGGTCTAAAATAACACTGCTTATACTATGAACCTTTTACTAAAATTTGAAAACAATAATACAAAATTACAAAGTTGATCTTTATATATCAATCTTAAACTAATATAGAAACTTTCTCTCCTATAATTGAAAGTGCAATTGAAAGCACAGACCATATGGCATATTAGTAAAGTGATTTTATTAGAAGCTGTCTGCTACATGCCCATTTCATCAATCTGATACCCATCATCCCTAAGAAACACACTGACTTGATATGTTATGGCGCTATAAATCAAAACAATGTCTTTTTTACATCCTTCTAAAAGCCTGCAAAGCAAATGTCAAGGTCACACCAACCTCTCTGAATCAATATCAATAATTTTATTAAAAGCACAAGATGAATCGTCTGCGCTTCACTGGGGCTTTGCAGTTGCATCCCTAAATGGTAAAATAGTGCACTGCTACAGCTCAACATTACTAGAAGATCAAGCCATGAATATGAAACAGGCATTTGGCTTCAGAGCTAGAAGTGAAGTGATCATAGACATTTTAACTGCTTGTGTGGTTAGACATGAACCCTTGTGGCCGAATAAAATTATGCTATTGATAGACAAGAACGTTAAGGTCTCTGTGAGAATTGTGGATTGAGAGAGGGGGGAAAGAAAGAGGAGAAATAGGAAACAGACGCAGACGGGTATTCAGAATTCAGCTATGGGGCATAATGGCTTCGGGCTTGTCTGCCAAGAAATTTCCATTTCCACAACGTGTGAATTATCCACATTGCCTTTGTATGGTCACGTTCCTATTAAATAAGCTGCAGACTCAATCCTATCTACGGGGACCACACAAATGATTTGCCAAATAGTGAGTTCATATTTAAAAATGTGGCAATATTTCCGTGAATTCATTCTGGTGGTAAATACGCACACTCATTGAATTAACATTTATGAGAGAATATATTTTAGATATGATGATGGCATTTGCATTCTTCACCACAGACTGGTCCTGAAAGTATCTGGCCTTATTATGCATAAAATCCATCAGTGTCAGACCACAGGATGTGCTGTCATGTACATGCATTAGTAATATTTTTTTGACTGTATTGTAAACACGATTCATCCATCATTCAGCAGTGGAGCAGCAGCACACATTTCAGGCCGACAAACATAAAAAGCATGTCATTATTCAAGCACACAAGTTCACAGTACCAGCTCTACGCTGGAGATGTTTGAAGGAGTTGTGCAACTTTAAATTATTCCATCTTTCTTATTTTATTACTTACGAAACAACAAATCAATAAAACATCTTATGTAATTCTTTAACCTGCCATAAGAATAAAACAGCAATTCTGCAGAGGTTTTCAGAGCATTGGCTTTGGAACCATAAGCATGTCGTCCTCCCACACATCCATGCACACGAATTCACATGCTGCATTCAACACACACACACACACACACAGCATCATAGCTCCTCTGAGAGCTCCTGATTTGCCTCACAGATAGACTGACATGGGATTTTCCAAAGATTTCAGCATAAAGCTGAAATGCTAATGCAAACAAATGATCGAGGTATTTGTTATGCATAATCCTCAGAGGCAAGAGTAAAAGTAACTCAGAAGAAAAAGAGGGAAGGTTCTGGAGACAATCTCTCTAACGTATTCATTTAAATAACTGTGCATATGGGGAGGTCAGGGGTAGTTGTCACAGATTTTACTTCATATTTTGCAGGGTAGGTTTATGTTTGAATTTGAATTTCAGCATAGACATCCCTAAAAGTCGTAGTCATAACTAACCACTGCTATACTAATAGCTGGTTATTATACTCATCATTTCACATGGAACTGAATTGAACAATTTAAAATTGACATTAAAACTCATTTAAAAATATGATCTAAATGTTCCTTTTTCTCTATATATATTTTCTCCATGTAACAAGCACTCTTGTACAATTTGCTTGGTAAATAAAAAAATTAAATTGTTATTACACAGAAAAAGATACAATTCATCAAACACTTGAATTTTTACATCGGGGCAAGTTGTCACATAGATACAAAAGTTTTAATGTGTTGTCTTGTGTATTCAACAGCTGGGCTACTGCAAAAAAATAGGTTTATACAATGAAAATATTCTTAAATAAGAGTTTCGAACAAGGTGTTTAAAAACAACATCTAACTGTCACTGTGATAGCTAGCCCTTGATACACCTGATCTCAGTCATTTATCACAGGCATTGTGTCCTATACTGTAACATACAGCACACACTCATGCATAGAGAGAAAGAAGTACAGTAAATAAACAAGAATGAGAGACCTGACTTGTAGACTTTAATAATAATTATAATAATTAGTTACATTTATGTAGCGCTTTATCTGGGACCTCAAAGCGCTTTACAAGGAAGGGGGGAATCTCCTCAACCACCACCAATGTGCAGCATCCACCTGGATGATGCGACGGCAGCCATATTGCGCCAGTACGCCCACCACACACCAGCTTACTGGAGGAGAGGAGACAGAGTGATGAAGCCAGTACAGGGATGATTAGGAGGCCATGATGAAAAGAGGCCAATTGGCAGATTTGGCCAGGATGCCGGGATTTTTACTGACCAGTAAAAAGGACCTCGGTTTAACGTCTCATCCGAAGGACGGTACTCTTTGACAGTATAGTGTCCCCATCACTATACTGGGGCGTTAGGACCCACACAGACCACAGGGAGAGCTGTGCTGCTGAGAGTTATGAGCTGCTGGCCTCATAACACCTCTTCCAGCAGCATCCTAGTTTTCTCATGAGGTCTCCCATCCAGGTACTAACCAGGCTCAGCCCTGCTTAGCTTCAGTGGACAACCAGTCTTGGGCTACAGGGTGATATGGCTGCTGGTTTATATGATTTATATATACTTTATGGATATGACCTCCTTTTTAAACAGACTACAGAGAGACTGTGTGAGAGATAGGGGCTGAAATGAGCTGAGAGGTTTTTCTTGGGTGACTAGACACAAAGACATGCTAATTATTGGCTTGTGGTGAAACTAGGAACACAATTCACGCTTCTCAGCTCCATTCCCCACACACCACTAATTGCACTGTTAAAGGTGCTCTAAGTGATGTCAGGCCAAAATATTTTTTGTCACATACAGCAAACATCTACTAAACTTCTCTATATAACAAGTACTCTTGTTTGTAGCTTGGTAAATAAATATTGTTATTACTCAGAAAAAGATACAATAGGAATGCCTCCATCACGCTATGATTGGATATGATATGTTATGACTAAATATGATTGGTTCGTGGCTACGATAAATCCCGCCTCTTGTTTTCGTGCGCGAGAGTCTGACTGAATGAAGACAATGAATGCGTTAATGAGAGAGCATTCATTAAAAAGTAAGTGAACAACTCATCCATTTAGATATCACCGCTAGATATCAACAATTAGATGTCACGTCAAGTCAAACTTGAAATGGCCTGAAAACACGATGGGGGATTTTAGTGATCAATCAGCTTGGGGAAATTAAAGGTAGCCTAGGCTATCTTCGTTGGCTGTGACCAGCTTGATGACTGCTGAAAATAAGTTGACCATTAAAAAGAAAAGCTGAACATTAGTTCATAAATAATATTGTTTAAATTGTTACTGCCTTTATTTTGGAATAAATGTAAACATACGTAAAACCACTTTAATAAATATAGCATTACATAGGCTATAGCTATTGTAAAAAAAATACTTAATAGAATTGTAGCCTATTTGGTCTAATTTTTTATGTAATGTTTATTTAACCAGGAAAATTACGTGTTACATGGACATCAATTTGCATTTGATAAAAACTTTGAGGACTTTGTCTCTTCATTTTAAAACACCACTGCACACCATTAGTGTGTGTGTATGTGTGTGTGTGTACATGTGCGTGTGACATATAGGATGCATATGATGTACGCCATTTATTTTTGTTGCAAAGCAATGACAATCAGTAGTTTGAAAGTAAAGGCAGGCAACAGCCTAGTCATTTTGCTGCTTTCAGCATTGAATCAATAGCGTAACGACGCTGTGTCAACAGTGGCCCCTAGCGGATACGGAGAGTAATGCACAAAGACAGTCGTATTTTGAAGAGAGTAGGGTTAATCATTTGTAAGTTTTTATTAATTAAATATTTTATTTACTTTAAAGTTATTTAAAATCCCCGAATAAACAATGGAACAATTTATTAACTTAATCCACCATTATAATATAGTTATACAAGGATGATCACAGTTTTTCTTTTAAAGCACTATTAAACAAGTCATAAACAAACTGCTAAATAGCAGCTTAATAAGCATAATAAATAAATTGTGTCTTAAATAAATCGTGTGCATGTGTGTGTGTGATTTGTTTGAAAGCCGGTTTATTAAGAGACTAAAAATATCTAATTTACACATAAAAATGGCTAAACTTTTTTTTTGGGGGGGGGGGGGGGGGGGGGGTTGTTGCTTTAGCCAATTTCAGACTCATTTTCACATTACACAGGACTGAGGTCTGCAGGTAAGCCACATACATTTACTCTTACTTTTCTATATTGATCTATTAGATCAATTGAATTTGGTGGTCATTAGTGGTATAGATTGTATTATTTGTTACAATTCTAATGTGAATATAGGCTAGATGTTATAGAGGATGTTGTACATTATATAGCATCCGGAGATTTTATTACAGCACCCATTGATCAAACAAAATAGCATTTTACACGCATGTAGACAAAAAGAGCATGAATAAACACATGTGCTCTCAGACTTTCATAGATTACACAAAACTGTCAGCAATATAATATTTTGTGAAAATCTATTTGTATAAAGGACTTTTTATAGGACTTCTTCGAGTCCTAGAAATCTCTGCTTGTTTATGCATCTCATTGATTTTTGCCATATAAAAGCCTAACTAAAAGCTGGACTAAAAGCCTCTTGATGTCCATGAAGCATCTCTGATCCAGGTTGAGCTCTCTGCAGACTGATCATATTTCTGGGGCAGACTGGAGGTTCCAAACCCCCTGAAGATGTATGGCCTGTATTTGGAATCGGTGAGTGACTACATTAATGAATCATATGGAGAGGACGTATGGAGGCTAATCGAGGCCAGAGCGGAGATCCCGCACGCCATCAGATGTACAAGTCCTGAAAGTCCAGAGTCACATATCTGATTAATTAAGTGTCATAGATTCCATCTGGCTAATTTGACAATGCTTGTGTTTATTATTCCAGCGATAATCTGATCCTAAGATTGGCAAAGGCAGCTGTTGAGGTTTTAGGAAAAACTCACGACGAGCTGATGTACGCTTTCATGGTCAAGCGGATAGGAAACTATGGCTATGAGAGGATCTTAAAGGTGATTTTTAAGCACTCATTAAGATAAACATATACACTATCATTCAAAAGTTTTGGGTCAGTAAGATTTTTTGGTTTCTATTTATTTTGATGGTCCCTTTAACACATTCTGTTGACTATAATTAATATTGCACCTACATGTCTACTAACTCTCATTAGGGTGTTAGTAGAGTTTTAGTAGACTGGTAGGGTTAGTGTTAAAAATAAGTTGACATGTAGTTGCAAAGTTACTTATAGTCAGTGGAATGTCTGTTGAAGGACCATCACAATAAAGAGTTAGCCGATATTATGCAGACTAATACTTTAATCAGTTAGTTGACATGTAGTTGCAAAGTTACCATCAAAATAAAGTTTTACCGATTTTCTTTTTTTTAATTGGTCAATTGTGAATGTAAAGACTTTTACATTTACAAAGATGTCATTTAAAATCAAATGCTGTTCTTTTGAACTTTCTATTCTTCAAAGAATCCTGGAAAAAATTGTATCATAGTTTCCACAAAAATATTAAGCGGCACAACTGTTTTCAACATTGAGTAATGATGCTGAAAATTCGGCTTTGTGGACATGGTACAATAAATATATGAGATTAGCCTACTAGAGAGTGCGGTTTTTCATTCTTATTCGATAACTTTTTATTACTCGCACCCACAAGCGTTTTTGGAGTTGAGCGCGCCTGTTCTTTGCGCTATTTGAAAATTCGGCTTTACCATCACAAGGATAAATTACATTTAACAATATATTAAAATAGAAAAGAGTCATTTCAAATTGTAATAATCTTTCACAATATTATAGTTTTTACTGTATTTTTGATTAAATAAATGCAGCTTTGATGGGCATACATGGTTTTAATAGTATAATAAAAATATTTTAAATATAGGCTACTCTTTAACTGTTTTTTAAATAAACTGTCTTAGCCAATATTTAAAAAGAATTATGATTTATTGCAATATCATATAAAAAAAAGAAAACATCTTACCAACCTCAGTCAAACTTACAGGTAGTGTATGAAATTTTTCTTCTATTTTTCTTTATTGGGTTTCAATGACAATTGTATAATTCTACACATTTTACATAGCTTTTATATCTCTTTTAATGTCTTTGTCTCAGGTACTGGGGCGCAATGTACGAGATTTCATCAATGAGCCGGATAACCTGCATGAGTACTTCCGTTTCTCCTTCCCAAAAGTCCAGCCTCCCAGTTTCTGTGTAGAGGAAGAATGTGAGACAAGTCTTACCCCGCACTACCGTTAAACAAGGAAAGGATTCACACAGTTTGTCAAAGGTAATGGTGCTACTGTAAGTGTAGAGAGTATATTGTATTCAGACCAGCAGCACGACTGCAAGTGTGACATTGATTTTAAACAACAGTTCAATAAACAACAAATCAATAACATACATTCAGAAACAGTATTGGCAGTTACTTCAAAGCAGAACTAAAGATTGGGCGTCTCAGAGCAACAGAAAGTTTCGCTCCTGAACGAATCGAGTGGATGAATGTTTATATCATATGATTCACATATAAGGCTGCGTTTACACTTGGCGATAACATGCGACCTGTATCCGGATGTTGTCCACATACACATTGAAAAGACCAGTGTAAAAAAACTTTTTTTTTACAGTTTAGAAAAAACAGTCTTTAAAACAGTTTATTTAGACTCGCATGATACTGTGTGTCATTTTTCATTTTAATTGTGCAACGTTATCTGAACGAGGCGATCGCCTGTCATGAGATCTTAATGAAGAGCTGCGCTCTGCTTTGCCAGAGGAAAAATTGGAATACACTTTTTATTTTTTAATGTTTTAAATCTTGAATGTTTTTATTGTTTCAGCATGTTTATTAATCTTCACATTTCTGTCAATATAGTCATTGTACGCTATAACCTTATACCCAGATGATCGATGATGTGACTTGTTTAACATGATCCACCCAGTTATTTTTGTATGATCAACTCTCTGGTCGCATGTAAGTTTTACCTCTTCACGATGACTCGCTTGCTTAATCCTCACTTGTAAGTCGCTTTGGATAAAAGCGTCTGCTAAATGTCTAAATGTAGGCTACATGTAAGTATTCCTTCGTTCAAAAAACTACATTTGATCTAAGACTGGAGATTGCATAGGAAAGTAAAGTGAGTGAGTGAAAGCAATTGGGACATTGTTTAATTTGTATCATCTTTACTCTTAATCTGGTGTCGTGCCACAGACCTAATTTAAATATCATGCTGGAAACAGAAATCCGATCGGTTATCCAGAAACAGAGGCTACTTAATGTGAACAAATGTAAAAGCACCATGTCCTAAATGGCTAATGATCCGATCCGCTAGATGATCGCATGTAAATGCTAAATGTAAACGCAGCCTAAGTCGCTTGTTTCCTTCCTAAATGAATCAGAACAAATTGGTTTATTTAATGATTCAATAATTCAATGCAGGCCAAGTATTAAGATTTCCACCTGATTACACCAAGTTACAACTAATATAATTTACATCCAAAAACTGTACATCTGAGACAAATTGTTTCCTACTGAGCCTCCTTACATTTGCTTTATAAATCAGCTTTATACATCATTTACTGAATGAAGAGTTATCATATTAACAGGATGAGCATGATGGTGACCTCTGCATGCGTGCTCTCTGAAACTGCATATTAAAATTCTTGATAGATGTGCAACATTGTTATTACAATAATATTCTCAAAATAATGTTTGACTAGATCTAACACAATCAAACTGGTCAGCCAAAGTGTTTGTAGCCTCAGGCTGTTAAATTGTTTTGTTTTTTTAAGTCTGTTTTGGCTCCTCTGTAGGGCAGCTCTCTCAGGTGGGTCGACAGTTTTACAACACAGACATTGAGGTGGAGATTCTGTCCAAAGAGGAAACAGATAAAATGACATATGTGGTAAGAGTCCAAACAGACGAGACATTTACCTTCCTCTGTATACACCAACCCAGCTCTGTTCTTTATTTCTCACATTTCTGATCTTCTCACTCTCTCTCTGAAGGTGTACAAGATGAATTTTGACAACGCTGCGTTTAAGCACCGCATGCCCCAGCAGAAAACAGCTCCAGGCTATGAGAAACTGCCCATGAAGAGAGGAATCTTTTTTGACATGTTTCCCTTCAGCGTAATATTCCGTAGGGACATGACCATGTATCGGATAGGAGATGGTTTGAAAGAGGTGTTTTCTGATCTGCAGGGTAAAAAGGTCAATGAGGAGTTTACCCTGGTGCGACCCATGCTGGAATTCAGCTGGGATAATGTGAGTGAACTGGAGGGTAGGAGAATAGATCCAAAGCAACATAAAAGTAACAACCAACAACTTGAAGATGAGGCGTTGAAAAATGTTTATGCTTTATTTTCATGCTCTTGGCATTTGTGTCCTGAAAAGGGGCTTTGTTGGTGTGTGCTCTTTCAGATCTACACCCACCTCAACAATGTGTTTGAACTGCTGTCTAAGGCTGTGGTGGAGAGCAAACAGAAGGTCAACATCCCTAAGCTCAACAAAGAAGAATCAGAGGCGAGTGAAAAATCTAGAAAAGAAGAGCGAGGTAGTGCTTATTCTGTTTTGGTTTGACCATTTTTACACTCACTGTGAGGTAAAATCTGTAGAATAGATTATATTAAGAGTCAAATGTGTAACAAAAATTATTTTTGAGTCAGTGATATGATTCAGCAAAGGTCAGAAAGAAATTTTAGAAAAATTAATGCGTTATTCTTCATTCGATTCAATTGATCAAAAGTTACAGTAAAGGCTTTTGCCAAAATTTTAATCACTTCAACTATTTTCAATGAAATTGACGAGGGTCGAATCCACAGGGCAAATAATCCAGATGATAACAGAGTCCAAGACACAGGCAAATTCAGGGAGACAAGCAGAAGATCAAAACCATGAAACAGAAAACCAGAAAATAACACACAGAATACAGTGTAACAAGATACATGACTTGGCAATGAGTGACTGAATAAACAGGGCTTATTTAGACAGAGTTAACAAGGATAATAATGACACACAGGTAGAAGGGATCAAACAATAATGTGTCCAGGCAATGGGTTATGGGAAGTGTAGTTCGTGATGTGAAAGCCAAGAAGACAGGAGGAGTGCCCTCTAGTAGAAATCAAGGGCACTCCAGCTGGTGGATGTAATGCATCTAACACATCTAGCCTACACAGATCTACACGGATTAAAGCAGATAATGTCCTTAAACACCTCATGCTGACTTCTGTGACTGTGCCTCTGCTGTTCTCTCAGATATTAAAGTGATGGAGGAAATGAAGGGGACAGATCAGGAATACAGCGGCACTCCGACTCAGTACAACAGCTCGGCTAATTCTGGAGGAGAGGATATCGAGCTGCTGGCTTTTCAGACTGACACATTACAGAAAAGTGATGCTCTGAATGAGTTCCACTGGCATCCACTGGCTTTCTAGACATTGTTTTATGCTTTTGGAAAACATTCAAGAAAAGAACACTTCTGTGGCATAACTCTGATCCAAGACAACATTGAGAAATTCTATAGTCAATGAGATAATTATAAAGTAAAGTAATTATTTAAAGTGTTTGGGGAACCTGAGAAAGTGCCTCTAGTCTTGAAAATCCAAAGAAATCCAAATCTTCTGTCTGTTTAAAAATTAAACGTCTCTCTTGTTCAGGTAAGTGCAGTGAAACCATATTTGAAGACATGCGGGAGCCCCCTAAAAAGCCTCTCCACCTCAAGGGCCAGATGAAGTACGTCCCTCAGTGGGACTCCCTCATCTTTCTAGGAACTCCCATGTAAGCTTTCATAATCTCACACATTTACAACATTGTTGTCTGAGCTAATGGAAAACATTAGTTTTGTTACTGCCACATAAAACTGACAATCAATAGTTCTCTGCCAAATCATTTCAAAGGGACCATATCCTATATTCTCGTAGATTTTATAGTCATTATTTAGTTTGAAATTACCATTTTCCATTCTCTCTCTGACCACTGAGAATTAAACAGGTTCTCAGCTCAGTTTTTGCATTGGACATCATCCAACACTGCAGCAAAAATGTTAAGCATACAAAAGCAGCAAATATGTCCTTAAAAACAAAAAAAGTTACTAAATTACTTTCTATTCAGCCAGGCATTCATTTAAATTTTTTATCTTACAGTTACTGTAAATCCGGCCTCTAGTTCATAAATGCCAGAGGAGAACTGGCCTCCGACTGAGCCTGGGTTCTCCCAAGGTTTTTTTTTTCTCCATTGGGTCACCTGATGGAGTTTTAGGACACCATTAGGTCACTTGATGGAGTTTTTCGGTTCCTTGCCACTGTTGCCTTTGGCTTGCTCAGTTGGGGATATTCAAATTAAATAACCAATCATTAATACCATTGATCAGCCCTACCAAACGTGGATGTCTTTTTTCCAGTAATAAACAAACATTGTTATGTTGTTTTGATTGATACTGTGAAGCTGCTTTGATACAATCTGTATTGTGAAAAGCGCTATATAAATATATTTGACTTGACTTGACTTTCAAGTACTTTAAATTTTACTATCTTGACTATGCACAATTATATAGGTTATTTCCCCCTACTGTCCATGTCCCGATCAGAACAGACCTGCCAGTTGAGCAGTACTAATATATATAATTGAAATCCTGTTTTCCACATGAGCCCTTTAAAATGTGTAGTAATAAGTCTACAATTGTCAGATCTGTCTGTAGAAACAGCTTAACTGCAGAAAAAAAGCTGTTTTTATAAAAAGATTACAGTTACATATTTTGTCATCTTTATTAAAACATTCTCATTTGTACAGTATTGAGACAGTGGAGGATATGATAAAGATGGGTGTTTACGTCAATGATTTAAACCTGCACGACTCAAGCAGAGAGCTCATCCTGGCTGGAACACAGCAATCAGCAGAGCTGCAACTGGCACTTGACCAGGTATAAATGTCAAACTGATGCCATCCTTAAAGAGACACATTTTATTTAAAATGCAGGAGTTATGTAGCATAATTTCCCACATGGACTGACTCAAGTCTATTAAGCCGATTATTAAACACAGAGTCTGTTGTTATTGCATCTAGAAATGACAGGCCGATCTATGACTGTGCCTCCTAGAGGAGCAGCAGAAATATGCACAGCTGCAGGAGATCATTAAAAAACTGGACAAGGAGAAGAAGAGAGGAGACTCCCTGCTGTATGCCATGATACCCAAAGCAGTGGCGGACAGACTGCGCAAGGGAATCACAGCCCTGGAGACATGTCAGGTACACACAAACCCACCCATTAAACACACTTCTAAACACAATAAAACACAATTTAAATGAATTTCACTTAGTATAGACTGACCGTTGAGATCAAAATCTCAAGAGGGTTAATGAAATACGATGAAAAGCACTTTTATTTTTTCCTCTAGTGCTGTCCTGCTGTTTTTAAGCGCTGTTCTTGATCTGTTATCTCCCTCCAGGTGTTCCCAGACGTGACCATCCTGTTCAGCGATGTGGTGAAGTTTAATGAGATCTGCATCCACATCACATCCACACCCTGCAGGTGGTGGACATGCTAAACGAGATTTACATCGTTTTTGACACACTCAGCAGAAAGCACAATGTTTATAAGGTAAAATAAGGAACTCCAACAAAGGCAACTTTTCCACTGGCACAACATGTTCTTTGACATAAAAGACCTTCAAAACAATCCTCTTTTTTTTTTTTTTTACAAGGGAGGCACGATATATATCACTACCATATCGGTTATCGCCCTAAATTAGATTATTCTATAATCTAATATTGGCAATAGCTATTTCTATTTTAATATATTTTAAAATGGAAATGTAAAAATGGAAGTCATCATACTCCAGTCTTCAGTGTTACACGATGCATCAGAAATCATTCTACTGATTTGCTCAAGCAACATTTCTTATAGATATCAATGTTAATCAAGATATCATGATACAGTTTTTCTGCATTTTTTCAAAATTCCAAAAGAACAGCAATTTATTTTAAATAGAAATATTTTGTATCATTATAAGTATCAGTTTGCATCCTGCTGAATGAAAAAATTTATTTCCTTTTTTTTTTTTTTTTTTTATATACTGACCCCAAAATTTTAAATAGAAGTATTTGTAATATTTGGCAAATCTCAAAATGAATAACCATTTATTATACTGTACATGATAAATGTCTTTAATATCGACCATGGCCTAAAAATCATTTCGGATGTAAATATTGGTAAATACCAGAAAATATCAGCTTGGTGGTATCTGCCAGAATTTTTATATCTATGCATCCCTACTTTTTAATAAAACTTTCTAATTCCTTAGTATGGTACCTTTCATCTTTATTGTCATTATTAAAGCGCTTCAAATTGAGGGTGTTTCTCAAAACCAAGAATGCAAAGAACGGACTTGTGTTCTTGGGGAGAACGCTCTTGCTAGTTGTTCTTGGAAGAATGAACTTACAAGGTGACGAGCTCACAGAACGCTGCTGACAGTTTGAGACGATGTGTTCTTGCGGGTATTGCGCAATACGCCCGGACAGACGCCGTCTGCAGAACCCAAATATTTACGACTCGCCATATATTTTCGTAAAAATGCCAATATTTGAAATCAGTTATTTCTCGCATCAAATGTTCTCAGAAGTGAATTTAGTGATGAAATAGCATACGAAATTGTGTATTTAGGCAACAATCAAACGAAATATGCTACAACTCTGCCTCTTTTCGTCAACAATAAAACGAAATATTTTATAAAACACCATTCTGCCTCTTTAAATGAAAAAATAAATAAAAAAAATCTTAAACATATTAGCCTAAATGGCCACACAATTGTGGTTCAGGCAACGCATACATTAATTATCTTCACTGCATATTTATAACAACATTAAATATTAACCCTCTACTGCACGGTGTTGCCATATGGCAACATACCCTTTCTTTGGACATTTCTTGAAATTTGAAAATAAATATGAGCTCTGATTGATCTTAAATTCATAATAGAACCTGGAGGTAACCAATGATATGCTTTGATGACATCACGACACTACACACACCCTTGTACTGTCATTCTTTTCACACACTTTTGATGACTCCAGTTGCTGAAAAAGTGCTCGTGAATATATGAAGATTTTCCACATTTTTTTCATATTTCTTCAGAATTAAAAATTACATCAAGCATCTGGGGAAAGTTCTAATCTTTTTTCAATCATTGTCACATTGTTTTGATAATTCTATTACCTTTTTTATTTAATAAAATAGGTATGTTGCCATATGGCAACATTGTGCGGTAATGGAACAATATTTTGCCCATGCTAATGCAGAGTAGCTTTGTATGGATGCATTGATATAGTTGGATGGTTGTATTCTACTCATATATTTATATATATTTGTATATATTTATAAAGTAAAGTAAAAGTAAAGTATAAAAGTAAAATATATATACGCTAATTTTGTTTAGAAAATGCACAGTGCACAGTGTTGAGCTGATGTTGGGAAAGGTGTAAAGTAGATCAAGAATTTGAAGTTTTTGTCATTCGAAAATCTGTATGGTGAACATAAAATTACTGTATGGTAATAAAATAATAAGTGGCTGTGCAGTCCCCATGCACACACACACACACACACACGCGCGCGCAAAGGCACAAACACATGCATGTTCTATCATCCTACACTTGATGGCAGCAGTAACAATTTTTTCTTATATTTCAGTTGAAGTTGAACAGTTCTTATGAGTTTGCGCCAGATGTTTTGTAAATGTTGTTGAAATAATACTTTGAAAATTAGTTTCATATTTTGTACACAAAGCTAAAAACTATTTAATTTCTATAAGACAGGTCTGTAATCATATATGAATTTCATGTCATTTTGGGAGAAAACTGTTCCATTGTCGCACAATGTTGCCATATGGCAACGCACCCAAAAGTACCCCCCAAAAAAAAAAAAAAAAAAAAAAAAAAGAAGAAATGTTCATTTGAGTCTATTTTATATATAAAAAAACACTGTAAAAAAATTTTCCATGATTGCATAATAATGCGTGCAGTAGAGGGTTAAAACACAAACCTGCTTCTTTTTTATTTCATTTTAAAAATATGAAACATTCTTGATTTTTATTGACATTTGTCAAAGAGAGACAGGGTTGTGTAATTTTATTTTACATATAGTGAAGAGAATGTTAAAATAAATATAACAAATATATCTAGTATATAAAATAAAATTACACAACCCTGTCTCTTTTTTGTTAAATGTAATTTTTAATGATCAATAATATCCAGTAGGTAAAGGTATAAGTAAAAGGTATAAGAAGCTAACTTACAATGAGAAATTAAGCAAACAATTAGGCTACAAAGTTAAAGTTAAATAGCCTAAATATATAAAGTTATGAAACTTCACTTTTCCCTCAGTCAAAACAATTTGCCATGGAACAAATAGATTAATGAGTGAGACCAAAGATCGACACAAGACGAATATACGTCATGTTTATCCACTAGAGACACCAGAGCCAGCGGCACACGCCAGAAGCACTAGCCGGGGAAAAGCTGTTCCAGTCGGGGTTAATGAGCGCTGAACACCCGGTGATCACCTGGATCTTACAACTCCGAAAGCGTAAGATAAATTTTTCAAATAGGCGCTATCTTTATAAACAAACCACATATTTGAGCTTTAAACAACTACATTCTCGCCTGAAACACTCTTAAAATTACATTTCATGACACAATAACAGTAGTATTTTGATATTACGCGGGTTTTCTCCTCTGGTATTGACGCTTGCTGGTTGGTGCGTGATGCATTCTGGGATACATGGCTGTCTCAAGTCCGCACAAGTCACCACTCGATGCATCCTCGGTAAAAGGGGCGGATCAAGAACACATCCGGGGATTTGAACTGGACTTGGCTAGATGTGAACTTTGAATTGGGACAGTACTTGGGCAGCGACTGATGACGTTTCACAAGTCCACAAGAACACAAGTACAGACAAGAACGCATATTGAGAAACGGCCAGAGTGTGTAATGAAACTCCCAACTAATGCTCTTGCTCACTCAGGTGGAGACCATTAGGGATGCCTACATGGTGGTGGCAGGTGTGCCCAATAAAACCACATTTCATGCCCACCACATCTGTGACATGGCTCTAGATATGTTGAGCTCCATTGATCACTTAAAAGACCCCTCCACCCAACATCCAGATCCGTGTTGGTATGTGCACCCTGACTCACACAGTATCCCATGCATAACAAAAAAACAACCCTTTCATCTGATCTATTCATAATTTGTTTGCGTGCCACACGATGTAAGAACACGATTTACACATTTTAAACTCTTCATGCTCCAGCTAAAGGCTTTTTTGTTCTCCACACAGGCATTCACTCTGGAATGGTGGTGGCAGGGGTGGTGGGTCTGAAAATGCCCAGGGATTGTCTGTTTGGAGACACTGTGGACACGGCTTCTCGGATGGAGTCAAATGGCGTGGTGGGCCACTTTCTTATGCTGTACTGAGACTAGAAATGAACAGCTTCAAATAACTATACAAAACTGTCTTATCATCAAATAAATAGTGAGTGATTTTAAATGATATTTTACAGGGAATACAGTTAATTAAACAGCTAGTTTTACTCTCTCTCTCTCTCTCTCTCTCTCTCTTTCTGTGTGGCTAGGGCATGCAAATCCACATCAGTCAAACCACCAAAGACCATCTGGAGCATGAGCCATACATCATTGAGGAACGTGGAAAGATTTTTGTTAAGGTAATATAGTACATAATTATCATCACCAACATCTTCACTGTCATTATCAACAATGTTATGCACATTCAAGCTTCCAAAACTATGTACACCAATGAAATGTTGTTTTTTTAAGAAGTATTTTATGGTCACCAAGACTGCATTTATTTGAGCAAAAATACAGTAAAATAGAATTATTGTGAAATGTTATAATAATTTAAAATAAATGTTTTCTATTTTAATATATTTTAAAATGTAATTTATTCCTTTGATGGCTTTCAGTTTTCATTGTCACATGATCCTTCAGAAATCATTATAATATGCTGATTTGGTGCTCAAGTAGCATTACTTATTATTATGAATGTTGCAAACAGTTGCGCTGCTTAATATTTGTTTTAGAAATCGTGATGAAAAATAATATATAAAATTTAATAAAGAAAATAATTTTTAAATACAATTTTTGCTGTCACTTTTGATCAGTTTAAAGCATTCCTTTCTGAATAAAAGAATTCAATACTTTTAAACAAAAATCTTACTGACCCTAAATTTCCAATGGTAGTGTATGTATAACATAGCATAACATATTCTGGGCCTAAAATTTTCTTTCAGAGCCACAGTTTAATCCAAGACTCCCATGGACCAAAGTCTTGCCCAAAAACAGTTGCATTCAGCAATATAAATCCACAACCCGATCCATGTGTAGTAAAACATTTATTAGCTTATTTAAATGGCTTCATATCATGTAAGTGCTACATGACTGTAAGTGTAACAGTGGCCAGCTAGTAAAGAGCTGTACGAGTAAACCTCACTTCACTGGCCTCAAGAAGCGCACTAGCGATGGACGCTAGAGGCTGCGGTCTTTAGCATCCTTGTTAGCATACCCCCCTACCATGCTGGAGACACTGGTTTCAAATCCTGCTTGCCGTGTTTTGAGTAGAATTGGAAGGGTTTCATTGCTGCCGTGACCCGTTTGGGAATGGGGTTTAGGGGGGTGAGTGTAACTGAGGCCAGCAAGTGAGAGCTGTGCAGGAAAACCCCATGACACTACAGGCTGTGTTCTTTAGCATCCTTGTGAGAGAGCCCGCCTTCCATGCTGGAGATGCCGGTTCAAATCCCACTCGGAGCGGACAGAGTAGTAGGAGGCCAGTTAGTAAATAGCTTTGCGAATAAACCTTACTTCCCTGGCATCAAGAGGTGCACTAGAGGCTCCCATGCCGGGAATGCCAGTTTAAATCCCCCTTTGAGAGGTGTGAGTAGAACCGGAGGGGTTACATAAGCATTATGTCTAAAAGTACCATTCACTATTTTGTGTAAAACTTTTCAAATAAAGACTTTTTTTTTAAGTATGACGTTATATTACTCATACCGCAAACAAATGGTGTGAAATCAACTGTAATCCCTCTTGATTCAGGGTAAAGTCAAAGCACAACTATGTGATCTACACTGCTGAAAAAATACCAGAATTCAAGTAGGTTTACAAAACTTAGCTGGTGAAACTGGTTGAAAAGCATCATGGCTGACCAAGGATGTTTTGCTAGTCAAAAAGGACTAGAGGGGACACAAGCATACACACTAGCAAACTAGCAAACACAAAACATAATGCAGATAGCTGGTTTTGCTGGTAAGCGAATATCTTTCACTTCATATTCTTTGCTATAATGAATCCTTTTAATGCCTTAAACATGATGATATGACTTACCTGCAATAGGCCATAACCTTATACCTTTCAATTCATCATGTTTTTCCATCTTCCAGAAAAATATGCTGACAGAATGCTTAACAGTTGTGTTTCTGTCTTCCATCTTAAATGTAATTTCGTTCAGGTCCACTTGCCCCAACAGCAAACATTCCCCTTCAAACCTGAACACCCCCAATGAGGAGCAGGCTGAGGCCAAGCCCACTCCCACCGACTTGCCCCCTGACGCCCTACCAGCACTAGAGGGCGCTCCAGACCCAAACACATTCCCCAGTGAGTCCCAGCAGGACAAAGAAAAGGTTGAAAAGACAAAGAATAACAAAGAAGGGAAGGTAGAAAATGCTTGGGGTAATGTGCAGGAAAACACTCCGCCTGCTGGCGGCCAGGCGAATGCAGCTACAGCAAAAGCTGAACAACAAAAAGCACAGTTTCAGAAGCCAGTACTTTCGATTACCAGCGAACCTCCCCACGTGAAGCACAGCCTGCAATTTGCTGTAAATATCCAGGGGGAGATTTATAAAATAGTACTTATTATATTAGTGAATCTTTCCAGCTTGAATTTTAAAAGCAAATTTTGGGAATTAATCTGGTGAATAATGCTGACTCTCTGGTAGTGGTACATAAACCTTATTTTTCATGCAGACTTCTTCTTAGATGTCTTCTTAATGTCAAGATAAGATATTTCTTAGTGTCTAAAAATAATACTGGTCACTAAATTCCAGTAAATCGAAAATAAGAGAGGATGTCCGAAGTGCAGTTCGGATGCTACTTCCTCTTTAAAAATTTTGAATAACTGTATCTGAATGTTTTATTTAAAGTAACAGATGTGATATATTAAACTTGATCTATTGAGTATATAAGAACATTTGCATGTACAGTTACAACATTTATGTTAAACTTTAGAGAGGTCCACTATGATACAGCCGAATCCCTGTATTCATTTGGTTACTGTAACAAAAGTGAGTTTGTTGTATATCTAAAATGTTAAATATAATTATTTACAGATTACGTTTGAATTCATTGTTTGAGCACTGAATTCATTGTTTGATGAGCACTGTAAAATTGCCATGAAACACGTACTTTGCTTAGAGAGAAAACATATCAGATAATCTCAAGTGACCTAAATAAAGCATGTGAACACATTCACCCCGAAGACATATACCTACGTTCAGACAGGCCTACACACACACACACACACACACACGTAAACAAAAAGAGATACCAGATAAACCAGGAAACAAACATTAGCATCATACTTAGAATGTGACATATTTCCTATGCCATAAGTTCATTGTTACTGTCAAGTAAGTCTGCTTAGACTCAAAAAAGGAAGAACACAAACGATGTAAGAAAATGTAACCGAAATCTGAAAATGTGTTGATCCTGATCAAACGTGTTTTTTTTATTTTGATTTTTTTTATCAGATTAAGGCAGTCGTGACATTTACATTATCACAAATATCACTAAGTTAAATGCATCAAACTGTACTGGATACTCATTACTTATCTCTGAAACACATTACACATTCGCACACACACACAACATGTCAGATATCATTCAACGATAAAGAGGAAGCCATCAGGAAACCACTTAAGCGACACTTCCTGTCTGTTGCCTTGGAGACGAGCTTAATTCTTACTTTGCCCAAACGCTCTTAGCTTTGCAGAAAAACACAGATGTCATGTTTTCAGCCTCAATCTCACAACTGAAAGAGAAAGCTGTTGTAACTTGAGAATTCAGCTGATAGACCTAACCTATACTACAGATTGTAAACAACACTTTTATTTTAAGAGTCGAGACAGATGCATCGATTCCTTTTTTAGTCCATTATTATATGCATTAGGGCTTGAGTCCAGATGGTTTCCATTCAGATAGCAGGCAGATAAGCAGCCATTTTTAGTATGGACATTACCAATGCACAGACATTAGCCCTGAGGGTGTCTTTCTGACACAGAACCAATTCATTGTACAGCAATTTCTAATGTTTGTGAATAAACAATGAAGTTTGCACAAGAAAAGGGCAAATAAAGTAATGTTATCACCCATCTCTCCCAGTCTCTGTGTGTGTAGTAATTGGTTGTTAGGCCTCTAAAATGAAATGGAATATATAAAATAATCAGCTGCTTCAGAACATATTATGTTCAGTTATAAAGGGATGTTTGTGTATTAGGATGTATTATACCTGCGTCACTGGAGAATTAAAAAAAAACTTTATTAGGAGCAAAAAACATTATTTAATGCTTCTAGTGACCATGCAAAGCCAGCGACCTTTTGTTATTATCAAAGGTTTAAAATGTTATATTTTTATGACGCATTTTCTGATTAAGATTAATGTCAAAGAATTAAAACTATACATAAAGGTTTTTTAAAATTAGCAATAAAATGATGATGGCACTGAAAAAAGTTAGTAACTTCATAATATAAAAAAAATAAAGCTGAACCTTGCTGGCACATAAACGAAAAATCGATCCAATTTGCATAAAATCAATGAAATATCTGTTGTTGTTGTTGTTTTAGTGTATAAACAAATAACTGTCCTGGTCATGCAAAGTGAGAGTGTTATTCAGTGTAAATTAATGTCATGGTTTTGTAGGCGCAAAAGATCGAGACACTGATCAATAAGCAAACAACACTGTCTGATGGAAAACACACCCCATTTCTCTTGAAAAATTATATATATATATATATATATAATTTATTTATTCATTCATTTAGTGTCCAGTCCTGAAATCTGATTGGCAGTACTGGCAATTTTCCTTGTTTGTATCACTCTCATTGTTTGCAATATATCACAGAAATATAACTTAATAAAGAACGTAATAACTTAAATATCACAAGAATATCAACTTAATAAAGAACGTGATAACTTAAATATCACAATTTGAATCCAATAATAATGTTAATGGACATTTTATTGAGAAACAGTGTTTGTGATGACTGTGGCTGCATACCAGTTCTACTGATCACAAAGAGACTAAAACCTCTCCTTTCACTGGGCCGCATCCAGGATTACTGCTGAATTCTTTACAAGAGTTGCACTTGTCAGGGCAAGCAGACGCACCATGTCAGCAGCTAACACACTGACAGGGTGGAGAGACAGAGAGAGAGAGAGAGAGAGAGAGAGAGAGAGCACACTCATGGGTGTGTCTTATACATTTAGTTCCTCAAGGAAGTACAAGTCAAATTATCTTGTTACAGTGGGCTTGTTACAGCACAAAAGAGTTTGTAGAGGAGTTTTCTTTGATTTCACCTGTCTGAGGAGATTATTTCATCACTCACATGCTGGATTTCAAACACCTGATCTGAGCGCGCAGGGAGGACAGAGAGTTCAAACAGAAGAGGGAGAGTGACCGAGAGAAAAGCCAGGTGAGTTTGTCTTGGTCTTGACCTCTGCCCTCTCCTCCATCATCTTAGAGAGCTCTGTGATTATGTACAGTGCACGAGATGTTGTTACTTCAATGGATTAAAGGCACTCTTCCAGAAGTTGTTAAGATAAAAAAAAGATGTCAGCGTTCTGTTTTAACAGCAAGAGATACTTTGGTTAAAAGTGTCTGCTTTAAACATAGAGGTTTGTAGACAATAATGTCAAGTCTAAACTTGTTTTTCTGTTCAACCACTCCCATGTTAAAAAACTAATACACACTGGGATAGTTGATGATGTTCCATCCGCTGGACCTTTTATAAACAAAACAACGTGCAGTCTCTGTTATAATCTGAAAACACACCTCGTACTGAAATAAAGAGTGTGATGCCTCATATTCAGGGTCAGCAGTGCCCTAACCTTGGTGAACTCAGGCTATGGATAGATTGTGAGCTTTTTTGTAGCAGCATGTGTCAAGAGAAATAAGCTGTTGTGGGTTTAACTGAAAAAATCTGGGGGGAAAGTTGTGCTAAACAGCCCAGAGTTTCACTTCCCTTCCTTTATGATCAGGTTTGTACATCGTTTTATCATATTAAAAAAACAACTTCTCGGGCTGAGTGAGAGTCTCACACATGCATATGAGTGCTAACTTTACAAAGAAAAACAACACTGGACCTTTACACCGTGCATAGAATAAAAATGCAAATAAATTACACAAATAAGGTCTGTATTGAGTAATAAGGGAAAAAATTTCACAATATGTGACAATCACATACTCAAATCTCACTGTTCGTGTGCTTTGGGGAAATACTGAGGGGGAAACACATGGCATGAACAAGCAACAAACTCGCCGTATTACACATATGTCAGTGTAGATGGGTATAGAAACTATTTAAAACATAGACGTACACATTAAGGCCTGATTCTGAAGTCTAAACCTGTTATACCAGGTTGAAAAGACACGCATATCTTGTGTTTTGGATGCTGACCCATAGGTTTCTGGTATGCTGACCAGGCAACTTAACTAGCTAAACCAGCTGGGGTACCTCAGTCAACCAGCTGAATCACCATGTAGATTCTCTTTTTGTTAATGAAGAACATTTAAACCAGTTTAAATGCTGCTTGAGGATAATTTAGGTAGGGTTCTCTCTGCTAAAATTACCATCTACCTGGACGCCCAGGCTGGTTTTAGAGGGAAAGTCCTGTTTTAAGTGGGAGACCAGTTGACCGGCTGAAGACCAGTTTAGCCTATCTAGAAAATGTTTCAGTTTAAGATCAGTACACCATCTTAGGCTGGATTAAGCAGGAGTTTTTTTTTTTTTTCAGCTGTCTTTAAATCATTATAAATTAGCCTAGTCAGAAACAAAGTGCTCCCACTCACACACTTAAAACAGGACTTTCCACACTATCATTTACATTTATTGTAAACGTCACACTTGACCCTTCTGAATAAAAAACCCCAAAGAGTAGGCTGTGGTTCTCAAAAGCAGGTTTTGACCCGTCTCTTCTGTGCTGTCACTGGAGCTTGTGCTGTGGCTTGCTGCTTTGTAATGACAGGGTGACTACTGTGGTCTTTAGGTTGGAAGAACAACATGATTCCTCACATCCTGTAAATCCCCTGGGCTTTACACACATGTGAACACACACACAAAGAGAGAGATAGAGAGAGCTTCAGGCTATCTGAAGTTATCTGAGGAATGCTAAATATTTACCTTGTCTGTGACAAACCTTTAAATCAGGAGAGTGGATACAGATGGTAATTGCAGCTGATTGTAACTGAACAGGTAAAACATTTATGAATTTGCTTGACTTTAGATTGCCTAAGATGTTTTTTAGCTAAGAGTCTTGGACTAAAAGTCAATCGTAATCAATTTAAGGTATCATCTTGTCAGATACGAATGAGCTCGGTGTGGGCCCTAAAAAATGTTATATTAAAATAGTCTTTAATAAATTCTATTAAATAATACATTTTATCAAATAATATTAATATTAAGTAATTAACAAATTGTTATTCATGAATAAATGTTATTTTATTAAATAATGTATTTTATCAAATAATATTAAGATTAAACAATATTTTACAAATATGAAGATTAATATTGTTATTATTTAATTAGCCTACTTTTATTTTTATTTTATACGTTGTTTATAACAAATTATATTAAGTCTTGCCTGACGCACATGATTGACAATTCACACACAAACTGTGGTTTCTTATATAAAATTATGTTTTAAATAGTATATATTTCACACTACATTTTAGTATGTACTAGAGTAAAAAAATGCAAAGAAAACCTTTAAAAAAGGAAATGTAAGCCCAGTATTAAGCCTGATCTGATCAAATGTTTAGGAACAGTTTGAAGTCCAGAGCAGAACCAACTTTCTATTTTCTTAAAAAATAAAAAAAACGTCAAACACTAGAAATCAGATCAGTTTTGCTCTAATTAGAGTTAATGAGAAGTAGTGAGTGTTAAACCCAAGGATTATGCTGCTTTCACTGTTCAACTGAAGTGTACAGCATGTTGATTTGTTCAAATCAGTATTTATGTAGTTGTTTTGATGTTCCATGTCACAGAACGTAATGGCTGTTCTAATGCACTCTAATTGAATAGAGTTCATTAGGAAATGAAACTCTAACTGCATTAAAATTTAATCAGGTTGGTTCGCCATAAACAGAATTGGATTTAAAAAGCAAAACAGAGCTAATGCGGCTTTGAAATATGACATCACTTTTGGCATGTCTTGATTAATTTAAAAGACCACAGTGCATGTCATTTGGATGTTAATATACTTTGCAGTTATTGCATTTGTATATCTGTAATCTATTTAGCTAAGAATTGTTAATAAATGCTGTACAAAAAGATAATCAACATTGAAAAGAGCTCTATAGAAAATATGTAAAACCTCAAAATTGCATTAATACATCGAAGAACATATTTAAGCAGATGCCTGTCATGATACAATCTGAAGACTCATGTAGGAACTTGTGAGTACTATGCAATGAGGGTTTTTTTCATACATGTCTTTGCACGTTCTCCTGACTATACAATCTGTGAAGCAATCCTAAACTATGCTGTGTTCTACATCAGCCAAAATGCATAAGGCTCAGCTAATATTATTGCATTTAATTATACTGCACAAAAACAATGTCAATTTAAACATGATGAAATACTGAATACTATAGTCACACTGATCACAGATGTTTGGATGACATTGAGCAGAATTGAGAGTCTAGTAATGGATATGATGACACGTCATGAGAGTCTTGAGAACAATTAGTGTTGTTTATGAGATGTGTGGGCAATGATGAGGTCCTATATGGCATGAGCTTTCCCCTGAAGAAAAGAAAGTGTTAAAGTTAGTCTATAGGGGGACTTCCCTATGGTGGGAGTTCTCCCAGGGATGACACTCTTACTTACCAATACACAAACAGAAATAAAATTCAACGGAAAATTCACAATTAATCCTAAGAATATTTCAGAAATATCACCATGTGATAAGTCATATGCATTTGCCATTTTACATGACATTGTTATTATGCTAGTCTCTTGCTTTACTATTAATCTCTCCTTTTCCTTTTTAAGATATGGAGGCATTCAGCTCCAAGGACATGGCTCTCAAGGCCCAGAAAAAGATCCTGAGCCAAATGGCCAACAAGTCTGTGGTACAGATGTTTATCGACGACACCAGCAGTGAGATTCTGGATGAGCTTTACCGTGTGTCAAAAGAGTACAGTGGGAACCGCTCAGAGGCCCAGAAAGTGGTGAAAGACCTCATTAAGGTGGTGGTGAAGATAGCGGTACTTTTCAGGCACAATCGATTCAATGAGGAGGAGCTAAAGCTTGCCCAGAATTTCCAAAAGAAATTGCGCCAAGGAGCCATGACAGCCATCAGTTTCCACGAGGTACACAACATCTAACACCTTTGAGCAGTATTTTCTGAATTTATGTTTCATTAACGGTATATAGGCATGAAACCTCCAATATTGGCCAGTGTTTCAGTTTCATTGTACAAACCATACTGAAAGACTGGCCGATAGTGTTGGAAGTTTCACGCCTCTATGGTGGCTAATCTTCACTGATTTTACATTCTATCAGTAAGAGCAGAGTGTGAACGTTGAATTAGCAGAGCAATAGCACAGCTGTACATAAAATATTGCAATCTTCACAACATAATGGGAGACATATCAGAGTTCAAAAGAGGACAAATTGTTTGTGTGTGTCTTGCTGGCTCATCTGTGACCAGGACAGCAAGTCTTTGTGGTGTATCGAGAGCTAGGGTATCCAAGGTAGTAACTGTCGACTCAAGAGGAAAATGTCTGAAAAGAATGTCCAGGTACTAACCAGGATTGTATCCAAAACATAAAACCCCAGCTGCCCAACTCACTGAAGGATTAAATGTGCACCTTGACTCTCCTGTTTCCACCACAACTGTTAATATTCAATAGATAATACTCATGGTCGGGCTGCTATAGCCAAACCTTTGGTCACTCGAGGCCAATGTCAAATGGCGGTTTCATTAGTGCCAACAGTGCCAATCTTGGGCTGTGGACAATGAGTGACATGTATGTTTCTGGTGAGTCCACCTTCACTGTCTTTTCCACATCTGTAGAATTGAGTGTGATGAAGCCCCAAAGTCATCACATCTAAATATTTTTGAGCCACTTTGAGGTATTTTGGGGGAGCCGGTCAGAAGACGTTTTCCTCCAGCAGCATCAAGTGACCTGGCTTCTGTTCTGTAAGAGGGTTGGCTCAAAATTCCTCTGGCCACTGTGCAAGACTTATATCTGTCATTCCCAAGACAAAGGGGTGCTGTACTATTGGGACTGAATAAGGTGGTAAAACAAAGAAATTAACAGTCTAAAGTTTAGACTCTCCAGAAATTTAACATACATTGACAACTAACATCTGGGAAATGATATGATTACTTTTTGGGTGCCACCTGGAACAGTGTATAGCATAGAATAGAATAGAATAGAATAGAATAGAATAGAATAGATTAGAATAGAATAGAATAGAATAGAATAGAATAGAATAGAACAAATGAGCCATTTCTAATCACAGTATTTGAAACATTGACAAAAATGTTGACCATTTGACAATTTTGACCATTGAAAACATCTGGTAAATTCAACGCATTCTCATCCTAGGGCGTCATACAGGTGGCGCTTTTGACATTTCGTCTAAATCCGACGCACATGGCACCCTTTAGCGTCAATATAACACGCACTGTTATGGGTAGGTTTAGGTCTGGGGTAGGGTTAGGGCGTCGGATTTAGACGAAATGTCAAAAGCGTCACCTGTATGACGCCTTGGGATGAGAACGGGCTGGTAAATTATATGATTACGTTTTGGGGGCCACCTTCTGGCATAGTGGGGATAGAATAAGATTGATATGATGTGATATGATATATATGATATAAGATAATACTTTTCTTTTACAGAAATTAAAGAATCAATTGATTGATTGATTTGTTAATTATTTATTTGTCAATTGATCATTAAGTGGCAAACAATTTCTTCCAGCTTTTATAACAAATCAAGTGGTGCAGTTCTAAACAAAGCCATAATTGTAACCAGTTTTGCTCACTTAAGTCTCTTCTTTCCCTTTTCAGGTAGATTTCACATTTGACAAGGCGGTTATGTCAGGGATCCTAAAAGAAAGTAGGGACATGCTTCTGAAGCTTGTAAATACTCACCTCACAGCAAAATCCCACGGACGCATCAATCACGTCTTTAACCATTACGCTGACCCTGAGCTCCTCACCCAGCTTTACAACCCAGCCGGGCCCCTCAAACCCCACCTCACCAAAATCTGCAACGGGCTTAACAAACTGCTGGAGAACGAGACGTTATGAGAACGGTGATGCACTGACAGACTTTTACAGGATTGGCATGGAGGGCCACCCGTGATCTCAAACTGCATATGCAACCGAAAAGGCAGAAAGTGACTGACTGACTGATGGCATCAGACTTCAGTTCAACCTTTGAAACAGTGTTGCTATGCCTTTTAATGAATATTAGATAATTCAGTGGCCTGATAGTGTTGACACAGTCACAGCCACAACCACAACCACTCCCTGAGCGAGCTCAGATCAAATGGAAAAATATATGGAAAAAAATGTTACGCTCTGAGAGTAATGTTTTCTAGAAAAATGTTTCTAGACTACTTATTTTTTAATAATCATGTATAAACCACTGGGGATTCTGCCCCTCTGCTGTAAATTAGAGCACCTTGTATTGTTCAATACTGTTAACATTTTTTAAGCTGAATATTTACCTCCTCGGACAACAATATAACAAAAACCAGAACTCACAAACACGTTTTAGTCTCTTCACACTGCCATCTAGTGTTACCCTGTGGTTATGGCTATGATACACAAATCTAAGCTTGGCACTACACAGTCAGCAACTATATTTTGACATGAACATCTCTGAGGGGGATCTGCTGTGTTCTAAAATGGAACAACCACTAAATAAATATTTACTCACCCTCACTCATTGCTTATTATGTAATTTGCATTCAGTGTTGCAATACACTACCATTCAAAAGTTTGTGGTCAGTATGTGTTTTTTTTTTAAAACATACTTTCAGCAAGGACACATCAAATTGATCAAAATGACAGTTAAGACATTTATAATGCAACAAAATATTTCTATTTTAAATAAATGCTGTTCTTTTTTTTACTTTCTGTTCATCAAAGAATCCTGGAAAAATGTATCAGTTTCCTTGATCACCAAGTCAGAAAAATAGAATGATTACTGGATGATCATGTGACACTGAAGTCTGATCACTGGCTGCTGAAAATTCAGCCATCACAGGAATGCATTACATTTTAAAATATAAAGAAAATAGAAATGTTATTTTAAATTGTAATAATTTACACAATTTTAACTGTAAGCTACTGTAATGTATTTGTATTGTAAATGTATTTGTAAATGTATGACTACATTTTGTTGTTTGGAAAACATTCATATTCATAATTCACACCCTAATATGAACATGCAATTAACATCTAAAAGGGGTTAGAAACGCACATGCTTGATGGAATGCTGCAATTCAGTTGTTACATTAACTGAATAAACACGATGTATGCTTTAGTTCCATTACAACTTGGGGGCCGTGTTCCCCAATTCCAAAAAACTGGAATTTTGAATGCGTTTTTGGCAATTCATTTACACAACAACAGCATTTTGGGGGTCTGAAAAAGCTAACATTTAAAAACAGGGTTTTGAAAAAGATACGCAAAGGAAAAAACGTTTCCATTTTTAGTGCATTGTTGTCATGTAAACGTACCATTAGATCATCTTTACGTACACTGATTACCACTCAAGATTTCAAAGACCAGGTTAAAAGACCAAGATCAGTTTGTGTTTATGGCATTTAATCTGTTTCATATTACATTCATGTCCTGTGGGACGTTGCGTTCACAAATCACTAACGCAAATCACGAACTGGTCCCAGAAAAGAAAAAGAAAAAACAGAAAATTAAGCAATGCAGTGCAAAACTATGCATTGAAAGATGCAGATGTCCTATGGCACATTCCCAAATACTTGTTCAATATTCCAAAAATTAGTAATTCTATAAATCATTTGTGAGGTAGTATTAAATATCAATTAGCAAATTAACTATTTTTTTTAAGCTAGTCCTGATTTCTTTTCCTCAAAGACAGTCGTCCACATCACAGCTAAAACTGTCCACCATTACTTTGGTTACAGCAGAATTATAATTTTCATTATTACTTTTAGGCATCAGGCTTGTGTTTTTACAGTGCTAATATGTGTGTATGTCTAAAGCCGGTAGCCTTTTTATAAAAACAGGACAATTGCAAATCACTCCAGCAATCTCCATCACATTTTAAAGGCATGAAACCAGAAGAGGGAGCCCTCTAAAACATTCAATTTATACAACAAAAAAAACAGAAAACAGTCAGAAGAGTCCTACACCAGAATAAAAGCCTAGATCAGAGCTGGAAGAATTCATCCTCCCTATCCCTCAAACTCCTGGTCCGTCTGGTGATGGTAATGGGAACAGCTCCCAATGCGGCCTGCTGGGAGGATACGGTGTTGGACTTCAGATTGCTGTGACGGAGTTGCTCCATAGTAGAGATCCTTTAACATGCAGAGGTAAACATTTTTGGGTGATTTCATTACTGTTAAAGTTATGCTTTACATTAAAAGAAAAATCGGAACTGATCCCTTATTGGTGGATAATGGCTTTCTATAGGTGTAACCAGTTTAATGAATCAGCTGATGTTCATTGTAACCCCTCCTGAGTTAGATGACTCATGGTTCTTCCACTGTATTGAAACTTGCTGAATGACTCGTTTGACAGAAAACAAAACGATTGCAATAACTGAACTCTGAAATACCCTAACAATAATGTCAGCAGTCATAATTTCATTTTGACAACTTACTGTTTCTCTCCCTCCTGGCAGGTCTTCACAGCTGCTTGTTTTGACTGACTGATCAAGCTGTCTATTTTTTTCAGGTACTCCACTGGTGACAGATCAGCATTCGCTTCACATCTGCTGGAGTCTGTTTGGCTTTTGGGGGTCTCATTAAAAATCTCTGTGTGTGTTTGTGCAGGACTTGTCTCCTTCTCGGTCAATTCCACTCCATTAGTGAAAGACACAGACTCAGTCAGCAGCACAGGGATGAAGAGGGACTCCTTCAGGAATATTGAATCATTTGTGTACAGTCTGTTTGCCCTTTTGATTTGCTCCATCTGTAAAAAAACAAAAAGCTATATTGATAATTATGTAATTATATAAAAAATAAACGTTTAAAAAGTAAAGCCCTTATTCCTCAAATACCTGCTTTCAGGCTAGCCTACTTACAGACACGCCATACTTCAGCGATAGTCCTTGCAAAGTTTCCCCGGGCTGAACTTTGTGCTCAATTCGTCTTTGTCTCACGGGTGATAATGAAGAGGACACCAGGCTGCCGTAGGACCGGGTGCGCTGGCCGCGGAGGAGGCCGTGTGTCCCGGTCTGTGTCGCTGGGTGATCCGCGGACATGACCAGAGCTCCAGCGGGATCAAGAGTTTAGCTAATTACTTAAATTACCTAAGATGAACTTCAGCTGACCATCTGCGGCGGCTGCTGAACGCAAGACGGCAGGACTCATAATAACTTCTGTTATTAGTAAAAAATTAGGGGAGAAATAAAGTCTGCAACAGTTAACAAACAATCCCTGACTTAACGTTACTTGTCACGCACTTGGAATAAGCTTGTCAACGAGCGACATTACGAACCGATATAAAGCATTTAATGACAGTAACGTTAGATACATCACACTGTGAGATATAATGATTCAGTCCTGCGTAAGTTAGTCCCAGTCCTCCCAGATAAGTTTGAACAGTTTTAACGTGTTTCGATTAAATAATAGCGGTGCCCCCAACAACATTAAGTAATACATAAACCATATAACCTAAAGAGACATAACGTTATATATCTACGGTAGCCTTTACATTCTAGGTTCAGACACTCATAAAACTTATTTGTCACAAGCCCTTAGCAGATTAGCTTAGCTTCTGTTGCCATGGCGTCGGCTAAATGTAAGATCCGCCCTTGTGGCACTCATTTCTGCGAATCGGTTCTTTCGGACAATAAATAGGTTATAATGATTCATCAGTTCTAATTTTGGACATGGCAAAAACTGAATCAGCTCTGATCGGATCAGTCCGATTTACCCGTCTGTTAAAGCTTTTGAAGGGATGGATAGTTTACCCATACATGAAAATTATGTCATCATTTACTCACCCTCAAGTCGTTGCAAACATGTATGAATTTATTTCTTCTGCTGACCACAAAGGAAGATATTTTGAAGAATATGGGTAACCAAACAGTTGTGGAGCACCACTGACAGTATAGGGAGGGGGAAAATACTACGGAAGTCATTGGTGCCCCAGAATGTTTGGTTACAAACAAACAACAAACAACTAAAATGTTTGGTTACAAATATTCTAGGGCACCAATGACTTCCATAGTATTTTCCATAGTAGTATGTTTGGTTACAAACATTCTACACAATATCTTCTTTTATGTTCCACATAACAAAGAAACTCATATGTTTGGATTGGAACAACTTTGGGGTAAGTAAACGATGACAGACAGATTATTCATTTTTGGGTGAACTATCCCTTTAAGAACTGACTCAAAGGAAAGATTCGTTCATGCATACGCACAACCGGCACATCCGGGAACTTAACTGTCAATTTTGTCCACGCCCCCCTTTGGGGAAAACAAACTAGACTTCCCATAGACTTCAATACAAAATAGCGGCACAAAACAAGGTCTGTACACAGCCGGCAGACGTGTATAACTTCCGAAATCACTTAGATTAAATATGTCGAGTAATTATATGTCCACCCTGCCTGCCATAGAGCGTGAAATATACATCCACAAACTTAATTTGGTAACTCAATTTAAAAACATGTCCCTTATTCATTCTACCAGCGTCAAATTGGTGTAAAAACCCCATCCAGTGGCCAGAAGTGTCTTAACGTTACCCGTACAGTTACTCGTACCTCATCGAGTCACCAGGTAGCCAGTGAATGATTTTACTTCGTTTTTTTAAGTAAACATCTTTAAATGTATATATTATGTATTTATATTTAGAGTACTGAGTGCACTTTTCAGAGAATCCGATACTGTGTGGCGGTTTGTTTTCCCCCAAAAGTGGGCGTGAACCTGTTCAGAGACATTCTATGACGCAGCGCCGGTTGTGCGTATCGGACATCATTACCCACAATTCCACAGACAAAAACAGGAAGGAAGGGATGTTTTTAGTAAGACTGCCTATCGGTGGTTGCAGAGAAATATGAAGATAAATTACTTATAATTCTTAGAAGTATAAGACTACAGGTCACCAAACATGTCTTTCAAACGGGAGGGTGATGATCAAAGTCAGCTAAATGTACTAAAGGTATAACAAAAACAGCGAACAGACAAAGATGTTATATTTGCACCAGCCCCTTTTCTTTTTCTCACTGTCTTTCTCTGTCTATCTTTCTCTTACAAGAAACGACGCGTTGCAGATCTTCTGTCAAACTTTATCTCAGATGATGAAGCTGTTCTGATGAAAAACGGGAGGTGATTATTGCTGGTTGTTTGAATTGCTCCAAGAAGTCTGTGACTGAATTCATCCCATTCACTAAGTAATGTTTTTCCTCATTGTAGATACAGCTGCCTTGTGTGTTCTCACCGTCCTGTATTTGACACTGTTGATATGCTCATGGTGCACAGGAAGGGAAAGCGACATCTTGAAGGTGAAATTCTAAGCATGTAACGTTACTCAGCTTCTAACTGGCATTCAGGATTTAAGTCCTCTTTGTCTATTCATTTATAGGAATGAAATGGTTCTACGGCAAAAAGAATAAACTGCAACGTGAAATTGATAAAAGAAGGCATCAAGACTATGTCAAAGCAGAAGATGATCGACAGGTGTCAATGCATATTCTTCAATCAGTTTATACAGTGGTATCCAAAACTCTATCCCTCTGTCTTGTACTTTGCCGATATAATACACTTTTGTCAGTGATTAGTGACCTAAAAATATTGCTCAGAATGATTTAATTTCGTTCATTTTTATTTCCAGGTTTTATTTTTTAATTCCCAGATTTTCAGTGTAGTCCCAGACTTTCAGACCCTACAGTACATGCGTAGATATATAGAAGGTTAGTTACTCAGTTATTGCTTGCCCTCAGGAACCCTCCAGTTCTGCTCCTCTACTGAGCCAAACACGCAAAATTACCCATCATGCCTTACTCAGAACTGCTCCGTACAGTAGCTGCCACAGAAATGCCAGGTAATGTCTGTGAGCTGAACCATCTTTATGAACCTTCTGCTGTCATGTCAGAATTTTTATAGAGTTCTCTAGGCTGTTTGTGTCTTTCTAGTCTCTTTGACCTCAACCACGCTTAATTTCTGATGAATCTTGCAACATCGACAACAATAAACTGACTTGAGCTTAGTAACGATACTCTTGTCTTCTCTAGAGCTTCTTATAGCTGAATTGAACTTATTTCTTAATTGATGAACTTTACAAAGTTATTGAGCTGAACTGAATCAACATTGAATTGACTTGAGCTAATAGAGACACTATTGTCTTCTGTAGAGCTGCTTTACAGCAGAATTTGTCTAATTTTTAATGAAATCATAATGTTTCTGTTTATTACAGTGAAGCTGCTTTAAAACCATCTGTATTGTATAAAGCGCTATATAAATAAAAGGGACTTGACAAATGTATCTTCATTTTGCACTTATTTTATCATTTTCTTCATTCATGAAGTGAACGAACGGAATCGTCAGGATGTGGCCAAGAAGATGGAAATGATCAAGTCAACAATATCAACCCTCACACATCCATGAGCACTGGAAGTATTGACTCTATGTCAATAACTAGCACAACAGGTACAGCAAAAGTCTGTTCATGTTAAAGCAAGATACATTTTGTGCTTATTTTTCCTTTTCATTGTCCATTTGCATTGTGTTAATTGTCATATGTAGTGCATCAGGGCCAGACTGAAGTTAAAGGAGAGACAAAGAAGAGAAAGAAGGGGTCCAGCATTGTGACCTCCACTGATTGTGAACCTCTAACAGAGCAGAGACGTAGAGAACTGGATCACTACCTCAAATTAAAGAGGTATGGCAACACTCCACACAATGGCTCACATTACTGACTATAGAAGTGGGGCCAATTGCATAAACAGACGTTAAGACATAAACAGACGTTAAGACACAGAAGTGTTAAGACTGTAGAAGTGTCCTAATTCGCTTATGTAACTGACTTATAGTTATGACCATTCGTAAAGTTTGAAGTAAATAAACTGATGAATAACTGGTCAGACTAGGTCAAGCATTTTATGTAAATGAACACGGATGTTAGCATACAAAGTAGGTATTCAAAATAAATTTTAAGATCACAGTGAGATTATTCAATCAATGTATGCTTCTCATTTATCAATGTTTAGGTGACCGCTCTCTTTTTCTCCTTTTTTCCCCCCTCTCTCCACTATTCCAGTTCAGGCTGGCTGCAGGACCGAAGTGGTAAATGGGTAAAAGACGAGAATGTCGAGTTTGACTCGGATCAAGAAGAACCGGCTCTGTTGCCTCCTTGCAGTGAATCTTCATAGCAGACTCTGCTGAAAAAGCTCCATACAGTTCAGCAACTGCTTAAAAAGCTTCAGGTTACAACTGTGAGATGACGATAATGTTCTCGATAGTCAGCTCTCATATGACATATTTAAGTGTGACCCACTTTATATACAATAAGGTTGAAACTTTAAGACATTCTTTCTGGAAAAGAGTTTGTGCTGTTGCATTTAGAATTTTGCAAATTGCATTAGTACTGTGTACTTTCCATCTGGTTTAAAAAAAAATCTGATTCTGTCCCAATAGAGGATGTTTTAGAAAATAAATAAAGTTAGTCTGTTAGTCCTCCTCAGTCTGTTCACATGGTGTATTTTTACAAAAATCATAATTTTACTTTCCATGTGTGAATGTTGGTTGCATGATTGAATAAGTCCAAATCTGTTCCAAATCGAGAACAGAATGTGGAACGGCTGTTTCGTACTGTGGTTCCTTTGCCAAATGCCATCCGCGTGATATTGGAAGAGTGGGACCACATTCTGCAGTAGAGCTGGGAAGTTTAGTCACCCACACAAAGAGAAAATTCACTTTTGTGACTGCTGTACTTTTTAATAAATTCTTTAAAAACTGTACTTGTCAATTGGTGACGCTTGGGAATCTTCATAGCAGGATAGCAGCTGTTCCAAAGGGGAGCATAAATCTCCTTGAGGAAGGCGGTATATATTTGGAGCTTTGTAACTCAAGCCATCAGCCAGGGTTTCATGACGGGGTGCTCTACGTGTATAAATAGGTTAGTGGAGGGGGGGCAGGAAGCACGGCCGTGGGATATTGAATAGTTCCATTTGTTTGGTGCCTCTGGGTTTGGGTCATCATTTGCACAGGTTAATAATATAAAAGTTATGAAATGACTTGTACATCATTTTATCTCAATCTTCTATTGATTTAATAATGCATGATCTAAATCTAATCTATATTGTAACAGAGTCCAGATCTTCAAATGTTAACGAAGCTGTTTTTTTACAGTGAGTCTGTTGAGAGCATCTGCTTTGAGAATGGACTACGTGTTTACACAGCCCACTTTTAAAAAAAAGAAATCTCACCAAGGCTGCCTTTATTTGATAAAAAAATTCAGGAAAAAAAAAATGTCATATTGAGAAATATAATTTTTTAATAATCTTAATATATTTTAAAATGCAATGTATTCCTGTGATGACAAAGCTACATTTTCACAGAATTGCTCTAGTCTTCAGTGTCACACGATCCTTCAGAAATCATTTTAATATGCTGATTAGGTGCTCAAACATTTTCTTCTCGTCAATGTTGAAAACAGTTGTGCTGCTTAATATTTTTGTGGAAACTGTGATACATGTTTTGAGGATTAACTGATGATTAGAAAGTTCAAACAAACAGCATTTAAATAGAAATATTTTGTAACGTTATAAATGCCTTTGCGGTCACTTTTGATCAATTTAATGCATGCTGATTTTTTTTAAGGAAATCTTTGATTAGAAAGTTCAAAAGAACCGCATTTATTTGCATATAATTAATTGAATATAATATTTTCACCAAAAAAAATCATACTGACCCCAAACTTTTGAACCGTAGTGTACTGTATGTCAGTGCTTTGATAGAACAAACCTGAATTAAATTATGCTTTTGTAATTGAATAAAACTTAGAATTCTGATTAGACAATAGATTGTAATATTTTATTTGAAATATTTACAAAAAAAAAACTTTGCCGGGAGCACCATATTAGCAGAAAATGAACTCAGTAATTAGTGTCTTTTCATGTTTACAAACTGAGGTATTAAAGAGCAGGTCAATTTTATTAGATCAGAGCTTTTGATTTGATGAAATCCACAAAAAGCAATGAAGTCTTATCAAGCTGGCGATAATGGTATCCACAATGGCCGACGGTAAATGGTAAAAGCGTGTCAGGGTCATCTGTTGTCATGGCTGTTGCTGAAGTGTCTGTAGGACTCCAAGAGTGCACATGGAGAACTTTGATATCTCCTAGATGAACCAAACTCCATCTTCTTTTCATCTTACTCTCTGCTGACGAACTGGATATGGGGTGAATACAAAAAAAAAGTTCAATGTAGAAACAATAATGAATAAAACAATGTTCCTGTTTCAGCTGCAGACATGTACAAACTGCAATATTTCAGAAAATAATATGAGAACACACTCACGGATGTCATTGTTTCTGGTGATGGCTATGGCGGCTCTTGCACGCGGGCCCTGCTGAGTGAAGTGATAGCCAATCTTTATGATGCTGGGGTTATTCTCCAACATGGATGCAATCTCCATCTCAACTGAGTCGCCCAGTTTCTGTCTCTGTAGGAGTGCGCATGAACAATTTAGTTTTACGATTTAAACAAACATGCCATCAGATGTTTATGGCAGGAGTATTTTAGCCTTACTTGGTTGTCAATCTTAATCTCAGTCAGGGTGGAGTTCTCTCTCAGTGCCTTGGCGACGGCCATCATGCCTTGTGCAGTAATGAAGTTGGACTCGATGTTGAGGCTCTGCAGGGTGGTGTTGGACTGTAACATCTCAGCTACAGCCTGACTCACAAGATCAGATCAAGAGAAACAACTGATGTCGACTGACCATCATTTCCATAATACATACAGATGAAGACAGAATTGAGCAGTTTATGAAGAATATTAAAATGAACTATTCATTAGTCAAGAAAAATACACTACAAAAGTTTGGGTTCGATAAGATTTTTTTATGTTTTCGTGCTTATGCTTACAGTAAAATCATTAATATTGTGAAATTATTTTTAAAAATATGTATATATATATTCATTTATTTTTAAATGTTATTTATTCCTGTGATGTCAACGCTGAATTTTCAGCATCATTACTCCAGTCTTCAGAGTCACATGACCCTTCAGAATTAATTCTAATATACTGATTTGCTGCTCATGAAACATTTCTTATTATTATCAATGTTAAAAACAGTTGTGCTGCTTAATATTTTTGTGGAAACAGGGATACATGTTTTGAGGATTAACTGATGATTTGAAAGATCAAATAAACAGCATTTAAACAGCAAATAGAAATCTTTTGTAGCATTATAAATGCCTTTACTGTCACTTTTGATCAATTTAATGCATCCTTGTTGAAAAAAGTATTCACTCTTTAAAAACAAATCGGACCCTTTTGACCGGTACTACACATGACTAAACTGATTAGTTACAATAAATTGTTTCAAATGTTTTTACTTCTATTTACAGCATTTTAAAACTTTAACCAGACTAAGAATTTATTTGATCAAGACACACTTAAAATGTATTTTCAGACTTGTATGTGGAAGAATAATATGAGATTGAAGCAAAGGAATGAGTTAATGAAACAACATTAGAACTGCAGGCTTCAGGACTTACAAAGGCCACAGGGTCATTACTGCGTGTCCCAGCGATGCTGAGGCTTTGCACATGTGTGTTGCTCTTCATAGCCTCAAAAATCTCTTTTAGGGTTGGGATGGGAATGTCCTACATCAACATAAACACTCATAAATATCATTATTCCGCTCAAACAGATAAATGCATCAATTCTTATGATTAATTTAGGTAATTAATCAGAAGTTTTCAAGAAAACATATACTTAAAGTGTAAGTGAGCAATCTGTTTATGTTAATGTTAAGCCTGATTATAATTATGCTTATTGAGGTGTCAGTACTGTTAGCATGTTTACCGGGATGTTGTTGAGGTTGACCTCCTCCAGGCTGCTGTCGTTTTTCTGGATGCATCGGAGAGTGTCCTCCACATCTGTGTCATTTGGAGGCTCGTCAGGATAGATCTTATAAACATCTGGTTTCACCACACCTTAAAGAGAATTGACCAACCAACTTATGATACAGAAGTTCATACTGTGAATATAGCAGTGACATTCAGTGAATAAAATTTAAAAAATCACTATATAAAAATTTCAGTTGGCATTAAATAGTTTAGTGTTGAATGTGTTGTATACATACTGTTGATGCCTTCTGTGTTTGCAATCTTGCCAGTGGTGTTCAGGGCATCATAATATTGCTTGTTGCTCATGAGTGTGTACATCCCCAGGATGGCTGTGAGGATATAATAATAATAATCATTAATCATTAAAATATATATAGTACATTTGAAATACATTTATGAATAATACTACATAATATAATACAATTTATTCCTATTTAATATAAAATAAATACAAAATTGAATATAATAATAATATGTTGAAGATTAAAATTAATAAATAATTTATATTTGATTTAATGATACATGTATAAATAGTAATTATAATTAATAATTTAAAATAATATAATAATGAATAATTTCATAATTTAATTTAATTAATATTATTAAAAAATAAGAATAGTACTGTATTATGTTTAATAAATACTTCTTTTAAAAAATATATATAATTATAGATCCTCTTTTCGTGGAATAGCTTGTGAGAAACACAGGCACAAATCATTTAAACTGCACCGCAGAGAACTGTGTTGAACAGCAGGTGGCGCTGATTAACCAGTAAACCCACCATTAAAAACTCCCTCTCCATGTTTCAATTAGCAGACTGGCTGGAATAGTGTACAAAAACAGAGGGGCAATAGCAGATAAAAATGGAGATACAGCTCTGAATGCCATTTTCAGATACAATAGCCAGATTAAAACCACCAGCACAATAAAAGTGGTCAAAAAGTGTTTATATATATATATATGTTCTTTGAGGTTTGCCTATAAGGTGGTTAATAAGATTTTTACATCAAACACATCCTAATTCAGAAGTAACAGATCATTTTCTATCCTTTTATTAACCTCTCTCTATTTAAACACTCTGATGTTCACCATACGTCTGATCCAGAATCAGAAGAAAATCCACAATCCTACACCAAACCTACAACGAATATGCTTCAGAAATGTGTTTATCTCATTACATAGTTGAAATATTTGCCAATGTGAAACATTTATGCGTATTACATATGCTTTAAAAGTCTTGGTTATACCAAATAAATTTTAAGTACTTGGAGTTACCACAACTTGCGGTGTTTAGTGTAAACTAATTATGAATGAATGTACGATAGTTTATCGCACTGTTGTTCTTATATGCATCGTTCATCATTTTCAGTCAAATGAAAGTAAAGAGAGTACATATCAAACAATCTGTAACAGACAAAGCAATAGTGACACATGTTAAAAACATTGTTACACACACTTGTATGTGTGTTGCAAGATTGCAGTCGGATTCAATACAGTCAGCATGCATCATCTTTTATTTTCTCTATGAAAAGCCTACGTCGAACTGTGCTTTGTTTAAAAATGAATCTGCAGTAAAATTAAGTGAACTAACAAACAGTGTTTTACTGACGCAATCTGGAACTTTGTTAAAAAATTAAGTTAATTCATGCATAGGATCACAAGAAAGCAAATGCAAAGACTGTTTTTCCACAACTTGGCACTGCAGAATATCTTGTAATCCTCAGTCATCTCTATGATTTTGTTGCTGGAGTAATCCTATGTTTGTGTCTCTCTCGTATTTACTACTACATGACATGTGCAAATCGGTGGGCGGGGTTAAAGAGGCAATGATGTAGAAGTAGGTGTTGATTTTCTTCAGCAGAGGCGGTCTTTCGTCGCATTATTACGCCACACTGAGACAAAATCCGAAACAAGTCGTTTAGGGAGCTTGGTTTTAGTAAAAGCTGTTTTTGGACAAACAAGGAAGTATTGAGTTTTGAAAGTTCAAGGATATTTTTATAGTATACTGACCTCTTATATGTCAAAAGATCAAGGAAAATTTGATTTCTCAATTCCTGACCCCTTAGGAAATGGAATATTATTACGGCTATCTGTGTCTGTACAATCTCTAGTTAGCTGCATCTCAGCAAAAGCAGACTCATCCATAAAATCACCAAAGGCTATTGACAGTTTAATCCTGAACTGGACGTGTTCCAGAGTTAAAACTGTGTTTTGAATGAGGGGCTCTGCTGGATAATCTGCACCCAGTGACACGCTCCAAAACTCATGTGTGCTACATCCACAGCTTTAAATGCCCTTAAGGGCAAAGGCTTATTATTATGTGCTAACATCCCAGCACAAGGACATTAGACTATTGACCAGTTTCCATCACTTTAGTATGTTACATCAAGAATAATGTTATGTAGCACTTTTAATAGGAACGGTAACATTTATGTTTGGTTAGATACTGCCAACACACCGTCACGGAGTGTTTGTAGCCTACAGACAACTTGCAGCTAAACAGTTTCACTCCATCTCTGCACATGTTGACTAGTTGGTCATTGGTCATTTTATTTTGGTGAGCTGCTGAGCTTGGGAAAATAGATACTGTGTGGTATAATTCTGTGCATGACCTACTACATTCATGGTTCCACATACAAGTCAGCTAGGCTGGTTCTTTTAAATATATTCAAAAACAAATTGTCATACGAGACACTGATTGTACAAATAGAGCAGATGAAATTAGAAAGGGTTTGATTGACAAATGTAATGGGTATATGATCAGCTGTTTACAATAGCAAATAGAAGACTAGTCCTTAGTCAAGGATCCAAATTTGGATAACAGTCAGAGCCATTACAGGACATTACAGGTTATAAAGCGAGTGATTCGTTTTAGAAGAGTTGTAATGCATATCTTTAGAGCACTCTGGACCAGATATCATAAGTCGTTTTATGTCATGTGAATAGAAACAACAGGAACAGAGCAGAAATGTGATTCCCACCTGCAATGTCACACATTTCAGCATCTGTTGCATTCCTCAATGCTTCCTCCAGCTCCGGTTCCAAAGTGATCTGTTCGTCCGCAGGGATTTGTCCTGACCCTGGTTTAGGGACAAAGGCTTTACCTATAGACAACAGAGAGAAAGAGAAATGCTCACTATACTAATTTACAGATAAAATAAGAATAAACGTAAACAAACAAACTAATAATGAAATTATAATTAGATAATGATACATACTTTTCATTGCTAATAATTAAGAAGCTGCCGTTATTCTCTATGCACATGTCAGTTGAGTATCTCAAAGCATCTGTGTTTACAAAGTTATGTTACAGTCAGTCCAATGGTGGTGGTACCTCTCTTCTCCCCTGTAAAGGGTACCAGGTCATCTCTGTCCTTGTGTTCAATGGCCTCCTTCTCCAGGTAATCCATCAGGGCGAAGCGATCAAAGGGGCCTGTGGGACTTTTCTTGGTCTGGTCACGCTGGCGGTAACCGGCTGGGAGCATGGCATTCTGAAAGGTCCAGAGAAGTGTGTGAATTTTAAAACCATGTGTGCTCCTGTAGAATTTTAAGCTAAGTGGATTTTAACTTCAATAAAAAGTAAGTTTAATAATTAAATTGAACCCTTTGTGTATGTAAAAAATTACAAATTATTTCTGCAACCAGAAATCACCTATTCACATATCTGAATTTGATCGGTAAATCCATACAGAATCATTTGTTTTAAACAGAAAATTGCGGCATCATCTACTCACCCCTATGTCATTACAAACTCGCAGGACTTTATTTATTTTTTTACTTTGTCAGGACAAAAATTTATTTTCAAAATGTCAAAGCTGCTCTTTTTTTAGTTAAAACAAAAATGGATGGCGATCATTGTCAAATTCAGCAGCAATTATGCTTATTTATTTTGGAGATCTCTGGAACACATGACTCTGATTGGACAAACACTGCATTCAGGTCACATATTTCCGAATATTCGCTGTTGCACATAGCATCGCTTTATATCAGACCATTGTTCCACTGAAACAGTGCTAGTTTCATGTCTCTCATATCACATTGCGGGCTCTTTTTTGTTTTAGTTTTTTGCAAAGCAACTGGTGCAATCTTGTGTCTCGAGGTCACCTTGTCTTGCGAAAATGACCGGCTGACTGGACATTACCTCTTTCTTATTTATTTGTTTGTTTCTTTTGTTCATTCACCCCTCGCTTCATTCATTCATTCATTCATTCGTTTATTGATTTAAATTTGGTTTTGGGCTGAACTCAAATATGTGTAACCACTTAAAAATCCAAATATTTTTGAAGCAAAGCCATATAAGGACCCTTTTTGGTTCCCCAAAGAACCTTTCTCCACTATAAAGAACCTTTTGTGCAATCAAAAGATTCCATGGATGTTTAAGGTTCTTCATGGAACCATTGATGCCAATAAAAACCTTTATTTGCAAGAGTCCATGTACATGGCACTACCGAGTTGTCTCTTTGGTCATATATTTTCTCATCTCGTCTACAACTGATGTCACCTTGCAAACAGTCGCATGTGGCAAAACCTTTTAATTGCTTATACAAAAGGTTCATAATACTCAAACGATAACATGATTTAAAGAGTTGCACGGCATAGTACCTCAGGGTCCATCTCCTGTAGTTCATACTCCAGCTTCTCCAGCTCCTCTGCACTGAGGCCCTTGAGGATGGCATCCTCGTCAATGTCTCGGGGATCACTCTTAGACATGCTTGATGCTTGTTGGTACTCTCAATTCACACAGCTCGCCCAGAGACAGCGGGCCCTGAGAGAGAGATACAAGTTTAAGCCAGAAACTTGCACAAAAAAACAACTAGTTTTAATATATTTGGCTTGCAAATAAGGCACAATAATGGCTGGTTGCTTTATTCAGTCCCTCAAAGCTTTCTGTAGAAGTTGAGAATGAATGGGAAAACCTGATTTCCAGTCCAAGTCACTTTCAGCCTGGCCAAAAGAGCCAGACACTGAAAGTCCACGATTGGGAATCGCTTACATTGTTAAATGCCACAAAGCCCAGCTGAATTAAAAGGACAAGGCTAGCATTTGTGTACAGGAAGAGCTTTTGGGGGTCTGAGGGTACAGTGTACTTGGGAACAGAGATATGCCTTTCTGACAACACCATGTAAGATCATATGGCACATGAGGAAAGAACTCACTGCTTTTTGATTAAGGCACAGAGACAGAGAGAATCTTGTCTATTTTTAGTCTCTCAACAGTAACTCTTGGGTTTTGGGTTACAGTAAGGAGGAGAAGGTTAGAACTGTGAGGAGTTATCACTGGCTCACACTCATGTGAAGATGGCCGCCTGTTAAACAGGCTGATAGAGTCATGGGCTAGTCAACAGTTTCAGACCACCACACCCATACTAGCTCTGCAACACAAACTACAGACAATACAGACTAACATGTTGTGTAACATACCTAAACTCACCCTGTATCTACAGATACAATTTATTTGTCTTAACTTACAAAAAAAACTAAAGCTCTCCAAAAATGTTTGATTGTAATCTCTCAAGTGCTTTTGATATGTAAATATTTCTAATCAAATTACTTTTTTTAAGATCGGCGATCAATGTTTACAATCATGTAGTAAAACCATTTGGAGAGCAACGAGGTCATGATCTAAATATATGCTAATGAACATTACTGAATCACACAGATCTGTTATGTTCCTCACTTTCATGAACATATACACTCCTGATAATTGCTACATAATGAAATAAATATAGCAAAGTAATGAGCAGATTAGTTAGTGATGGCTGATGTTATATTCTGGGAAGTATCTAAAAAAACAAATGTGTTTTTGCGTTTGTTTTTTTGGGTGTGTCTTTGTGGTTGTCTGTCTATCAGAGGTGTTAGACCCGAGTAGCATGGCTCTAATTTGTAAAGCCAGTGACACAAACACAGGATCAGAGAGCTAAAAACAGAAAATAAAAACAAAATATTGTAGACATCAATAAATCCACCACATATGCATGTGATACAAATTTACGGAATCATGTGGTACAAGTTTACGGAATCATGTGGTACAAGTTTACTGAATCATGTGGTACAAGTTTACTAATAATTACATCACAAAACTCAGTCCTCACCCCATTTTAAGACTACTTATTAATCGTTAGCATAATTGTTTTTCAGATTTAGTTACTTG
The DNA here is from genome assembly GCA_031834385.1 of Semotilus atromaculatus. Taxonomy (NCBI): domain Eukaryota; kingdom Metazoa; phylum Chordata; class Actinopteri; order Cypriniformes; family Leuciscidae; genus Semotilus; species Semotilus atromaculatus. Next base: position 3,912,634 of record JAULUF010000019.1, on the reverse strand, counting down.
TCTAAATTAATTATATAACTAACTAATTTAACGGTAAAGACTCTGCGCTAGTTCTGAACATTAAATTTGACCTATTCTACCAAAGAACTTTAGAGCAGATAAATTTCTCTGAATGAATATATCTAACTTAAGTTTAAAACAGATGTTAATGACATTAACTATCTTCTAAATGACCTTGCCCTCAGAAATGGACAATGCGTCTGACACCAGTCTTTCAGGAACCTGTCAGATTGACAGCTCAGGGATTATAAATAGCTATTAACTATTGTCTTTTCAGTCTTACAATAAACATACAGGCCAAAAGCATGCCTTCTGTTGACCAGGTGTCATCTTTTTTGTGTTGTGCAAGAAAGATAAGCGGCTGTCTGCCTGTTCCGCACACCTGTTCTCTCAACTCTTAAGTGACACCAACTCAAGCCTAAATAATATTAGCTGAGTTTCACCTGTTCAGGCTCGCTGGTTGTGAAGAGGGTCTTTAAAAACGAGTCCTTCAACATGGAATCCTTGTTATTTGACTGTTGCAAAGCAGCAGCTAAAATATGGCATTTCCAATGGAGAAAATATTTATTTAATTCAATTGTACTTTAAGTTGGTAATGTAACTGTTCTGTTGAATTGATATGTGTGTTACAGATATCATTTTAAAGTTGTTGTAATATAGTGTTCAAATTATAATTTAATGATTCAACTGAAAATCAAACAACAAAAAAATTAGATAGGGTTGTGCTTATCCAAACCCAAACACAAATTGTTTAAGTGATTAAACTCATGCAAAAAGACAGACAGAAAAACAATACTGACAGAACTACACAATAAAATAAATGTTCCAAAGGTTTTTTGTGTTTAGTTTTTTTGCAGTGATGCCATAGAAGAACATTTCAGTGAACAATTCTTAAATGGACCATTTTTATAGTGTGAATAATTTTATTTTTTTTAAATCTAAAGAACCTTTTATGCAGTGGAAAGGTTATGTGGATGCTAAAGGTTCTTCATGGAACCTTTGTTTTTAGGAATGTATAGTAGAACTTCCAAACTCTTGAAAATAAAATTCTTTATTGGCATCCATGGTTCCATGGAGAACCTTTAACATCCATTGAAACTTTCCATTGCACAAAAGGTTGAAAGAGGTTAAAATCTTCACACCAAGAAATAAAAAAAAATTGGTTATTTTAAGAAGTGTTCACTGAAAGGATCTTTGGGAAACTCAGAATGGTTCTTCTATTGAACTGCAGTGAAACCTGCCTTTTGGAACCCTTTATTTTTAGTCCTTGTTTCTAATTTTTTTTTTTCTTGTACAACATGGCAAATAACTTTAAATCTGTCCTTCAAACTGACTAAATGCATCTCCAAAAGCAACCTGACTCTTTTGACTGCTCTCCTTCCAGAGGCCACAAAGTTATTATCGTCCATATGACAAAAACTTTGGTTCGGTCTCAGAAACCCAATTCCCCCTCTGGTACTTCAAAAGGACACAGAACAAATATCAGGCACTGACACATCAGATACATATCATCCACCAGAAAAAAAGTGTCCAGAACTCTTCTGACATACAGCAAACAACCTTCTTATTCAGATTCATAGTTTATTCATAGACTCTTTTATTGGGAGCATTTTCCAGCTGACGCACGGCTCATAAGACTTCACACTATTTGTAGGTTGACTTCACCAAGTCTAACCACCCAAGTGTAAAATTCCAAATCAACCTCAGATTAATTTTAGCTTCACAAGTCAGCTACTTCCAGCTGCATAAATCCTCTCCGCTTGCAAAGCTAGTGTGCAGTAGCACTGCCGGCTGGGAAAATAACAAAAATATATCTAATAAAAACAAAGAAAATTATATTACATAGAAGGATGACAATCAGCAGGCATTAAACAAAACTGACATTTTCAATAAAAGAAAGATTGTTTGTATAAAACCTCAAATCAACAGGTGCATGCAGGGAGACCCTGGAAAACACAAAGCCTTACTCTAACATAAAAATACAAATGAAGCCAACTAATCTAACTAGATCTATAGTCTCTAACTACTCTGATAATACTCTAATAATAATACACCATGAACCACTCACTGGGGCCCATATCCATTAACTGATTGCTTCAATGCAATACAAATAATAATTCATGCAATTAAAAACTGAATGCAACAATGCATTTATTTTGTACTAAAATAGAAATAAAAATACAAGCTTATAAAGTTTAAAAGCTTATAAATATGGGGTTCTGTTGCTAGAAGAGACACACAGACACAGATTACCTACCCTCACTAGGACTCAGAGCTGCTGGGATCTTCTGTACAGACACAGACACTGTATGTTTGAAATCAGAGAATAGCCCCTCGCTCTCCCCCTCCCTCCCGGTAGTCTTCCCCCCCCCCCCCTTACACCCTCCCTTCTTCGCTGTCTGTCCCCCGATAACTCGCCTGCTCTCTGGGTGGAGCTGAGACAGGGATACGGGTTACTCTTCATGAGGTCAGCATTTCATTATTTTGGCTTTGAGAGATTAGTGACTATGAGAGAGAGAGAGAGAGAGAGAGAGAGAGAGAGAGAGAGAGAGAGAGAGACAGAGAGAGAGAGAGAGAGAGAGAAAGAGAGAGAGAGAAAGAGAGAGAGAGAGTTCATGTAGTCATCTGTTTCATTAACTCAGGTTTTCTCATTAAAAGTGTTACATTTTGGTAGATAGGACTGACCTCTAGGGTATAGACGCAGTATTGCAAGTTAGAGAGACCTGGATTTGAAGATCAGTTATCTCTGTTGACAATTTTTTGGAAGTTTATACATTGGCTGTAACGAGAAGTCGTTTCTCTTCAACATAAGCAAATTTTATAGATGGGCCAGTTTTTTTTTGTTGTTTTTTTGTATAAAAAATAACAATGACATTCAATAGGCTACAGGACAGTAATCAATACTGCTGTTTTTACTAATATGAATACATTAAAAATACATATCACCACATAACTACATTAAAAAGTGCATTTTAAAAAATATAAATAAAGCATAAAACCGTTATGCAAAGAAAAACTACACATTCCATTCAACAATGAAGCTTATTGCACTTACAAATACTCTGGCTCTGTCACCAAAGAACGATTGATGGATGGATGGATGGATGGATGGATGGATGGGTGGGTGGGTGGATGGATGGATGGATGGATGGATGGATGGATGGATGGATGGATGGATGGATGGATGGAGGATCCTCTCTTCTCTCTCTCCTCCTAATTGTCAATCTTCTGTATTTTTCTACATCCCTTGTTTAATAATGATCTTCTGCCGCAGATTCTTTGCAGTGGTGTCGGCTGGAGTCGCTGTGCCCGTGCAGGGCAGGCCGTGGGCAGTCACATACTTTTTATAGGCCTCTCGGATTATCCTAAAGGCTTGTACATTAGCGTATGGAATGTCCGTGATGGGGTCTCTGTAAAGCGCAGGCTTATGGGTAACAGGGCAGACCTCCTGGACAGGAATTCGAGGAGCTGGGGACTGGGGAAATAAACGCAGGTAAGATTCATCATCACTGAATGTGATGTAGGTACGGGAGCATTTGGCAGGGTTTACAGCTGCTGTGTTAGTGGATAGGACACTAGGTGGGGCAGTAAGGGTTGATACTGACTGGGAAAGAGCTTGTGGAAGGTGAGGGCCTGGATTCTGCAGGGCATCTTGGTCCAAACTGTTAATGAGAGGTAACGATAAAAAATGTAAAGACATAAAAGGTATAAAGATAAAAAGGTGCACTCATTTTTTTTCTCATGAAAACTTTAACAGAGTTTTAGAATGTGTATAGGAAAATTAATTGTAGCGTCTCCCTTAGAAATAAAAAATAAATACATTTTCCATAACCATAACAAAAGATGTCTGTATTTATTTTTCGCTAATTTCATAAATAATTATTATATTATAAATTCATTATAATTAAGAGTATAATTTATTTCTGATAGAATGATATATGAAACAGTACATCCCTTTTTAAAAGTTGTTTTTTTATTGTTTATTCTATTTATATTATACTTTAAGCATGTTTAACATGTCTGTTTAAATGTAAAAAAAAGATTTACACATGTTGAACTCAACAGTACTTTTGCTGCAGCAAAAAATAAAATGACTGAGTTCACCTCTAAATACCAAAAAAAAAGAAGGTATTTTTAGGTCAAATTAATGAATGAAAGTATTTGTAAACATAAGAGCATTCCTACTTTATCTGCCCAGTTTTAAGTGCCAGGCAAATATAAAGATTAAATATATCTTAGATAAAATGTAAGCCCCACCTAAGATAATGAATGTCTAAGTCTAAAAAGCAAGAGAAGTAAAAAAAAAAAAAAAAAAAAGTCAACAGCAAAAGAAGTATGCATGAAGACATTCAGAAAGAGATAAGGAACCAGTAGAAGTACCCCTCTACATCCACGTTTTCCTCTTTAAGAGTGGCGTCCGACACCAGGGGCATGAGCACCGAGTGATATCGGATCACAGAACCCACACACTGACGCTTCATATGAACCTGTCGTTTCTTGTCTGCCTCCAAACGCTCATAATTTTCTGCAAAACAAATCACAAACAGCTATTAGCATTCAAGTTTTATAGACAGAGCAATTTGCAAAAGTATGAGTTATCAATTCCTCACCCAGTGATCGAAGGTTAATCTCTGCTGTGACCTTGGCTTCTGCCAAAAGTTCAGCCTGGGTCAAAGGTCGCTCATGTCTAGTACCCTTCCTTCGACGTGGAGCAACCTGCCTTTCCTGCAGCCTCAGGTATGTCAGCCGTGTGTGTTCAGTCGTGGACTGACGTACAGACTTCCTGTCTAAGACAAAAACAATTCATCATATATTGATTTGGATATGTTTACTAACATTCACTCTGTCTATTATCTCCAACAGTTTATGATGTGGTCGACACGTGAGTAAATTATTGGCTTCCCAGGAAGGGATGTAAAATTTAATCATTGACTTAATGATGGATTTTTTTATCTTTAGTAGCCAACAAACACATTTTATTTTCACATTTTATCAACTAATTTACATGAAGCAAAACAACGACTACATTGATGCTGTTTTGTTTGTGTTTTATGAGTTTAGATTAAATATGCAATCTAAGTTTCATAAAATGTTTTATTGTTTTAAATCCTCTGTTATCATTAACATCTACTCACTTCCTGTTAAATAATGTTGTTTTGATAATGTTTACTTTCTTTACAGAAACTTTTTTTATGGCAGCCACTTCTTAAGCAGGAGGGAGGGTAAATGTGTAAAAAAAAAAATACTGTTTGTATATCACTGCTTAAAAATAAATAAATAAAAATTGTCAAATTTCAAGCATTCAAAATCCCCTTTAACAGTTCGCACAATGCAACGAAATGTATCAATCTGATTAATTGATTTAGTTCCACACATTTTTTTGAGCAATGAACTGAAGTGACTTTGTTCTTTCTGTTAAAGGGAAGAATAAATGAAAACATTATATTTATGTCACTTGTGCATGCGTGAACAAAGTGAAAGACTCTCACTCTTGCTGATGTCCTCCTGTAGTTCAGGGGGGTTGTATTTGTCTATCTTTGTCTTGTCTGTCCTCCTGGGCAGTTCAGCCAGTTTCCGTTGTTTTGGTTTGGGCCGCACCACTTTAACGGGCTCCTACACAAACACAAGGATCTGGGATTAAAAGGGGCGTAAAAATGAACATTTAGTCATTATTTACTTTAGGTACAGAATGTACTGGTCAGTCTTTTCCATACAATTTCTAGCTTCAAAAAAGATGCCAAAGAAGCATAAAAGAAGCATAAAACTAGTCCATACAACGAACACACACGTGCATTCCCAGTCATCTGAATAACTCTCATATACCTTATAGGCTTTGGTCACCACTCTGCTCTTCCGACGTGGCCCGTCCTCCTCCTGCTCGCTGTCAGGTTCGTCCCCTTCATCAATGTCAAAGTCACTGTCCACCTCATCTTCCGTTTCAGACAGGTCACCCTTATACTCTTCATCACCTGATACCTGCACAAATCAAGTTTTGAGGACTCAAAGATGAGACTCTAAACAGATGCAAATGACTACATAGTACTACATAGATTACGTTCAATTAGAATAATTTATCCAATACAATATCTAATTTCTTAGACCAATATACATTTGTATTAAGTGAATTAACCGTCAATGTAAGCTGATAACCCTCGAATGAGGGTTATGTCAGCCAAATTATTGTGTTCATTTTTAAAAGCTGCTTTATAGTATGTTGTGAAAAGCTCTACAAATGAGAGAATATTGTGAAAATCTCCATACAATACATTGACCAAAAATAACTAAGGCGAAATATTCAAAATGTGGCCAAATTATATACAAAAATACATATAAGTATTATATACTGTGTGTTATAAGTTAAACTTGTTGTGAATGTTTACCATAGGCGGAATCAATAAAAGCATAATGACTCCAGTCATGGGATAATGATCTCCTGACAGTCTCAAGACAATAAAAATCAGGGTGACAGGGCACATTCTCACAGAAACAAGTCATACAAGTATAAATGTATTACATTTGCGTAAATATGTCAACACAAGCCCACGACAAGCCGCACAGGTGATGTTTCATCACTCACGTCGTGAAATCCTCCATAGGTGGTCTTGTAGAACTCATCCTCCTCTTCTGCATCCAGCAGTCTGGACATGCGGTTTCCCGCAGTCTTTCGAGGAGCCCTACTGAAAGCTAAACTCATCCTGACACCTAAATATATTTTACTATCAATCAGATATGTAACGACAATAAGATACGTATTTATAATAAAATGAATGGTATGACAAGTTCAAATAGAGCAGGGTTAAATTGAGACCAGATTTCAGGATAGGACTCAATTCTGTAGAGCAAAGCAAAATATTACTGTATCATCAGGTTAGTAAATTGAAGGTTTTCAAATTATTATCAGATCGTGCCAGCATGACAGAATAAACGTTAGACTCACTAGTCTAATGTGGCATTAAGAGAGTAATCGATGTAGAGATCTATTTCCAGACCAAACTAATAGAACGAGATTCATCGCACGGCCACCAGGTGGAGACAGAGGTGCAGTGAGGACGTCTGAACTAAAGTACCCTCGTGTTGGGAAATTATTATTTAAGTATTTAAGACACACCAGATGTCACACAGCTTAGTCAAATGACATCAGGAAGGTATATTCTATGAAATATATAGTTATGTAGTTTTCCCACACATTGTCACCAATGATTTGCCATGATAATTTTCCCATTACTTATGTAGCTTAGCCAACTGGATAAAGAGTATAAAAACAATGTTATATTTTGCATCTGCACTGACAAAAAAGCCGAATTTACCAAATTATATAATTTAATTGCGGGCATAACCTGAAAAATATATTCACTAAAACTGATAAAAGTTAATAATTTGTGAAAAGGTGTGATAGGGTTCTTGTTGTTCTCCTTGTTCTTAAAGTTGTGTTCATGGATCATTAGCATTCAAGGGTCAGCTATATGTTTCTATAAATAGTTGAAAAAATAAAATAAATAAACACTATTGTATTTGTCTATTTATGTGACAAAGTGGATATGTTATGCTTGATGAATTTTATTGAGCATTAAAAAAAACGAATTATGTGTTAAATAAGAGAACTTTTGAACACTGAAAACTGTTTAGTGCACTTTGTCAAATGGTGTGAACTTCATAACTCATATAGCCTATGTATATATCAATAATTTGCTCATTTTTATGATTGGCAATGTCATTTGCTTACTCATTTGTGCATAGCCCTTAAAAAAAACAAATCTCAATGAAACCAGATAAAAAAATTCAAATATTTCTGCTGTATATATAAAACACAAACGAAAGCAACATTCCAACATTCTCATTTTGCCTTTTGACATCATGAACCCGTTTAAAGAAAAATGCCTTCAACGTAGGCTAATCTCTCTTTTTTCACCCATGTATAGCAATGCAAGTTACACTGAAAGAGACTGATTCTAAGTTTTGCAGAACTATGTCGCTCACTAATCGATCCTTTAAAAGTCTGTTTGTATACCACTGCAGGATAAATGTGGGACAAACTTCAGATTAGCCAAAATGCTCTGGTTATTTTTTAATACATGATACTGAAACTGCTGCCAAACAACGATATGCCATGTTGGGGACTTTACCTTTGGGAAGTTGAGGGGAAAATGCTAAGGCCGAACCAATTTAACAATTTAAAATTTTTGTAAAAGTCCATGGGGAAAAACAGAGAAAAGAAACTCCTTACCATATTTTATGGGAAACTCAATTCAATACAAAACAACAACGCTTTGTCAAACTGCCTTCCTTTAAATGAGATAAGAGGTAGGCTACTCATGCAGGGCTGGAAAGTTAAATTACCTTAATTAATGGTATCTTGGCAATGATTAAAATAAACTTGCAGGTTGCAGGAAGAATTCCCCAAGAGGTCAAGACCATGTGAATGCCATGGTTCTACTTGTTTTCCCTTTCCTGGTGAAAGGCCACCCATGCAGATCTCTCTCTTTTTTATCCACCCACCCACCCACCCACACACACACACACACACACACACACACACACACACACACACACACACAACACACAAGAATTCCTATATCCAAATTTCCTTTGATGGCCAATATGCAGGGATTTTAACAGAATAGACCTATTTAAAGTATGCGATCTACCAAAATGGTGCTTGTGGTATTTTTTTTATCTCTGAATTTAACATAGACAATACACTTTTGCTAGTCGTTTCTGAGAACGTAATGAATGCAGCTGACAGAACACAATTGTCCTTGGAACAAAGCTGCAGTGTATGTTCTGAGCAAACATTCAATGTCATTCCTTCTCAACCCATTTACATTCATTTGAAAACCAAAGATAAGTCACATGCACACCCACAAACCCCATCCTAACAACAAAGTGTACGTTCTTTAAATGCTTTAAATTCAAACACTTGTTTTTTTTTTAAAGCAAGTAGATTTGTTTTGACGATGGCATGCATTCAATTCCTCCCACGCTGAAGGTTATTTACATAGAGGTGTGTTAGCATTGTTTCAGCCATAAGGAATAAGGAAGACAATTCCAGGACACTCCTACGAGATATGAAAATGAAATGCAGATGTAAAGCTTCTCTCTGCCAGATTACAACAATTTTTTTGACTCACAACATGAAGTTATAGCTACATAAAGTCCTAGAATCATAAAACAGCTGATTCTAGAATTTCTGTGTTGAGAATGAACAGGTTTCGTTTTTTAAGAAAGAATGCCGATGCCGTCAATGAGAGCTTTGTGCTCAGAATGGTGTTTGGTTTCTTTTTCTCTTTGATGTCTGGCTTTAGTGTTCCCTTTCTCCCTCTCTCCCTCTCTCCTGCAGTCTCTGTAGAATACAAAAACATTTGTGAAACTGAGAAGGGACACACTCATTCACAGAAGAAATCAAAGCGCCCCCTGACAATATTGCATTGACATCAGTAGTGTTTACAGACTGCAGTCTGTTTGTTGTTGTTGTTGTTGTGCGGTACAGAGCTCAAAGGCTATATCGCAGGCTTTGTGATTGGTACCATAAGGACGTTGTTGTTAGGGCCACTGAATACAGACATTATTCTGAGGGCTTCAGTGGAAAATGATCTCAGAGTTTCGGAATGTGAAAACACGCTGCTGCTGGGAAGCGAGGTTTGGGAGGGTGTTACATATCCCATGCCCCCCATCCATCCCATCCAACACACACACACAGGCATCCGGAATCCAGACCACACACCACTAAAATAAGAGGCTAGAGGAAGAGGAAATGATGAATCATATGAACATCAGAGAGAGATACTGGGTAAAAAAAAACTTGTTAATCAATGCGTTAATCAATGGATGTAGAGAAACATTATGCAATGAGTACAAAAATCAGTCCAGTTTGACTTGTTTGACCCAGTTATTATAGGAACAGTACATCTCAATGGGACACGCATGTTTTGAGGTATTTGGGGTTAGTCTGCTTTTGTTTGAGCTGTCATTCCCTTCTGCATCAGTGTCCATGTCAAAAGCATTACATCGTGACATTACATAAGGCCAGGGTTCTGTTTGGGCATGTTTGCGGACTGATGTTTTGACCTCAGAACAGAATGTTCTTGTCTGAATCATTGGTGACGTAACGTCTCAGACGTCCAGCCCACCGTTCACATCATGACCTCTTTTTGCTTGAAACAGAGAGATGAGTAGGCCTTTTGACAAGGGGATCAAGAAAAAACAACAGTTTGAATATGTTAGTCCCTGTGGAATGTACGGTTTCTACAGAATATTTAGTGCCTGACAGCAGTCCTCTGGAACATTGTTCACTACTATTCTCAACAAAAAAAAAATTTATTTGAAAATTCAGATCAAGACATAAGCAGCAGTGTCTTGAAATGACAGAAGTGAATCATTAGCACATGTATGAAATATGTGGAATTTTTCAAAGATAGATAAACATTTTTGTCTTTTCAAGAAATGGTGAGAGGAAGTGCTTTTAACCTTCAGAAAATGTTGATTGTCAACCTCTTAAACTGCTTTAAGAGTGCTTAAACTAACTAAAATATTATGTGAGGTTTGCCTTTTTTTAACCAATTTGGGACATAAATACTGTTTAAAACCCAGTATGTACATTGTTTTTAATAGATATTTTCCAGCAATAAAAACACCAAACTAAGACAACAACCAAACAGGGTGGCAAATTTAGTCTAAAATTAAACTGTTACTCAATTGGAGCTATAGTTGGTTTGTACAGTAATAATAAACTCACTCTAGCATTCAGGTTTGTGGTCAGTATTTCAAATGTTTTTTAAAGAACTCTCTTATGCTCACCAAGGTGGCATTTATTTCCTCAAAAATACAGTAAGAACAGTAATAGGCTATTGTGAAATATTATTACACTTTAAAAAATTTTTTTTTAATATTTTAAAATGTGTAATCTAATGACTCCAGTCTTCAGTGTCACAAAATCTTCCAGAAATCTTTCTAATATGCTGATTTGGTGCTTAAGAAACATTTCTAATTTCTGTCAATGTTGAAAATGTTGTGATGCTTACTATTTTTGTGGGAAAAATATGAACTGTAATTATTTTTTTCAGGATTCTTTGATGAATAGAAAGTTCAAAAGAACAGAAATTATCTGAAATAAGTCTTTACAGTCACTTTTGATCAATTTAATGCATCCTGTGGGACACAGTTCATAAATGGCATGCTTACGAATCATTAAAATGGTTATGTGACTAGGGAGACTAGAGGCCAAAAATATTTGCATACTTATTAACATCTGAAAAAAACACATCACTGCAAACATTTGACCTTGCCAAGCAAACTCATTTACCAACATAGCATCACTTTGCTTGCATAAATCTTCAATAAATTATATGGCAAAGTGTGAAGCTATACCATAAATCAGTTTAAACGTGTCCAGCATAAATAAACACCACCACATGTGACTAAAAAGGTGGGCAGTTAAAATGACAAGAAATACCTCAAACAAACATACATTGATATATGTATGTTTGTTTATATCCTCCACCCACCCACCCCCCCGACAATACAGCATGTACTAAAGCACTTTATGTTCTGAAATACACAACCTGCCATACGTGTTGCAGTTGATTGTGTGAACATAAGTTAAACCAACAGTGCAACATTTTAAATGTCTTCACAATGCACTAAAGGGATAAATTGACTTGTTTGTATTAAGATATGATTTTAATGTTTACTTCGGTTTAATATACGCTTGGTCCTCAAATAGAAAGAAGGCAAATTGTATTCTCCCGGAGGCATGTAACAAATCCACATTATTAAAAGGGTGGACCGCATGCCAATCATACTTATGACTTATGAGATTAATGTTTGCAGGTACCATCATAACAAAACTCACCTACAGAACGAAACTAAGGCAGTAACAAGACAATCTTTATGCATGCCTCTGCATGCACTTAACAATCAGTAGGCTATGTGGTGTTTATCATATTTTCATACAAATTCTGACTTTAAAACTTTGTGATTGCCGACATTGTTCTTTCGACAAGAATAGTGTCTAAATGAGTCATTAATTGAATAAAATAAATTTGCATTCTATAAAAAGCTTTACACCGAAGAATCTGACCAGCTATTTAGCAAGTATTGTGTTTAACAATGATGATGACGAACAACAAGACAAAAGACCGAATGGTGGAGTTACAGTAAGGAATTGTCGGAGTCATAGAGATCCATTTGCAGCTTTATTTAGAAACAGAGTCAGACAGGCAGGGTATAGATCAGCTGACAGGAATGGGAACAGTCCAGGGTCGTGGGAGCGAGTGGTCGCAGATATCTGTAGACAATCCAAGATCTAAACCAGTAAAACAGAACACGTGGATAATTGCTCAGAATGTTAGCCGGGGCAAAACAAGACCTCGCACTGAGTGATTGTGAGAGTGTGATTATATGCGTGTGGGAATGAAGTGCATGTGTGAGTGTAATCGGTGAAGAACAGGTGTGTGTGATCAGTCCAGGAGAGCTGCATTATGGGAACTGTAGTTTGCATGGTAAGTCATTACTCTAGAGACATATCCCTGCGTGGGTGCGGAGAGGGTGATGCAGGGAACTCCTGCGTAACAGTTACACAGAAAGTACATCTAACTTAAGCAATGAAGCGAAGTTTGACTTTTGAGATTTTTATCATGTCACTGCCAAGTTATTGTTTGGTAAACCCCTTTGGTTGAAGCAGGTAGCTGTTCTTTCCCAGAAAGCTGTGGGAACAAGATCAATGAATGCCAGAACTTGATGACATCAAAACATCAGGCATTGCTGCCAAAGGACTATGCCATATGGTATGTTCAAAAACAAAAACGACAAGCTGTGTCATGCTGTAGGTGACATAACAGATACTAGCTACAGCAGTGTGGCTGCACTGTGTACATTGTACATTTCTGTGGGGTTAAGAGAGAGGAGCATTTGAAACTTTGAAAGATATTGAGATGTTTAAGGTGAAAATGACAACAAAGCCCTGCCTTCTGGAAATGTGTTTCTAAGTAACTGAGCCCTGCATGGGAAAAAGAGTTCAGAGAGATCAACTGAAATAAGAGTCGGTCGTGGGAACAGAACAGTGACAAGTTCTCACGTGTTTATAGTTACTGTCAAGTTTGCTGTCAAGGTCAAGGTCAAAGTCAATGTCCTATCAGAGTATAAATAACTTGTACTCAATGTTATTTGGCCATTCTTACAAGAAGTATTTAAACCATGACCATTTGAGAATTCATCTTTTTTCTATGCATTTGAGGGCAGGAATTCTGTCAAAGAAATCTCTTACTAGGTTAAATTGTTGTCATTTGGATATACATTGATACAAATGAATACTAGACATTTACTTAGTGCACATTACTAGTAAAAAAATATCGGTAACACTTTATTTTGATGGTCCCTTTTGAACACTCTGTTGACTATAAGTAACTTTGCAACTATATGTCAACTAACTCTCATTCGAGTATCAGTAGACTGTCTGCTTAATATCTGATAACTCTTTATTGTGATGCTCCTCCAACAGACACTCTGACTATAATTAACTTTGCAACTACATGTAAACTTAATCTAACCCTGACCCTACCAGTCTGTTAAAACTCAACTAACACTTTAATGAGAGTTAGTAGACATGTAGGAGCAACGTTACTTATAGTCAACAGAATGTGTTAAAGGGACCATCCAAATAAAGTGAAACCAAAATATCTTTAGTCAAAATCTGAAAATTTGCTTTCTTTCTGAAATGGCATTCCTTGTCTGATGATGTAATTTTGATGGACTGAGTAGAACATTGTATAACCACTCGTTGACCCTCAGTGAGCTATGGAAGGAAGGGAGGTGTAAAATCAAGCCCCACCCTTTATTCAATATTTTTGTTTCACTTATGTCAGAATACTGAAGTTGGTTGGAATGTCCAGTTCATGCTAACTAGTCTCTGCTAAGAAAAAAGTCTAGTACGATGTACAAAATATTCAGTTGTGCAAGATATTTTAATTACAGTGTAATACATTTTACTATTATATTAATATGTTTGAGCCCCTAAGCCTAACCCTATCCTAAACCTATAACCATTCTTCAATGATATAAAACAATGCAACAGGCAGATAAATCTAAAGCAAATGTACAATATACTATACATTTTTTTACCACACCTAACATACATCATAATGAGATCATATTACAGCATTGACATGTAACCTCTTTAATCTGATTTGCCAACAGTGCATTAGACTCTAATGTTATCTGACACTCCTCCATTCACGTTGATAAGGGGATCAAGGAAAAACAGCTGTTTGAATATGTCATTTATGTACTTGTGGAATGTAAAGTTTCTATATGCTGAATATTTAGTGTCTGACAACTGTTCTCTGGAACATTGTTGGAATTTGCATAGGTATCCAAACCTGCAATAGCAGGTTTTTGGAATGTACAAAACCCCTATTTGATGGCAGTGTTTTTGCAACAGAAATGTTCAATACAATGTTGTATATTGATATATGGATGAGTAAAAAAAATAAAACTAAGACACCTGCAAGTTGCAGAACCTTTGGCCTATTTGCAGCATGCAAAACAGCTGACAGGTGAAAAATTATCCCTTTATACTGTGTTGTGCATGTGTTTACATTTTATTATCTGCAGTGCACAGGTAGGGCTCGACCTGTGCAGAGCACATGCCCTCCTTTTTGCCCTTACACTCCGAAGTGCCCTTTTTATTTGGTGGTGGTGGTGTTTTTCTATAAATAAATATTTATATAGATAGGGTTTTTACCAAAAAAAACCCAGCATTTTATGTAAAATTTACTTTATAAAAGACCCAGATTTCTAACTTTCATTCATGGAGATAACATGGATAATTTTACATAGTTTAATGTAAGATTGTTCGCCATTTTTTGGAAAATGCCGTTTTAAAACAAACAAAAAAAATCACTTTAACCACTAGATGACTATAGAGCTCCTCTATATGCTATTTGCTATTTGACTAACCAAAATATATATATTCACAAGTTTTTCCAGTTGGATTCATATCTAAATATTATAAAATCACAATTATAACAAGAAAAAAACTTTTGGTCAAAGTTTAGCATTTTTTGTACAGACAAAAGTTTTTCAATAATGTTACATTATGATTAGAATCAAACCTGAACAAGATGTTACAAAGAGAAATGTTGGAGTCTTTAGATTTTATCATTTATTTCAATCATCTGTTTTTAATATAATTCTACAATTTTAATCAACATTTCAGTTACTAACTGTAACAGAACAAAAATTTACAGAAATGAACAGTAATACATATTGAGTAAAAATACATGACATGAACAGCAATTACAAATGAGCAAATAAAGCAGTAAAAAAATTAAATTTAGTAACAATGAAATAAAAAAACAGTGAATGCATAAGCACAGGTGCGTTTCGTACTGGAACTTACACAAAGCGACTGATCCTCGTCACCTATAACATAGCCTATATTTCTAAAAAATGTCTAGTTTGATTTATGATTGCTGACACAATTTATTAACATTTAATCATGTTATGGTAATAATATTGGGACATATTGGGACAATTATGGTTAATTCAATGCTGTTAATATGCGCTATCTAGCAAATTTTTTAATCTATAGTGTTCTACTCTCCGCTCGTCTTCAAATGTAAAACATGTTTTTTAGGGCTAAAGAAACCCTGAAACCCTGTATATATTATCTATATTATTATTATGGATTATTAATAGTGAATAAATCTAAAGCTTTTGAGACTATTATTGTGTGTTATTGAATTTGTCATGAAGATGTGACCATTTCTTCCTTTTATGTAGGCCTACTTAATAATCTTTTTATTTATTTATTTATTTTTATGGAGGGGGGTGCCCTTTTTCAGTTTCAACACATGCCCCTCAAAAGGTCTGTGCACGGCCCTGATTATCTGCAACATAAAACCTCCATCTTTTAGTTAGCCAAGGAGTTGGTCAAAGTGAAAAGTTTCTTCATTTACATTTCTTCTTATATGCAAAGTTTTCCACACCCTGAAACAAACATGCTGCAGCAAGACACTTTTTTATGACACTTTGCAATTTGGCTGCATTTACAGACATGCATGGGTATTTTGACATTCACAATGCAAGAACTGTCTGTCATATAGGCACAACAACAACAAAAAAATCATCTGGCCCACCAGACATGCATCATGCAAAATAATTGCAAATCATTTTCTAATAACTTCCTGGATGTAGCCTAATGGGTGTGGTTTTGGCTGTTTCCTATGCACATTCCTAAAAGCTACAGACATGTAATAAGCTGCAAAGAGAATCAACAATCTTTTTATTCTGCATTACATCAAAAAATTACAATATCAAAATTCAGCTGCCCGGCTACTGACACATACAACTACTCAACAACATATTTCCCCAGTACTCCATGACTTGCATTGGCTGCCTATACAAGCACGTATCGAATTCAAAACACTGGTTTTAACGTTTAAAGCGATTCATGGGCCCCTGCCTATCTTTGGAGTTTAGTTACCGCTCACACTCCAGCTCGCTCTCTGCACTCTTCTACGTCATGCAACTTTCAGCAGCCTCGATATAAATTAAAGTCAATGGATGGTCGAGCATTTTCGGTCTCAGCACCACGTTTATGGAATGCCCTATCATCGGGAATTAAAGACTCTCCAACATTGGACTGTTTTAAGAACTCTTTAAAGACACACCTCTTTAGAGTTGCTTATTGTAAATTATTGTATTTGTATTATTGTTTCTTATTGTTGTTGTTCTATTTTTTTTTTATATTGTAGCGCTTTGAGTGTAAGAAAAGCACGTTAGAAATAAAATGCATTATTATTATTATTATTATACAGACATGATTAATTAAAAACTTTAGGACGCAGAAACATAGTGCGACCTTGAAAAGTTTTAGCCTTACAGTCAATGGGGTACAATTGTGGAATAATTTGGAGATAGTGATGAAACGAAGTCCAAACATCAAATACAAATACAAACAAAAGATTTTTGAAAAGTATAGAGAAGAAGAAATGATTTGTCATTAGGGGTATCTACTATGAGCAGATACTTTGTTGTTACTTTGTTGTTGTATTGTTGCTTTTGCACTATGTTCCCTTGAACTATTGTGAAATGAAAAATGTTCTTGTATAAAATTTTGGGGGTGGGCGCTTATAAGCTCTTTTGCTTTGGCTCACTCCTTTTGAGCAGAATGGTTACTGCTCAAATAAATAAATAAATAAATAAATAAATAAAATTAATTAACTTGTTTTTCCACGAAAAATTACAACATTCCAGCTAACAAAATATGTTCTAAGAACACTTTACTAATGTTCCCATTAAGTTATAAAAAATATTATTTCTGAATGTTCGATGTTCCTTCTTTTTTTTATGTTTTAAAGGGGTCATGAAATTTTTTTGTTTTTTTGTTTTGTTTTATTATGTTCCCTTAGGTGCAATTATAGTATTACTATAGTTTTTTGTACAAAAAAACTTTTGTAGTGATTTATGACATTTTCCCACCCTGTTTCTCACCTCTGATTCAAACAGTCTGTTTTGGGGTGTTTCCCCTTTAAGACTTCAGTGTTAACGCCTATACTGTTATGATTGGCTAACATCAGTGCTGCTTATGCATACATTATTAACGTTAATCATTTTGTATCACATGTAGACTACACAATGCTCCACCACGTGAAACTTCGGTCTTCCAATCTTTTACCATCGTGTCAATTCTCAATTGATTTTGATTCATATGCGCGAGGGAGGGAGGGGGGGAGAGAGAGAGAGAGAGAGAGCAAGACAGTTTGAAGGCTCGCGCGCGGCCGGGGCTCGCTCGCTCTCTGCTCGTTCTGTCAGTAACATGCCCTGTCACACTCATCTAATCACTCACCGTTCAAATAAAGCCTTGGCGGGCTGCATATGCTGCAAATAAACTGCATCCAACTGCTTTCCCTGACGTCTGGATCGTTCGGCAGCGTATTCAAACATGTTTGTCCACAGCAGGAACAGCACATCTGCGTGGCATCGCAGTCATCTTGTAAACAGACCCACTCGCTGCACGACAACGCATGCGATGATGCGAAATGAGGCATAGTTGTTGTCTTGCGCTGGAGGCGGTCATATGCAAACGACTGGTACGTCACTTCGTACCGTGACGTCACTTCATACCATGGATCCACAACGAGCTGTATTTAGAGCTTGATTAAATAAATGCTTCGTATATAATGGGAAGGACGTCTTAAGCTATGAAACTTGCAGGAAGTTTTAATAGTAAATAGATCTCTTATATACCAAAAGATCAAGGCAAATTTGGTTTCTCATGTCATGACCCCTTTAAAATTTAATGTTTTATGTTTTTCTTGGTTATGCAAACATTAAAGGAGCTGTATGTAAGAAATGTATTTCAATTAATCATACATTTTCCCTGATATGTCACTAGACATTAAGAAATCATGTTCATTTCAAATACTTATATCACTGACAACAGTAGCCCGGCCAGGATATTGTCATTTAAAAAGTGAAGTTGCAGCCCTCAACTGATGTAGATGTTGTCATGTTGTGTTTTGGTCTGAGTGCCACCCTCCACCGATCTACCAATCACAAAGTCTGTAGTGTTGCAGCATTCGGGTTGCCAGCTCTGCTCTAGTTACCACAGCTGCAGCTAATAACGTGTCGTAATCGGATCCTACAGCATATCTGGCAACCTTGAGTCAATAATTTGAAAGTGAGTGCAGTACCAGTTTTGGCCACAATCTTACATACGGCTCCTTTAAGGGAACATTCCATGCTATCATTTGCAACATTATTGTAATGCTACTTTTTTAGGTACATTTAGGCTACAAAGAAAAACGTTAAACGCCAGAGGTGTATAAAGTACTCCAAATTGTTACTCAAGTGGAAGTACAAGTACTGAGGGAAAATTTTACTCAATTACAAATAAAAGTATCTGCCCAGAATCGTACTTGAGTAAAAGTAAAAAAGTACCACATTAAAATTGTACTTGAGCAAGAATGAAATCTAGAGATTCCCGTTTAAGCTTTTAATCTCTTAAAACATAAAGTGAATGAACCACATACAAGGTTTTATCCTGCTTTAGAACTGAATTTAGTTATCAAACTGTAAGACTACTATCTAATGCCAGTACGCAACATGCTAGGCTACTCAAAGTTGTAAAACCTCGCATTTAACTTAAAGGATTAGTTCACTTTTAAAAAAACTTTTGTTGTCCAAGATGTCCATTCCGTACTTCCGCTATACTCGTGACCTTTTCAACGTAATTGCGTATTACGTGACGTCGCGAACGCGCACAATTTCATGGAATGTGAAAACGAATCTCATTGGCAGAATAAGTAACATTTGAATTAAACTGGGCATCAGCACAATTCAATTGGTTTGGTAATAGCAAGGAAAAATAGAATGTGATCTCCAAAAAATAAGTACTTTTTGACTGTAAATTAAACTGTAAGGAGTAAAAAGTACTTTTTTTTCTTAAAAAATTTAATTAGGTAAAAGTAAAAGTATTGATTTTTAAAATCCCCCAAATTAATACTTAAGTACAGTAATCAAGTAAAATGACTCAAGTACTACACCTCTGTTAAACGGGCATAACTACAACATTTCAGAAAAAAATGTTCCATGAACAATGTTGTCAGTTTTAGTTTTCATGGACTTTTAGTTTGTTTTCATTCCTTCCTGTGTTCCTTTGTTTCATTTTCCCGCTTCTACTTTATGGTTTCCTGTGTTCCTTTGTTTAATTTTCCCGCTTCTACTTTATGGTTACAGATTATTAGTTTGTTGGGTTCAGCTGTGTTTGATTCATTTCCTTGTTTGAATCTGCACTTAAATTCCATTCTCTCCTTGGTTATTGTTTGTGTGTCTGTGTTACACATGCTGTTACGTTTTATCACCTGGATTAAACCTCGTTTATATTTTGAATCTGCCTTCTATCTTCATCTTGTAACATTTATTTTTGTGCTAATATTCTGCAAACATTATTAAAGACCATATATCTTTAAATGAACATTCTTTTAATGTTTCATAACTTTGAGAGAACCTTACAACGGTAAAGTTTTGAGGACGTTACTGTTGGGATCTGTTTCTCTATTTTTAGAAGACAGCATGTGACAAAAACTCCAGAAATTGTCAACCTTAAAACAGTAGAAAGGAGAACTCGCTGATAGAGAAATTCCAAAGGACTGACCACATTTCCCCTTAAAAAAAATTATTAAAAAAAATTCCAGTACTTCATGATTACCAACTGTTTTGATTTGATGACTTGTAATAATTAATTAACCTTTATTTAATCACGCAAGTCACTTAAGAAAAAGTTCTTATAAACTTGTAAATAAATCATAACACAGTTTGACTCTTAAACATTTGATTCTGATTGGACAGTGTGGGTAGTAAGATTAAAAAGATCAATCTTACCAGACAGATCAAAGTACAAGCCACATTCAGACTGTGTGCAGTCTATGGACCATTCTTAAACGTCACACCTCTATGATGTTTATTTCTGTTTTAGGGCATTCAATCATCTTTTTTATCGATTGGTCGATCGTAATAGAGCAATATAGGCCTATCTTAATCTGCAATTTATCCTTTTTATCTCTTTGAATATTCTTTTGTAGGTGAAAAAAATTTACAAAAATTGTACTCTCACAAACAGAAACCTGTTTTAACAACTTACTATTATATATAATACACTCCTGTAGCATTTTAATCATAGACTGCAAGACTATGTCCTTTTGCATTTGCAGGTCTGATCAAAGAGTAATGCAGTTTTGTACAGTGGTAAAAGTACCAAGAAGTTAATCATCCCTTACAAGAATCTTATATAAAGAAAAGTGAAAGAAAGTAAATCAGTACATTTCTTGGGTGTTGGAATTTACCTACGAGCACTGAAATGTAACGTGAAAGCTACTCAAAAAGAAAAGAGGACTGGACACTATACTATTGTTTTAAGAAAAATATCCTGAAAAAACAGGAGCTTATACAGAATATAAAATATGGATAAAACAAAGCAGACTCATACAAAATATAGACTATGTGGAATAATGAAGTGCCATATTATAAGGACATTGTGGCATCACAGGTGAATTATTATAGAAAAACTGTTAATTAACTTCCACAGAAATTACACTTATGGTATAACAAGAAAAGTATTTTAACTCTTTTTTTCATAATTGCTATGCTAATATCAAACCTGATGGTATACAAAAAAGTCATACAGCTGGAGTTGCTATGTAAAAAAAAAAAAAAAAAAATCAAACCAATTACACATTTTTGACCACAACCTTTTCACAACACCAGTCAATCTCATATGTCAGTTGGAGTTATTTTGACAGTGAATGTGTGACATAAGTCAATAACCCTCTGGCCTGGTTCAACTCATACATTTTGCAGTCTAAATATCAAAACAGACCACATTGCCACTTAAAACTAGTCTGGACCTGCTGCCTGTTGACCACATGTCATTGAATAAATCCTCATGACTGTAAACATGACTTAAGAGGAAAATCTCTACACAAATACTGGTGTCACATACTGGTGTCTAAATTCAAGAAGTGACCTTACTCAGTATTTCTCTACTCTTCTATATAAACAGTTGTTTTAACCACTAGTTCTCAATACTAACACATGAAGACAACAGGTAGCTTAAAAGTTGCATCTGATTTATATTTCAACAGCTATTGAAACATCAGCAGTACCACAAAGTACAAAATGCAACAGTTCCAAATGTTTCTTCTCAAATATAATCACAATATTGTACCATCTTTGGTGTAGCTCTCCCAAACAGAGTAACATCTTTTGGATTATGCATTTACACATGCTTGGAATTAATGATCCAGGAAGGAAGCCTCCATAAGAGGAAAAAACGTGAGAGGGCCGGAATAAGAGAAATCAGATCAGATGAGGAGATTTTATTTACATGATGAATACTAGTCAGCAGCCTACTACATGTGACTTGTGAATCTTTGTTCATTTGTTTGTGTATAAAGCAAGGGACACTAACTGCAAGACACAAGTCAGGCGACTGAAAGGAAACAGTGAGTCAGGACAATTTTTTTTTTAGTTATACACTGACTAATATAGACTACACTGGGAATTGTTTAACCATTTAACCAGAAGGTTAATTATTTGAAATATTTATTAAATACATAACTTACGCATTAAAAATAGTCACCTGAGGGGTCAGAGTTTGGCGCACGCTTTTTGATTTTAGAGCAGTTATCTTTATGACAGAATGTGGAAGTGACGTGATCCCTCGTGGAATCATGCTAGGGGAAAGGTCATAGACCTGATGATCCAGCAACGACCTGCCATGACAAGCAGAATTTTCTTTCACCAAGATTACCATACCATGGAAGCTACACTGGGAAAACCTTGATCAAGTTAAACAGCAGGGCAAATGATCAAGCAGGGCCACTACTTCCCTGCAGAACATGTTATGGGACCATTTGGACACTTTAAGGCCAAAGTTTTGATGAGGCATGACATTTAATGACTGAAATAACTGTTCTTGAGGAAACACTATGCTTCACACAATAAACACAGAAAAAAAATCATGTACAGTAATTAGATCAAAGATGACAATAAAGATTACAAAATAACTGCTTAAGATAAAACAACTTTTATTTATACACCAAATGTTTTCTATTAAGTGCTACTAGGTATTTTCTGTCTGCTTAATTTAGAGGTTTTCGAGTTTTTCAATGCCACGAACCAGCAAATTTTTTCATACAAATACAATCGGAATTATATTAATAAACACCCTGACGCTTCCGAGCTTTGTAATGGCAGTGGATTATAAGCAACCATTGCAATCATCAGACTGAAGCTCAAAAACGTGCATCCATTCATTATAAACGAACTCCACCTGGCTCCGGTGGGTTCATAAAGGCCTTCTGAAGCAAAGCGTTTAAAAAGTTTGTGTAAGAAAAATATTCATATTTATTGCATTGTGCGTCATGGTGTAGCATAAATATCAGCAGTACATAGCATTTACTCGCATAAGTTGCGCTTTACACTCAAGTCGAACCCGTATGTTTGTTTGGCCGGAAGCTAGTTATTTTACTTTTAAAAGTTTTAAATATGAATATTTTTCTTACACAAACTTGTCGTTTTGCTTCAGATGGCCTTTATTAACCCCCCGGAGCCGTGTGGAGTTTGTTTATGATGGATGGATGCACTTTTTTGAGCTTCATTATACTAAAGCAGCAAGATGTTTATTAATATAACTCTGATTGTATTCGTCTGAAAGAATAGTCATATACACCTATAGGATGGCTTGAGGGTGAGTAAATCATGGGGTGATTTTCATTTTAAAGTGAACTACTCCATGATATTAAGCGTTAACTACTTGGCAGTAGTTGATTGGTTCATGTCGCATCTGCGACAGCCAATAAGCTTGCTGCTTACAACATTAAAATGTCTGGTTGGCATTTCAGAGTTCCTCCAAACCATCCACCTTCCCCAGCTCCACCTGAATAGATCAGCTATGGGTCATTTCTACTGAGATATATATATATATATATACACACTCACCGGCCACTTTATTAGGTACCCCATGCTAGTAACGGGTTGGACCCCCTTTGCCTTCAGAACTGCCTCAATTCTTCGTGGCATAGATTCAACAAGGTGCTGGAAGCATTCCTCAGGGAGTTTGGTCCATATTGACATGATGGCATCACACAGTTGCCGCAGATTTGTCGGCTGCACATCCATGATGCGAATCTCCCGTTCCACCACATCCCAAAGATGCTCTATTGGATTGAGATCTGGTGACTGTGGAGGCCATTTGAGTACAGCGAACTCATTGTCATGTTCAAGAAACCAGTCTGAGATGATTCCAGCTTTATGACATGGCGCATTATCCTGCTGAAAGTAGCCATCAGAAGTTGGGTACATTGTGGTCATAAAGGGATGGACATGGTCAGCAACAATACTCAGGTAGGCTGTGGCGTTGCAACGATGCTCAATTGGTACCAAGGGGCCCAAAGAGTGCCAAGAAAATATTCCCCACACCATGACACCACCACCACCAGCCTGAACCGTTGATACAAGGCAGGATGGATCCATGCTTTCATGTTGTAGACGCCAAATTCTGACCCTACCATCCGAATGTCGCAGCAGAAATCGAGACTCAACAGACCAGGCAACGTTTTTCCAATCTTCTATTGTCCAATTTCGATGAGCTTGTGCAAATTGTAGCCTCAGTTTCCTGTTCTTAGCTGAAAGGAGTGGCACCCGGTGTGTGGTCTTCTGCTGCTGTAGCCCATCTGCCTCAAAGTTCAACGTACTGTGCGTTCAGAGATGCTCTTCTGCCCACCTTGGTTGTAACGGGTGGTTATTTGAGTCACTGTTGCCCTTCTATCAGCTCGAACCAGTCTGGCCATTCTCCTCTGACCTCTGGCATCAACAAGGCATTTCCGCCCACAGAACTGCCGCTCACTGGATGTTTTTTCTTTTTCGGACCATTCTCTGTAAACCCTAGAGATGGTTGTGCGTGAAAATCCCAGTAGATTAGCAGTTTCTGAAATACTCAGACCAGCCCTTCTGGCACCAACAATCATGCCACGTTCAAAGTCACTCAAATCACCTTTCTTCCCCATACTGATGCTCGGTTTGAACTGCAGGAGATTGTCTTGACCATGTCTACATGCCTAAATGCACTGAGTTGCCGCCATGTGATTGGCTGCTTAGAAATTAAGTGTTAAGGAGCAGTTGGACAGGTGTACCTAATAAAGTGGCCGGTGAGTGTATATATATGCTATTTGGGCAGCAGCAGTATAGTCTAACATAATCATAGCAGCGTATCAGTGTGTTGGCAGTACTGTGTTGGCAGCAGCAAGTTCCTGTACAATAATCGACAGCAGCAGGAATCATCTACAACAACAGCAATAATCAACAGCAGCAGCAGCTGCGTAGCAGATCTATTCCACCAGGACCAAATACATTAACATTGTCATAACCATTACCATACTAAAATCTTCAGAGAGTTGTCATGATAGAAATATTTATAATTATAAAGACCCAATTAATACTGTGAAAAAATATATATAATAAATTTGATTATTGTACTGTTATTTGCATTATTTAAATAAATTTGATTGTATATATATTTTACAAATGTTATTTACTTTAATCAAATGCTTTTATTTATTCATTTATTTATCAATATTATTTTAATTTTAATCAACTGTATTTGTTTATCTAGTTAATTTGGATAGTTTAGTTTAATTTTAATTCTAGTTAGTTTAATCTTTTTTTATTTTATTTTTTATTTAAATATATTTTTTACACTGCTTTTCTCTAAACTTTTCCACGAACCTGCTCGCATTCCCTGGATCCCAGCTTGAAAACCCATGCTTTAGACAATAATGCATGCTCCTCCTCCTATTGTTCACCATTCATAAGAAGTCAATAGACAATAGGCCTACATCTAACAAAGCAGTTTTTAATAATAAATGCAGTCAGGATATCCACATTGTTTGGACACTCAATATTTGTACATTATTCTTTACATTATTATGTTCCACTGGATTTTTATCCACACCAAGTCTATTGTATAACGCAGCAGTCTAGAATGTTTGATTCTGATTGGGTGATGGGCGTTCTAATGTTTTTTTAAAAAGTAGTTTCAATAAAGCTATAAAGTAAACGCATTACAGTTCCATATCACTTTGACTATGTATTTCAGTTATTTTAAAGAACCAACACTGCCCAAGCAAAAATACATCTATCACAACTGAGTGGCTTAATACTTAAAAAAAATACAATTCCAGGACTACCATAGCACAAAACTGTACAGATTATGTGTTGTCACACGGCTTTACCTTTATTCCACAGAGTTTAACAGCCATGTGCCTCCTGGCTCAGGTAACCACAGCAGGTGAACTGGAGGATCAGGTGAGGCCCTGTGTGTGTCATTACCATAGTCTTCATTAGACCCCACGGGTGGCCTGTAACCAGACACGAAGCCAATCTGAGCAAATAAGCACACTCACACAAATATTGTTTAGCTTAGCCAGAAAAACCAACTACAGACTTCCTAATGAAGGACTAAAACATTTTAGGACAGGTGTTTTTGTCAGCGGATTCTTTATTTAAATGAGTTAAATAAGTTTTAAGTAGACTAAATTGTTTTACATCCTGCAAGAGGATATCATAGATCTTGAAAAAAAGATGTTATATGTTATTTTGATAAGGAAATTCCTGGTTATGGGAGTTAAAAGGATAGAATTCTGTCATGTCACACTAAACTGGTTTGACTTTCATTCTTCTGCGCAAAAATATATCAGGGTTTTTTTTTCATGAAACTCAATAGGGTCCAAGTTGATTTGGTCCCCATTGACTTTCATTGAAGATAAAACGTTTAAACTGTCTTCATATTATCCTCTTTTGTGTTCCACATTGGAAAGAAAGTCAAACCTGTTTGGAGCAACAAGACAGTTAGTAAATTATAGAATTTTAATTTTTTGGATGAGTTACCCCTTTAAGGCATTCGTTTATTGTTTTTCTTTTCTTGCATAAGTTGTCAAAATTGGGAATGCTAATGAAACAAACTGTACCAAGTGTGATACATAACTCTCAAATACATCTCTTCCAGAGCAGGATATATTAGACTTTTGCTGTATCCCCAATTAACCACATGAACCAGCTATTCAGGATCACTAAAAACTTCCAGGCAGGTGTGTTACAGCTGAACACTGCAGAATGGTGGCCCTCCAGAAGCAGGACTGGTTACCCCTGCTGTAGAAATCAGACCAAGCATGTTCTCTGGCAGATGTTCATATAGATGTCATAACATCTTCCCTCTCATTTGACCCTCACTGGAGAACCATTGCCTTGCTTGTGTTTCATGACTTTTCCAACTGGCCTTTCCTTATCATGAATAGATGACACACACACATGCAAACATATTAAGATTTCCATTTTGCTATGGAAACATTTCCTGTGCCCTTTTTATAGGCAGTGGAAGTCATTCATTAAGGAAGTGGATTTTCCCATACAGTTTCACAGGGATTTGATCCAGAAATGTTTTTGAACCATGTAACCCGCTGAAGTTTTTTTGGAACCCCATGTGATTTTAAAACCATGGCGATTCAGCATTAAAATGTAACTCATGGATACGGAAGTGTAAAGTCAGTAAAGAAAATCACACGGTTCTACTGTGACAGTCATATTGTTAAACATTACTTCCACATTAAAAAAGCAAGCCAAACTGGCTACATCCAGCGCCTTTAGGCAAATAATACAGCAAATGAGATAAAAAAATCAATTGAGAAACTTCTCTGTATGAGGAAGGATCAGATTGTGATTTTAACACCTATGGTTGAAAAGCAAAATGACTTGGTGCTAATGTATGTTTCGAAGAATAATTTCAGCCTGACTATGGCTAATTGTACTTGAGCCAAAACCAGATTAAAGTTAGCTGACAGTCATTCACATTGGCTGAGAGGTTTGGTTATAGTCACAGTAGTGACTCATGATGACAGCCAGAAGGATGGCAAGGGGTTTGTATATTTATAATGAAGTATTAATATGCTTTGGTCCCCTGAGTAGACAGTAATTCAACAAGGTGACTAAGCAACACAATGAATTCTTTGAAATAAGATACATGTATGAATGGTATTCATCAATGAGTTTCACTCTGACAAACCTCCTAAAACATTGCCACAGCACAGTGAAACTTCATACCAAAGGCTGAAATGAGAGACTACACTGGAAAAGTATGGTCTTTGGCAATTTACACAACTCTGCAGCAATAAAATGTACAAATGAAAAGATAGAAAACCTTTTAAGCTAATAATAATGGGCAAGATAAAGCACATAATTACTTCAGACTTAAGTTTTCACCTAAGAAAAAAAAATACAGGTATCAGCTTTTTGGTTTTAATTTGAAGTTTAGACAGTATATTCACAGAAAAATGTCAATGACCATAACATGTTCCCAAACTTTTTTAAACATTTCAGTGTAGGTTAACCAGCAGGTAAAGAAAACAATTAGCAGCCTTGTGGGTATAGTGTTAGTTCACCCAAAAAGAAACGCTGACAGCATTTACACACCTTGAAGTTGTTCCAAACCTATATGAATTTCTTCTGCTGAACACAAAAAAGATATTTTGAAGAACGTCGGTAACCAAACAGTTGGGTCCCATTGACTTCCACTGTACTTTTTTTCTTCATACTACAGAAATGGGGCCTATCAACTATTATATTGGTTACTCATATTCTTCAAAATATTTTATTTTGCTTTCAGCAGAAAAAAAAAAAAGAAAAAAAGTCATACAGGTTTGGAACACCTTGATGGGGGAGTAAACGACAGAATTTAAATGTTTGGGTGAATTATCCCTATAACTGCGGTCATAGTCCTATTTGGACTCAAAACAGAACCACCATGAGCTTTTAGATAAAAGCTTATTAAATCAGCTATAGCCGGCTCCTGACGTTATGTGTGTATTATATTGCGAAATAATATTTCTGAAACAGGAAGTGACATGAAAATGTGAAGGTGTTGTACTACAATGGCTTATTATACAAAACTATAGTAAATGAAACAAAAGCTTGGGAGCTTATGAACATAATATCTGTACAGAGAACACTGCTTGGAAGTGATCATTTAAAATGATTCCACAAAGAAAATCAGCTGTCATTGAAAGTGTTTCCTGTAATTCAGATCTGACAGCTGAATTTTTAATTTTTACTTTTAATAAAAAAATAGTTTAAGATTTTTCTCAAGAGATTAGTTGGACCAACTTGTATAAACGGGAAGAGTGAAAACATGAACATAAAAACATGAATTCAAACTTTCGCTCTCTCCCTCTCAAAAAAAAAAAAAAAAAAAGTTTTTAGAGTTCTTGTTTCTCAACATCGGTCACAAAGTCCATGTGTATTCACCGTATCCAATAAGCAAGTGCAGCTCCTAATGTAGCCACACTACCAATGGCCATCAGTGTGTTTCTCACAGCTGCCTCTGTATCCGGGACATGAAAAAAATCCACAAAGCCATCCTAAGGGGGGGAAAAATACGTACACAAGGTGATTACAGGTTACAAACAAAGAAAAACAAGCAGTTTTTCCAGACAGACAGACTGAGTCAGTCCTGTGAAGGACTGAAGGGAAATTAAAACTCACCCATGCTTTGTTTTTGAGCAGCCAGTCCCGCTGGGCTGAGAGAAGATATGAAGCGATGTTTTCCGCCACCAGATTCACACACTTGCCAAGTCCTCTGTCATTCTGATGCTTGCACACAATTGCCCCAAAAGCCAGCAAGCTTGCAATACGGCCCCAGTTTGTGATGCCATCGCTGAAGATATCCGTTGCCACAGTCGTGATGAAACTCATGTCTTCTCCATTCTGCTCCAGGTTCAGACGTGCAATCATACCTGAGAGAGTCAAATGTTAAAGGCCACTGCGGAATCATAAATGTGAAAATACGTGGCATAAAGTGGAGCAACCTGCCAGGCCAGGTGTGAGGCTCTTTAACAATATGTAACCTGTTCTTATCAACAACTAAACATATGAACGAAGCGAATGGGGAACAGTAGAGCGCTAGCGTTAGGCTTGTTCAAATAAAGTGAGAACTTGAAGTTACCTTTGTAAGTGATTTCGTGCTTTGCCACGAGATTTCCCACAACCCGCTTCATCGTTGATAAAACTTGTTTTTTTCCATTTTTAGAATGAGGGAGTCCTGTAAAGTTTTTTAAGAAAATGTCAATGGTTTCTCTCGTTTCAAATTCAAGGGACGTGGAATCTTCTATTTCCTCGCAATCCGACCCAGGCGAGGTTGGCACCGAGCCATTGAGACCGTTCCCTGTATACTGGTTCTGAGCTTTCTGCTCTGGCATTACCAGTCGCTTGCCACTAAACCCACTAGAGCTGTTGACGTTAAGAGCTGTTATTCCAATGCATGGCCAAGAAACTTTACTCCCAGGCAACATGTTTGCAACTTCACATCAAAGGCCTTTAATCCAGTAAATCGACGATGCATTTAAGAGGAAACGTCGTCTTTCTAAATGTCAATTTAAACCGAAAATTAACCTACATTGTACTTGTAAAAAGAAAGGCGGAAGACCTTCTAGAACAAGAAATGTCTGCTTATTTATATGCTTTTTTTCGGAAGGGGCGGGACTTTGGCCTTTTTAGCCTCTTGGCCAATCTCTGACGACACACGTAGGAAACGCAACTGCGCTTTCGAAATCTAGAGGACAGCGCGTTCTGCACGTAAAATGCGTCAGTTCGTGGTGTAAACCATGCATATATATTTATGGTGTAAACCCCCCAGCTCTGTGACATTGAGAATATTTACATTCTCAGCAACGATATTTAATAAAAATTTTATTTCATGTCAAAATGTTTCACCTTTAGGAGTGTGGTAGGATTATTAACGAACTTTCAGTTTATAAACGACCAGAGATGTTTATGAAAACAAGACGTCTATGTGTGGGTTCTTTCTTAGATCCGCCCATTTCAGCTTTTCAAAGAGCGGCGCTCCCCCTAGTGATCATGGTTGTAGAAAAGAATTTGTAGCATTTTCTAGAATTTATAACATGCAGCACACCCAAATTTTACAAACAAGATTCAAATCGGTACACTGGAAACTAGTGAACACTGAGAATGTTCAGCTCTATACTAAATATTTTACACACATAAAAAAAAATAATTAAAAAAAGTAAACAGGTGGACGTTTTAAACCTTTCTTTAGGACAAAAGTACCACTCATTGTTTTTGCTATTCATGTAAAACTTTATTTGAAGTTCAGACAGCTCCAATGTTGATTTTAAACATTTATCTTTGCTTCATTATTAGCCATCATTCCGTGTAAATATCATTATAAGGAACCTGATGACTCTGGAAACCTCTGGAAATCCATTATCAAACACAAATTAATTCAAGCAAAACATCTGAAATAATAATGCATATGGGGATGAAAAATAGAAATAATTAAACACCAAATGCTTCATAGTATGCAAATCATGAATATTTTTTGTGTATCTATAGTGAGAGCCTTAAATTGTAGGTTTACAGTTAATGTTACATGAATATCACATTGCAGTATAGTGGAAGGTTTTCAGTTCAGACCTGTCGGAATTTAATCCATTCAATTACGAAGATTTCTTTAATTACAATGCAAGAATCCTTAACCCCCATATTTACATTTCTCACACTAGTTTGATGATATTCTTGTCATGTTGCATTAAAAAGCAGAGAGATTCAGACACATGATATTAACAAATAAAAAGATAAAACAAGCTTTGTGAATATTGGAAAGAACATTTAAAAGACAGAATGCAAGACAAATTGCACAAATATGACACCAGATGCACAGTTTGACTATTTACAATTTGGCTGCAGCACAAAATAAGATTATCTCCTAGCATTGTGCAATAATGCATTCCTCAAAGGAAACGTTGTACATCCACACATACCACTGAGTGATAAATACAAGTGCAAGACCATCATATTTCCCTGATGTATTGCCAACTGCCACCAGCACCTCAACCATATATGAAAAAAAACCACATTCAATCCCTTAAATGTAACTCACCATTTAGTGAAATTTACATAGTGATGGTACAGTATATATTTTTTTATTACCAAGAATAACGTGCATTAATATACATGTTTTATTGTTAGCTTCACGTGGCTAAACACATTTTGTTTTAAATCTTCAGGCGACGTGTAGGCAGGTATGGTTTTACAAGGGGCAACTTGATTACATAGGCTAATACAAATCCTGACTTAGACACCTGGACTGTAAAACTGCCTAGGTTGAGTCTAGATTTCCCAGTAAGGGTATCTATAATCATACTAGGACTCTGTAAAGAGTGCACAAAGTCTTATAACCTGGAATAAATGAGCCTTTTAAGATCCACTACAAAGTTTCCAATGATTTACAAACTTTGAAGAAACTAGAGGTTTATCGATTCATGTCCTATGGAGAAGAACACTACGCTAAATGATGAGAAACTGTATCTCTTTAAAAGACCACACAAATTTTTTTTTTTATCATAGGATATAATATTCAGACATTTGTTTGATGTTGGTTTGAAACCCAATAATAAACTACATGTCAAAACAATCTATGGGTAGGCCTAATATTTTCCAATTCTTTTATGCGTTTAAACATGTAACTGTGTCGTTACACAGTTTAAGTTTAAGTAGAGCATTTTACTATTTAGATCTGACATACTTTACAAATATTGAACCAAAGGTGCTGCTCCATTCTGCAAATTTCCTTCTACACCTCATTACTTAAAATATACATAGGTATTTAGGACCTAATAGACTCACATTGTAAAGACGGTACAAGATGATTGCATCTGATGATCAAAAGGGTCATGTGCATCATACTACAACATACGTGTTGAATATAACTAAATAATCCCATTAATAAACACACTGCTGATAGTGCACATGAAAACAGAATGACTCCCGATGCCAGTGAGATTTAACACAAATAGCCACTACTTATTATAAACATACCAAAACGTTTGACGCGTAACGTATGCTATGATAAGATAATTTTCTTAAGCCCCTTTCCTTATCATGCCACATACAAAGACCGTTTCTGCTTTTGGCTATTATCAGTGAATTACAACATTCTCTGCTTACACCCAAAAGCTACGAATACAATAATCTAATCAGCCTGATTGGAACCGCTTGCTCAGATCCTACCATGGAAGGTGAAGGCTGAGAATAGTAAAACAATCCAGTCGTAAGCAGCTGTTATTTGGTTAAACTGAGCCATACTTAGAGAGCGAGAGGTAGAAGAGATGATGAAGGCTACACACCCTACCAGCCACTCTTTAACACTGCTCTAACCACTTGTTCACTGACTTTTTCAAATAAATTCTCATTAAACATTCATTCTTTTGTCATTGCGAATGATTAGAGGGCTGCCAATGTACATCTGGGGCCAATGGCTGTCAAGTATTATCTATGTAAAACAATGCCTTTTAAAACAATCTTAAATCATTTTCAAATTATTTGACACTTTTAAAAGCAT
Source organism: Semotilus atromaculatus (assembly GCA_031834385.1). Taxonomy (NCBI): domain Eukaryota; kingdom Metazoa; phylum Chordata; class Actinopteri; order Cypriniformes; family Leuciscidae; genus Semotilus; species Semotilus atromaculatus. The sequence goes on along the minus strand of JAULUF010000019.1, from coordinate 3,879,669 downwards.
CAAACAGCATTTTATGAAGTCTTCAGGGTTTTGTTTGTAATATGACTGATGTACAGGGTACACAGATTAAAGTGCATCATGCTCCACTGGGGTCTGGAATACCGAGGGTTTCGTTTTTCCCTACCATATGTGGGACACTGAAGAGGGTAACACAGCTGGGTTGGTTAGACCTACTGAAGTTAAACGAAAATGACAGCAAAATTCAACACCCAAATGAAAACAAATGAAACAAAATAAATTGATAACCAGTCCTGATGAAGCTGGTCTGGTGGGGCTGGGGAGGTTTTGGGAAGTTTGCAAAGAGGGTTTATTCATAACCTCCGGGTGATGTTAGCCAGCCAGTTTACTTGTAACCAATGAGGACTTTCTCTGCGGAAGGTCTTGTGGGGTTGGAATGTGATCACCGGTAACGATGTTCTTGTCTGGACCGGCTGCGGCAGGCAACTGTTTGTTCTTCATCTTTGCCTTTGCCATGTTGTAATCTCCTGAGTCAAAATACTTTTGCTGGAGAAAAAAACAACAACACAATTTGGACAACATTTTAGAAGTTACATTAAGGGGAATTGTTTGTTTTGGCTATGTTGCAAGCACCTGGAACTGCATGAATATGCCTTTTGTTATTTAGTTGTACAACTGAAGTAGAAAAGTATGTTAAAATCTTTAAACATACTCCTTTCTGCAGTCTCTTCATCAGAAAGTCAGAGCCACCTGGCTTTTGACCCAAACTGGGATACTTCACTTTCAAATTGGCCTCCTCTGTCCGCACTGGGTTTGAGTTTGAGTCCTGAGATTCCTGAAAAACATTTATTGGCATCTGTAGTTATTAGACATTAGACACAAAATAATAACAAAACAATAAAAAACAAAACCACTTTCATCATATCATTCTTCCAGTAATTCCAAAAAGGTGTGGTGCTTTAAACACATTTCAGGGCAAGGTACAACAAGACTTTAGTTTAGCATTAATTATCAGGTGTGTTTATAACAACTCTCTCACTTAACTATCAGATAGGGAAATTACATTTTGGTTTCAATTTGAATGCAAGCTAAAATAAATAAACAACTGGAAATTATGTCATAACTGAAACTATACAACATCCGAGTCAAGGCGATTTGTAAACATCTTCACGTTTCTGTTTTGTTTTGGTTTAAAAGGTTTTTTTTGAACAGTAAAACAGCTAAATCTGTCTTCAGGTCTTGCAATTGTATAGTACAGTACAGCAAAAAATACCAAGATATTGTAGGATACAGAAAGAAAAATATTTGAGAATCAACATAAGTTTCCCTCTTATTTGTGTGCTTGCATTTTGAATCATCCTCTGCTTCGCCCTAAGCTGAGGAATCATGTGGTGGAGTGTTTAGACTGAGGCTTAGATAATTGTAAAGAACAAAACACATAATCATATAAACTGCAGTATACACATTTAAATATGCTTCCATTATGAATGCATGACTTCATGACTTAAGAGGATTAAGACCATTTTGCAAATAATAACAAGACAGTGAGTCAATAGGGGTAACTCTTGCATATAATGCTGGCTAAAAGACACATTTGCATTCAATTGTAGCAGAAGGCAGATTGTAGAAAAACAGGTTTGTAAATCCACAGGACTAAGTTTATGTTCTACATGCTACACCCTTTGAGTCTCTGTGAGTCACAAATAATTCATAAAACAGCATTTTAAAACACAAAAGACAGAATCCTGTATAAGTTTATTCCACTATACAAGGACCTAGGAAATGGCATTTCCTTTTTCCCCAATGGTATTGAAAAACAGGTCTAGCCAAAATAACAATTATAATAATAAAATAAAACATGTGGGGGTGTTTTCAAAGGGGTTTGCCATCAAAGGGGTTTAAAATTTTGTTTACCGTGATGATATTCTTTTTACCTCCACTGAAAGTGACAAGTCATACAAGCTAGACTTTTTTTCTTTAAGACTGTTCATATCTTTTAGTCAGTTTCTTAAAAACATAGATTGGTCTAATTTGATTCAGAAAAGTAAGATAGGTTGCCCCTTGGCTAACTGCTAGTTAGTCATTCTAGGTCTTAAGCCGTAGCCTTATCATAATGGCTGTTTATGCAACAGGGCCGGAGAAGAAACAGACTCTTCTGATTAGGTCCAGTATATGCGGATTCACTAAGATCTATAACAAGTAATTTATGATCTGCTATATTCAGCACCACCTGGGAAAAGTGCAAACAAGGCTGTTAAGTTCCCACAGTAAAAACTACTCTTAAAATCTGCATGCACTTGGGACTCATGATCAAGTCCTCAATCTCATTTTCTTATGGATACAGTACATGCCATTTTAGCACAACAACACTATCAATAAACAGCAACCACATTTTTTTTTTAATTGAACATCAACAAAGAAATTAAAATATCAGAATCTGTTTTTTTTCTACAACTGCTTTAATAGTATGGCTTGACATCTTTGCGGGAAACATGAAAATGGGCGCCCCAGTTATTTTTGTTCATACAACCCAACTGACACCATCAGGTTAGAGTAGGTGTAACAAAACTGAAAAGCGACAGAATGTACCAATCAAACGCTGTTATTTTCGTGACGTCTGAGCTCCCTAACCAATCAAAAGGAGGCTCATGCTTGCGAAATGTTCGACTATCACCTTTTTCAACTCATGCAGGTGACAGCTTGGTAGCAATCAAATAACAAAGAATCAGAGAAATGTCTGTTGAAGGTGTAAGTGAGCAATAAGGAGTCATTTATATAATACAGAATTACGGCATATATAATGGCATTATAGTGGATGAAATTGACAGACACCGTAAGAGACTGCAACGAATGCCTCGTCTAATCTAGTCTATGCAGCCCCAATCTAATCCCCACCTGATTCTCGTCCATCTGCTCCGATTGTGTCTCCGTGTCCTGGTTATCTGATGACATGTCTGTTCGGCGTTTGCTGCTTAATCAACGTGTTGAAGTGTAAATGTTGCTGTCTATTCGTGCCCGATCCGATCCACCCACGGTGTTCAGTATCAAAATGGCGTTCGCTGCAGCGACGTCACTCTGGGGGACGGTCATGCAGCGAAAAAAGCCAATAGGAATCTGGTTTGATGTTTGAGAGACCGGAGAACCAGCCAATAGATTTCGAATAGTCATATCAAAATAAATAAGTGACCAATGGTAAACTACAATGCCTTTGTGAGCTCATACAATAATAAAGATTATAATATAGGACAATTGAAACTGTTAACTTATATTAAAAACTACAGGGATGTTAATAAAAATTCTCAATAGGTTTTCAATGTGGAAAATGTCTGCGACTATATTGCTATCTAGGAGAGACATTATTATTACTGTTTTTGAAATAGTAATTTTAAATGTAATTCTTCAAAAACGCATTTTATTAGATTTCCAATGACCAATCAAGCTACAATGCCTTTAATCTGCTATCCCTTACATTAATGTATTATAGTATTTCCCCTGCACAACTACACTGAGGTAAGAATAACATTTAATATACTTTTAAAAATGCGCTGATTATCAATATACTGTATTTTTTTTAATGTATGTGACCAGTTCAAAGTAGAAAATCAAAACATTTACACTTTAAATAAAATAAAACTTCAAAAAGTTATCAAGAGACATTTTTTAAAAAAGTGACATAAAGCCATGTACGTCACATGAAGAAATAATGCTTTATTGCTATACTTATTTGCATAATTTTAATTTGGTGTTATCTTAGTAGCTACTGCTAATGTCGACAGGTTTCTTTTATTTTCATGACGTTGGAGTTTATGGCGGGAGATGATGCGCGTCCGCGAGGCGAGACCGCGACGACTCCGCGCGACTGCGCGAGTGATTGACAGTTAGAACGTCGGTTGAGGTGAGACGTGAGAGGCCTGTGTAAATGCTATTATCCGTTTTTATGATATTTCTTTTTTCTTTTTCTTTTTTACAATTTAACTGTCCGACAAAGTCATCTTTATTAACTACTTTATTTGGTAAGATAATTATATTCGGTAACACTTTATATTACGACCCGCAAACAACTGCGTAAGTAACGTTAACCCGAAATTACGGTGTACGTTTCTGTAATTATAGTGTAAGTTACTTCCGTGTAGGTAACGTTATAAGGGAACAATATGTTAAGTTCTGGGTAATAAAGGGGTAACAAGCAGATATACGTTACAACGTGCAAAGAGCTTCGTAACTAAGTAAACCGAAATTACGATGTAACTTAACTTACGTTTCTGTAATTAGCACTGTAACGTTACCTCCGTGTAGGTAGCTGCTAGCTGCTAACGTTATAAGGGAACAATGTTAAGTTTTGGGTAATAAAGGGGTAACAGTTACAACCAGATATTTCATAAGCAAATTATTTATAATGTAATTATTTTAAAACTAACAGGTACCTATTCTGTTAATAGCCTATATTCCAGGCAAAAATTGTACGTCTGTTGTATATACAAGTTTTTATCACAGTTCTGGCAAAATATGTTCTTGTGCAATGTAGTTAATGTTACAGGGTAATTTTGACATTTGTGGGTTGTAAATTAAACATTGTGTTGTTTCTAAAAGATTCCAAATGATGTTTTTAAAAGAAGTCTCTTCTGCTCACCCAGGCTGCAATTATTTGATAAAAAAAAAAAACAAAAAAACAGTAATATTGTGAAATATTATTACAATTTAAAACCGCGGTTTTCTATGTGAATATATAGTGAAGTGTAATTTATTCCTGTGATCAAAGCTGAATTTTCATCATCATTACTCCAGTCTTCAGTGTCACATGATCCTTCAGAAATCATTCTAATATGATGATTTGATGCTCAAGAAACATTTATGATTATTATCAGTGTTGAAAACAGTTTTTAAAAAATCTTACCGATCTAAAACTTTTGCACAGTACTGTATATGGTTGTATGTAAGCACAGTATGATAAAAATTGAATTTATTGGCTTTTCTTACTAAACTACTTAACGTTAAGCTAACAAAAAATTGTTTCTGCTATGATTTTAATTTAGAACGTAATACACTTAGTACTTACCTTATCACTTTGTATTGTAATGACACTTAAATGTCAGGGCAAGTATACTGTGCAAATCGTGTTGTTTCGTATTGTTACATAGTAAGTAGCCTAGTGTTTGTTACCAGTTTCAAATGTATTTACAGGGTAAGTGTAACTCCTGCGGGCTGTAAATTAAAGTGGCGCTTGTTACCCCTTTATAACCCAAAACTTAACATATTGTTCCCTTATTCCTACACAGAAGTACACTATAATTACAGAAACGTACACCGTAATTTCGGTTTACTTACGCAGTTGTTTGCGGGTCGTAATATATATTCTTTTCACGGTTATGTGTTTTTGAGAAACAGAAAAATTGCTTCAATGATCCAAAGTCATCAAGCCAGTAAATCGCACGTTATATTTGCAGATGCTTATTTTTGGCTTTTGACTGGTGATCTGTTACAATCATCATGGCATGTGAACAGAAACTGCGTCCTGTTCAGGTAACGTACTTGTTTTCTTTAAACCAGCACAATACCACCAACTTTTTAAAACAAATTTAACATTAGCTTGTCTAGGCTTTTGCTAGCATGTCCATAAGTTATAAATCTAACAGTGTCTTGCTTACAGAATGTGTTTTGTGTTTTTCCAGAACGGTCAGATGCTGCCGGATGTGGTGTCCACCGAACAGCAGTCGCTGGTGCTTGTGAAAAAACTTCTAGCCATTGCTGTTTCAAGCATCACTTACCTCAGGGGTCTTTTCCCAGAAAAGGCATATGGACGCAAATATGTTGGAGGTAAAAGTGGAGCAGGTAACCAATCTGAACATGATTTCATTACTATAACATACATTTTGTGTTTTTTCTCCTTTCTTTTTCAGAGCTGAAAGTCCTGATACTGCGAGAGCATAGCTGCCCTGGTGCTCAGCAGATTGTTCAGTGGTAAGTAGACAGTTGACACACTCATGTTTTCACATTCCCTTCATGAAAAAAATTATTAAAACATTACAAATGAAACTACATATACATACATTTGTAAGTGTAATATGTTTAGAGAACATCTGGTCAAAACTACATGAAGAGTATCTCACGTCCATTATTTCAGGTTGCAGGGGTGCTTTGATGCACTTCAAAGAAGATACGTAAGTCTATGCTTTTATACACTTCTGGAGTTTTATTTTACATTTCTAAACCAGTTATATGACTGATCATCAACACTGTTAGTAACCTTTGAACTTTTTGCATCTGTGTTGCTTTATCAGCTGCGCATGGTTCTTCTATCAGTGAGTATTAACTAATTGATTTGAAAACTAACAATCAATTTTAAGACTATGTTGCATGCAGAAGTATACTAGTTTATATGATATATAATAAAATAAAAATGTGACTATTTTTTACTTGTAGATTTACTGTGATCCAGACAATCCACAGGTGATAAGACGTTCTCTCTTTTTTTGATTGAATGCCATACAATGGTAGTTAATTTCTTTTTTAATATACCGGTCATTAAAGGGCACCTATTATGGCATTTAAAATGTTCCTAATATTGTTTTGGGAGTCCCCAACAACAGTTTTACAAGCATGCAATGACAAAAAACACTTTTGTTGTTTTATAATATACATTTATTTTTACCTGATTTGCTCAGTGACTCCCATATGAATCGTTCAGAGATTCATTTTTTTAAACCCCGCCTTTGCGTGATGCTAATCTGCGGTGATTGGTCAGATGACCCAGTCAGTTTTAACACGGAGTCAACAACCAGTCAGTTGGTTAACACGGAGTACAGTGTACAATGCTTTTATCAATTACATTGTGTTATAATAATGATATAGTGCACCGCTTTGTAGTAAAAAAATTCTAAATAAGAGAAGGAATTTAAGTTGAGTTATGTTAGCGACCATAGCCCAAAGTTCAGTGGTAAAAGCACATTGATTCAGTCTTTGTTTGTGTTAGCCCAACGCAAAAACATGCTCTATTCTTTATGACAACTCCAATAACAACGACAAACACTTCACATATTTCAATACAATTGACATTGAAGACTATAGAAGCTGCGCTGTGCGTACACAACACACAAAATAATTATTGAGCATGCTACATAAAACATAAAAGCAACAATTATTAATATTAATACTTACAGGTTTTGATTCGGAAGAGGAAGCTGATCCAAATAAACACTGAACCTTCCTTCAACATCAGCCGGCTCGCGAATCCATATTTGATAGCATTTATGTTTGTGAAGCAATCATCTTCAAAATGACGCGAACAAAGCACAAGGTTCAGGCTATACTTCTGTGGTATAGTTGTATTATGAACTGTAGCCACTTAGTCTTAAAATGCTCCTCCCTGGAAAGATGAAAAAAGTTCGCTTTTGCGTCGTACTTCAGAACACAGCGTCTCGTCGCCATGATGTTTTCAAGGTTTCCCTGGCGTCTTCGAGCGCAATAAGTGGGCGTATATTATTCAAATAACTTGTCAAGTTGACGTCATCTAGATAGAGAAAAAGCATCGGTCGTCTATCGATTCATATCAGCGACTCAGAGTCGACTCTTACTTTTGAGAGACAATAACTTTGTATACGGTGAACTTTCATATTTAAAACTTTGCAGGATGTTTTCGTTCACTTAGATCTATGTTACACACTACATGAAAGGTCATTTTCAAAATTCCATAATAGGTGCCCTTCAGGGTGGGAAATTAACTTTTTTGCCCACCAGCCACTGTGGCTGGTGGATGCCCAATTTTACCAGCCACTTATATTTTTTACCTTCATAGCTACTGCTGACTCCGCGGCGGGCCTCTTAACACCGGGTATATGTCCCCAATTGTTTTTAATTTTCCTTTCGTCTGTACCTCAGCTCAGCTATATGTGTCACGGTCCGTTCAGCGCCGTGTCCGTGCGCTGTGTTCGTGATGCACAGCGCTGAAAACCAATCAAATTAGTTACTCGACAAAAGTGCATTATTGTTACTTAGCAACAGCATTCTTTGACAAAAGCTGTCCAATCTGTTACAAGGAATGTTTTAAGTAGTAACCAATAAAAATGTTTTACAATCTACCCGCCACTGTGGCTGGTATACAAGGCAAAGTCACCTGCCACTTTGAAAAAGTTCCAGCCATTGGCTGGTGGCTGGTGCTAATTTCCCACCCTGGTGCCCTTTAAATCATTTCATGACAACCTTGTGTTTTGTATTTCAGACTTTGAATGTGCATTTTTACATCTTGCTTTTTTTGCAGAAAGTGACTGAATGTTACCAGTTTAAAGTCAGATACACAGAGAAAGGACCTCAGATGGACTTTGAGAGGTGGCATATCTTTTTGAGCAGTTAACAAAACTAGATGATGGATTACAACCCCAAAATACTAAATATTACAGCCCAAAATACATTACTTGCATAGCCTGTCCCAATATAATTTTTCAAGCAGTATTATTTACTACCATATATTAATGTTTCCTCTTAAAAATGAATATCTGTGGTTTCAGTAAAAGCGGGCAGAGCCTGACTAAAATGGCCTGTGACAACACCCTGAAATCTAGTATGCTGCTGGTGCGTAAACTTTACATGCTGATGCAAAATCTCGGCCCGCTGCCTGATGACGTCTGCCTCAACATGAAACTCTTCTACTATGATGAAGGTAAATCTATGCTTGCTATCTGCTACAGACTGTACCATGCACATAAAGTGCATTGTTTGTCGTTTCTTTTATTGTTGGCCAGTGATGACCTTTGATATGGCCATATCATATCCTTGAAGCATTTCTTAATTTCTAGTTATGTAGATATTAGGGCTGTCACTTTACGTTCGAAAATCGATTGCACAATCGATCGGACCAACCAACACAAGTTTCGAAAACGAAAATAGGGAATCGATTTTAACGTCCTTCTTTTCTTTTCTTTTTTTTTATACCAAAAATGTGTTTTAGGTGGACAGATCAATACAGTACACAGAACATGTAGGATGTTGGAAAATAACAATGTCTTTTTTGTTAACAAAATGCTTTTTAATATTCGCTATTAGGCCTACTTCAATGCAAGTGAACAAGCGCGCCATTATTTGTTGCTTAGTGACGTGTGTGTTCAAGCAAGCCAGAAATGCGCAGATTCTGCGCAATACGCTGTATTTAATATATTTTTCACAAAAGTGACAGCCCTAGTAGATATGCAGACATAGATCATGATTTTTCATGGCCGATTCCAATTTCTATTTTTTTTTTTACAAGCAAATTGCCCAATACCAATGCCCAAACTTTTTTTCTTCTTCTTTGTTTAAGCAAATTTTGTTGTTGTTTAGTTGCTCTATAACATGCAAACTGGCCTTAAACAAAAAATATCTGCATTTGAAATTAAAGTCTACTACAGCTTTTTAATTACAATCCAAACAAAGAAGCTACACACATGTAGCATGAGCAATAGTTCTTTATTTGAATTAGATTTTTAAATAATTAGATACTTGAAGTAGATCATTTCAAGATTGAAAGCAAAAATAGAATGCTCTGACTTAAAGGGTTAGTTCACCCAAAAATGAATATTCTGTCAGTAATTACTCACCCTCATGTTGTTCCAACCCCGTAAGACTTTCGTTCATCTTCGGAACACAAATGAAGATATTTTTGATTAAATCTGAGAGCGAGATCACTCCTCCATAGGCTTCTAAGGGATTGAAACTTGTTCTCCCGAAAAGTTATTAAAGACATCGTAAAAATAGTCCATGTGACTACAGTGGCTCATTCTTAAGTTTATCAAGCGACGAGAATACTTTTTGTGCGCAACAAAAACTAAAATATCGACTTTATTCAACTATTCATTTCCATCTCGGTCGGCCTCGACGTATCGCTTCTGTGGTGTACGTCACACGCATCACACACATGACCAGCGTCGGTCAATAGGGACCCTACGTGTGACGTAGCCCTACTGACAAGGCCAACAGAGATGGAAATGAATAGTTTAAATAAAGTCGTTATTTTTGTTCGTTTTTGCGCACAAAAAGTATTCTCATCGCTTGATAAACTTAAGATTGAGCCACTGTAGTCACTTGGACTATTTTAACGATGTCTTTAATAACTTTTCGGGGGGAACAAGTTTCAATCCCTTACTGTGCGTTCACACCGCCGCCGACGAGAGCGGCAAAATTCGCTCTCGCCGCCCTGCCAACGACGCCGTGGAAAGAATCGTGGACGCTCTGAAGCTCTGACGTAGATCGAATGTTTTTTTAGTTTTTTTTTTACTTTATTTAAAGGGGCCGCAAAAGCACGTATGGTATAAGTTAACCTAATGAAATCTTTTAAATGTGAAAGTAAGAAAATGACTGATGGAAAGAACTTAACAATTATAGTTACTTTGCTAACTAAATAAACAAATTTCATTTGTGTGGTGTGACTTTTGTGTTCATTGTCAACTGCGAGTCTAATTTCAACATGCAGTTTATAGGACGTTTACTAGACTTGGTCTTTAATTAACGTTAAAATTTTTTCCGGAAAATATATAACGCTAAATGCACATCAGCAACTCACGAGAAACACCAACAATATCAGACACCTTCATCCACGCATCGTTTTTTTTGTTTATGTCCCTGTACGCATTGGGAATCCTGAAACAGAAATGATCAACTTCTCCTCCATTTTGCTTAGGAACTAATGTGGTCGGAACCAAAGTTTACTTGACTGCGTTCTCTTGAATCCTCTCAAGGGGAGCACTTCTACATTCCGATTGGTTGCCGCCGAACCGCGTCACAGCTCATTACCATAAAGTTGAGCTGATTTCAACTTCTTCTCGCCGCTCTCACCGTCCAAGACGCGCCGCGTTTAAAATGGCATCCAAACTTTTCTGAAGACAGTTCCCTTCAGAGATACAATCATATAATCCCCCACCCCAATTTAATATTTCTTTTTTTTTTTCTCTCTCTACATATTGAGCATCACGAACATTGAGCTTGCTGTGTACGTCTATGTGCTCTTCTTTGAGTTCGTCCTTGGTGTGTTCCATCTCTGGGCTGTGTTAATGTCCTGTTTATAGACTTCATTATATTTCCACAAAAATTACATTTTAGAAAATGATTGCAAAGCAGTTTTTTGTGTGCAAGTCCAGAATAGAGATCGGCCAAAAATAAAACGTATGGCCGGTCGACCGGTGCATCTCTAAAAAATATATATATGTTTTTACATTGAAATGTAGAGAACATAAGTTTTTTTTTTTTTTGTAATTTACATTTTAATATAATATATTTTAATGCAAAATTTACTTTTAACCCACAGTCGAGTTTGATTTTTGACTTTTCTTAGTAAATCGTTTGGGCACCTCTTGTATTGGTGTTTTATTAATCAATATGTATTTGTGTTTCAGTGACTCCCCAGGAGTATCAGCCGCCTGGCTTTAAGGAGGATGACAAAGGGACACTGATATTCGAGAGGGAACCAGTAAATCTGACCATGGGAGAGGTGGTCACACCTTTTCATAGCCTCAGAATGAATGTCACCACTGAGCGGAAGAGACTTGATCCGGTGAGATAAAGAAGCTAGGTGCCTACTGATATGCCTGGCAGAAAATATAATATCAATCCTGTAAAGATGTGATCAATACTATGTATTTATGTGCGTGAACAGCCTGATGAAGATGAAATGGAAGAATGCATGAGTACGAAATGGTCTTTGAAAATGTTTGAGGATGGGACGATGTCTGAAACTTCAGTTCAGCAGGTGGGGTCCTTTTAATAATTATTAGATATTTTCTGCCTTAACTTTACATAATGTGAGTTTTCTTTTCAAATTATGGACTTATTTGCTCACAGGAGTTTATGACAAAGGAAAATGTCATCACTGATGCTGGCATTGAAATCTCAGGTGAATGTTACACTCTGTGTTTGGCAGTTTAAAGACATTGGTATGAACCTAATCAAGGTAATCACTACTAGCTCCCAGCAACCATTAATCATGGTCTGTCACATTTACAGAAACTCAGGAGAACTCACAACAGCCTCACAGAAACAGCAAGGAGGATCTTGCAACAATTGCAAAGGTACAATTCCAATGCAAACACAATTCCCCATCACAATGCAAACACAATTGCCCATCACAGTCTGCTCTAGTGGCCTGTGTATGAGAGGAAGTTTATTATGTGATGTTTATTTTAGATGGACAATCTGGTAAAGACATCTGCTGATCTTAAGGTGGACGCCAGGAAGACCAGAAGTGGCCGCATCTTTGAGCCTCAGGTGGGAAATAAAATGTCCATGGCCCGTGTTTGTGTTGTCATGTAGTATAATCACTAGAACTTTGTGTGTATTTTTTATTAATCGTTGAATTTAAATGCAAAGTTTAGCTTCATCCAACATTTCTCATTCTCTCTATCATCTCTCTCAATTGTTAAGCAAACAGAGTTTATCACTTTAAAACAGGTTATTCAAGTGTTCATGTTCTGATGAACTGTAGTGTACCACAACTAAATGCACTTCCTGTATCTCTACAGATCTCTCAGTTACAGTTCCCGCTAAGCCAAGATCCCCAGCCATGTGCCCCGAAGAGGCGCAAAGTCAGTGTAACAAAATAACACTTAGGACACACAATATTTGCAGTACGATCACACAGCAACATACTGACCCATGCTGTTTGCTGTTTAATGTATTTTTATTTGATTAATTCAGAAGCAGAAATGCTTTGTAAAAGTTGTATGGTTCAAGAGCATACGATAACATGATGAGTTCTAAATTGTGTATTTTGTTATATATGTTAATATTCTTTGAGATACATTTGATTAGTCATAATTTGCTTTCAGTGCCAGGAAATTTTAGTAGCATTATTTGATTTTAGGCACTAGATAGTTAGTCCACTAGATGGCAGCATGCACACATTGTATCAAAACAGTGATTCCAATAAAAACATGCCGTTTTTTTGTATTAAGGCAGACAGTTTTACGGATGTTAGAGTGATATCATTTGATAAATAATGCACTTTAGGATATATGTCTAGAGGCGTACAGACATGTGAGCTAGATTTGGCTTTGTTTCCTGATGCTGATCTGTATAGGCAAGCAACACATTTTCCTTTTCAGTCTGTGATGTTTACTACAAGGTTACTTTGACTTGCAGAACCAAAGTGACATAATAAAAAAATGTATACATGCAGACACTGAAAATACTTTTTGCGCTGTTGTGACAATTTGTAAATTGAAAAAAACTCAGAAAATGATTAGCAGCATACGTAGGACACTGCTGACAAAAATATGTTCTAAGAATGTTTTGCTAACATTCACAGTAAGTTAACATTATTTCCAAATGTTCTCTGAACATTCATAATGTCCAGTTTTCTTTAGTTTACAAACGTTATAGGAATATTACTTTTGAATGTTTTGAAACATAAAAAAAAAAAAATAAAAAAAAAAATTTTCATGGGGGAAAAAACATTCCATAATTGATGTTGCGCACAATGGTTTTGTGCGCTAATGTTTTTAAAACATTATTAAAGACCAGATAACTTTGAATGAACATTCTGTTAACGTTACTGGAAGAAAGTTTATACTGGAAGAAAGTTTATTCATAACTTTGAGAGAACCTTGCCAGAATGTTAGCCAAAGGTTTAAGACTGTTCCCTGTTAGATTAAGATATAAAGGGCAGAATAGTGACTGCTGTATTTTTGTACAAGCTAAATCAACTATAACATATATATATATTTTTTTTTTTTGCTTTTATCACACTTGCTTGAAAAAACTCAACGACTGCATCCCAGTTCAGAGGCTGCAACCTATCAGTTTGGACGCAGCTCATATAGCAAAGTTTTTATTTGCAAACATATTCTAGATATCTCCATAGTAACAATAATATATAAGCAGCAGTCCCTGTTTACAACAGTGTTCGCTTTATCTAGTTCCAGAATTTTTGTTGGCTCATTGCCTGAGTGAACTAAGAAGTTGGCTAGAGACAAGTGTCTCAAACTCCAATTCCAGATCCGCAGTTTTAGGCTTGGCTGTAAAACACTGTGTTAGGGACTTGATTTGTCACTGAACAGAGACAGCAGAAGCCCCTTCGGCCTTTTGTGTTCACACTAGAGCTTTCGGTTTTTGACATCAGAGTTTGGTCTCTTTCTTATCTCCTCTTCCTGTTTGCTCTAACATCGGTGATGCAAACAACGCAGTTTGGACCTAAAATGTACGATGTAAAAAGAGACCTGTGGGGGAAGGGGGAGGGTAGGGGAAGTCATTCTGGAGTTTGGACCAAGCAATCGAACCAAGTTAGCTGCTGTCAGGCTGTGTATCTATGTGTGGGGGGTGATATCTCCCCTCAGGGCTTCTGGTAGGGGGGGGGGCTTTGGACATTTAGCAGGGGACTGTGATCCCCTGACCTTGCCAGAAGGGTAGAAAATGTTTTGCTGCTGATTAGCAATTCTTCAGCTTAGCAGCTTGGCTAAACTTTTAGTGCAATTAAATTTTTTTTAAAGGATGCCAACAAAACCGTTTAAACAAGTTCACATTTAAATAAAAATACAGAAGATGGTTCAGTTTGATTCAAATTAAGCAAGTAGTCGGACATCTTAATAGTCATAGTTGTGTGTTTGTGTTTGTTTTTGCTTTTCCATTGTTCGTATCTGAAAGAGTATAATTTAAATAGGAATAGGAAAAGGGAATTTTTGCAGTGCAATCATGCATATATCATCAGACAGTCTGATATGTTGAGATAAATCACATATGGATGCAAATTGCAACTTTATCGCTGACCAAACATAGCAGTCGTCTTTTAGAGTGGCTTCCACTTTTACCATATTGATTAGTATCCAAAACACGAGATAAAATGCATCTAGACCAAGCTGAATTCATGCTTGGCATCTCTCAACATGACAGAGTGTTTTACACGCGTGTCCTTTCTGAAATAGCAGTGCCGTACACTTGACCTTGGGCTGGATCTATGTGCCTGTGAGCTGTGGACCATCACTCCTGTCAATGGAGTGCGTGCCTGACCTTGGGCTGTAGTTAGAGACTTGGCACTGACTAATTTCAGCGCTGGACTTCATATCGACACTGCAATCGCTAATATGTTGGATGATAAATAACTATTGACTGTGAAGTGAATGGAGCTCCTTGACAGGACGGTGTGGCTCGCTAACGTGGACTTCGAATTGAATTCAGGAGCTGCCCAGCCATAGATCCAGGACCAGTGCTATCTGTCTTGCATTAGACTGGAAGCAGCATTAGAAAATACAAAACTGATTTTGGGTCAGTAATAATTCACTTATTTTTTTATTTTATTTTTTGGCAGGTGAAATGTTAAATATCAGAGATTTCATCTAGCTGTAGCTGTTCAGGTAGGTCAGTCAATTACTCATGTTTATAAAAGCATAGTTTAAATATAGATGATTTAATAATAATGATTTGTTAATTTATTAAATATATTAATAAATTATTACAAAAATTCCCATGTTGTTCCAAACCTGTATGACTTTTTTTAAAAACACCATTGGACTCCATTGGCATTTATTATTCCACAGAAGAAAGAGAGTAATATCCGTTTGGAACGACATAAAGGGGAGTAAATGATCATCCAAAATTGAAAATTGTATCTCTTTAAGGAATGAGGTAAAACTTTGATACCTAAATTTACACTGTGTAGCCAAATGTGATAAACATCAACTATGATTAATTTAGCAATGCATCTGTGTGCTTTGAGAACAAAGCAAACCCAATGAGAAGCCACTCTTTAAACAAAATGTAGGCGAGAAAAATCTCATATTGTGCAGCCAAGAATTTCAGAAAAAAAATTTCAAGGCACCGCGTCTGACAAATCTCAAGAATCCCGAATCACGCATCAAGACACAGCTCGTATTAGGATGCAGTGTGCACGTCTGCTCCATAAAGTTTTGAAGTGTGCTGCCAAGTTCACTGCAGGCTCTTACTCTCACAACATATGCAGAGCGCTAGAGGCAGAGAAAACTTTCCCTCCATCACTCCTCTCTCCCACATGCCCGGCCCCACCGCGCCTGACTTCTGCCCCGGTAGCCGCTGTGCCTCTCCGAGTGGATGGGTTTTCATCTCGCAGGGATGCAAGGGCAGCCACTCCGCTCCCCCTCACACTCCTTCCCCGCGGTACACAGATTTACATTTGTACTGCTGCACAGTTCTCAGTACTGCAGGCGAACAGCCAAATCCATGCAGCACTGATAGAAACACAGAAACAGCTCGAGCGACTTCAGTCAGGTCTCTAGAGATCGAGGACTCCTCAGCCTGGGATGACGGAAGTGTATGTGTGTTAAAAAAATATATTTTTGCATTATCAGTAAACAATGTCCTTAGGAAACATATGGAGTGAGTCAATACACTAAAATGTTTGCTTTAACACACGTATAACTACTGATGGTTTGAATGTAGGCTGTATACAAAATTAATAGACATTTCAATGTTCAGGAATTAGTATTTGCACACTAGTACTATAACACTAATTATATATTTTGACTTAAAATGTCATACTGCTTATAATTCTTCTTAAACTCACGCTAGGGTGTTACTGGGGAGGACAGATGAAAAAAGAAAGATGTAACCGACATCTCAATCATTTGAGTAATTTTTCTGAGCAGTGGCCATAAGCAAGGAAAGGGCCTTTGTCCTAGACCGCCTTTCATTTCCAGCACTGCAGGAATTGTGATGGCTGTGCCTCGGGGCAACAGAGGCACCTTAAGGAGCCCCACCTTTAAATCCAGTGCCGGTGGCTCCAACCGTGACCTCTAGCTGCAGGGATCCCTCAGGCCAGATTTAAACGAGCTCCCGCAGGTCCTCCTCCGTGCCTCGCTCTCCTTCACAAGCTCTTACTGAACCGGAGCAGTATGGACTTCCAGGCCAGTCTGATTTGTATAACAGTCAAAGCAATGGCTGGACTAAACGGCCTCACATTAGGTAAATGCCGCGCGGCTGTTCGCATATGCAGAGAGAGGGAGATGTGCGGAAAAATCAGATGCGACATTTTCCGTGCTGGGGAAAGCGAATTCTGTGCGGGCCGCACACAGTACAGCTTGTGGCAATTCTGGAGTGCCGTACAATGATTGTGAATAATACAGGCAAAGTGTCATGATGGCTCTCTGTTGTTTTTTTTAAAAGCGTGCCTTTCGAACCTAGAAGGAACTGTCGTTTTTTTTTTCTTTGCAATAGAGCCCAGCTGTCTTTTTACCATTGTATCTTGCTTCTTCCTTTAATTTTCCTTCCCTCTCACTATCATTACCACTATTATGGAGGCCATGAGAGACGCAAGGCAAAAGAGGCATACAATATCAGGTATTGATCCACACCCATCACCACACAGAGGGGAAAAACGTGGGTTAAGGGGCTGCACAATTCAGACTGGACAGTGCGATCGATAGGATGCTCTATCAGCCGTTGCCATAGCAACTAACAAGAGCAAGGACAGAGCCCCAGCGTTTATTTACACCTGTCTCCTACTCCCTGCCACCACGCAGTCACATCTAAAAATGTATTTTACAGTTTGTTTTTGTCAATGCGATTTGCATATGCTTTCCCTAAAAGACATATAGGATTTTGAAATTGTGCTTTGTCTCATTGGCTACTATTTCTCCTTGTTCTTTGCATGGGACTTTACTTTGCGTTGACCCCAATTTGTAGGTCAAGTAAACATGTTCAATGCTGCAGCCGTTGACTTGATGAGGTCATAAAAGAGAGCCAAAGAAGAACAGGCTAAGGCTTTTTTTTTCAATGGGCGCATGAGTGAGCAAAACGCTGCAACAAAGAGCAGATCAGCAGACAACTTAACACAAGAATCCTCTTAGTAATCTATGAATATGGGTCACGTTCAAGGCGTCAAATAGCTTAACTAGTTACAACATAGAACATCTAGTTTTTATGATGACTTGAAATAACATACACAGTAAGATAGTATAATCTGCTTTCACTTTTATTAAAAATAATGATTCCAAAAGGGGGGTTTTCACAGCAACACCTTAGAAGAACCAACTTGAGCTTCGCAATGTCAACAATTAACCAATTTGTCTTAGTGTAAAGAACATTTTAATAATCCAATGGGCCTTTTTCCACTAGAAAGATCTTTTTGTGCATTTGAAAGGTTCCAAGGATATTCAAAGTTCTTCATAGAACCATCAATACCAATTAAAAAAAAAACTTTATTTTTAAAAGGCATTGGAAGAAATCTATCTATCTATCTTTAAAAGTAGTTAAAAGAGTTATAAATAAGGATGCATCCGTATATTCTTACCAATTCCAATAAGCTGATAAAATTTTAATTTCATGACTAATAACTGATAAAAAGGGCAGTGTTAAAAATAAATTCTCACAGACTAAGTGAATTTAGGCATCTAAACATTATAATGTATATAATAAAAAGAAAGAATAAATTTTTACAGTGTTATAAAATGTTGGTGTTTTTAAAAACTTTGAGGGAGGGAACAATTACATAATCTAATATCAATGACACAGATAAATAAATGCTAATATTATTAACCAATAACATTATATACCTAGATAAATATAGTCTGAGATACAGTAGACTCAAAGGGTTTCATTTACTTGAATTGTGTAAGAGAAGGGCCGGCACGTCAAGATCTTTCGCCTCTGCTGTGTGTGTATTTAAGTGTGTAAGCATTACTGAGGCCATTTTGAACTCCCTATTGCAGTGCTAGGAATTGAGGTGAGTCCCATAACCTCATACACATGCACAGTTCTGACCGTCAATGCTCTCCCTACCCCCTTCAATCAATGGTAGTTTCACGTGGCCTCTCAGCCCCGCAGTGACGCGCGCGTGTGTGTGTGTGTGTGTGCGCGTGAGTGACCTATTGATTTATTGACTGTCTGGCTCAGCCCGGTCCATGGTACTGGACAGCCTGGAGCTGTGGATCATTGGACCTGAGGTTGCTAGGGTACTTTAGCCAAAGTAGACGCAATACTAAGTTTGTTATCAGGTGATAGATTTTGTCACAGTGCTTACAAGAAAATGAATTCTAAGAAGGAAATCTGCTAGCCAACCAAAGTCAGTCATTGCTAACTTGCTAATTGCCTCTCTGTGGGGTCTATGTGTGCCAGACCCGCTTTTTTTTTATCTTCTTGTTTCCAATTGCTCTCATCCACACCAGGCTATTAAGCTTTTCTTTCACTCACATGTACCCACACACACTAGGACACCCCCTGAGGAGGCAAAAGAGTGGCGAGTGTCCAGCTGTCCTCCACCCCACCACATTCCCTGCCTTTTCACTGGTCAGTGTAGGCAGATTGAGGGGGCCTAAGGGTGTGTGTGTGTGTGTGTGTGTGTGTGTGTGTCTGTTTGGGGAGGTGCCATTAGCACAGAACTAGAAGCAGCTGGCCTGAAAGAAGGGATTGAGTGTCACTGACCTGGCCATAGTGTCCAGCTGAGGGTCACTGCTCTGCCCTCCTTCGGGCACGTGCTGACCAACCATCTGTGTGTGTGTGTGTGTGTGTGTGTGTGTGTCTGTGTGTGTGTGTGTTTGTGTGTGTGTGCGTGTGTGTGTGTGTGTACAGAACGGCCTTTTCTTTTTGAATGGAGGCGGCAGTTGCCTAATCTCGGGAGCATTTTTGTGAGCAGCTGGCCTGTTTGGTCTTCATAAAATGTCTATAAAGCATTGCTAGTGTCATCCTTCAGAGGGAAACATTAAGCCCCGTTTACAGCAAAAACTATTAGGGTCCACACCAATAGACCATAATGTTCTGTTTATTATATGCGCACGCTGCTGCTTTGAATGCTCAAGCTCTCAAAGATTCTGATCGGCTGTCAATATTTTTGCTGTTTATCAGCTGGAAAAAGTGATTCCAACAATATCTTTTTAACGTTTCGATAATTTGTCTTGTACGATTAGGACAATTATGAAAACGTTATCGTTAGTTAAAAAAAAAAAAAAGCTGCAGCATTTACATTTTTCATTATAACTGGATAAAATAAATTAATATAAACAATAAATATAACAAAACATACAGCAATAACAAAGGCTTTTTATCGTTATAGTTGGTGTGAATGGGCCTTCTAAGGTGACAGTATTCCTATTTTTATGTCTGACATCATGCATCACCATTTCCGTGTCCAAAAGCAAAACAACAAACGGTGTTAATATGCACCTGCTATAATACTACCAAAACTAACCTGAATCTCCATACCAAAATCTCAGATGGCCAATCAGTGATTCATCTTTTTTGACTCATTAAAACATTGGTGTCTATGATGCCATGATATGAATATACAGTGCTCATAACCTGCTGTTGAGATAGTATACTCAATTTAAACGAGCAGAGGCTTTGACTCAGAAACAGTATTCCTTACGTCACTACTTAACAAGCGGATTAGGTCATCAGGGTCATAAATTCTCATATTGTGATGCCTTCTGTGTAATCGAAAATGGTGATTTAACTCCTCTCGAATGATGTCAGGGTGAAAGTGCGGTAAGTGAATTGCGTCACATCACCACCAGATTAAAATACAGCACAGATGTAGTCTAGGTGGATCTTTTTTTCATCCTTCTTTTCTTCTTCATCCCTCCATTCAAGGTCCTGCAGGCCCCGATCAAAGCACAGATTAATGCTGCATCTGCACCCATCCATTCTTTGGTCGCTTCCCCCCCCCCCCCCCCTCTTTTCATTACCTCCTTCCACACTGGACGTGCTGTCTCGGACTGTTTAAGGTGATTGGATCGTGCCCATCCTCCCCTCGTGGTCAGTTGGGGTCAGAGGTCAGTGACCTTTTCTTGATTGGATGAAATGGAATGGTCATCGTTGCCCTTTGCTGTCATTCAGTGAAAAACAAAGAGTTTGGTGTCAAAAGTGTGCGGGGACACTAGTTATCCCCAACATTTTCCATGTTCATGCTGAGAGGCTCATTATATTTCCTGTGCATGTGCAAGCATGACAGTCAATTTACAATGCTTAAATGGAGGCTTAATGTATACAGTATAAAATGATGCCATGTCATAATTCTTAAAATGGATGACTGTAATTCTGGGGATCTATATTAACGTTTCTTGGAGTGCGTGTAATATTTGCGATAGCCGCTGGTCTTTGACCTCTGACTACTAGGCCTCTGTTGCTAGGTGACTAGAGCATTTCTGATGGAGGTTTGGGTTGTGGGGTGACAGTGTAAAGGGGGGGTCAGGGGGCAGTGGTCACTCTAAACCTCTCTAGGGACGCTCACACACACACACACACACAGCAAACTCGGAGAGAGCTTTGAGCTGAAACACAAGCTTGCATCAGTGCCAGAAATATGATAGGGCTTCTGTTATATCAGAGATTTCTGGAACATGGCACTTAGGCTTTTTCAATTAGTCATTAATAATTCCAAGCATGTAAATACGCCTCATTTGATGGGTAAAGCTTAATGATACTGTATATGTAGAAATAAGGAAACTTGTCTTGTACCTTCTACTTAAAGAGATAGTTTCTGTCATCATTTACATGGCTTCAAAATATATTTTCTCACCTTCATATCTTCTTTTGTGCTCCACTGAAGAAAGTCATACAGCGACATGAGGGTTAGTAAATGAAGACTTTTTTTTTCAGATATCACATTGAAGGAATATTCTGGGTTCCAGAAAATATATATTTTGACTTGTCACTCCTTTTCTTTAAAAATTGAAAGGAGAAAAACACTTACAATGGAAGTAAATGGGACCAATCTATAAACATTAAAAACAACTCACTGTTTCAAACGTTTAGCCATGTTTATTATATTGTGTCACTAAACTTTTTTTGCCATGACAGAATGCCTAACACCCTAAAATGGCTGCAAAAATGACAAGAACAATTTTACAGCTCAAATAATAATATTTAAATAATAATAATTAATTTAAGTGCTTTTATAAGATTATAAGCTTCACATTTCTGCTTTTAAATACTCCCAAATTTGCCCTATCCAGTTATATTGTAAGTGTTTTACCATAACCTTGAGTTTTGCTTCTTTAAAATAATAAATTAATTAATAAAACAAGAGACGAGTTAAGTGTGTGTGTGTGTGTGTGTGTGTGTGCGTGTGTGCATGCATGCGTGCGTGGTGCGTGCGTGTGTGTGTGTGTGTGTGTGTGTGTGTGTGTGTGTGTGTGTGTGTCAAAGTCAACCAAATGCAAACATATGATAGCTTCGAAGTACTCTGCTGTTGTTATTTTGTGCTTCATTTGCAATGATTGTGCAATTTAAAAGTTGGCAGAATCATGCTAAAGTGTAAGTTTGGTGCTGTGAGGCAGAATTTTTTAGCATTGCTTTAGATTGTGTGCTTCACTTGAATTTAACAGAATATTCCTTTTATTAAAATCATTGCTTTTTATCCTGTATCTAAAAACAAATGCATGCTACATATTAGAATGCAAGAAAAACACTTTCATCTTTAGAGGAATGTACAATTCTAGGTTATCTGATCTGGCAGCACAACATGCAAACAGTCAAAGTCAACCAAATGCAAACATAAAAGAGAACTTTGCTGTGTACACACTGCAAAGAAACTACCATGAAGTAAAAGCAAGACCGCAGGTCTGCAGAATGTCAGCTTTAAAGGCCATTCAGTGTTTGCATGTGTGTTTAATGTCGTCCCCCCCCCCCCCCAAACACGTTCTTCTGTGAGGGAATTCTCTTTATCCTCTGCCATTTTTCTCTTTCCGCCCTGTTGGATTTGGCCATTTGTAGTAGAAGACCTTACCCTGGGGTGAGGAACACACATACTCACTAAGAGATATTTTTACTCTTGGTGTTGATGTTAGGATTCAAGTGTATCACTTTGGGCTTTGATATAAGGAAAAATGCATTCCTTTGTGTTTGCGGATCCCTCACATTTAATAACGCTAATTCTTGAATTCCCTCTGAAATACCCATTTATTTCTGTTTATTGTAGCCTCTGTGCTTGTGTAGCGTGTGTATGTGTGTGTGTACCTCAAAGAGAGAGGGGAGGGAGGCTGAGATGGTATCAATCGCCAGGCCATTGAACGTATTGATTAGTTACCTTTCTTATTAACATGCTGATTAAAAAGAGCAGGAACAGAAACCGCATCTAGCCACACGCACACTGAGACAGAGAAGACACCACATCGCTGGGCAGGAAAGCAAAATGGATACAGGACAAATTGTGTGGACACTGAGTGGGACTTGCAAAATGGGTGATTTCTGGGGTCTGGAGAACGTTGTCTTATGATAAAATTGGAGATGTGATGGAGAACATGGATGCTAGCATCTGCAGAGAGGAACGGAGAAACAGAAAGAAAAAAAAATGGAAGACTGAGGGGCAGGGAAAAGGATGCTAACCGATTGCAAGGCAATTTCAGACCCTCCACCCACCCACCCACCCACCGAGCATCTATTAGACTGGATGTACCCTTGTGCAGAACACATCTTATAAACACACAAACAATGCTGTGAGACCCTCACTCACAATCTGAGAATGCGTGGCTGTTCTGCATGGACGAAAAGCAGATTATTGTGTTTGCATAGATGTGTATTTATATTGTGCAATGCATGTGGGTGTTACTCTGTAGGCTACTCAGTACTCTGCTGTTGCTGTTGTTATTTTGTGCTTCAATTGGAATGAAAGTGCAATGGAAATGTAGCAGAATCATGTATGTTCAGTGTTGTGAGGCAGAGGCAGTGATTTTTTAAGCATTGCTTTAGATTGGAAATGGCTGCTGCTTTATTTAATGCTGCTACCTTTTGGAGAAGGCCTTGCATCTTAAATTATTTTAATAACTAAAATCTAACGCTATTTTTATTATTATAATTATATAAAGTAAAAGTCAATTTAAATGTTGTTAGATTATTTAAAAATGATTCAAATGTTTTTGTATTCCACTCTGATTAATCTGGATTGCATCATCGTGTTGCGTCAAAATCTAAACTAATGGCTAAAATGCTATAGGCTACTTTGTTTAATGCGTGTTTAATTTTAGAAGGTTCACTTAAATTTACGCGCTTTGCAGTAGTAGCCTATGTAAAAAAAAAAAAAATTAACAATTTATATTAAACGTGCTGTATTATATATATGGCCAGTTGTTATACTCCGATTGCTAATAATTCACAATGGTAATAATAGATTGCCATCCTGCATGTTGGCAGCACGCCCACGTTTACCAATCGATAAACAGAACCAAATACACGGGCGCGCGCCCATTTGAATGCGGCTGAACACTTGCTGTGTCTCAGAGGTTAAATCGTAAAATCATAGTAAAGATTATCCTTTAACACTGTGGCTGAGTTTGTGAATGTGAAACGTTACTGAAAGCTGAATATGAGCATGACCTTAATAATAATTCAGCAGACTTCCCTAATACAGTTTTATCTCCATATTTGTGAGAATTATAAATCTCTCTCAGGGTTTGTCTGAAAACGGTTATCTTTTTATTGAACCTTTATAATAAATACCTTTACATAAATAAAATAGGCTAATTACATGTAGGCCTAGGTTTGCCTATAATATTTTTTTTTTATTTAGCCTATATAATTGTGAATTCTAGTGAATAATTTAATTTCATTATTGACTTGCGGTACAAAGGCATGTATGGCATATGAACATAATCAGATTTTTCTCTAAACAAAATAATGCATCCAGTGGAGATAAACACCGGTATTGTATGAATATAGCCTACTTAAGATCATTTTTAATGTAAGATGTTCTGACCATAGGCCTACATTTTCTTATTTTTTACAGTTAAAAAAAAAGATTTACACTTAGCCTAAACTTAAGTTTAAACTTTAAAACGCAAATTCAACCAAAGAAAGTTAAGTGTAGTCTACGCTATAGGTTCTTGGACAGCAATAATTAATTAATTCCTGTACTTTTTTTCTGATGCAGTTTGCTAATCTTATCTTACATAAAATAAAATAAAATACAAAATAAATAAATAATTTATTTAAAATATGTATAGATATATTTCACATTTTTAAAATGTTTTTGAAAGAAGTTTGTAGCCTAATTGTAAAGTTACTGTGTATCATTACAGTCAGGCGCACAAAGTTTTATTTTTCAAATGATTTTCTTTTTCTGTTTCATAAGGCCTGCCTGCTCTCCGTGAGGTTGAGCATGTTAATTGAGTTATTGACTTTTTTATCGATCGAGTTCTTTTTATTATTCACCATGCGTCCTATTATTTTTGGACGAAATTAATTTCTTTACCCCCTCACATCTGAATTCGGGTTTTAGGTTGTAGGATCGTTTTATTTCATTTATTCTTGTACTATTGGCCTGTGCTTCCGAAGCCAAAATATTAATATTGATATAAAACATGAACACTAAAACAGGAGATGAAAAACATATGATAACAAATATTGCTGAAATGTAAATAATGTTGCTCACAGTTAGTGGCCTATACTTAAACACTTCTCAATGAAATTGGTTATAAGAATAAGCGACATAATTGTAGGTTAACGGTAGTAAAAAATAAATCACAATTTCATGCATTGTTTTGCACGACGCATTCATCAGTGCATTAGGAGATTTGATTGCTTATGGTTTTTAAAAAGGCTTTGATTAACTGTAATATTTTTTCAGGCTTTATATTATAGTGCCTTAGCGCTGCAATCCGAGGACAAACAGAAAAACTTGGATGGAGATGAAAAGCTAGATTTAGCTAATTATACTCCTGTAAAGAATGTTTTTGTAAAACAATGTTATTTAAATATTTTTTCCATGATATTTGCAATCAGGCTATAAACACTGATCTCCAATTGTCTATTAAATGTTTATATAAATATTTATTATGTTATATGAACCATAGTGTTTCAACAGATATTCTATGTCTTTTCACAACTAAATAAACAAATAAATCTAATATTCTGACACAAAGGTTTCAAGGACGACACAAACAAGGCAGTTTGCAAATGTGATCAATAGCATTTATCTCCCTGAGATTTATCAGGAGGCCGAAAATCGCAAGCATGCAAACGGATCTGCCTAAAGGCGACCTCGTAATGCAGATTACATTTTGTGTGTTGCACTGAATTGTAAAATTATTCCGTAGAAACAATACAAATATTTGTACATAGGCTGCGTGTGTGTGTGTGTGTTTATTTTCTTCTGCAACAATTGTGGTTCTGTCGCATGTTCATCATTTGATGCTATTCAGTTTTACGCATTTAGGCCACTACATAAAATAATATATAAAATAAAATTGTACCGATGTTATGAGCTACTGAGTGATATGAGCTAATTAACAGAAGATATATGTCTGAAAGACGAGATAGTAGGCCTAACATTATGATGTGAAGGGGTTAAACTCTGCAATAACTTTATAAGAAAACACACACTGTTAGTATCTGTCTGCTTAGCACTGTACGTTTAGCCTCATGTACGTGTTAACCTGCAGGCCTCTTGATACACCACTCGGGAGGAGGACGTGGCTCGACCAAAGGCTCAAAGAACTCAATAGACAGGTATAAATAATTTACTAACTCGCTGGCCGCTGTTTTGATTTCCACGGTTTGTTTTGAACAATGTTTGATCATTGATACGCGTCCCAGACAGAGAAAGGGAAAGAATAGGTGAATAATAATATGCAATGCCTTACATGTTGCTCTCAGATAAGCTCTTTCTAATTCATGCAACATTTTAAGAGTGCTATAGGCTACATTAAATTATATTAAAATAATATTAATAATAAACCTTCTTGATGCCCCGGGGTAAACATTGTATAGAGGAAATGTCACTGTAACACAGTGATGAGGATAGGCTACTGATGATCATTGACTATTATTTAGCCTATACTATTATTATTATTATCATTATTATTTAATATTATTTATATCGCGAACATAGGCTACAGTAGGCTACAACTGAATTTTTCAATTTTACCCAAACGCTGCTGATTTTCTAGTAGCCTTAAAATGTAGCTACAACAACATTATTGAAAGGTTTAAGGGAAATTTGTATGTTGGGCTACATCAAAATTACACATTATGAAGGGTGTAAAGGGTTATCAGTGCACTCTGGATCAGGTTGTTTTCATTCGAGTGTTCTATCTTCAATCAAGCTCTCCAGCCGCAGTGAGTGAACTTTCACCTCGACCCTCAAACAGACCTTTTTTGCGGTAAGAGCTGACCGTTTTACCTCCAGCCACACACTCTCCGCACGCACACACACACACACACACACGCCCCTCCCTCCCTCAGCCCTGCTCGGCGCGGATCGATAGTGCAGCATCTGCTGAGGGAAGACAGCGGTCCCACATCGCACTGGAAAATTTTTCAAGCGCTAGAATTGCTCATCTCTAAAAATTAAACTGACAGACAGATATGATTAATATTCCAAGTTTCAAACACCTACTCGCATCAACTCCCATCTCTCTCTCTCTATGCCTGAAACACACAAATTCACGGCGTATTAAATGCCTTTTTTTAATGGAAATTTGACAGAAGTGTAATTTTGTTGTGTATTAGGTCTGGTGTTTTAGGAAAGGTCGCGTGTACTCTCAGAAAGAGGGTCATCGGTACGCATTGGATAGATCAAGTGCATTGATCTTGTTTAGCACTTCTGTGATTGAGGAGCAAACTCTTATTTTAATTGTCCACTACACTGTAAGCTGACAGCTGATAAGAACCGCTCTCATTCCATGCGCTTTGTTGCTTCAGTTAATTGCCTTCCGCTTGGGAAAATAAAAATGTAGTTAATAGTACATAAACGTTTTGGCCTTTTAATTGGATTAAACTGTGTTCGATGTAGCATTTTCCTGTTTATTAAAAAAAATTCTAAATGTATTATAGGCTATCAAAAAAAAAACGGATAAATTATTTAAGGTAAACAGTTAACGTTAACAGTAGAACAAAATAGGCTACTAAATATTATAGTAATATATAAAATTTTATATTTTACTTCAAAATATTGTTGCGCCTATATTTTCAATAACTAGCAAATGCAAAATCGCGTTGATTTTAGGTCACAAAGTTAACCATTGCAACAGTAGAAAATGTACCTAACTCTAGAAAACATAGATATCCATCAGTTTATTAATTAGGCTACATTACAAATATATGACAAAAGACTTTGGATCTTTTAGGTTAGGCTACTAGAGAAACTCAGCAGATTGCGCCCTAAAATGTTCTTATTGAAATATTGTTTAAGTCTAACTCTAAAACTGTATAATTCGTACACTGTCACGAGCTAAGACAATGGCTTCTTGAGGTCCGCAGGAGGGAAGGAGTTAACGAGGGTTGTAAATTCACCCCACATCTGTCAGATTTTAAGAGTGTGACGTACAGAGGAGGGGGGCTGGGGGAAGAGAGAGAGGAGAGAAAGAGTTGGGGCCGAGATCGATGAGGATACAGAAGGGCAAAACCACAGAGATAATGACAGCGACTGAGCGCGATGCTTAGACATAGATCGGCGCTTATTTTTGACACGATTGCAGCATAGCGAAGTCCGGGCATCGGACGAAATTATATACGGCCTTACGCATCATTTGTGTTGCATCCTCGACAGTTGTGGTCCAGCGACAATCTAGCGGATAACGGCGTTGACGGACCGGACCGAGCCTTTGCTTCTTCTTCTTCTTCTTTTTTTTAACACTGAAATGTGCTGATGACACACAAAAGTCGCTGTTACACAAAACCGATTGCTGTGTGGTTGTAAATTCGGAATTTCTGCTGTTATATAGAATATCCCATCCCATTATCGGCTTTTGGTTGCGTTTTGGAGAGGCTGATTCGCTTCTCTCCATCTAATCGGATAAGCTGCATTGTGAGGTAAGCAATTCTAACTTAATTCTTTTCCATCTTTTTTAAACGTAGATATGATTGTTGAAGTTAGTTTGGAATTGAAATAATTTTATTTAAATTGATAAGCTATAATAAACAAGTACGCTATAGATAAAGTTATTAGGCTTACTTAATTACGGAATTAATCATCAGGGTGGTTCAAGCTATTTTAATATTTGTGACGAATCAATACAGCTGAATAAAATTATTAATAACAAATCAGTGATCATGGTCCTGTCTCTTTTTCAGCATTGGTCGCCAAGGCAAAAGCAAGACTCACATGGATAAATACAGATGCATTTATGGAACACAGAATTTGCTTGCATGACCCAAGATGGTGCCACTGTGATGAAATGTCTCTGAGAGTACACTGAAATCTGATTTTGAGATATAAACAGCATCAGGAACTGTTTTTATATTATATTAAAGTAACCACACATTAGACTGTTAGAAAACATCAGCTGGAATTTAAGGAAGAAGCGGAGTGAGGAAGGTAACGACATGGATGGTAATATGGGTGAGATGTCCGTGCACAGCCACGTAGAGCTGGCGCACAGTCAGGACAGCCGAGCCATGCTGCACTCTCGCGATCTCGCGGCTGCTTTCCCTCGTCCCTCTCTGGGAGGCCCCACCATGGGCCTGGAGTCCGACCACCAGAGCTCCGCGTATGACCACAGCATGGCAACTCTGGGGTATGGTAGGGATGCACCAACCAGCTGTGGTAGCACCTACACCACACTGACACCTCTACAACCCTTTGATGACAAATTCCACCATCATCACCACCACCATCCCTGCCTGCCCGTCAGCAACGTCATCGGCAGCTTCACTCTCATGCGAGAAGATCGAGGTCTAGGAGGAAACTACTACACGTCGTATGGAAAAGACTTTGGTTTGGGACAAGGTCTGTCTCCACCTCTGGGCAGTGCAGGCCTGGAGACCTCCATGCATGGCTATGGTAGCCTGGGAAGTCAGAACGGACACAGTAGCCAGATGCTTCCAGGTGGCCATGAGGTCCATATGGGCAGCAACGGGGGGAACATCTGTCGAACAGCGGCAGACTTTGTGAGGGAGATGTCACCACCCTCTTTGGGGGGCGAGCATGGGGTCAGCCACCAGCTAAACAAAATGGATGCCCATCAGCACACTCCCACCTACCACCCCCATTTATACAACCAGAGTTATCAGCACCACCTCTCCAGCCAACAGGCCTCCAAGCTTGGGGAGCTCCCTTCTTCTTCCCCGTCCTCCTCCGGCTCCAGCCTGGGAAGAGAGGGCATGCTGGCTGGCTCACAGAATGGCGGCGGAGGGGAGGAGATCAACACTAAAGACGTGGCTCAGAGAATCATCACTGAACTGAAGAGGTACAGCATCCCACAGGCCATTTTTGCAGAGCGGGTTCTGTGCAGGTCTCAGGGCACTCTGTCAGACCTGCTCAGGAACCCCAAACCTTGGGGGAAACTCAAGTCTGGCCGCGAAACCTTCAAGAGGATGTCCCGCTGGCTACAGGAGCCAGAGTTTCAGAGGATGGCCTCCTTACGTCTGGAAGGTAAAATAGCTTGTTCAGTTGAATTGTAGTTTAAATGTATTGTTGTTGTGAAACAGATCAAATACCCAAAATGAAGTCGATCTGGGCGAGGATTGTTTAAGACAATGACAATTGGTACATATATGATCAACCACAAACAAAGTAGAATTTTCCATTACAGTTATTCAGTCACAATACATGAAAAGTACCACAGATACAACAGTATTTTTGGACAACATTTGATCAAATTACAGTTAAAATGAACATTTCAATTTGTTGCAATAAGGCTAAATAAATAAAAAAAATGAGACATTGTTGAGAGATTTCACCTCAAACCCAGTGCATCTTTCCGTGTTACAATGTTTTGACATTGAAGAGGCTGAAACTTTAACTGTTGTCCAAAGCACACAAAGAGATCTAGAGAAAAACAGTAACATGAGAATAGACGATGGTGGGAGGGGGGGGTTTGGCGATGCAGGGATGGGGCGGTTTTCAAAATGTCGGCTGGCGTGCTGCAGCAGCCACTGAGGATTGTGGGGTGGGAGACAAACACAGACACGCAGATTCTCCCGAAATCTTTCCGAATCCCAAGCGATCAATCACCTAACCATGAAATACGCTTCAGAATGAATTATTCTGCTTGCATTACCATTACAGATATTGATTGGTGACCACTGTGTCCTCAGTCGTAGGGGTGTTCCATGCAACGAAATACATGGAATCAATCAATGCCCTGTTGGCCTGAGTGGTACCATGTCCTGCTGTTGTTGTTTTTTTGTGGTAGTCGCTAAACATGCCATTATGGAAATCTTCGTGATTGGCAATAAATGTTCATACAGGATGATGAATGTAAACAATGTTTTGTTGTTTTCATTTTGAGTTGAATTTTTTTTGTTTTATTGTCATGCATAATTCAGACATGGGTTGATTATTTTTCCTAAATTTGAATTGATATTGACTATGAATTTTCTGTTGGCCAATTACTTTTTTTCCTTGAGGCTTTTTTTCACAGCTTCTGTGCACAAAAGCATAAGTGGACACCTCTGTATTTCCCTATATAACCCACTTTCCATGAGTGTTGACTTTTCTCACCATGCCCTTTGTTTAATTACTAGCTGGTATTGATTTCCTTGGGAAAGCAACGCAGAAGGCTCCTGCACACACCTCCTGTGAATAAGACGGCATGAGCAAACATTAGAATGCATGCGGCTACACGCCTCCTCTCTCAGAGGCAGCAGGAGTTCAACTTACCGACACATTTAATGATGATTCAGCCTAATGCAGTGATTTTTAACCAGTATTTACACAACAAATACCCATCCTTTTAAAATCCATCAGCACTTTTCAGATACTTGTTTTTGGGAGGCTAAAATGATGACTCCTTTTTTCTTTTCTTTTTTTTTACAAGCTTTCATGCATATTGCAAACAGGGCCTGAGATCACACTGCATTTGTTGTACAATAAATGCATCTTTCAATATTTCATAAGCAAGATTTATCGACCTAAAATTCATATCCTGTTTTTTCTAGATATCACAAATCTATATTTCTCTTTCTCTCACTCAGTTTTTCCTCGGGTCTTTTGTGTGGATGTGTTCTGTTTGTTGTGTCTGTGTGTTTTCGCAAACTGGCTGAGCTTTGATTGGGAGAGAGATGAACAGAGAGAAATTCAGTCGCAGGGCAGGGTAGAGATCATTACTCTAAAGCTCGGTGTTCGGACAGCATTGGGATTTCAAACACAAGCACTGAAGCCTAAAGCTCTTGTCTTAAGGAATCACCGAGATATAATCGGCTTAAATAGCAGAGGCTCTTTCACTGATGCTGTTACTTTTACATTTTTAGCCCCAAACTATTTTTGTATAAAATTGCATGGTTACGTTTAGATCTCTGCCGCCCTGCTGAGATTGACAACAAATGTTGTTTGGCACGCAGAAGCTCCCCTTTCATCCAGCACTAAAGGGGTTAAAGCTCCTCTATAGGTCGGGGAGTCTGAGCAGCACAGATTTAATCAATAATTTCTATCAGCCTGTGGCCGAAAAAAAATCAGCAGGGGGTGGAGTAGGCAGGGAGTACGGCTTCGGGGGGAGAGAGGGGTGATAGGCAATTGGGGGGGTGGGGGTGGTTTATGAAAAAGGCTTTCGATCACGTTTCAGCTACATGAGACAAGTGGTATACATCATGATTAGGGCCTGCTCCCACGATCATAAGAACTCTATGGGGGGAGGTTTATGTCTCAGAGTGTGGTGGATTTATAGCATGGTAATTCCTACCTTTTACACATGATTACAACATCAGGGAAGCATTTAGTTAATGGTCGCCGTTGTACTGCCGAAAGCAGGTTGGGGCCGATCGAGAGGATCGGGAGTTGCTTGAATAGGAGACGGGTAAAATGCTGAATTGAAACATTAAAATGTGCATTTTGAGGACAACAGACTTTCTTCTGGTTTGTTCGCCATCTGTTTGATATAGATGGTTATTGTTCAGCACGTTTACAGTCTTTCTTCGTATCACTTAATCTCCCTTATCCTGAATTTCCACTCAGGGATCAATAAAGTACATTTATCTATCTATCAAGTTGGCAGTTGTCTGATAGAGACTCTGGTTTTCAGGCAATAGTCTGGTCAACACCCAGTGCGGTATTTAATTAAGCCGTGTATTATATAACAATAATAGCTGTATATGATAATTATATAACATAAAAATGCAGAGTATTGACAACATTAGCTCTAACTGATCTTTTGCATCTTTTTTGAGCGTGCAGGACTATTCAGTTTCTTTTTACATGCAATGTTTTCTATTGTAACGATTTTGAGACCTTTTTTAGCCTTTGACTGCAATTTACTGATTTTGTTTGCATATTTTAGAACTTAATCGTCATCTCTCAATTTGGTTGCAATGTTTAACATTTTAAAATGTTGAGATCTTTAAAATGTGAGATTTCTTTCATCTTTTGACTATATTTTCACTTGCTGAAACTGTCATCCATTACTTGCTCATCTTTTTTTTTTTCCAGTTTGAAATGATTTATATTATTGTTAAAGACAAATTGTTAAAAAAATCTACACTGAAACAGGCGCTCTTTATTTTCTCTGCAATTAAGAAAGTGTAGAGATTAGATAACAAAGACAAATAGCTAATAATGATGAAAAGACCTAGCCTATTTATATTTCCAGGTCTTATTTTGTAGACTAATGTTTTTCTCTCTCTGTCTCTTTTTTTTCAGCTTGTAAGCGTAAGGAGCAGGAGCAGTCCAAGCTAGAGCGCAACCAGGGGCCCAAACGCACCCGGCTAGTCTTCACAGACCTGCAGCGTCGCACACTCTTGGCCATTTTTAGAGAGAACCACCGACCGACCAAAGACCTGCAGATCACCATCTCTCAGCAGCTGGGCCTTGAGCTTTCCACCGTAAGCAACTTCTTCATGAACGCTCGCCGCAGAAACGTCAACCGCTGGACCGAAGAGGGCCGCCCATCCTCCACTGGCTCGTCGGGGTCCAGCACTGCATCTCCAGCTGTGACCTGCTCCACGGCATGATGGGAAAACGAGCCGTTTTCCACTCTGCACAGCACAGGTTTACCTGTAGCTCCTAGAGTTTTTAATCAAGGGTGTTTTTGAATACAAATCAACAGCATATGAAACCAAAGATGAAGTCTTTAAGAGGGTGATGTCCGCAATGTCTAGATGAGACAGGCATTGATTGTAGTTTTAGGGTTGGTTATTTTAGCTTTAATCGTGAAGGACGAGCCCAACACATTAGGGCTTATGAAATCATTCACAAATCAACATATTGAGGGTTATGAATAGATATTGAAACGGTTTATTTTGTAATTTGTTACAGCGTCTAAAATCAGTGCAAGGTCCAAACGTTTCTGGTTTTTCTTTGTTGATCGTGACAGACGGAAAGTGGCAAAATGATATTTTTAGGGTTCTTGAGAGTGAGATGCTTTTGCAACAAATGGACAATTTATGACCAAAGAAACAAAGAAGGATGCAAGCGAATATTTCAGAGATTCCTTTAAAGGGAAAACTACTGGACAAAGAAGCTGAAACCAAAATATGAACATTTTTTCGAGAGCTTGTTTTCTTTTTATACTCCTTCGTTACAAAATGCACAGGATGGTGTCGCATCCAGACAACATTAGGAAGAACTCAAAACAAGGTGGTGGAGAAAGTGCAGCTGTGACACTTTTTGCAACAGACTTTCAACTTGTTGGTGAGT
This sequence comes from Semotilus atromaculatus, assembly GCA_031834385.1. Classification (NCBI taxonomy): domain Eukaryota; kingdom Metazoa; phylum Chordata; class Actinopteri; order Cypriniformes; family Leuciscidae; genus Semotilus; species Semotilus atromaculatus. The sequence continues at coordinate 3,845,288 of JAULUF010000019.1, read as the reverse complement.
TTCTGCTGACAGAATGGCTGCAAAAAGAATCCAGAACGCTCTCTTCTCTTGCAAAATCTGATTTCAAAACGTGATTTCTTAGATATGGAGATGGAGAAATCTGGTTTTTGTTTGTATTTTGTACAAATTTCAAGCACACAATCTGGCCGATGGCTGTTCGTACTGGAAAAAGCTCAAAATCTCAATGATCCTGATGAAAAATACTTACAAAAAGCTTGAATTGAATATGAAATGAGAACCACTTTGTGTATTTATAATTATTTATGTATTTATTTCTAATCTTCTAGCTATTTATTTTATTTATTTGCTAGTTACCGTCAGTATTTATTTGTTGTTTGTACGTGAAAAACGACCCTGTCTCTGATAGGAGTCCCAATACCAAAGATGAATATTTGTCCTCCCTGAATGTCCAACGTTTCTCGTCTCCTGACCGCTGTGTTAGTATCTCGATAGACAGACTAGCGTACCCATCCATGTTCATCATTCACATGCTGCATGTTTAGACCCTTTAGGCCACAGCCTGACTGAACAGATCGAGACTCAGTGTGATCGTACAGTGGCACACAAGTGGCTATGAAGTCGAGATGCTCCTATATTTAGGATGTGTTGAACTGTGATCTCCTCACTGGAGTCCACATTTACTGTACGACGATCATACATGCTGCGCTGAAGTCTCTCGAGGCGGGCAGTCGAGGGAGAGATCGTCCCCTTTTCAATGCTCTTTCTCGTTCCCCTGTGTTTAACCTTTGCAGGGCATGTAGTGAGGCCCCTTCGCAACACGCACTTGAAAGAGGGCCCATGAAAGAGGCCATCGACTTTTGCCGACTTCAAAGAGGCCCTTTTTATCTGTGTCCTCTCGGTGGCTGGGGCCGGCGCTCGGCCAGGCCCATGGGCTTAGGGCGTTCACCAGGAGGGGTGGCAGATCAGAGGAAGGGGAGGGGTGGTGAATGGGAGTTTGGGGATGTGAATTAAAGTTTAATGAGCGACAATTGTAAGCGCACTGCGCGCAGGGCAAAGGGTGTCAGCTTGTGCGTCTCAACTCTCCAGGTCACCCTGTTGCAGCGCTAGTAGTTAACTGGGTGGGCCTCTCTTCTCGTAGAGATGTAAGGATTTAGGTCATTATAATTTGCAAAATTACAGCGGTAGATGGTTAGAGATCACTCGATGACCTGTAGCGTCCCAAAGATCACGTTTAGCAGATGACGGTTGACGTACGTTAGTGTTTGGCGCCTCCTGGTGGACACACTGTTCACACATTGACTTATTGTCAATGAAGAGGGTCACACGTAAATCGCGGCATATTCTCGTAGTTTTTAACCTCTTCGGATATATTTGGAAGAGTTACTACAGCGTGTAAATCTGAAGTAATAGTTCCATTCCGCTATCCCACCGAGGGGAACCCGTTTGGCCCTTTTTGTTCTACCCGACAGCTCTAATTTCATCTACCTCAACTGTGTGTGATGATGTGTCGTGTAGCTGAGATGTAACTGTACCAAAGATCCCATCCATTCAGGGAGCGTCTGTGCGTTACTAAGTTTTTATAGCCAAATGTGCTGGAATCAATCCGTGAACACAACTAAATCACAGCCCTACCTGCAGGCAGAGAGAACCTTGTTTGTTTGTGTTGAGCGTGTGTGTGTGTGTGTGTGTGTGTGTGTGTGTGTGTGTGTGTGTGAGAGAAATAAAGAGAGAGCGATTGAAGAACATTTATCAATTTAAAGACCAAATGGGAATGACAATCGGAGCAAGAAAGGGGATCTTGCTGATCTTATGATTGCTTATCCCTCCAAAAAGAAAAAAGAACCAAAGTGTTACCATGTAAAAGTGAGGATAGAGACCAAAATAAATGTTTGTCTCTACAAATATGATGCAATTATGTTCTAGCTGTATCATACGAATCACCCAAAAAATATATATAATTTTAGCAAACCTGATTGGATCACAACATAGGCTGACCGAATTCACTCTCACTGTTTTTTTGGGGTTTTTTTGCATCTGGAGATCCACTTATTGACAGTTCAGATAAGCAGACTTGAAAGGTAGCAAGTGTTTTTTGTTTTTCTTTTACCTATCATTCATTTGAAATCTCTTTCTGCCGGTGTGAACATCTGTGTCATTTTATGCCATTCTCTCCCTTGTGTTACCTTATGATATGAATGTGGCTAATCAACCAAAGGTGTAAAAATCACAGCAATCTAAATGTCAATCATAACTGGACATTGTGTGCTGATCTTGAAAAATCCTTTAATACCTCATGTGAAACTGTTCGTTGTGATGTTGCACTGAATAAAACCAAGTCATTTGTAAACATACTGAATAGAGTGAAAGCATATTTCCTTTAAAGCTTCAGAAATAGCCAAAGAAAACATTTAAAATTCAATATTTATTTTTTAAGATACTCATAAAATACATTTGGGATTTTGTTTAAAAGAAAATGTGAATAAAAAAAAAACATAGAACACATTTACTGTTAAGAAATTAGATAATAAAAATGTGCATTTCTTGTTTTGAAATATCAACAGGGTTTCATTTACATAACTGGGTAGCAGGCGTATGAGGCGATGCCACACATGTTGTTCTGGTTTCTAGCCATACGGATGTAGCCACCATCTCCAAATGTGGTACCCCAACTGTTAAAGCAAAAGAAAACAATCAGCATCTGCATTTATTCATCTAAGGCCTGGTTTCACAGACAGAGCCTAGATTATGCCTTAGTTTAATTAAGACATTTAAGTAGACTTTTATAAACATGCCTTAGAAAATAACATGACTGGTGTGTATCTTGAGACAAAACAATGGCACTGACATATTTTAAGACATGTCAGTGCAAGTTGCTTTCAGTTAAAACAGCTCAAACATGCATTTTAGTCTGGGATAGCTTGAGCCTTGTCTGTGAAACCGAGCGAATATGTTTTGTCCGAAAGTCTTTTACAAGACTTTGTTTTGAAACTCCTCTATTTCCACCTCCAAAAAAGACCCAGTCAGGTCATGCCAACAATATTTCACAATCATTCTGTTTGTACTGTACCTGTTTTTGAGCAGCCAATAGTCCTGTCCTGCCATTGCACCATATCCCACAGCCAGCACTGCATGGTTTATATCTTGGGTGCAGGATGGATCATTGTAAACTCCTGTGGACAGATGCGAGATAATATCATAATAGTTTCCAATAAAAATAAAAATAATTTCGACCTTCAATTTCCAAATTAAAAATCTAATCTGGTAATCGCTATGACTGAAATGTGTAGGAAAGAAACACTCACCACTGTGATACAGTATAAACCTAGGGTGGGTGGCATCAATGCCCACTGAAATAGGCCCAACACTGGCCAAAGCCTCCTTCAAGGCCTCTTCATCTCCCTCATGGACAGAATAGTACTTGGTGCAGTTTGCTGCACGCTGGGATGGATTGTATCGGCACTGCCCTTGCTGTAGGACAAATTTATTTATTAGACTATACTCATAATGATAATGATAATGGATTGCAGCTTTTAATGTGCCAAACACTGACAAATCCACTGATGTAGAGACCTGACATGTATTGCTAAAATTTTGCAGTAACAGTTCTTGTCACTTCTAATATGGATTGTTTTTTCATATTCTTTCTTCTGTAATTATAACTTGTGTTTTCTTCCCTTGGACCCACACAATCAACTTACCACTGCTTCATAAGGGTAAGATGAATCTGAGTCTATTCCGCCATTATCAATGATGTACTGAAAGGCCTGTTCCATATTACCACCATTGCAGCCCTTGTTTCCATAGTTGGAGGAACAGTCCACCAGGTTCTGAGGACTGAGGTCAACCAGCTTCCCTGTGGTCTTCATCAGCTGACCTTCAAGAGCCCCAACAGAGCTGAACGCCCAACAAGAGCCACATGCACCCTGACAGCAGAGACAAACGCATGATAAAACAACTCAAACAGGAAACACATTAACTGAGAAATAGTTTGCCTCCAACATATGATGGAAATATTAGGAAATTTATAGGAAATACTACAATGTGAAACTTGACATTTTTTAAATTACTTTTGTCTCTTTGTCTATCAAAAGAAACAAAAATAGCTGTCCAACCAAATAAAAAGCTACGCAGACACAGATATAAATGACCAAATATCAGATTGTATTCTCTCAAAATGTATGGTATAATACCTGGTTCTTCACACCGGAGACATATCCCTTCTCTCTCCAGTCCAGAGAGTCTGGGATAGGAGCCCCAGAAGAGCCCACGAATTCTGCCGTTTGCCTCTTAAAGCCAGGAGGAACACGAGTCGTGGCTAATGTTTGCAGGATCTCCTCCTTTGTCTGTGATTCAACACAAACAGAGAAATGTGAGTTTCAGATGATTAATTTGTTGCTTGCTTTGCAGAGCATATAGCCTATGCAGCTATCACCCTCTAGCCCAAGACTGGGGTTGAGCCTGGTCAGTATCTGGATGGGAGACCTTCAGGAAAACTAGGTTGCTAGGTGTTAGTGAGGCCAGCAGGGGGCGCTCACCCTGTGGTCTGTGTGGGTCCTAATGCCCCAGTATAGAGATGGGGACACTATAATGTCAAAATCACAATCCTTCGGATGAGACGTTAAACCGAGGCCCTGACACTGTGGACAAAAAAAATCCCAGGATGTGCTTCGAAAAAGAGTAGGGGTTTAACCTCGGCATCCTGGACACATTTGAACATTGGCCTCTGTCCATCATCATGGCCTCCTAATCATCCCCATATGTATATACTAATTTGCTTCATCCCTCTGTCTCCTCTCCACCAATAAGCTGGACTATGACTGCCATTGCATCATCCAGGCGGATGCTGGACATTCCCCCCTTCCATGTAATGAGCTTTGAGTACTCAGAAAAGCGCTATATAAATTTCACATATTATTATTATGCTTATCTTTATGGCTGTATCAATTCTAGATACTATTGCAAATTAGATCTAGAACTTATTGTAAGTAAAACATAAAAAAATTTAAATAACTGCAAAAAATAAAATTAATCATTGTATTCGTATGATGTATTGTTCCCTCATAAGTAAACAATGCTCAAATCTCACAGTAGTTTCATGCTAAAAATAGAAACAAGGAAATAAAAAAGTATTGCATCCCAGGAGATTTTTGTCTGACAAAAATCATGAACAAAAAGACAAGGCAAAAGGATTAATTAGACTCATGTTTTCACCATGTCACCCATGTGGTTCATGGCCAGGTCATATGAATGCATGCCCATGGAGGCCTCCAGGTTATGAAGGGTGATAAGTTGAAGGTTTTTCTCCCATAACTCCCTCCTGCCTAGTTCCTCAACCTGCCAATATGAACAAAAGACGATTCAACAATTTAATGCAGCAATATATGAAACTATTTACATCATGGTCAAAACTATTTATTAACTATTTATATAAGTCTCACATGAATAAAAATAAATTATCTATCAAAAAAGCCCATGAAAGAAGCTTTACCAGTTGGATGAGTATCAAGGAAGAGTTTGTCCAGATAAGCAAATCTGTTTTTTCTGAACATGTGATAAACAAAATATGATTCTAGCAGTGGAAGATCAGCTTTGGGATTATCAGATATGCTTATGAAACTTATGTTCTCACCTCAGTGGAGTAAAACTTGTCATGAGTCTTCTTCCACAACTCCCAGTGCTGGTTTAGATTGGAGTTGAAATGGGCCAGTGCTGCGCTACAACACACGGCAAACAGCAAGCTCCCGAACATCATGGCCTGACAAAAAAGAGCAAAAAGGCCCATAAAAGTTACTGACATGCATTAAAACTAGGGCTGTCAAATGATTAATCACGATTAATCGCATCCAAAATAAAAGTTTGTGTTTACATAATAAATGTGTTTGTACTGTGTAAAATGATTTTGTATATAGAAGTACACACACGTGCATTTATATATTTAAGAAAAATTTGTTATTTATATATAACATATTTAGATTTATATATAATATAAATTATATATAAATATATATATAGTATATACATGCAAATATTTCTTAAATATATACAAGCATGTGTATGTATTTATATATATATAAAATAATTATACACAGTACACACACATTTATTATGTAAACACAAACTTTTATTTTGGATGCGATTAATCGTGATTAATCATTTGACAGCCCTAATTAAAACATAAATATTTTATCTGTTAACAAAACAGATAAAAGTTGTTTATGTTTCTCTGTTTTTCTCACACATCAACACAGTATGAAGAGATTATTTCATTATTTTCACTTCTGAAACAATCTAGTTATTAACCTTTTCCTGTCTCTATTTGCTTATTGCTCTATTAAAAAGAGACGGAATCCATATACATATTATGGATTATAAGTGCATATATGTGATATCATTCAATGGTAATTTTGTTTATGTGGAGAAATTCAAAATAAAGTGAGGGGAAAAAAATAAGTCTCTTTCATGAAATAATCTATTATCTCTTTTATATATATATATATATATATATATATATATATATATATATATACACTCACCGGCCACTTTATTAGGTACACCTGTCCAACTGCTCCTTAACACTTAATTTCTAAGCAGCCAATCACATGGCGGCAACTCAGTGCATTTAGGCATGTAGACATGGTCAAGACAATCTCCTGCAGTTCAAACCGAGCATCAGTATGGGGAAGAAAGGTGATTTGAGTGACTTTGAACGTGGCATGATTGTTGGTGCCAGAAGGGCTGCTCTGAGTATTTCAGAAACTGCTAATCTACTGGGATTTTCACGCACAACCATCTCTAGGGTTTACAGAGAATGGTCCGAAAAAGAAAAAACATCCAGTGAGCGGCAGTTCTGTGGGCGGAAATGCCTTGTTGATGCCAGAGGTCAGAGGAGAATGGCCAGACTGGTTCGAGCTGATAGAAGGGCAACAGTGACTCAAATAACCACCCGTTACAACCAAGGTGGGCAGAAGAGCATCTCTGAACGCACAGTACGTCGAACTTTGAGGCAGATGGGCTACAGCAGCAGAAGACCACACCGGGTGCCACTCCTTTCAGCTAAGAACAGGAAACTGAGGCTACAATTTGCACAAGCTCATCGAAATTGGACAATAGAAGATTGGAAAAACGTTGCCTGGTCTGATGAGTCTCGATTTCTGCTGCGACATTCGGATGGTAGGGTCAGAATTTGGCGTCTACAACATGAAAGCATGGATCCATCCTGCCTTGTATCAACGGTTCAGGCTGGTGGTGGTGGTGTCATGGTGTGGGGAATATTTTCTTGGCACTCTTTGGGCCCCTTGGTACCAATTGAGCATCGTTGCAACGCCACAGCCTACCTGAGTATTGTTGCTGACCATGTCCATCCCTTTATGACCACAATGTACCCAACTTCTGATGGCTACTTTCAGCAGGATAATGCGCCATGTCATAAAGCTGGAATCATCTCAGACTGGTTTCTTGAACATGACAATGAGTTCGCTGTACTCAAATGGCCTCCACAGTCACCAGATCTCAATCCAATAGAGCATCTTTGGGATGTGGTGGAACGGGAGATTCGCATCATGGATGTGCAGCCGACAAATCTGCGGCAACTGTGTGATGCCATCATGTCAATATGGACCAAACTCCCTGAGGAATGCTTCCAGCACCTTGTTGAATCTATGCCACGAAGAATTGAGGCAGTTCTGAAGGCAAAAGGGGGTCCAACCCGTTACTAGCATGGGGTACCTAATAAAGTGGCCGGTGAGTGTATATATATATATATATATATGATCTTTCTATTCATAAAATAATTCTGCAAAAAAAACATTCAACATTAATAATAAATATTTCTTGAGTATTTCTGATTTCTGAAGGATCATGTGACACAAAAATTCCCGCTTTGCATCACAGAAATAAATTACATTTTAAAACATATTACAATAGAAAAAATTTATATTAAATTGTAATAATATTTCACAATATTACTATTTTTCAGTATTTTTTATCACATATATTCAGTATTGGTGATCAAAACAATTTTCTTTCAAAAACCTTCACAAATCTTACCAACTCCAATCTTTTGAACAGTAGTATATATTTATATGCGTAGTATATACATATATACAGATATCTATGGAGTGAAACACTGTCATCCTGATTTTTCTATTTGAAAATCAAATCCATACAACGTGGTTTTAACTAAAACCAGTCAATACCTCAAAACTGAAAGAGAAACCTTTTGAGAAAAAATATCAGAAAAGAAGATTGACGATACAAAAAACTATACATAGGCCTACATATTAAAACGATACATGAAAGTGAACAAGAAATGAAACTCAGATGTCTCGTCTCACCTGTACACTCTCGTCAAGCTGCACTTCGTCGTCTGTAGAGGAAGTGATAATGAATTGAATTTCCTGGTTACTTTGCTTTTATTTTGTTCCATCACGTGCTAATCTCTGCCCATTGTCACATGGCACAGTTTAATTTTTGCTTATCCTTGTTACGTGAGTAAAAAAAACAAACGATTTAATTAAAATGAATAAATTATTGTTGTTGGATCACCACATAGGCTAACAGAATTCGCTCTCTCCCCGGAAAACCATCTCTAGGCTACATTTTTGGCTTCTTGAGATCCACTATATCAATACTTGAGATTAGCCAAATGAAAAGGTAGTTTGGTAAAGTCAGCTTTTCTTTAAATCCTTTGACTTCGGCCATTAAATCATTAATTTTTATAAATTGATAGATAAAGGGTCTTGCATATTTGTTTCTGAATAACATCGGAAATTGCAAATCAATTAGTGATGTAAACTAATAACATCGCTAGTAAAACGTATAAAACAATTACATAAAACAATTACATACACGGGCAGTTCTTATCCTTTTTGAGGCGGTCTGAACGTGAACAACAGCCACAAGCAAATTAAATGTTGGTGAAAAACCCCCATCTAGTGGTGAAATTAGTATTAGCATTAACAAATCAAATTAAAACATTCCAAACAAATACTTCTACAGTAAAACAATTGTCCATTTTGATTTCATGGTGACTGAGGCATGCTATTGGGTAAGTTGCACACTTTAATTTATGACTTGAGCATTTTACACAATTATTAGCAATACATCTCTAGTTCAAAGTACACAACTTACCCAATTAACTATGTCTCAGTTACCATGAAATCAAAATAGACAATTTTAGTTAATGCAATATTTCAGTATTTATCAATGACTTCTGTGTTTATCTTTTTTTTATTATTTATGTGGACCCTCATAACCTTTAATCAAAACAACATCCCCTCTCTCTTGCAGCGACATCTCTTCACCGATGACAAGTTTACTGGGGCAAGAGTGACAACCTATCACTAATGAGGAAACAGCAATAACAAACCACAAAGATCCAGTCAAGTCCCAATGAACAATGATTTTTTTTTCTTGTCCGTGAAGCAATTTATGGGACGATTTAAGGGGTCACACATTGGACAGCTAAAAGAGTTAGAATCCTTCCACACCACATGGATTTCCATTAAATGTATTATCCCAAAAGCAGACATTTTTACAGACAAGTTTATCTTTCTCTGGATTGACATGAATTTATATATATATATATTTATATATATATAAATAAATAAAAAAGCATAATACTCCTACATCTTACTTTCAAAACATGTCAATTTTTTCCCACCCCTAAAAGCAAATTTCAGCACCACTAATTCATGAAGTAAAATTTTTCCTACAAGTAGTAGATTCACCGTTTTTGACTGGAGCACACGAGTGCAGAATGACAACATATGCATTGTCCTACCCGCATCACAGCACAGTTTCAGACAAACCCTTTAATACCTCACATGAAACTTTTGTGATGTTCCACTGCCCATTTGTAAACATACTGAATTGAGTGAAAGCATATTCCTTTTAAAGCTTCACAAGCCAGAACACATTAAAATTTCAATATTTATTTATAAAAGATTATACATTTGTATATTTAAAAAAGAGAGAGGGAAATGGAAAAAGATTTTAAAAAAAAGAGAGAACACATTTACATCCAAGAAATTATAAATATAAAACAGTAAATATCTTATTTTGATACGTTCACACATTTCAACAGGGTTTCAGTTAGATAACCGGGTAGCAGGCGTATGAAGCGATGCCACACATGTTGTTCTGGTTTCTAGCGATACGGATGTAGCCACCATCTCCAAATCTGGTACCCCAACTGTTAAAGCAAAAGAAAACAATCAGCATCTGCATTTATTCATTTCAATGTTTTGACAGAGATGGTCTGCTTTTACAAGACTTTACAAAAAGTATATTTCTCATGAGTGGGTACATTTCCAGAACCAGACCATTTGTGATCACAAAACTTCACATTGATTCTGATTGTACCTGTTTTTGACCAGCCAATAGTCCTTCCCAGCAATCGAACCGTATCCCACAGCCAGCACTGCGTGGTTTACTTTTTTGGTACAGGTTGGGTCATTGTAAACTCCTGTGGACAGATGCAATATAACGTCACAGCCCTAACAAGAATTTGATCTGATTTAAAAGGTAAAGAGAAAGAAGTACTTACCACTGCGGTACAGTATAAACTGAGGACGGGTGGCATCAATGGCCACTGAAATAGGTCCGACACTGGCCAAAGTCTCCTTCAAGGCCTCTTCATCTCCGTGACTGACAAAATAGTACTTGGTGCAGTTTGCTGCATGCTGGGATGGATTGTATCTGCACTGTCTTTGCTGTAGGACACATTTATTTATTACAATTACACATTTGACCTATAATGACAATATTGCAGATTTTTTTTTTTTTTAAGACACATGCTCCAAACTCTGATAAATGTAAAGTCAGCAATGTAGAGACCGGTCTGTAAATGTATGGATCAGAATCTGCGGTAGCAGGCCCTGTCAATTCAAATATGCAACCAAAAATGTGTGCCTAAAGTTTCTTCAAGTGTAATTATTAGATGTAAATGTTGTTTCTTCACTTGGACCCACAAACAACTTACCACTGCTTCATAAGGGTAAGATGAATCTGAGTCTATTCCACCATTATCAATGACGTACTGGAAAGCAGCACTCATAAAACCACCATTGCAGCCCTTGTTTCCATAGTTGGAGGAACAGTCCACCAGGTTCTGAGGACTGAGGTCAACCAGCTTCCCTGTGGTCTTCATCAGCTGACCTTCAAGAGCCCCAACCGAGCTGAACGCCCAACAAGAGCCACATGCACCCTGACAGCAGAGACAAACGCATGATAAAACAACTCAAACAGGAAACACAAACTTTTGGATTACAAAGTCTTATGAGGCAGCAGAAACATTGTTCTGACAATGCGGTTTTTAGTTGCTGATTTTTGAATTTCCAACTCATTGTAGGGGAAGTTACAAAAAAGGGGAAATAAATTCCCTCCGACACTGACAGGACAATAAGAAAAACAAAAGGAAGTGAAACTTTTTTTTTTAAATCTATGTGACCGTTTTCTGACAGAGAATGGAGCCAATTAATTGAACATCATGAGAGCACAGCTAAACCACAATCAATGTCTCAGCGATTTTCCCAGGGTTGGTACTGAAACCAGTACCCACGTAACCGGATCGAATCAAAAACTAATATTTGGTGCCATTTAAATGCCTGAGCTGTCGATTGAAATATTTGCCCTCTGGTTCTCCAAAACAGATGCAAGAAGCATCATCGCTGCATGTGATCGCTAGTTAATCCTTTGAGTGTATGATTGATCACACCGGTGTGAGTAGAACGTTCTGATCATCAACCGTTCAATTCAAATGTGCTTTCGAGCACTGGCGCTAATAGCTGTCATAAATCACAACTATTCAGGGTCTTCAACCATATAAGACTTATTTTAGGTTTCAGACCTTTAAATACACAAGTACTAGCAAAACAATACATTTTATAGTTTGTAAAATACACACTGAGGTCTATGGAACAATCCGTTCCATTATAAATTGATGGTGTAGGGAACTAAAATTTACTCTATTCTTCTCACACTTCACTGGCGACTTGCATGCATTTCGGGAGAAGAGGATGCATTGAGTTGTTGTAAATCTGACAATTCTCTGAACTGCCACTAATATGGTGCCAATTGTGCATTATAGATTAGGGGGGTTAGGTGGCTTAGGCTATGTAAATTTGTTGTGTTTTGTATTTAGTCTACTTATACTTAAATATTTAAGTATACTTACAAAATCTTAAATATATTGTTCAATTTTAAGAATCTTTTGTTCTATTTTTTTTTCTTCAAAAAGCCGTTCTCTAAATGTCATTCACCATTCATCTTTTTAAGGATTGTTTATGTTTTTTAAAGGGCCCCTATTATGGATTTTTGAAAATGACCTTTCATGTAGTGTAACATAGCTCTAAGTGAGTGAAAACATCCTAACTTTTTAGATATTTGGACTGGAAACAAGACGCATACTAAATAAGAAACGCTTTTTTTGCAGTGTAGGAAACTTTAAAATAACATAATAGGGTCACTTTAAAGTACTGGTTTAGACACCGGTACAGTTATAGAAGTATCGATTTGGCACTGGTATCCAAAAAAATTAATAAAAATACCCAACCCTATTTTCCTTTGGCAAACTTAAAATGTAGTCAGTCCAGAAGTTATACAAGCGGTCTTCATGCTACATAATAAATTTATATAGATGAATAGCAAAACAAAAGCAAAGCAAATTGAGCAGAGATCATACAATCAGATATTTAGTACATTAATACCTGCATTTTCACACTGGAGACATATCCCTTCTCTCTCCAGTCCAGAGAGTCTGGGATAGGAGCCCCAGAAGAGCCCACGAATGTGGCGGTTTGCCTCTTTAAGCCAGGAGGAACACGAGTCGTGGCTAATGTTTGGAGGATCTCCTCTGTCGTCTGTGAATCAATATGACACAAAATATAAATAGTTGAACAGTAAGAAGTTACACTATAGCTGTACAATCGAGTAAAGAAAACAGAAGAAAAAAAAAGTTGATCTGTGAACAAATCTTTCATTAGCTTCATGCTAGATAAAGTAGTGTCACATGTCAGGAGAGATTTTTTTTTTCTCTTGTGAAAACTGGAAGATTGTGCAAGCAGATAAATCATGAAAGAAGAAACGAAGACACATGAGTGTGCGCGCTCGCTCTCTCACACACACACCATGTCACCCATGTGGTTCATGGCCAGGTCATATGAATGCATGCCCATGGAGGCCTCCAGGTTATGAAGGGTGATAAGTTCAAGGCTTTTCTCCCACAACTCCCTCCTGCCCAGTTCCTCAACCTGCAACACATTACAGGGATCACACATGTTATATGTTTGTGTGAGACTACCATCATTGCATTTAATACTGATATCCTTTGTTAATACTTTAATTTTGAAATCATTCATATTTCAATACATTTACATCAATGTATGGATACCGTCACCATCATTTAAAGCTAATCGTGAAATTATTAGTCTCACAAGAACACCCCGGATAACCATTATGAAAAAGAAGCTGTAAGTATTGTAAATGAAAGATCAGCTATAGGATTATCAGATAGATGCTTATAAAACTTATGCTCTCACCTCAGTGGAGTAAAACTTGTTATGAGTCTTCTTCCACAACTCCCAGTGCTGGTCTAGATTGGAGTTGAAATGGGCCAGTGCTGCGCTACAACACACGGCAAACAGCAAGCTCCCGAACATCATGGCCTGACAAGAGTTACTGGCATGCAATAAAACATCAATATTTTTTCTGTTAATATACTCTCATTGAATCATGTTGACACATGGCCTAAATGTTATATCAACCACAGTCAGACGTGATCAGTTCAGTGAAGCAGACTTCTAAAACGGTCTTGTTGTTCGTTTTAAAATGTTCAGATCTAAAAGAAATGCGGCCATCCTGATTTTAGGAAGGAAGGAACCGAACGAAGTAGCAGAAGTAGACCAGAAAAAAAGTTAAAGTGAAATCCAAGTAAAAAAAAAAAAAAAAAACGAAGTAAATCAATGGATGATAGTACTGAAAAAACGTTTAAACCAGATGGATTAGGGAGGCAAAAAAGACAATTTTACAAGCGAACCACATAAACGGAGCAAGAGAACACAGGCTATGAAGAAACGGAAATTAAACTAAGATGGGAGTTTGATCGACTTCATCTGATCCTTCATTCAACAAATTTATCTCTAATTTAAGTAGGCATTTTGCCTTTAAACGCAGTTACTACAGACGAATAATAAAACACTGACAACATTTCAAATATTTGAGGAAAAGGGCTCATAAAACCAGTCACCACCACTAAAACCAAAAGAGAAACATTTTGAGAGAAACCGCCGACAAAGGCGTCTTTTATCAAAAATATACGACGTGAAAGTGAACAAGAAATGAACTCGGATGTGTCTCGTCTCACCTGTGCACTCTCGTTAAGAGATACACTTCTTGTCGTTTGTCGAGGAGCCGATGAGCGTCTGTAATTTCCTGCTTCCTTTGCTTTTATTTTGTTCCATCACGTGCTAATCTATGCTTATTGCCATATGGCACAGTCTTAGCTTACTTTTTGCTTCGCCCTATTATATGTTAGTATAAAGAAAATGATAATTTAATGGAAAAAATTATTAATAAATAAACATAATCGGCTATTACGTTAATATGGCTTCTAGTTAAACAATTATTTTAAAAATATTTTTTATTTTTTAAATATTTAAATATGTATTAATCCTTATTTAAGCGAATTATATAAAATATAAAATAAACATACTTTTAATATTAAACTAATTATATATAATTAGACTCTAATTAGACAATTAGATATAGATGAATGGTGTCTTATGCAGTAGGCTAACCTAAAAATGTGTCCGATGTGCTTTGTTTAATTATAGTTTTATAGGGGTTTTCCAACAGCGAACACCTTTTACTCTGAAACTGTTAAGAAAATACCAGCAGTTTACAGCTGTCCTGCTAAAATAGGTGTAATAGCCTAAGTATAAGAAATAGCCTACACGTCGCTATCAAATAGCATGTTGTCTAGGTAGGCAGCTCACTGGGTTCTAAAAGAGTTTCCTACGCTTATTTGAAAACAAGAAGGTTTTTATTCTGTTTTCTCGTGTCGTGTTTGTGTCGCCATCTAGCGAAATTAGTATTAAACACCGGAATAAGATAGGTCTGCTCGAGTGTCTTAACTCGATGCACACTATTTTTGTTTCAGACAATATATAGAACACTTGATTACAACGTGGTAGTTGAGGCTTAAATACATTATTATCATGTAGGTTATTATCAAAGTTTATTGAATAGGATAAATGCCTTGAGATTAACCATCTCGTTTTCGAGGGGGTCCTAAAATATATGAAATTACACAAGAAACAGGAAGACAGTCAGAGGAAATCATGTGGTTAAAAACAGCATTAGCCTATTTGAGCACAGTAGCATGACATAAACACCTGTCTGGTTTGTTTCAGAGAGTTTGTAGGCTATTAGGTTTTAGCAGAACATGTTTTCTTACTATTGCCCAATGTTAAAAAGCCACATAACCATAGGGTACAGGAACAATGAGACCTATTTTTTTCCTTTCATGATGCATTTGCTGATCACTTGCAAAATTAGTCATCATCATGATTCAACAAATATTTGTGCTGAACTGGTGCTGATTTCGATGGAATGAAAATAATCACATTTAAAATGATTAAATGTGTGTTGCTAAGGGGACATCTTCTTTAACATTAATTGAACTTACAATCCAAGCTGAGAGATAATTCTTATTTGTCTCTCAGAAAAGAGAATTTATTATATTGTTATGGAGTTTTCAGAACATTTATCAGCTCAGGTCACATTTATCTGGGGTCTGTGGTAATATTTTAGAACAAAAGCTTTATGGAACATTGTGAAATATTCTTTGAACAATAATTACAATGAAAAAATATCCATGAATGCCTCTGACAGCCATCAATCTAAGAATCCCGACCTGACACTTGAAAATGTGGCACTGCACATGTAAAATTGTATCTATAGACAAACTGAACTTAAATGTGATTGATTCACTTTTAGCAAATGTGAAATAAAATAAATGTTTTAAATATTATTTATCCCTCTTTAGCACTAATAGTGGCATGTATTACTGTGTATTATGTATATTATGAATGTATTACTGAAGTTCTGATGTTGTATTCTTTGTTTTCAGGATGAGTTTTTATATAGTCAAAGTTCAAAGATTTTAAGTTAAAATTACTGAATGTGAACACAAAAGGGGAAAGCTGAGTCATTCATCTGATGAGGAAGTGGTTCAGTTATGGTCATATGATTTCTTACTACAAAACATAACTGTCATAATTTTTGTTTAAACAGTGCCATGTTTTGTAGTCCTTTGTAGTTTTTCTTGTTTATTAGTCTCCCCAGGTGTTTCTAATTAGCCCCTTCCCCTTGTCATCTTGTTTAACGTTAGCTTGTTTGCCTGTGTAAACCTCTGTGCTTCAGTTGTTGTTTGTCGGTCATTGTTGCTTGTAGCTGTTTCCATTTCCTTGTTCATATCCTTTAGTTCCTTGTTCTGTTGTTTGCCCTGGATTACCTGTTTGTTTCATAAAAGTAGTGCTTGCGTGTGGATTCTCTCTCCGCTTCATTACAATAGGATAGTTTAGCTCTTAATTCTACTGTATGTGCTGTCTTTGATTTCTTTTCTTGGCTTCTTTTGGTTTCAACTTCCCCAAATAAATTCTCTGATGCTTTCTCTTCCACCTCAGCAAAACTAAGTCTTCATAAACACATACGCTTACATGGTTTATAGAAACGTTCTCAGAATTCAAAATAAAGGGATTGGCACTCATGTTTTATTCTCTGAATTTCAATGTACATAATGTTTCTGTACAGAGGAGTGGTATTGACTTGTATTTATTTAAATGTTAGTAGTGTGACCTTTTTTACATTAGAACTTTACATTAGAAAATTATCATTTTGAGGTATTGTAAACAGTAAGATACCTTCACCCAAGTATGATGTACTCAAAATTAACAGTTTTATTTAATATGGTAATAAAAAGCCTGTGGTAATTTATATAATCAAAATATAAAACAGAGATCTCAGATCCCACCAGGGGAGTAAGAAAAAAAAAACTTAGCAGACCGTATACACAATATCAAAACTTCCCTTTTGAATTTCAAATATTGCACAAAACAGTTTTGACTGCATTGGATTAAAAACAAGACATCTAAGGCACAAGAGAAAAAATTCACAAACTTGTGGTATTAAAATGAATATATGTTGGAGCACAATGATAGTGATAATGAGTCCCTTTTGTTATTGGTTAGCAGCAGACAAGTTTGGTCGCTTGTGAGTTCCCTGCTTCCAGCTCTCACATGACTGGGTAACTGGCCAGGCTGGCAATACCACATGCATTGTTACGGTTACGAGCCATCAGGACATACCCCTTCTTTCCCCAGTCTTCACCCCAACTTCAGAAGCAGAAAAAAAAAAACAGATGGATTAGGAGGAGAAACTACTAAATGCACATTTATTTTTTAATTTATTTTTAAATTAACTTAAAATGTCCTCATTTTATTTTAAATTAAATATAAATTACATATTTACTTTATTTTAAATTGAATAATTTTATTTAAATCATTTATTTATTATTTTAAACAAATCTGCTCTCTTGAAGAACAGATTTCTCTCACCTGTTCTTCACAATCCAGTACTTTTTGCCTTTCGGTGTGACTCCGTAACCAACAGCTAGCACGGCATGGTTGACATCATCCTTGTTGCAGTTGGGATCATAGTACACACCTAGAAATGGGTTTTGGACATAGTAAAGGTCAAGCTTTTAGTCTTATTAGTAACCTTTATTTTAAAGATTTCAGCAAAACAACACAAATCAGACAATATAGATGTAGATGTTAAGTACCGCTTTTGTAGTACAGGAAGGTGGACTGCATGGCATCTATACCCACTGACACAGGTCCCACCTTTGCCACAGCAGAAGTCAGTGCCCTCTCATTACCCAGAGGAATCTCTTTATAACCTTTACAACTGGCTGCTCTTGCTGAACTGTTGTAGGCACATTGCTGATCCTGCAGGGGGCAGTAGTGAGATTAACAAATGATGACTGTCAACAGGTAAATCATTGGTTGGCTGTGACCTTAATCCAATAATTTAAATTAATCATTGGGGGGGGGGGGATTTGCTTCAAAAACACGAAAAAATTATTTGCCTTCTAAGTCAGTTATAGCGTATAAGGATGTGGTCACATTTACCGTGACTCTGCGAAATTTTAAAGGTCAAATCCAGTCATTAAAATATGAATCAACACAATTGAAAGTTCCGCATGAGGGCGAAAAAATTCCCAATGCAGATTATGCTCAAGCTGGTTACATGAATTTGCTGTGCTGACCAACAGAAAGTGTGTAAACAGTGCTTCACATTAGAGGATGACACGGGAGTGGATTTTCACTCCTGTCCCGTCTCACTCCCATAGAAAGAAATCTTGTCCCGTCCCACTCCCAGACCAAAGTTTAAAAAATAATCCCATCCCATCCCGCTCCTGGTAAATTGACTCCCACTCCCATCCCGCTCCTGTTTAAACTGACTCCCGCTCCTGTACCGCTCCCATATATATTTTTTTCTTCAATTAGTGTTTAGTTAATACATAGAATTTGATTTAATCTGCTCTGCATCCTGTTTTAGACCTGTTTTTGTGCCTCTTCAGACCGCTCGTCCCTGAATCACTTGCATACTTGACTAAGACTAAGCATGTCAAGCAGCGTACATCGTGCTATCACCGTCACATTCTACTCTCATAAATTTAATTAATATTTCAGACTTTCCGACCAGTTCTGTGAACTTAATAGACATGTCATTACTTCTGACTTTGCGCTGTAAATCATTTTTTGCCACATCGACTTCTCCGCGGCTGTTAGCTCCCTCCATCACTCTTTGAATTCCGGCGGTAAGCCGTGACAAAAAGCACTGATGGCTTGTTCTGGGACGGCTGGGTCGTGTAGTTATTTTTTAATTGCGTTACATTGTAGGCGTATTAAAAGGAAACTAAAAAATGGTGCATTTACTTTTTTCTTTTTTTGTCGTCTTTGCTATTGGTTGATTCCCGCTCCCGTCTGCTCCCGTTAACCATTTATCCTGTACCGTCCAAATCCCGTGATTAATAGCAAAGATGACTCCCATCCTGCAGGAATCCCACGGGAATCCCGTGACCCGTGGGATTCCCGAAAAAATTTCAGCCTCTACTTCACATGTCACTACATTCTTAGAAGAAAAGTTTCTATACAGAACTTTAAAGGGTTCTTTTAGACACTTCATAGAACTTTTCAGTGTTTCCCATCTTTGGATTATTTTTATGGATTTAGTTTTAACTCTTAATTTTAATGAAATTTTATTAATTAAAAATCTCATAAACAAACTGAAATATCCATTAAATATCCATATCCATTAAACGTAAAACATAAAGAGGAGAAGTTATTTTTATAAAACATTACGAGAGCACATGGATTAAAAAAAAAATTATTAAGATTTGTCAATTTTGATTTCATGGTGTCTTTAAGGCTGACTATTTACCGTTCCAACATAGGGGTAGCTCTCCTCTGAATCAATGCCTTGGTTGTCTGCGACGTATTTGAAAGCATTTGTCATGTATCCTCCACCACAGCCGTCATTTTCAGTCACACAGTCCACCAGGTTCTGGGGACTGAGGTCTACCAGTTGACCTTTGGTCTTCTTCAGCTGACCTTCCAAGGCCCCAACAGAGCTAAAGGCCCAGCATGAGCCGCACGAACCCTGAGGAGAGCAAGAGAAAAACAGCACTTTACTTAGAAGCAGACTAAACTCTACTGATTTAAAAATATAATCTTAATCGTTTTAACCACTGGATGGCGCCCAAGTACAATGATAACTGTAGTTGGCTTGAAATCTAAACAGATGAAGCCAATGGTTATAATGATAACCCTCATTCTGTGGAAAATTGTTTGAAAGCACATGTCTTACAACCAGGAGTTAATATGAGGATGATGATAAGGTTAATCAAGTGAGAGATTTTCAGAATGAAGAAATTTACTGGAATATTTTGTAATTTCCTCACTTGGTTCTTGACAGAAGTGACATATCCCAGTTTACGGTAGTCAATTGATTTGGGCAACTTCTCCATTGTGTCACCTGGCACGTATGTGTTTGTTGAGTCCCGGTACATGGGCATTTGGAGTCCCATCACATTCTCTGCCACTTCTTCTAATGTCTGCAGAGAGATAAGAATTGGACAAAAAGGATCTCGCTTCTAATTGCTGACCAATCCTCAAAAACATTAACAAGTTAGATCTAGTTTCAGTAAACAGGCTTTTAAAATACATATTTTGTTAAAGTAACATTCCTGTTGTCATAATCTTACTTATCTGCAAAACAGCAAAATAATGTTGAATTTTGACACCTTAATCTTAAACTGGGCAGTTTCACACACACACACACACACACACACACACACACACAGGTTTGTTTTTGTGATTTATGAGGACATTCCATAGGCGTAATGGTTTTTATACTGTACAAACTATATATTCTATCCCCTTACACTGCCCCTGTCCCTAAACCTACCCATCACAGGAGACATGCTGCATTTTTACATTTAAAAAAAAACATTGTTTTTTATGTTTTTTAAGCTATTTGAAATATGAGAACTCATGCAATGTCCTCATAAGTCACGTGTAAGTTGCAATACCAGTGTAATATGCATGTCATTATACACATTTGTGTCCTCATATATCACAAAAACAAACACACACACACACACACACACACACACATATATATCTATATATATATATATATATGGGTTAAGCGTTTCACAGCAGTCAAATATTAGTATACCGGTATACTTACCATATCTCCAAAATGGTTCATGCCCAGATTATAGGTATGAATCCCCAGTTCATACTCTTTGTTATGGGCCTCAATAAGCAGCATGTTCTTCTCCCAAATCGTCCGTCGAATAGACTCTTCATCCTGCGCACCATGAAACACACATGTAAATACTTGACACAAATAATGAGTAATACCGAATAAAATTATTGCTGTAGAGCATGAAAAAATAAAGCCCCATCAGAAAGTGACTTAAAAACAAAAAGTCATAAAAACAAAACCGATAATCTAATTCAAGTCCCCCTGTGGTGAAAAAAAAAAATCAAGCTTTTGTTTACATGACTATGTGGTGTTTTTAATATGCTTTAAGACAAATCATGTACAATTGCATAAGTCGAAATAATTGCTGAGTATTTTCTCCTTAAAACTGCATTGAACCAAAGAAAATCTATAAAACACAGTTTGAAATAGCTGTTGTTTCTGATGTCACAAACAGCTGGTGTGTGGAGGCTAATTTGCATATTCATAGAACCTCATATACTAAATGAGGCATGGGTATAGAGTTACATTCTATTGCATATTACATTCTATCTACCGGTATTTTAAGGCATGAAGATTTTTTCAAGGAAAAAAACATTTAAATACATAATTTTGGTGATCAAAGATGAGTTTTAAAGGGATAGTTCACCCAAAAATGAAAATTCTGTCATTATTTACTCACCCTCAAGTTATTTCAAACCTGTATGAGTTTCTTTCTTCTGTTGAACACAAAAGAAGATATTTTGAAGAATGTTGGTGACCAGACTATTGCTGGACCCCATTGACTTCCATAGTATCTTTTTTTCCTACTATGGAAGTCAATGGGGTCCAGCAACTGTCTGTTGACCAACATTCTTCAAAATATCTTCTTTTGTGTTCAGCAGAAGAAAGAAACTCATACAGGTTTGAAACAACTTGAGGGTGAGTAAATTATGACAGAATTTTCATTTTTGGGTGAACTATCCCTTTAAGGGATACAATTATTGACTACAGGGGGATTTTAACTATTGTATCACCTGGATGAAACAGAATTTGACTATTTTGTCTTTTTAGGATGCTACTCACCAGGCCATTGTACTCCCTGCTATGGGTGATTTTCCAGCTCTCCCATGCTTCATCCAGTGAGAAATTGTCCAGAGTGTGAGCTAGTCCACACCACACCACCACGAGAATAGGAATTCCACCAAATGTATACATAATGCCCTGAAAAACAACCATACAGCCAGAGGTGTAAACCCACTATACTATAACATGTTCGTGCAACATCTACGTGGGTGCGTGTTAACCGTAAACCACACGCAAAACCGAACCCCCCACTGAAACCTATATAGGTCAGTTTAGAGAAGTAAGGATTGAGTGGTTGTCCGAAGTGAGGAAGAAGAAAATGACTGTCTACATGAAAAAAATAGCATTAAAGGTAGCCTACCTATTCATTAAAAAAGTTTCGTGAACAACAAAAAGAAAGCGAAAGTAGGGCTATAGCAACAATGCTGCACAAAGTACTTCAAATGTTTCGATTTTTAATAGCCTATTTTACCCATGTTAAAACATATTAACAATGTTAACTCTATTTAAGATGATAGAAAAATAAACTACGGAGTGACGATGAGGAACGGTTAGCCTACCTACCTGGATGATTTCCAGAAGTTCAGAACAAACTGGTTAGTCGACGAGACGACGACCTTTTTATATGCTGGAGTTTTGAGGAAGTTACTCTTGTTGCGGGAAAGGGGAGAAGTCCCGCTGCATCTGGAATCGCTAAAACACTAGCCAAGAGCGATGATGTCAGTTGTCGAGTTACAGTTTTAGGAAAAGTGGGAAGTTGGGAATTGTGTATCCTACCAAGGTCGTGAAAAACAGATTTTATATGAAATTAAAATGTATTTAGCCTATCTAACACCACCACCACTAACAACAATATAATACTTTAGAGATCCCTTAATTATGAACTAAACCTTACAGTTGCCAGATAGATAGATCCATAATTTTACACAAATAAGAAGTTTTACATAGGCTATTGAATTTGGTGCAGCGTTTCCTAAAGTTTTGCTTATTGACGCCAGGTTTTTTGGGGGGTTTTTTGCCATTGATTTTCATTAGCATTTATACTTAGCTAGGCCTATAACAAAAGAAACAGTCACATCCAGCTTTTCAGGCAATTGTATTTCTGTGGATCCTGCAAAAGTATGGATGTGGTGAAGTAATGCACATTTTCTCATCTTAGTTCATAACCTTCTTCAGTAAGTTCATCTTCAGTCATCTCACATTTCCAGTAGGTCAGGGGTTTTTTTTCCGCTGGAAGACATATGACTTAAAACTTGACTGATTTGATGGTATCAATAAATAGAACCTCTTTCTGAGCATCATTCTCCAGTGGCCCTGTTAGCTTGTTATGAACACTTCCCCTTGTTAGTCAACAACTTGAGTTACCTGCTGCAATTATGTGTCAGTGTATGAGGTCTACATGAAAATTGTCCCATGATTTACTATAGGCATGCGGTCAGCACTAAGATATAAATGTATGTCGAGGAAAGTCCCCTTAGTGTTCATGCTATGTGCAGATTACTCACAAACATACAAGCAAATCCATAAATATCACAGGCCAAAAGCATCATAGCCTGCTGACATGGTGACAAGACAAGCAGACTAAGAACTATTTCAGCTTTTGAATATAGGGAACAAAAAACATGTGCCAGATTTATTCAATCCACTTTAAACACTGACTGGATTAGTTAAATTTGCACAAATGGTTTGTGTTTCAATTCGTTGAGCACTACTGTCGTTGAGCACTATAAAACACTGCACTTCTTAGAACTCAACACTTTTTTTTTGTAGTGTAGTGTAACAAGACTCTCTTCCCCTTTTTCTGCATTTAAGCCGAGTAAGATTAATGTACACTAAAAATAAACTTTCAGATACTTCTGTGCATCTTGTTAAATGTAATTTCTTTGGTCAAACACTGTTGACTATTAATTTGATATTATTACATATTAACTTACCCGAAAGGAAGGATTGAGTTTGACCCAGATACATTAAATGATTGAAGCATTTTTCAGTAATACACACCTGCTCATTCATGCGTTACAAATTTTTTTTTTTTTTTTTTTGCTGGTTAATCTGATCCTGATTAGAGCCTGTGGTGTGAGCGAGTGTCGTTTTTCTAAATCATTAAGGATTAAGCCTCATATTTCTAGACTTTTTGTGAGTGCAGATATTGTCGGTGTGAGCACAATTAAATTGTTGTGAAATTATTACTATTGTATAAATATTGAATTAAAAAGCTCGTCACAACTGTTGAATCATGTTACGCAGCAAAAAACCCTCCCTCGAGTAGCTGTTGGCAGCAAACTCAACATCTGTTTCCTATAACTTTACATTCCAGTCTAACCACACAGCTAAAGAAGCCCAGAATGCCTTGCTGCAGTCATGTGTCTGATCCCATGACTATCACGAGACTTTTGATTCAAAGTTTTTTTTTACAGATTATTGTTCAGAATGAGAACAACAGATCATGCATCAAACTTCCCTTTTTGTATATTGTATATGGTTATACACTACCAGTCAAAAGTTTGCACACAACTAGCTATACCTATTTTTTCTTTTTACATTTTAGAGAAACAGTAAGTTTTTAAGAGATTTTAAGTCCTTCAAAATGATGAAATAACAGAAATGCAGGTGACTGAAAAATGTTAAACAAATCAAAAGTATTATATTTAGAAGTCAACTTTTGTTAAGCTTTACATGGGCTTCTTTCAACCAGCCTCATGAGGTGCATTCATTATTTAATATTAATTAGGCCTATAATATTGTTTATATTATATTATATTATATTCCATTCATAAATCCCATCACTGGAGCTTGCTTTTGTCTTTCCAGTGCCTCCACCATTGATGCATATGTCCACAAGCTGGGGATTAGAGTTGAGAGACATGGCAAACTATACATTATTGCAGCCTTTGAAGAGCAAGAGCACATTCACAATTTCACAACTGTACCATCTGCCACGTGCACAGGGATCTAAGGGTTTGTGATGGCAGGATTTGACCAATACAAATCAGTGTGCAGCAACTCTAAGCCAAGGTCAGTACAGCATTTGTGAAGGCAGGTCAGAGAGAGTTGTGTAAATGGATAAACAGAGGGGGAGAGAGAGAGAGAGAGAGAGAGAGAGAGAGAGAGAGAGAGAGAGAGAGATTCTGCTGGGAATGATGTAGTAGATTTCAGAAGGTTGTGCTGGGATAGGAGATTAACATCCTTTTACAATCCTTTTTAAATGTACAATAAACAGCAGTAAGGCTTTTGTTTACAACATGGAAGAAAAAATAATAATAAAAGAAAATAATCCCAATTCCTGTCTGAATACCAAGGCAGCGCTGCAGAAGACGTGTTAGAAAGGAGAAAAAGCTCTGAATGAGCAGTAATTCATTAAAGGGCTTCCATGTGGCATTTTCTGAAGAACCAAACTGTTCATAGTAAGACAGTGGCAACATCTTTGGTTATAATTTTAGATTTCAAATAGATGAATGGATAAGGTTTAAATACTTTTGAAAAATGGTACCTTTCTGTCAGCAGTTTCCAGAGAATGTCTGTTAAAAACTGAAATACATCTGAGTTAAAAACACAGATAATCTGTAAAAGAACAAACAAACAGTAATTTCACTGTTAACCCCTTAACGCCCACTGTCGCAAATATGCAACAAACCGTTTGACTCAATCAACCAGCCGAGATAACGTCTGCATTCACCCAATGCCGGTTAGTGCATATTCGCTACGGACCTAGGAACCTTCGACAAGCACTTGTTTCTAGTTGGACCGCAAAGTGACGGACTTATTTCCTGTTTACGCACGAGGATTACTCCGGTCGCGAAGTTATGGAAATGAGTCGGGAAAGTTTGATCCTGAGGTGTATATAAGGTAAGTTGTGCTAAGATAAAAAATACTCACCTGCTTATTGTGTGCTTATACACTCGACGTAATGAGGTGAAATATGTGTGACAAGTATTTTTGAAGTTATTGTAATATTTTGCTTTGTAGCATATTTGCGACAGTGGTCCATAAGGCCAATTCTGACCGCTAACCAGTGCTATATAGAAAAACTATTTTCGTGACAGCTTATCTAGGTAATCCTTTGTATTTTGCTTAGTTATTTTCAATAGTCTGTATACAGACACCATGCTGTGATATGAATACAAAAGCTATTTATTTTTATGCAGATCCATAAGCACACAATAAGCAGGTGAGTATTTTTTATCTTAGCACAACTTACCTTATATACACCTCAGGATCAAACTTTCCAGACTCATATCCATAACTTCGGGACCGGAGTAATCCTCCTGTGTAAACAGGAAATAAATCCGTCACTTTGCGGTCCCACTAGAAACAAGTGCTTGTCGAAGGTTCCTAGGTCCGTAGCGAATATGCACTAACCGGGATTGGGGGAATGCAGACGTTATCTCGGCTGGTTGATTGAGTCAAACGGTTAGTCGCATATTTATGACAGTGGGCGTTAAGGGGATAAGTAAAAAAAAAAAGGGTGAATAAATAAATAAAAAAAATTTCACTGTTATTTTACTGTGTTTTTTGTTATCTTATTATTGACCATTATGCCCGTTGTTGCAAATTTGCAACATACCAAATTTACCCCAAATGCCCGGTGTTGCAAATTTGCAACATACCAAAATTTCGATTAATTTGTTGTGCAAAAGTGAAATTGATAATCTCAACATTATTTACCATCTACTTAAAGGCAAAAACACACATAAAATTTTTTTTTATATACAGCTATATAAATTCAGGCGTTAAGGGGTTAATTGCCTTAAACAATTTAAGTTCAAAAACTAATATTTATACTGTGTTTAATAATGTGGGTCCATTATTACTATTAACTTTTAGTATTACTTTTAAATTATGATTAAATTAAATATTTTAGTAATTACTAATTAAACTTAATGCAAATCTAGTACACTAAATAAAGAATGAAAAGAAAAAAAAACTAAACAATGCTACTTTGAGTATCTGAAACTCAACTGAATTAAACAGAACAATTATACCAAAATAAATAAATTGAACTAAAATATCTTGGAGTTAACCATAAGATACTGTATATCAATAACACATGCATGAGCTAATGCATTGGCAACTAGTTACCGCCTTTAAATAAAGCACCATGTAGAACAACATCAACATGTTCTTTCTGTTCCGTCCTCGACCTAAACACAGGCTCTCTTCAGCACAATGATAACATCTCAAAACAAAAGAAACACTTTAAAATTAAACACTAATAGATCCCCCTCATATTCAATAAGGGAGAGTTGGTATAAAGCTAAATTTAAGTGTATTAATGACAAAACACTTTTTAATTAGTACAAAGACTTTGGAAGAGATCTGTGAATTAAACCACTTTATGATGATATCACCATAAAAAATAGCCAACATAACCTTATAAACTTTGATGTTAGCTTCCTTCGCAGCAAATAATGTTTTTTTCTGAAACACACTGTTTTAAAAAAAGAGATAAGTCAAGGGTCAAGAGCCCAATTAAAGGGAACACTAATCACCATGATGGTGACTTCAAATGAAATATTTTCTGCAGCACATCTGAACCTATGTTAAAGAACTTTTATAGATGTACGGCAGAAATAAATTCAATCTGTCAGTCAATACATTCGGAACAGCAAGCTTAAGCCGAACATGCAAAGGGACAAACTTTCTGAAACAAACGTGCAACACATAACAACACACGTAGACATTTTAAACCTTATTCCCCCCCCCCCCCCCGGCTTTTATCTTCGCGCCCGAAATCTAAACCATCTGTCCCAGTGTCTGAGGCATTTCATTCAGACAATTAGATTTTTCAAGTAAATATATTATATTATATTATATTATATTACATTATATTATATTAGCCTACATTGTATTATATTATATTATATTATCACTAGTTGATAACACTATAGACAGACAGTAACATGAAAAGACAAAGGGTTTGGTAAAATAGGCCAGTCTTGTTGTGATGGATTACTTTCATGAAGTTTAAAGAACTTAGAGCTGCTTAATGAGGATAAAGGTGAATGCTTTCTATATTAGAGACTTTTCTGCACTCAGTCCCTTCTTTCATTTGAAATGTTTTCCCTCTAGTGGCCAGATTTAATTAAAATCCTACAGGCAATGTGGAGAGTGTCACTGTTCTCCCAAACCACTATCTGCTACTCCAGTGCAGATATCTCTGTTTCTATTTTACTTGCACTATTATATATATGGATTGTGATAAAAGTAAATAACCATGTGAAAACCTGTTGCCATTTAGGAGGATCATCCTTATTTTTATTGTGAACAAATGGCAATAGCATGACCTGCATGATTCATTGTTTTTTTTTAACCTAAAAATCACACCCCTGTTATTCATTTGTGTACTGGTGCCAAAATTAACATGTTTATTGGGTGTACAATCCTTCTCATCCTCATTCTCTTTTAATAATTAGAATAAAATAAAGGATGACATCCTTTTTACATTTATGGTGCTGGTTAATGTTGTGTGATGTCCATTAAAAAGGAAGTTATTTAAGAATAAATGCATTCTGAATGTTAGCGATTATGTGGCTTCTCAGGGCTTTTTCATCATGAAGGGGTAATGTCTATCACAGTCTGATAAACCACAGAGATGTTTTCAGGCAAGTTATATAACATTGTTGTCTCTCCACAGATGGTAAACTCCAAACTTTGTGTATTATAAAATGAAGGTGAATGGCTGTTCTTAAAAATAATTTATTAAAAGCGATTTTAGTCCCTGAGAGATCCGACCCTGATCTTGTTAGCTGGCCTGCAGACATCTGAATTAAAGCCTCATGAAAACAAATAGTGTGATTTATTATGATCTTATCTGCACTGTACTTAGCAAACACCATAAAAAATATAGTTATTTTAACCAAAAAAGTCTTTGAAAAAATAAAGAAAAACCTTACCTATATACAGTTAAAAATTTATATTATTTTAAAAGACAATGAAAATGAATTTTTTACTAAAACTATTGTTAAATGTATTAAAAGTAAAAAACTATGGTTTATCTAATATACTGAGAGAATGTACAAAATACAGTAGGCTATTTAACAAGGCAATAGGCCTACATACTTCAATAATTAATAGCAATAAATATTGTGGCCTTTTTAAATAAGTAGGCTATATGCTACAAGTAGCCATGTGAGGAAATGGGCATTCCCAGAATTCCCTGTGCAACCACTGCAAAGCAAACAGAATTTATTTAAAATGTTGGTCGCCCATTTTTAGATAATTGATGTGCCCTGTTGCCTTTTAGTTGATGTTTATAGCATTTTATGGCTAAATCTGAGTTATTCAATAATTCTTGTAATATTGTCACATTTTTATAGTAAAGTTTTGTCAACCAAGGATGCCAGCTTTTTGCCTTAATTTAAGTTTTTTTTTAAGTAGACTCATTTTAGTTTTGGATTTTGTTCTTTTCTACAAAAAAACAAGCAATTAAAACCAGTTTACCACAAAAAGAGTCACTCTGTGAGCATTTGTATCGTATACATTGACTAAAGTAAACATGTGTCCCATGAGATGTTTTCAACCATTCAAGCCACGAGTTTCATTCAGGCAACCATCTGCTGCTTTACCTAAATCCGGAGATTTGGCCAAGCCTCACAAATATCTGTCATTCTATCAGAGTGCCCTCACGAGTGTTATCCTTCATCAGCTCTGCTGAATAGACCAGTAAACAACGATCTGCTCTCTAAACCGCTGGGGTTTGGATGTTCGCTCGTATTGAAACGGGCAGGTGGGAGTTGGAAGTTAGAGGAGCGAGTGCAGAGGAGCGTCAGTACGGAGAACAGCCAACCTAAATTAAGGTTACAATTATCCTACTAGACCCCAGAGGGATGTGTCGTAGACAGGAGGAATTAATGAAGAAACAAAGCGATTAAAAACATTCGGGTCTTGTCTCAAGACAGGCTCGTCGTCTTTCTGAGCACGATGTTAGAGGACATTGTGCAGAAGTGAGGAACTGCGAACCGAGATGGACAAAGACTTGAAGAGCTATGAAATCGCTGCCATGCAGATAATGTGAGGGAAGCGGGTGAGTTCCGCTTTGTGTTTTGTTCTGATAGTTTACTTAGGTTATATTCAAAGCAATGTTTGTTTGGTGTTCTTCAAGGTTATGACTAATTTTGAAGTTACTCATTTCGTCACATATCAGAATTCTTACTCATGGACGTCAAAACATAGCCTATTGTCTAGCCTAGTACATTATCTTAAGCTGAACAACAGACATTAAAGTTAAACGACTCTTGTAGACTGTATGTGAGGAATTTCATTCTAACACTATGGTCTCCAAGGTACAGAGGATATTGTAGAATGTAGGCTACATGGTCAATTTGATGTATTTTTACATACCGGTAGGCTGTTTAAAAAACTAAATAAATAAAAAAAATCAAAATAATTTTCTTAAAATATAAGATAGTGTGTAAAGCTGGAATAGTAAATTGAGTAGAGATAGATAGATAGATAGATTGACCAATTAAACTCAATGACACATTGATAGATAGATAGATAGATAGATAGATAGATAGATAGATAGATAGATAGATAGATTGACCAATTAAACTCAATGACACATTGATAGATAGATAGATAGATAGATAGATAGATAGATAGATTGACCAATTAAACTCAATGACACATTGATAGATAGATAGATAGATAGATAGATAGATAGATAGATAGATAGATAGATTGACCAATTAAACTCAATGACACATAGATAGATAGATAGATCATAGATAGATAGATAGATAGATGATTGATTGATTGACTGACCAATTAGACTCAATGAGATAGATAGATAGATAGATAGATAGATAGATAGATAGATAGATAGATAGATAGATGTCTACTGAATTTCAGATGCTTTTGGCCCTGCATGTTTCACAGATTTATATATACAGTATAAATGCATATGTTGTCTATTAAAAACTTGCTTAAAATGAACAATTAACACTGCAATGCACATATGCAGTGACCTAGTTACATTAATGCATTCAGTTTAGCCTGAGGTGACCTCATTTGTGTGTCCTTGAAAAGTTTCTGTTAAAGTCATTTTAAAACACTCATGCACATACAGTGTGTGTGTTGCCTTCTGGCAGGCAGTAACATGTGAGATGATGATCTCATGTTCATTTGTCCATAGATACATTTCGTTTGCATCACATTTGATTGTCTTTGGGTTACACAATGTAGACGCACTGACTGAAGTGACCAGCACAAAGCTGAATTATCATAATCTGTCCTTCAGACTGTTGTGATCCCAGCGTGACCTCTCTCAGCGGCTCCACATAATCATGAAAAACAGTGAAATTCATATTTGTTTGACCAAGTAAAATATGCACAACATTTTAGATTTTCTTTTCTGTTAAATACCTATAGGAATTATTTGTCTATAATTGAGTGATTTTTTAAATAGTTTTATTTCGGATTTCTGGCGCACAACTAAATAATGATTATATTACAATAACAAACATATGCATATGCATACAAATACACAATAAAATTAACAATACAAATGTTTAAATTAAAAAATAATCATTTCAAGGGGTGCACTGAGATAATCATTTTCATGTTATGGCTGATAAAAGATAAACGTTACAATATCAAAACACAATTTGATATTTAATACTTTTTTGTCTAAATAAATAAATAAATAAATAAATAAAATCAATCATTTTAAATGCTAAGTGAATTTAGGCATCACAAAATTATAATGTACAATATATGAAAATCTGATATTTTAAGATTTTCATTTCACTTTTCACTGTTTTATTTTAAACAGTGTTATTGAATGTTTTTAAAGTTGAACTTTAAGTGACCATTAGATGATGGCAAAGGCAATCTAAATGTAAAAATAGGGGGAAATGAGCAGGCACATTATCTATAAATAAATTGAAGTCGTTAACCATAATTGAATCAATAGTTTAATAATTAAATTAGTAGAGTGCATGGTGGTTTGGTGTTCCCAGGGAAACTGTAATCTGATAAGGTGTTAATGCCATTGTACACAAAAACAAGACATTGGCAAACAACCACCACTAAAGCAGCAAACTCAGTCACACTACAACAGAGGCTGAGACTATAAATGCTTGTTTTATATGCTACACATGCAAACACACAACGGATATGTTTTTTAAACTCTGTCCTTATGGCTTTCAGCAAAGGTGGATTACCGAAGGATGAGCAGAAGCGTCTTGTAAATTCACTGTGGGCTTGAAATGCAAACACTTTGAGGAAGCATCTGTGGTTTGTGCATCCAAGTGTGAACCTCACCTTCTCTGTAATATTTATTTTTCCATTCCCCGGGCAAGCACGAAAGGGAACAAATACTCCATGTCCTGAAGATCTGTCATCATATCCCATAGCTAAACAACACCTGTTTCTGAAAGCTTTGAATACTTGCGTTCATTCCCATGGCTTTATTCTGTGGCGGTGGTGGAAGGCCAGGGGCCATAAACAGCCTCTTTCTCACTTTGTTGCAATTGTTGCTGTGAAGAATTGATGTGAGGAATTCTAATTGGAGATTGGAGAGTGGCTCTGGGTAATTTCCCCCCGGCTGGGACGAGAATAACACGGGCTCCAAGAGGCATGTGAACCACATTCCCTGGCTGCACTCAGAGGTTAGAGGTCATGCTAAACATGCAGGTTGGAGACCTCTGATATTGAAACTGAAGAGGTCCCGAAATTTTAGACACTGTTGTAAGGTAAAATAAAGGGTAAAAAATAAATATCTTTATTTTGGCTGACATTTTGTGAATATCCTGTAATGTTGAAAGTTAATTTTCATTTCAAGATGCCTGGATTCCCTCATCCTTTTGCTCTGCGCGTCCCTCCCTTGACCTTTCACAGTAAAATACACAGTTAAAGCTCAATAATACTCCTTTTCTTACTGTTATAAGCCCTTCTGCATGCCTAGAGCCAGTGAAGTGCAAATTGGAGTCCGTCTGCAGAGGCTTTGTGAGTGTTGTGTTTACTAATAGAGTCAGGTGAACAGCTACAGCAGCAGTGGAAAGCTTTTGTCCCCCTTTTATAGTATCTGGCAGACGTCCATGTCAGTTATTGTAACCTAATGAAGCCTGTCTGACCCTGATGAGTTTTGATTGTTGATGTACAAAGTATGAACGTCTGGCCTGAAATGAGAAAAACAACACATTATTTGGGTGTTTTCAGCTTAGTGAGGGCTGGCTAACTGTGATGACATTGCATCAGATCGACAAGGGCACACTCGATGTTTGGCAGAGTGTTGATCGTTAGATAAGAGCATTGCCAAAGCTGGAATGTAGACGGTCCTATATGTGATTATGCAAAAGTTTTACCATGAGGCATCTTATTGGGTTTGGGCCACAAATTTGGCAGTTTTAATTTTAACAATGTTAATGAAAAAAATATATTAATATACAGTAAGAATAAAGCAATATATATATTTATTAAAATATGGATATTTTAAATTTTATTTATTTTAAACCACAAATAGTAGAAATAAAGGCATAGGAAAATGTTTTTTTTACTATGAGGCATCTTGGGTTTGGGCCACAAATTTGGCAGTTCAATTTGATAATGTTAATGAAATCAAAAAGTAATATATATATATGAATAATATATAAACAATTTATTTTAACCATAAATGCTATATATAGAGATTTTGTACAGAACAAGAAAAAATATTTTTAATTGAAAGCCATCTCAAAGCCAGCTGTCGAGATGTTTCAGCATAAAATCATGAGATCAAAGCTAAGTTTTCTTGCTCTTATTAATTGCAATCAAGATGAGCTTAGTTGTCAGACAGTGTGAAAATGCCATATAGGCAAGCAACAAGACACAGAGCAAGAGTTTTGTCTCCTCTATGTTCAGATCTCGTACACCTGCTGCACTGTATCTTTCACAAGATGACAGAGAGGGATTCACACCCTTAATTTGTGTAAGACTGGTTCTCTGCTGTGTGGAAAACCAATATGGTGTCAAAACAGCCAAGCCAATAGTGATTCTCTCTCCCTACTTTGGCTAGATACGGCATTATGAGTCAGCTTAGTTGGCCAGTATAAGGTCTTTGTGTGGAGACTGGGGATGACACTGAACTGCAGTACTCAGTGAAACAAGTCAACCTCATTTTAAGTGTTTTTTAGCAGGAACAGGTCCAAAATAGAAGCTTTGTGTGTAAACAGGAGAACAAGAGAATCCCAGACCCATGTGAATAGGCTATATTAAGCAAGCAAGCAGTGGGAGAGGTGTAATGCAAGGCTGGTAGGACTTTGTCACGACAAGGTAGGAGTTTGTACCCATCTCATTCAGTTCATTGGTATGCAAAGTACTGCTGTACAAGAAATTTGTACAAATACTGTGTTGAACTGTGTATTGTTAAAAACTTAAAAACTTAAAAATAGAATATTTATATTTATAAAGAAATTAAAGCTTATTTTTATGTATTTAAAAACAGGTCTGCTAATGTGATATTTTAGAGATGCATTTTCCGATAAAGAAAATATATAATATATAGCAAATTTTTGTACTTTATTAAATGATTAGATCACCCAAAAATTAGCAATTCTGACATAATCTACTCACCTTCAAGTAATTCTAAACCTGTAATAGTTTCTTTCTTCTGTTAAACACAAAAGAAGATATTTTGAAGAACCAAGCAGTTTCTGGTCCCCATTGACTTCCGTCTTTTTTTCATACAATGGAAGTCAATGGGGACCAGCAGCTGTTTGGTTACCCACATTCTTCTTTTCAAGAACAGAAGAATGAACTTTTCATTCAACAGAAAAAGAAACTCATACAGGTTTAGAACAACTAACTTAAAGGGAGAGATTTTTGGGTGAACTATCCGTTTAGTTGTTTGTTAATTGTCACCTTTACTGAGGTTTATTTGCAAAGTATTGAGGTTGTATATAATAAATAGAAGCATCTTTATGATGCAAAATGTGTTCTGAGGCAAAGACTCTGAAGCTAACTTTCCATTTAGAGGTGATTCATAAATAAAAACTGTGCATGATAAAAATAAATAAAAAATAATTGTGCTGCTTATTGACATTTGACAGGAGACATTTGCATTGATTTCCTTTCTCAGTACATAGCTAAACATCCTAGGTGTGTAAGGTTCTCTCAAAAACCACATTGCTATAATATTTTGTTACCTTTTTATTTTTTACTGTTCAGTTTTACCTTAATTCAGTGCATGTATGTTCAGATAAGGAATTACTCTTTTAGACTGCATGTTGAATTCGTATATTATTGTGCAGTCCAGTGTTTTTCCTCTGGGCTCTGATGTCGTTAGTGGGTAATTCCTAATTTGTGTCTAGGTCTCTGCACCTGCACCCTGTGACATGAGGTTAAGCTGGATTGTAGTGAAAGTGCCCTGCAGTGCACACACCTGTCCTCTCACATCAGACCCTCTAGAGATGTAAATGCAGAGGGCTGGAGCGAAATAAGCATGTTACCGTGCAGCTGTCACCTGTCTCATCATTTTTATTTACTGTCAGGGTTATGTTTAGTTCTGTTTAGTTTTGTATTCAGTCAGTTATTTGTTCCCGTTTTGCCAGCGTTCTGTGTTCTCTAGTTAGTTTCCTTATTAGTTTCTATGCACAGTTCTTTCTGTTCAGTGTTCGGTCTCGTTTACGTTTATGTTTACGTGTGGCTAGACTTGTTATATCTCCTGTGGTTTTCCTGAAGTGATTGTTGAGTAGAGTTTATACTATTTCCTTGAATCTCATTGTGCAGTGCGTGTTAAGCCACACCGAATCGTTACATGTACCTAATGAGTGTGCATTTAAATGACACACATACATTTTGCTGTCTCGTACCCAAACATGTCTAGAATGTTTCACTGTTGTCCTTCATCAGAAATGGATGAAAAGCTGTTCTACAACTTCAGTTGTGTCTAGATCAGTCGGTCTGTCTAAAAGCAGAGGATTAAAGAGATTGTTAACACAATCATCATAAATCAGTCTCAATAATTTTTGCTGTTTTTTTCTCTTCTCTCTGCTTTAGGCTTTTGGAAGTGTGACGTAACGTCTAAATGTGACTAAATGCACCTACAACGAACACTGAGCCCGACATAGATACCATCCTGAAAATATCTGGTTATGAGAACTGGCACTACAAAAGTCCCTTGGTAAGTATTACTAGACAAATCAAAAATATGAGTTATGGGTAAAGCAGCAACATTTGTCTTCTAATTCAATAATTTCGAATCTATAGCTCTTGAAAATGCTTATTTTAGATGCAGAATAATACTATAGTACTTACAATACTGTTCCGTTGTGATTGATCAAGATGCATTTGGTTCAATAACAAAACTTTTTTGTTGATATCTGTTCATTTATTCAAAAAAACATTATTAAAAAATAAAAGAGATAAAGTGTAACGATCACCAGTGAGAGTGCGCGGGATAACCATCAGAGGGCACTCCACCTCGGACAATCACCACACATCCACAAACTACATTTCCCATAATCCTTTGAATGAATGAAACCTTTATTGTCCCAAGGGGAATTTGTTTTGCACTCAAGGGAGCCACATTGAACATGAACAAACACATATAACAGTAACTAACAATAAAAAAAATGTACAAATAAAAACCACACCAAACATCCAACAACATTGTAGAAATTGGGGATACAGAAAACAGAACATAAACAACAACGCAGCAATGTTGGTGACATGCAATCATGCAAAAATGCTTTTGTTTTTGAAATGTTTAAAAATAGTGAGTTTTGATTGCACCATTCATGGAAGTGGTCAACCTCAGTCCTGTTCATTATCTGTTAAAAAACCCCGACTAGGGCAGCATCATCTGCCAACTTAATCAGTGAACAGTTGGAATGGTGGTGTCAGCCATATAAAATAAATAACAATGGTGATAACACATCCTTGTGGCACTCCCGTGTTTGTCATGATGGTTCTTGACTGACTGTGACCCGCCCTCACATACTCTTGTCTGCCTGTTAAAAAGTCCTGAATCCACTTTACAAGAGTGATGTTTACACCCATGTTTGTCAGCTTCTCTATCAACATGTGTGAATGGATGGTATTGACAGCTGAAGAGAAGTCTGCAAACAGGATGCGTACCGGTACTTGAGAGGAAGGTGTTTCAAGGTGTTTGTAAATTCCATTCAGGAGGGTTGTGACAGCATCTTCCACACCCCTTTTATCTCTTTAAGAAAACTGTAACGTGTCCATGTGAGCTTGTGTTTGTATTTTGAGACAAATTAAAATGATCCGCTCAAAGCACTTCATAGCAACAGAAGTGAGTGCCACTGGTCTAAAATCGTTCAGTCCAACTGGTTTGGGTTTCTTAGAAAGTGGTCAAATTTCCGCTGTTTTCCATATCTTTGGACTTTGTGTGTGTCAAGTGATTTCTGAAACAGTCCCCTGAACACCGGGCTCAGTTGTTCTTTGCAGCTCTTTAGGATAGTGCCTTCCAGCACGGAAAGCTGGCAGCTTTCCGTGTCCTTATATGGGAGAAGATCCGCCCCACTTCCTCACAGCTTACCCTGATTGATGTACTTGCTCTTCCATCGAGGCTGATTGGATTGGTTGGCACGTCACTCTCCCATCTCGCAAAGAATTCATTCAGGGCATTTACTTGCTCAACTGTATGTACCGGGGTGTTAGAGTGGTGATTTTGACCTATGATAGTTTTAATTGCCCTCCACGCCATACTCAAGTTATTTTCCTTAAAGGGGTCATGACATGGTTTTTTGTTTTGTTTTATTATGTTCCCTTAGGTGCAATTATAGTATTACTATAGTTTTTTTTACACATTTTTTTTTAAAATGTAGTGATTTATGACCGTTTTCCCACCCTGTTTCTCCCCCTCTGATTCAAACAGTCTGTTTTGGGGGGCGTTTCCCCTTTAAGACTTCAGTGTTAACACCCACTGTTATGATTGGCTAACGTCAGTGCTGCTTATGCATACATTATTAACGTTAATCATTTTGTATCACATGTAGACTACACAATGCTCCACCACGTGAAACTTCGTCTTCCAATCTTTTACCATCGTGTCAATTCTCAATTGATTTTGATTCATATGCGCGTGGGAGGGAGAGAAGAGAGGAGAGTAGAGAGAGAGAGAGAGAGAGAGAGTAGAGAGAGATGAGAGAGGAGGAGAGAGAGAGAGAGAGAGATGAGAGAGAGAGAGAGAGAGAGAGAGAGAGAGAGGAGAGAGAGAGAGAGAGAGAGAGAGAGAGAGAGAGGAGAGAAGAGAGAGAGAGAGTGAGAGAGAGAGAGAGAGAGAGAGGAGAAGAGGAGAGGAGAGAGAGAGAGAGAGAGAGAGAGAGAGAGAGAGAGAGAGAGAGAGAGAGAGAGAGAGAGAGAGTTTGAAGGCGCGCGCTGGCCGGGGCTCGCTCGCTCTCTGCTCGTTCTTTCAGTAACATGCCCTGTCACACTCATCTCACTCACCGTTCAAATAAAGCTTTGGTGCGCTGCATATGCTGCAAATAAACTGCATCCAACTGCTTTCCCTGACGTCTGGATCGTTCGGCAGCGTATTCAAAACACTCAAACAGGAACAGCACATCTGCGTGCATAGCAATCTCTTGTAAACAGACCCACTCGCTGCACGTCGAGTCGTCGACTGAACACATGTGGGCGCGAGCCGCACGACAACGATGCGAAATGAGGCATAGTTGTCTTGCGCTGGAGGCGATCATATGCAAACGACTGGTACGTCACTTCGCACCGTGACGTCACTTCTTACCATGGATCCAGAACGAGCTGTATTTAGAGCTTGATTAAATAAATGCTTCGTTTATAATGGGGAGGACGTCTTAAGCTATGAAACTTGCAGGAAGTTTTAATAGTACATAGATCTCTTATATACCAAAAGATCAAGGCAAATTTGGTTTCTCATGTCATGACCCCTTTAAGTTGTTGTTCAACTTTGTCTTTATATTGTCTCTTGCCCTGTTTGATTTTCATCTGTATTTCCTTCTGAATCAGCTTCCCTCCATACCTATCATTTACTTTAAAGGCTCTTTCTTTATCCACTAACAGTTTGTTAATTTCGGTTGTAATCCAAGGTTTTGAATTAGCAAACTGTTTCACACGTTTTGTCCGGATCACATTATCCACACAAAAGTTAATATATGACGTGACAACATCCGCATGGTCGTCAAGATCTACACAGTCAAAAACACTCCACTCCGTGCAGCCAAAACGTCATCGTCCCACACACGCGTGATTTTTGGTTTTTTCCATTTTCAGTTTTTGTCGGTAAGAGGGCAGTAAAAAGACTTATGATCTTATGATCTGAGCCACCTATTGCTGGTTTGTTGACTGCTTTGTAGGCATTTTTTATGTTGCCATAACATAGATCAATTGTTTTTGATGCA
The DNA here is from genome assembly GCA_031834385.1 of Semotilus atromaculatus. Classification (NCBI taxonomy): domain Eukaryota; kingdom Metazoa; phylum Chordata; class Actinopteri; order Cypriniformes; family Leuciscidae; genus Semotilus; species Semotilus atromaculatus. The sequence goes on along the minus strand of JAULUF010000019.1, from coordinate 3,806,103 downwards.
CGTGTGGCGCACTTCACATACTGCTGATAGTGGGGTAGTGCAGATGACAAGGAGCAGCCATTAATGTCACCCAGAATAAGTATTGCATCTGCAGCAGCTTTGTAGTTTGCGTCAGGGGGAATTCAAATAGTTAAACATACAAACATAGCTATAGCTAGAGATACAAATAGTTGCCCAAACTCTCGTGGTAAATATGTAGGTCTTAGGGAAACTGATAGGAGTTCTAGGTTTATCAATATCCTGAATGGCTCTGCGTTTGACAGGAGTAGAGAGAGTAGAGTGATCGCCAGAAAGAGTTCCAATTAGGCCATGTTACCCGCCCATTGTTTGCATCTAGTTGCAGACGTTTACATTCGAGACGTTCAAAAAACACGGCTTGACACTGAGGGACTGTAATTAACAAACAAAAAAAACCAATGTAATATATACTAACAAACATTGACCGAACAATCAGAGCTCACGTGTGCGTGTCAGCCGCTGAGAAGCGCCATCAAAAACTAATCAGCCCAGACTAATCAGCCATGATCACATTCACCTGTATGTCTTTACCTTGTTTAGCTCACCCCATATAAGCCTTTTTCCACCAAGTATAGAATATACATTCCTATGTTAATGGAAACCACATGTTTTCTTTGGTAATGCAGTTTTTTCAGTCAACATATAAGAACTGAAGCTTTTTGCGAGAAATGAATGAGATGCTGGAAGGAAGATCTTGTCTGGTCCATTATCAGTCCCTCCCTTATGTCTTATATAATGCGGTAAAATAAAGATATCTTGGCAGAATAGCTGGTGTCTGTTTCCATTAAATTAATCAACAAGGGGAAGCAAGATTTTTAAATCTACAGCCTGTCTCTTGGATTACCCTGTCCGTCTGTGTTATTGTGCCCTGTCATTGTTTGGACTGATTACCCTGTGCTTTTGACCACTGCCTGTCATATGGTTTATGATCTTGGATTTTCCCATGAAAAACTGCATTTGGATTCTCAACCTTCGTGTCTCAGAGCACTTCGCCGTTCCAGAGTCTTGTCCCGTCATGGCCGCCTCCAAGCCTATAGCTGTGTCTGAAACCGAAACCGCTCCCTATCCACTATATAGTGCACTATATCGGGTGTCGGCCATTTTGAAGTGGTGTCCGAATTCGAATTTGAATTCGAGAGTGAATGACATCATTCCCTACATTCGTTCATTATTTTTACCCACAATCCTCTCTGAATTCGAGTGTATATTCGATGTACACTTGCTGAAGCACTATTTCCCACAATGCAATTCGGAGAGATCTGAGCGCGCATGAAACGAAAGTTAACTTCATTTAATCTAAACCAGAGATAATTTTTTTTCTCTTTTTCTACTAATCATTACTTGAATAAAACATTAAATTATTGAGAAAATGTTATATAGATGGATTTTAAAATTAAATTACATTATATTATTAAGGTAAATTATATAGGCCATCTTATATATATTTTTTATTATTAAAATATATTATTTAGGCATTAACACAATTTAATGTGTTTTTACTAACAGTCAGGTGTTTTAATAATTTGTGGCATTGTTGTTAACTCGTTAAACTGTAAGGAATAGATGATAATTTGTTGGATGATTTAAAAAAATATTCAGAATCATCTATAGGTAACACATTAATTTGAATGTAACACATTAATTTTAATGTAATTATCATACATAATTGGCCCTCCATCCCGCCCCCGGGTCCGCCTCCGCTCCACCCCACCTATTTTACAATCACCAGTCGTGCCCGGGATAACCATCAGAGGGCACTCTAACCCGGACAATCACCCAATATCCACAAACTACATTTCCCATAATCCTTTGCCCAGACTAATCAGCCATGATCACATCCACCTGTATGTCTTTACCTTGTTTAGCTCACCCATATAAACCTGGTTTTTACATTCATTCCCTGTGAAGTCTTGTTTAGTGTTACACTGCAATTCCGAACATTCTCCCTGGTTTCATGTCTCTTGGTTTTTGATTTTCTTGCCTGTTCCGTGGATTACTCTTTTGCCCGTGTTCCCTGCCTTGTTATATTTATTGTTTGGACTGATTACCCAGTGTTTATGACCTTTTCCTGATTTCGACTACGATTGTGAATTACCCTTTCAAATAAACTGCATTTGGATCCTCAACCTTTGTGTCTCAGAGCAGTACGTGACATAAATTCAGATATGTCAGGGTAATAAAACTTAGGGGAAAAAAGCCTAATTAAAAGTAAAATAATCTATTGCTATTCATTTTTAGAATTTTTTTTTTAATTATTCAATACTTATTAACAGTTAAGAAGATAGTTATTAACTTTGATTAATGTGTTTAAAAACATTAAATCAAATTAAATCAATGATTTTTTTTTTTATTTAATGAGTTGTGTGACCATCAAGTATTCCTTTCCTAAACTTCTTCAAAGTGATTCAAAAGGTTTTTCAAAACACCATGAAACCAACAAGAATACACAAATGACATTTCTAAGAACTTGACATTATGATTTTAAAAAGATTTTTCCTTATTGTGGACACACTTAAATGTAATTTTCTTTTTTGCAGGAAGGAGGTAAGATGTTCATGGATCTGTGTGGCCAGCGGGGTGCATGGACAGTCCTGCTGTTGTGGTGCCTAAACCTATCAGCTGCTGACCTAACCTGCCCGCAGAAATGCACTTGTTACCGTGACACGTTGGAGGCCAACTGCTCCTCAAGACACCTGACGGGTGTGCCTGAGGGGTTACCCAGCAATGCCAAACGCTTAGACCTTTCAAGAAACCAACTGAAAACGCTGGCTAGGCGTCAGTTCTCCGGCCTGTCAAAGCTTGAGGACCTGGACCTGAGTGAGAACATCATCTCCATGATTGAGGTGGAAACATTTCAGGGGCTGAAGAACCTGCGATACTTGAGGATAAAGAACAACCGCCTGAAGATCCTCACGGTCGGGGTCTTCTCCGGCCTCTCCAACCTTCAACGTCTGGACATCAGTGAAAATGAGATCCTGGTTTTCCTGGATTACACATTCCAGGACATGACTAACTTACAGCAGCTCGATGCAGGAGAAAACGACCTGGTGTTTATCTCACGACGGGCTTTTGTTGGGCTGCAGGCGCTGAAGGAGTTGAACGTGGACCGCAGCAATCTGACCTCCATCCCCACTGAGGCTCTTTCGCAACTTCAGAGCTTGACCAAGCTGCGCCTGCGCAAGATGACCATAAGCGTGTTGCCCAACAATGCCTTTCGCCAACTGCACCAGCTGCGCACATTGCAGATCCTCCACTGGCCTTCTCTCGAGACGTTAAACAGCAACAGCCTGGTTGGTCTCAACCTTACCACTTTAGTTTTAAGCAACTGTAACCTTAGCTCTGTACCTTACGCTCCACTGCGCCATCTCGCTTACCTGCGATACCTCGACCTGTCCTACAACCCCATCACCTCCATACAAGGCAACTTGCTGGGGGAGCTTCTGCGGCTGCAAGAGTTGCACCTGGTAGGTGGGAGCCTGTTACGTATTGAGCCAGCTGCCTTCAGGGGTCTGGTCCACTTTCGTCTGCTCAATGTGTCCTCGAATCGTCTGACAACATTGGAAGAAAGTGTCTTCCACTCGGTAGGGAACTTGCAGACACTGCGGTTGGACAGAAACCCGTTGGCTTGTGACTGCAGGCTACTCTGGGTTGTGCGACGACGTCGGAGACTGGATTTCGATGGCCGCCAACCCACCTGTTCGGCTCAGAATCGCCACAAGAAGGCATTTCGTGACTTTTCGGAGGCTGATCTTCCGGTTATATTTACGTGCAGACGACCGCAGATTGTGAACCGCCAGCTGCAGGATGCGAGTGTGGTTGAAGGCATAAGCATACGGTTTGATTGTAGAGCCGAGGGCTATCCATCGCCTTCTATTACCTGGCTGTCAGCCCAGCAGACTGCACTTAGCTCTGTCGGTAGAGTACGAGTGCTTGCTAATGGGAGTTTAGAAGTGCGTTATGCCCAAGTACAAGACAGTGGAACGTATCTGTGCACTGCAGCTAATGCAGCGGGGAACGACAGCATCTCCGTGAGTCTGCAAGTGGAGGGGCTCCCACAAAACCGCACCGCATCATATTTCTCTGCCGAGGGATGGATGGAAACTTCATTGCCTCCTTCTACCAACTCCTCCACACGGGTGTCAAATCCTTACCCGTTTGATGCTAAAACCCTCATCATTGCTACCACCATGGGATTTCTCTCTTTCCTCAGCTCTGTTGCGATCTGTTTCGTGTTTATGTTCTTCTGGAGTCAGAGCAAAGGACAGATAAAACACACTGCCACTATAGACTTTGTGCCACGATCATCCATGGGTGGAGGTGGGGACGGTGGGGACACCGGGAGATTCACAATGAAGCTTATTTGAGCTGGAAAAGAATAATTGGTCATGGTTACAATTAGCTGAGCCTTTAAAACTGTAGTAACTCTTAAAGTTGCAACTTGCCATCCCAGCAAGGTACAAAGCCTTATGATAACATATTTTGCAAGCCTGATTGACTTTCATGTAAATAGGTATCGCAACTTATCTTTATAATAATATTTTAGCTGAGAAGTTAGATTATATCAAATTTAAGAATAGTAAGGTAGTATTGTGGCTTGAGCAATTCCAAAGTCTGAAGATAAACAACAAACAAATTTTCTTACTGTCCGATAGTAATAATTCATTTTTATAAAATATTAATAATAATAGTAATAATTAAATACATACTTAATAAATAAAAATTATATATAACTTTTATTTACTATTAACTATTATTAATAGTAAATTGTATAGTATTAAAAATGTAAATACATTTATTAACTAATAAATTATATATATATATATATATATATATACACACACATACATACACACATATAGCGACTAATAAGTAATTGAGCAACTTTTGGATATTATTGTGGTGTGCCCTCGATTTGGTTCGTAATTTTTTTAGGCTGACAGCTCTTAGTATAATGAATAAAATCTCTTCCTTTGTAAGGGCTCAGGCACAGTTAGCCTTTAGAGATATTCATTTCACTGCCAAATTAAACCAGAACACGCCATGCGATGATGCATTTGACCGCAGTTACAATGCAGTTTTAGATATTGTAATATTGTTGCACAAATGTATTTGCAAAAGACTGAAAAAACCCATAGATCTAAATATGTCTTAACAGCCTATAAACATCTATTGTAGTTTGTAGAAATTAAAATATTGCAACAGGAAATAAATGAATTTAACTAATAATAATTTTTAAAAAGTTAAGGATTTTAAATGGACGATAAGTTATTGAAATGGATTGCTGTATTATATATTGTGTGTGATATTGTACATTACAGATGTTATATTTATAGGTTGCAGAAAGATTACAAATAACTTTGCAAGGTCATTCAGAAATGTTTTTTATGCTTCTTCTTTTTTTCATTTTTATTTTAATAAACATCATCAAGTGATGTTATGCCATGTCAGTGACTCTTTTGGCTATGCAAAAATGGCTATGCCATGATTGCACACACACACATGGTTATTTACCTAAGATGCTTTGCAAGTTATGTAATGTATATAAGTTATATTTCCACATTTTGATGTTTTTGCTAATGCATTTGTAAGTTATAATATTTTGCATTGGATCATTAAAGACTATGCAAGTCTGCCTGTTCAGAAAACCATCTTGTCTCACTATTTTTACTCCACATGGTTCCATTTTAAACCTCCTCATTAAAAATTCAAGTACATTTCTAGGTAAAAATTAATTTCTGAGTCCTGAAAGTCTGAACAATTTAGATACTGTGATCAAATCCCTTTGTTACTCTGGTGCATACAGTGTAAAATTGTCCAGATGTAAGCTCCATCTGTTTCATCAAGGCAGCACCTATAACCTTGAGTGGCTGCAGTTTTTCTTTAGCTCATCTGATTGTGGAGGATAAATGATATGAGATGTAAGAGAAAAGAATCTGCATAATTATCTGCATCAGTCACTGTCTTGTTTGTTAAACGGAGAAATAATTGTCTCCTGCTGCCTCTCATCTGATTACCTACGATTAATGTTTGATTTTACAGAATTTATGCCATTCATTCAGTCTAATAACAAAGTCAAATTGATACGTGATAGTTATGTTTTATTACACTGATGACGGATTACGGTCTGAGAGTACAGGAAGAGACGGGGAACTCAAAGTGGTGTTTTAGTCAGGCTGTCGTTTTGTTGGACAGACAGTTCTCAAGCTTTAACTGGATTCTGCTGAGAGAGAGAGAAAGAGAGCGAGAGAAAAAAAATTCTGCTGTTGCCCAGAATAACCCAGAAAAAAAGATGATAATCACGTGTATGACCAGTGGTTTAAACCCTTTAGGATTACCTCTAGATGTCTCAATCTGTTATATAGGCCTGTCTGGCTACGGGCGTACTATGATCAAATAAAAATGTTTTATATTCTCTAAAACTGGGTTGCAATTTAACTACAACTAAAATAACAGTCAAATAATACTTTTATTAAGATGATAATTTTGTCACGTTTTTTGTAATATATACACAATAAAAATGAATAAACACTGCACAGATAAAAAAGTGTGTGTGTGTGTGTGTGTGTGTGTGTGTGTGTGTGTGTGTGTGTGTGTGCAGTCATAAATGTACATCTATTACAGTATGTTCAGATCTTCCTGTTCTGTACTCACAGATGTGAGGACTTATTTGTGCCACCACTTTAACCAAAATATGTTGCTTATGCCTTTTGGCCACTAGCTGGAGCCAAAGAAAGACATATAAAAGAGACAATAGCCTGTATACAAAACTGCACAATAAGCTTTAAAATTGATGTAACTTTACAAAGACATAATTTGATCTTGTGACAAATAGGAGATTTCATGGTGCCAAATAATCTACAATGAATGGAAGAAAGGAAATATGTTTCCTGGCCCACTCTGCCACTGTGATGCAGTGAGCATTGGCTTATCTGAGCTCCAAGAGTATTGATGAACCTGAAGAATGGGGCAATAACATGGGCAAGATGCAGAGTGAGCACATTCTTATTGCTGATTCTGTCAAGAACTGACAAAGCCAATTTAACAGTTCACTGGAAAAAAAAACAGATAATAGATTACTCTGACTGTTTATCACATATGTATCTTAAAAGCATCTGTAATAACAGTTCCCACTGTCAGGAATATGGAAGAGCCATGGTATTGCTAGCCTGGGAAAACCCAGACAACTTCCGGCAAATTTAGATTTGCTCTGAAAGTTAGTCTGGCAAAGAGCTCATAGACCTTATTCAGACCAGCGCCATGACAGGTATGAAAGTGAGGCTGTGAGGGATAGACTTACTGTGTTTTCAATGGGATCCGCTGTAAAAAGCTGTATAAAGCTCCTAGATCACTTATAATTTTAAACAGATCATATTGTCTGGATTATTTGGTCTACTGGAATTTCTCAGAAACATATTTTTGCATGGTTTCGTCAGCAGAACAATCCACAAACACTTATTAGCAGTACAACCAAGGGGGTACAACATAATTTAATAGCAGTACAACCAAGGGGGTAATCCATCAGCCGGAAGTTGAAGCTGCCTCCGGGGGCCGCCATTGTAGCTGGCGATTACCCCCTGTTAGCATCCCATTGACTCCCATTCATTTTGGCGTCACTTTGACAGCGAATAACTTTACATCTGAGGCGTCCAAAGACTCCATTTGTCCATTATTTATTTCTAAAGAAACACGACAATGTATAAAAGGCTCCATTACTTTGTATCTTATGTTATGGCCCCGTAGAAGCCGTTTCTGTAAAAATAGGCTAATGATTGCGTCATAACCACGGGACTCTCTGTCGCACAGTCGAGAAGTTACCGTATAGACAGAAGGAGAAGCTCGCAGCAATCTTTTACTAGTCTAGCACATACTTCGACCTCGGAAACTTCTGATCATCATTCAAGACAAGTATTGCGTTATAGTTGGTTGTTGCTCCAGGTCACGCTTCGCCGTCTCTGCAAGATTAGGTGATTCAGATTTGTCTTGGCACAGCTACTAGAAGATTTACAACTGTCAGTCAGGTTGCTCACGTCACATCTCCGTCATCCAGCTCAGTTTGAGCCTGCGCAGAACGCTTGGCTATCAGGAAGTGAGTGCCCATGTTGGGCTTCAACTCTCTCCGTTGAAATCAACGGGGTCGCTGTGTCCATTTATTTTACTGTCTATGAGTACAACCCACTGAAGAGATGGAGGTCTATCCTCACAGCCTCGCTTTCATTCCTGTTAAAAATCAAAGATGGCGCGCTGTGAATAAGGTCTATTCAAGCCCATTTCCAATCCGCCGAAATCGCGCCACCAATCAGAAACGTTGGGGCGGGCTTTACACGATGACGACAGCGCTGGGATTTTGAAGCCTACATTACAAAGATGGATGCCGCCGTCGAACATCACTCGTTCGAATCAGCTATCGCGTCTGTTTTAAGCGATTTAAAAATTTCCTTTTCCTTATAACCCGAGCAAAGAACAACACTCAAAGCCTTCATGTCTAAAAAAGATGGAAAATTATAAAAATGATACATAAAGGCCGAGGGACGTGAGAGAACGGCGTAAGTGAGGCCGGTCTCGCATCTCTCACGGAGGAGCGGAAACATAAAAGGAGGAGCGACGACGGTGAAGATCGAGAGAGGACAGGCCTGAATTTTATTTGAGGTTTTGTTTTATTATGTGTGGCGGCAGTCGACCGTGAGGGACTTTGTATTTGTTTTATTTTGTCATTAAAATGTGTGAATATTTGCCGGTTTCCGCCGCCTCCTTCCCATAACACCTCCGTTGGTGGTGGCTAAACGAATGTGGTGGGTCTTAGCCATAGACTGTCTTAGCGAGAGCCCTCTGCATACGTCATCTCCTTCATCGCTCTGATTGGTTTTAGGTCTATCCAATTGCGCCAAGAGGCATTTGAGGGACGTCCGTTGGTGACGCCCTTTGGAAATGATTTGTCTATGGAGCTTTGCCAGACCCTAACTCAGTTTAAACTGAGAAGGGTCTGGTTTTAACCAGGCTATGGTATTGCTAATGAACACGACTAGGCCTACTTTGTTACAAATTTAATTATTATATATATACAGTATATATAAGGTTTCTGAGATTCTTACAAATAAATCCAAGTTTGACAAATTTAATGGCAATTATTGCAAGATAATGATTATTATTACACATATTATATAATATGTATACACACCATTGTCTATCAGAATACTCGATTGTGATTGGCTGGAAGGTGTGCGTTCAATGTAGTGTAATGCACAGGTAGTTTTCATTTATGGAATAATGAGAAATAACATGAGAAAATGTAATGCATTTAATCAAAAATCCCTTCGCAATGAGAAAAGGCGGAACACGCGTGAGACCTTCCCCGTTAATCGAATGTCTCCATTGGATAGATTTAGCCGGGCCTTACACCACCATATATCTATAAATTACAGGAACTGGAATTACAGGTCTGACTGTATGTCTGTCTGTGTGTCTGTTATTCGCATATCTCGCCAACCGTTAGTCCGATGGATTTCAAACTTGACAGGTGCCTTGCTATGGGCACGAGTAAGTGCAGTGCCAAATTTGACGTTGTTTGGATTTGCATTATCTTATAATGCAAAAGATATCGTTAAATATATATATCGGTAAAAGAAGCACACATTGGCTTTTTCCGGTCTAGCCACTGGCCTCTCCCCCTCTCACACTGAGAGCACAGAGCAGGACAGAGACAGAAAGGGTCAAAGAAAGCAGCGATCGTGACGTGGCAATCAGGTACTGATTTCAACGAGGGGGGTAATAATTCGGCTGGGGGTCGAAATTCAGCACAAGCACAACACCGGTCATTGGATAGTAGTCAACAAGTCAAAAATAGCCTATCTCAGTGTTACATTTTATATTAGGCCGTCTTGCGATTAATGTTATTGTTTTATCGTTGTTACGAAGTTCAATAGATTCATTGCTGGATAGCCTACTAGCAACTAAACCATAGCCTGATCTCAATGCTAAAACTAGCTATTATGCCTACAATCTGTTCTAATTAGAAAACTTTAGTAGGCTACATGTTGAATGCTCCTAGTTGCACTAATAACGACTGCAATAATGTTGTCATATTACAACCTGTTTTCAATAGCCAACTGAGCTGTTATGATCATGATCACTCTCTTCCGTTTCTGTAAATATCCGCTCTAAATAAATCCTACAATGCAATGCTCCTGTTGTGGCAAAAACAATTAACAAACAAATAAAAACATCACATGGGCAAAAGACATAAGGATTCGAATTATATTTCAAAAGATGTTTATTCTTTCGAAAGAGGCCCGTTTCACAAAAATATGCCGGGTAGCTACTTCCCGACAGAAAGAGACCTACCCACACAACAAACAGACAGCCTTTTTATAAGATCCTCAAAAAGTCTCTCCTTTCTGTAAAATTCCACTCACCCCCGTAAACCAGTCCTAACCCCCTTTGGCTTTTACTGTCACAACCGTGAGGTCAAAAGCTAGATAACCCCTTTGCTTTCCTGAATAACAGTGATTCCTTCTAGCCCCCCTGGGCTCTTACTGTATTTACACCTGTGAGGTCAAAAGGTCTTTATTTATGGTTAAATAACCCCCCTGTCTTTCCTGAATGCAAATTACTCATATCAAAGAGTTAAAGGCTCTCTTTGACCATTTGTTTGACTGTGTGTGTGTCTTGTTCCTGTCGGGCGCAAAAATAAAATACATTTCAGGAGAGAAAAACAACATATGAAATAATTAAAAGAAAATAAAAGAACGAGTAAGAACGAAGAAAATAAGAACAGAGGGAAATATAATTTTTTTCCATAACACTCCCCACCTACCCATACTGACGCCTCCTTGCCTGTTGAGCTGCACCACAACCATGGACCACTTGACAGGGACAACAAGGACATAGCACAGCACTACCATATCCCACCCATAGTATAACCACCACCAACACCTCCTTGCCTGTGCCTGATGATCTGACCACGGCCATGGCCACTTTGACAGGGACAACAAGCCTCCCAAAGCACCATCCCCTCATCCCCCGCTGATAGTTGCACAACCCTACCCCACCACCACCCAATTGCACCACCCCATACCACCATAGTATTCTGTTTATATTTATGAGATGTACATAATGTGTCTACATTATGCATACCCATATTCTACTGCTCTTTACTGTTCATTCTGCACATACACTTATTTTGATAAGTGTATATCCATATTTATTCTGCTCTTATAATGTTACTGTTAATGTCACTTAATAAAGGAGTCCAGACATTAGGAAAACATTTGTCTACACATGCGTTTTATATTTAATATGATGGAAATAAACATGTGTGACACAAAACAATCTTTAACTTTTAGGTTACTTTTTTTTCAGTAATTCTGTGAATTACACTGCGCAAACCAAAGTAATACTACACACTGGATGAAGAAGGGTTGGCTCTCAGTCTCCACTGAACATAAAATATTTATTTTATTTTTCATGTTCGCATTTATGAGGAAAAAACAATGTTACGGACGTGACAGTTCTCCATTACGGACTTGACCGCTCTGAAATCTTAATTTTAATCAATGTTTCATCAACCAATTGCCTGGATTTAATAAATAAGAAGTAAATATAGCAGACGATAGATAATCACGAAACAGAGGCGCCGGCACGTGAACTGGAGCTTGTCTCATAAATGAACCGAAAGCATATAAGGTAGCCTACTTGCCTCACGCTCACAGTGATGTCTACTTTTAAATAGAACAATTCAAAACGAAAGAAAACAGTGCATTTCTCTCTGGCGCGTTCACTACTGCGAAGATCGGGAGTCAGCATCATCAACTTCATCTTTGCAGCCGACCCTGACGAAGAAAACACTTGTTTATTAATACACAGTTAAACTATCTCCTTGCTATATTTTACATCATAATCATTACTTTTGCCGTTTTTTTGTGACAGCTTTTAGTTGCTTTATTGGCAGCGCCACCCTTACATGTTACATGAACGCGTCACCACCGCATCACCGCACCCACCAGAATAGGCCTGGGCCTGTTTCCATGTTTCCCGATAACGATTAGCTCTTCTCTACGTGCAAGGTTACGCTTGCCGCAATTCCACGCGCGTTTCCCAAAAATGCACTTAACATGAAAGGGCGAGAACGCGTTCTACGTACTACTTATGCATCGCTGTCCATTCGCGAAGTGTTGAAATATAACCTTATATGGAATCGTATTCTGAACGTTTAACCTAATAGTTGTCATTTGTTGAGGATTAGAAATCAAGACAAATCTATATAAAGCACATGCGGAGGCACTGACAAAATGGCTGAACAATTTTGTTTTGATACCTTTCAAAAAGATAAAATTAATGTCCTTTTAGAGGAGATAGAGCAAAACAAAGATTTTATTTTTAACAGATTTAACGGACACCATACAAATAAGGAAAAACAAAACATCTGGGAGGACATTGCAAACTAACTGCAACCAGAGGTGTTCAAAGATCAGGGAAGGAAGTCCGCAAGAAATGCCCAGCACATGGCTGGTTTTCGTGCACGTCAGCAAGTCAATGACAGAATTTTTTTGAATTCGTCCCTATTTTGTCCAGTCTTTAAAGCATATTTCCCACATTACTTCTTTTATGATTTTTTTGTTCATTTATTTAATTTAGATGTGTATTTCTATTTTTCTTCCCTTTTTAATTATTTCATTTATAAATTCATTTATACAAAACACGATTACAATAAAGTGTACAATAAAGTACAATCAATACAATCTTATATTATAGGCTACTCACGTCACGTTGCAGTTTAATCAGTTAAATCTAGATAAAAGTGTAATCTGCCGGTTGTCCTGCAGGAGACTTCGTTTTCTTACGATGCACTTGGGGATTAACGATTACTCCAGAGCACTCGTAGTTCTACGGAGATTTTCAAGTGCTACTTAAGTTACGATGCTTTTGGGAAACAGAAGCTAATATTAAGATCAGTCGTACGATCGTTTTTACGATTTTGTGCATTTAGCATTTGGCATTTTGTGTGCCAAATCGAACCCCCGGCCTGAGAGAGGAGATCCCTCCTCAATGGGACCAGCCACGGGAGCTGCCTTCGCCTAGGTCTGCTTGCTGCAGCAAATGCGTTTTAAATTAATACAAATTATAAGGATAATTTTGGCTTCAGTATTCTCGAGAAAAAGGTTTTTCCCGTAGAGCAAGCTAGCTTACGCAACACGAGAGTACTCTCGTAAGAGAACTCCTCTTCAGTAGCAGTAGTATACACCAAACTTTCCAGTCTTGTTCCTAGTTATATTATGAAGACATTTGCAGAGAGATTTGTAAATATATTATTCCTAGCCTGATTTATATGACATTTTATTCCAAAAAACATGGCTAAAATCCATTTTTAAGGCTATTGACAGTATATTCTGATTTACAGGATAACAAAAGAAGATGTCCATAAATCAATCAGTAATTTTTTCTCCATCTAATATGTGAATACAATGAAAAAAATCATTTTGAACCTGGCTTTATCCAATACTCAGATTTCGTCTTTTTAAATATATGCAAATTAAGGTGCTCTAAGCGATGTCACGCGTTTTTTAGGCCAAAACATTTTTTGTCACATACAGCAAACATCTCACTATCCGCTAGCTGCCTGTCCCCTGAACACACTGTAAAAAAACGTGGTCTCTGTAGACACCACAGGCTCCACAAACGGCAACAAAAACAAACTGCGGCGACCCGCTCCACGAAACATGACAAACAGTGTTCCAGCCAATCACTGGCAAGAAGTATTTGAGGGTGGGTCTGGGGGGTTAGTGCGCGTGCACATGAAGGGGGTGTGTGAAGGAGAGAGAAGCATCAAGAGGGAAGTTTGAATAATGGCCGACACACGACGACGTTCTGATGATCAACTTACAAAGAAGAGGGAAAAGGATAAAGAACGCGCGAAGTACCGAACTTACATCGGTAAAGCATTCAAAAGATGGCGAGAACTCTGCCGGCAGAAGGGCTTCCAGTCCGACATTCAGGTAGGAAGGGAAGGGAGGGGGAGGAGACGAGATGCAGAGGAGGGAGGGTCTAGCTAGCCTCCGTTTTGTTTGACAATAGTTCTAACATCAACAAGAAGTGACGTCACCCAGGATCGCTTAGAGCACCTTTAATTAGAGAATGCCTATTTTGCATATTTAAACATTAAATTACAGAAAACTTGTAATACATTTTTTTCTCATCTTAATCTAGTTAATCAACTGGGAAAGTTTAATGGTGATATCTGCTAGATAAAAAAATTACCCTATTCATTCATTGGGTGATTCCAGGGAGTTAAAGCAGAATTTGAGGCATCATTGTTTTGACCCTAATTACAAGTTTCCAGCAGCTTGTTGACCGGGTTGTCCACCCAGGTTGTGATCCTCAGACATCAAAGATTTCATTTTTATATGACAACCTTTTACAGCAGCCCATGTCTGATTTCCTAAAAAACAGGTGTTTCGCCCCCTGGGTACAACGTATGAATTAAAATGCATTAAACTAATAAATAAGATGTTTAGCTCACTGTGTGGTTGTCAATCCGCGTGAGCGCATGTCTGTTCGTCCTTTTCTCTCTCTTTCAGAAGGTGTGACGTGAAGGCAATTACCGCTCAGATTCTCACAGAGGTCTGAGGGACAAGGCAGCGACCGCTTATCACGCATACTTCTGCAAAACTACACCATCCTTATCTGAGACAAGGCTTATATTAACGTGTCGTCACTCTAATTTAAGTATCACTCAGCAACATGAATCTACTCATACTGACGACTCTGTTATCTGTGGTTTTGGCCGAAAAATCACCCCGGCTGAAATTTACCGTGATGGGTAAGGCTTTATTTTCTTCAATGATTTCGTTTATTTCCGCTATACGGATTCTGTGGGGAGGTCTGGAATTTTCTCGTTCTCAGTTTCTGGTGTCATGTTTATCATTACTGAAGCAGAAATTGCAAATGTTATATTCCCCTCAAGAAAAAAATGCTGCGTATTAAGTCTGGAAGTGGGAAGTAAAAAAAAAATAAACAAAGAAATAACAGAAAAACAGAAAAAAGTCCAATCGCAATGTTAGTAAATTAAGGCAAGCTAAGATGAGGGACTGACTCCTTTACATTGTTGTTTTGAAAGCAAAAAAACAATTGAGGCTCGCATGCACGTCATGACTTCACATCATGACGTTGTGTGATATTAATCATGGTTAAGAGTAGGCTACAAGCCTAGACTGCAATGAAATAATACAGTAAATGCATCGCATTATTTACTGACGTTGTATAAAAATTAAGCGTATAGAGCCGATAACAACATATAGCCTATGCAGCCTATTTAGTATGGTTCATACAATGATGCTAGAAAGATTTTTGCCTTTGTAGTCATAGTAACCCGAAGATATGTTAGTGCTGTATGGGTTGGTCAAGAGCGAGTGGTCTGTTACAAGCGCCTGCATCTTCCTGGAGGCTACTGAATAAGTAATTTTCTGAAACGACATTTCGCTTTCTATCTAAACTTGTAAATGCATTAAATGACATTGCTGTTTTGAAGCAATTTTCCTGTAGAACAGCAGCAAGTGGGTTTGTTTTAAGAAAAGCATAGGACGCAATCTACAGAGCTGCATTGCAGGTGCGTGAGCTAACGGGAATGATGGCACTGCAGCAACTGATGCATTTCCAAAACACAGGTTACAACATGCGATCCAGAGAAAAACATACTCGCATTTGCAAAATAGCCCATGGAAAATTCCACGAAACCCACCTTTATTATTTATTCTAAGCACGTTCACAGACTTCTATGTCGATACAAACAGAATGGGTCATGTATTTGTTTAAAAACATCAACATGTCTCACGCCCATCACCTCAGTGTTACGGGATACTAAAACCTCTCACAAATACTCATATGAGAAACCGTGTGAGGCTGAGCCCAATATAAGACACCATTGAGCTTGTTGGTCTTGACCGCACACTTCAGCACCACGGACAGCGATCTCTTCAATTCAGCGCACGTATTCTTGAATCACCAAGGATGCGATCGGAAGACAAATTCTCTGATGAACTAAAGTGTTATGGAAAATGAGAGCTGTATGCAAATAGAAACCGGCTCAGACTGGTCTGCAGGCTTTTTCGACCTCTTCAGCCCCCCCTTCGAATAGCCAGTTATTGATTGTGCTGAAATCTACCAGCGCAGACCGAGACAAACACCTGTTGCAGCGTGTTATAAAATAATGGCGAAGCTCCGCTTTATATAATGCTGTATCAAAACAATTTTAATTTTACGGTTACCCCTGACAACCACATTTGACAGTATTCTCCATTTAGGTAAAATGAAAAATGCCCACATTAGCGCCTAAGGCATTTAAGCTAATATTTTGACATCTGTACGTAACTGGTCTTGCTCTAAAACTCAGGATTTTAAGAAAATCAAGTGATAGCTTTTAAATAATATGACATAACATTTAACAAAAGCACAGGTCCAACA
The DNA here is from genome assembly GCA_031834385.1 of Semotilus atromaculatus. Lineage (NCBI taxonomy): Eukaryota > Metazoa > Chordata > Actinopteri > Cypriniformes > Leuciscidae > Semotilus > Semotilus atromaculatus. The sequence goes on along the minus strand of JAULUF010000019.1, from coordinate 3,789,633 downwards.
ATATGAAAAATGTGATCACCAAAACTGGACTATGTTTTACTTCACTATTACTATAAAACCAAGTGATGATTTGGACCAAAACACTATAGAGTTTGTATGCACATCCTTTGATCTCAACAACAAAAGATAGAGGAAGCATTTATTGCATTTACATGGGCTCATATAAGAAGCCTTTATTTTTATTTATTTTTGCGTTTGCTACAAATTTTTTATGGCTAATTGTGTTATTTGTATTGTTTTTTCCCTGTGGCCCATTTTTGAATTGCAACCCACTAGCTGAGAACCACTGATTTAGTAGATGTACATTATTCTTTTGTGCAATATGTGAACATATAAAACATGCAACATCCCTGTTTATATACTGCATTTCTGTTGTTTATTTGTCTTTAGAATCCCCTCGGTTTCGCTTCATGAAACCGGAGAACTACACGACCGTTTACCACCAACAGGAAACTGATGTCCTGTATGTGGGGGGCCAAGGAGTCATCTATAAGCTCAGCTTCAGTGATAAAGGAGTGCATGACAAGCAGGTAGGGGGGGGTGACACCATAACCTGGAGCTAAAGTAGATCTACTGTATCACTGCTCTAAATCCTGACCTAGATAGCTGGTACTCAGCAAGTAGCAAAACTGTGGTATTATTTATGGAGCAGAACAATGTCTTATAATGGAGGTAGTACTTAGCTGCATAAAAGTAAGCTTTTCTTTGCAATGGGAGATAGTTATAGCTTCTTATCATTTTACTATAGCCATAACATTTTATGTTCTGTTTTCTCATTGTAATTATAGAATATACAGTAGCTCTAAAATGATCAGAACAATTCATCCCTACATTATTATGTATGCAAGGCTGCATGATTAGTAGTTTTGTTGATGTGCTCACAGATTCCTGTGGTAATGGATGAGAATGCTAAAGCGAAGTGTGTCTCATCAGGATGGAAGGTAAGAGAGACAATCCCACAATATTCAGTCAGTTCAGACCTCAAGCTAGTTGGCAATTCAAGCTAAGAAAAGGATTATCTTAACTCATTTAAACCGTGCGATTCAATTCACTCACATATCTTACTGCGCACAAGAAGTGACTAGCACAATGTGTCCAGTTATCCATTTCTCATAAATCCACTGTGTGAATTACACACATCAGGTTAAGCTGGATTATAATAGTGAATTCTGAGAATGACTTTAATTAGAACATTTATGAACGTATTTCCCAGACGCTCCTCAGCCTGGCTGGATTCACTGCCCTGCTTCAACATCTACAGAAATAGTCATCCAGGATGAGCAGGTCATCACTCAGAGTTGACTGAATGAGGCTATTTTTTAAGGGTAATGGCACAGACAGGAAGCCAACACATGAGTGATTGGCTCCTTTAAAATCGAAATAAAGATGGTTTTTGGGGTGTTTATGCTGAAGTTGCAAATACAATTACAGTAGTATAGAAAAAGGAAAAGGAAAGAGTCTCTCCAAGCCCACAATTAGATGGCATACTGTATTTAGCAACTATATTCTTTCTATAATTTATAATATATGATGTCTGTATATTTTGCATTGACACATATTGTGTTTTTTCATCTTTCTATAGCAAGAGTGTGATAATTTCATCTCTGTAATTGAGAAAGTCGGTGATTCATTCGTGGTGTGTGGGACAACAGCTGGTTCTCCTAAATGTTATCTCCTGGTAAGATGCCTTACCTGCCATTGTAAATGCAACTCTCACAATCCAGAAGCAGTTTAAACTCTATCTGTAAGCAAACCACAAAAGTGTTTAAGATTAGGACATGTTCCTCTTTGTTAGTCTTCAAGAGACAGTCTAAGGCCCTGTTCCAAATGGCACCCTAAACACTCGCTTGCTTAAGTGTGGGCTCGGCATCGAGGGCGCAAATTGACTGCAAAGGGGGCGCTCGTGAGCACCACACTGAAACCTAAAATGACAAATGGGACACCCTTCGGTCTCATGAACTTAAAGGACATGCGCACATGGCAGCCATTGTAGGTCCACAAGATTGAAAGTGCACATGAAGTATGCCTTTTGGAAAAAAGGGCCTAAAATTGCAGAAACAAACAAAAAATAGATGTCCACACCACACCTGCTAAATACAGACATTTCAGGTTTATTTAAAATAATAAATTATGCTGCAAAGACACTTATCAAATATTAATCATAATCTTCTTCATTCGCTTTAGCATTTTCTGTGGTTACATGAGAAAGCAAAGGAAATAAGAGCAGTTTTCCTTCTGAGCTCAGCTGCTTTGACAAAATTCAGGCTGTTTATTTAATCACTTCTGTATTATTGTGAACATTTTTATAACCTTTGTGTGTCTCTGCTGTGGGTGTGATTTATAACCAAATCATTTAGTTCCAACAGTGCTTAGATTAAAATGACAGAACTGAAAGTAGTACAATATAATGTGAGTTTGACATCCTGAAATGTGGGACACACATTTAGTGGATGAATAATATTATGTAAAAAAAAAAAGTATTCTGCTAAAAAGTGGTATGATTTCTCAAAGTGCTACAGTGTCACTGCTGTCTCCTTAATAAAAGCCTGAGAATTACTGAATAATCACATAATCTCTCTCATCCAGGTAAATGACAGTGTACTGACGGAAATGCCGGCGGAAACAGCAGCGTCTAACATCTTGGCACCTTTCCCTTCTCAGCGCTCCATCAGTCTGTCAGCAGGTAGATAGAGAGAGGAGAGGAATGGAGGAAGGGAAAAGGAAGGAGATAATACGGGAGAGAATGTTTTGTTCATATTTTGTATTTAGTTCTTTCATCTGAAAAGGTATTTGTTTCTGAAGTAGAGCAGACTGTAATGTGAAATGCTCAAAGCTTCAAATCTTGTCAGATCTCTTTAGAAAATACAGTGTGTATCAGAGGATATGTAAAAGAACAAATTCCAAAAAGATCAACACTCCCTGTTGTATATGACAAAACGGGATATTGCCCTTTTCTTTAGTGTTTTAAATGTCAGATACAAAGTTGAGTATTTCATATACCATGTAAGTTAGCAGAGCTGAAAGGTCAATACTGATTCTGAAAGAAATTGCATGTCTCAACAATGTCTCCGTCTGTCCGTCAGAAGGAAGTAGGTCGCAGTGCGTTGCAGCCCTCTTTTTTTTACTTTGAGTATCAAAGTATTGCAAACATTGCTAAATTTAAATCCAAGTTTCAGAATCTTTGATTTGACAGGACTATAGTCACCGAGGTTTGACTGATGGATATACTTATCTCTCTCCTTATTTAGATGGGAATCTGTACTCTGCTCTGTCAGCGGTTGCAGGACAGACTGGCTCTATCCGTCGCACATATGGCTCCAAAAAACAGCTGCAGTCAGAGAATAAATGGCTACAGAGTGAGTTGACTGTTGCTATCTATACCGCATTAGCAGTTTGGAGATTGTCTTGATGGACTGAGCTAATGGATCCTACAGTATGTCAGCTTAAACAGAGTTTGTTTAAAAACCTGACCAAAGAAGAAAAAAAGAGATTTTTTAAAATGTTTTCAAAATAAGTCCCTTATGTTCCCTTATGTAAACACAGTAATATTTTGGAATATTATTACAATTTAAAATAAAATTTTTTTTATATATATATATATAATTTATTCCTGACTGTGATGGTGAAGCTGAATTTTCATCAGTCATTACTTCAGTCTTCAGTGTCACATGATCCCTCATAAATCAGTCTAATATGCTGATTTGCTGCTTTATGCTGAAAATATGCTGAAATCAGCTGCTGATTTCTTATTATTATCAATGTTAAAAATGGTTCTAATGCTTAATATTTTTGTGGAAACTATGAATCTTTTTTTTAAAAGAACATCGTTTATTTGATATACTTTTTGTGATAATGTTGAAATCTTAACTGTCAAACTGAATCTTATGTCATTAATGCAAATTATTAATAAACACTATATACATCATATATTCATATTCATCTCATGAATAGCTTTCTTAAATCTCTTCATATTAAGCTAGGATAGGAGAAAGCATTTTAAACATAAAAAAAAAAAATTCAACTAAGATATAGGTTTAAAAACTAATTATTTATATACAACACAAAGAGTCTAAGAAAATAATAAATCTGCTCTCACCCTCTCTCTCAGATCCCCAGTTTGCAGGAGCCGCTGTGATACCACACAAAGAGAAACTCAAAGATGAGATCTATTTCTTCTTCAGTGAGGTCAACAGTACAGCCAATCTAGATGAGGAGCCTTACAGGGCTCGGATAGGACGAGTCTGCATGGTAACACGCTCTTAATCCATTTCTGCTTCAGATACACTGCTGTGAGAACACTAGGTTTCTGATAACCTTTGCATTTGTGGCTCAGGTTGATGAGGGAGGGCTTCAGAATGTGCTGCCAAACTCCTGGACCACATTCCTGAAGGCACGTGTGATGTGTGGGAAAGCTGGAACTCCTGTGCAGTACAACAACTTCAAACAGGCCTTCGTTCTGACCTCTGATCTCCGCACTGGGTTGATATATGGCCTCTTCTCCAATGCCTGGTAAGCAGATATGTGACCCTAGATCACAAAACCAGTCAAAAGTTGCACGGGTATATTTGTGGCAATAGCCAATAATACATTGTATGGGTCAAAATGATCGATTTTTCTTTTATGCCAAAAATCATTAGGATATTAAGTAATGATCATGTTTCATGAAGATATTTTGTACATTTCCAACCGTAAACATATAAAACATTTATTTTTGTGAATGAATGTAGCACAATCGTTAACATCAATTGACAACTTTAAAGAGATTTTCTCAATGTTTCTATTTTTTTGCACCCTCAGATTCCAGATATTCAGATAGTTGTATTTTGGCCAAATATTGTCCTATCCTAACAAACCATCCATAAATGGAAAGCTTATTTATTCAGCTTTCGTATGATGTGTAAATCTCAATTAAGAAAAAAATGACCCATGTGACTGGCTTTGTAGTCTAGGGTCACATATGCAGTCTAAAAGTGAGTAGGAAGACATTGACATCATGCAGTTGGATAATGCCTTTGGCAAGACTTCATTATTCACACAAAATACATATCTATAGATATTTTACTCAAAACACTGATAAAAACATTGTCAGTTGTGCTTACTTCAAGCTTTCTTTTATATAAACCATATTGGGATCATATTGGGACCATATTGATCAATATTACATTTCTTTTTTTCAATTTATTATATTTAATAATTGTGCATTTTCCCTATTTTTACATTAACATTTACTGAAAGCTAATCTTTTAAAACATTAAGTATTTCTTTACACTGATAAATGTAATCTTTAACAGATTTTAGAATGAATATCCATACTTGATTAAAATCTGTTTTCCATGTTCATGTCTTTCTACAGGAACACCACTGTAGTGTGTGCGTACTCCATTGAAGACATTGACAGTGCCTTTTCTACATCCAAACTGAAGGGCTACAACTCACCTTTAGCGGCCCCTCGTCCTGGAACGGTACAGCACACCGAAACATCAACCTAAGGCATAATTATGTGCCAACAGATTTATAATTCATTTTCTAAAAACCTTTTCCCAAATTTGTTTAAACTGTCTATATACCAATACATAATTAAAATGTAAGTAGGGCCTACTCTGAAAAAGCCCACATGCACACACCCGTTTGTCTCGAGGAGGGGAAGAGGCACGGAAGCTAGGAAGAAACACAATTATGGCAGAGAAAGAGCAGTCAAAATTCCCAGTACCTGCATATACAGTCAGCGAAGGCAAACAAGGCAAAAAAAGGAAGACAGTATTCGACCCGGAGCTGTCCTTGAGCCGATTTTTTACTCTCTTTTTCAGAGTACTTACATTTTAATTATGTATTGGTATATAAAGACAGTTTAAACAAATTTGGGAAAATATTTTTTTGAAAAAAACTGCCTACCCCGCCTTTAACTTTGAATGTATCGATAAAATACTATCCTACAATTTCATAACACAAAGGCACAACCTGATTTTTCATTTGTGTGGTTCACCTTTATCCAGTGTGCTTTCAGGAACAATACTCATAACCAAAAGATCCTGACTGTGATCAGGGATCACCCTGAGATTGAGGATATGATCAAGCCGGTTGACGAAACTCCTCTGGAACTGCCAGTTCATGACCACTTCACACATCTTGTGGCAGACACAGTCTTGGCTGTCAATGATGAGCACTACAGCGTAATTTATCTGGGCACAGGTATGCTGAATCATCGGGGGGGGTGGGGGGGGTGGGGGGGGGTGGGGGGGGGGGGGGGGGGGGATTTATATACTTATAAATGGAAATGGCTAAATATAATATTTAACAGTGATATTAATTTCTTTGTTTTTGAAGATTAAGTGTTAGATGGCTGAAAATGTACAAGTAGCAGAAATCAGTAGCACAATTAAATATCCAATATTGAGTGATACCAGTTAACTAAAACAAATCTCTGATCTTGACAAATATAAAATTTTGCACCAACATCTTGCACCCCATATAATTTATTCTCATTCTATTTTTTTTCTATCTTTTCTAATGCTATTTTTCCTGTGTGTCTTGTACAGAAAAGGGTAAAGTCCTGAAGGTCCTCCATGCCATAGAAGGAGCCTTTATCATAGCGCAGTATTCTTTATTCCACGATGATAGTCCCGTCATTAACATGGCAATTGACTCTAAAAAGGTACAGACCCACATTTTAATGAAAATACAGGCCAATTTTAGCCTGCAGTGGTAGGACATATTATTCCACTGAAATATAATTATATATAGCTTTGAATTACTATTTGCCCAATACAGTGAGAGAGTAATTCAAAGGCTGTTCACATAGATATTTAAAATAGAGTTTGATAGGATCCAGATGGCACCTTTCACCTCTGAATTCTGCTTTTTGCCAGGGTCATCTCTATATTGGCACAGAGCTTGAAGTGCAGCGCATCCCCCTGGCTGATTGTGGTCGCTACGGAGTAGGCTGCCGGGAATGCATCCTTTCACGAGATCCATATTGTGCGTGGGACAAGTCCAAGAGGAAGTGTACTGCAATCCCAGCACACTATAACATTACCACTGGGTACATATGCACTCACAAATATCACACAATTATGCATTACTGGTTTTCCTGACAAAGTAACCTAAGTTTAAAAAAAAAATCTCACTATTTTGAAATCAGGACCCTTTATCAGACCCTTGACCACTCGAGTGCCTTGGTCTGCGGCGATGCTCCAGGTAAATTGTCTTTGAAACTTTTAAAGGTTTAAACATTTTTCTTGTCATATCTCGGAACCCTTTATGGCACTTAAGAATTGGAAAGTTTTCAAAACAGTTTCAGCTTTTTCTTCCCAATGGTTTCCTGGAATTCACTGACTTACAGTCACTGACAGTACTTAATGCCATTGAATTTTTCTTTTTACAAGATATTGTATAGACAAACAATTAAAACCCTAAGAATAAAAAAAATGAAAAATAAGTAGCCTATTCGTAACCCTGTAATAATAGTTCTGTGTTCAGAAGAGACAAACAGTAATAGTAGTATCATGTCTGCAATATAAGCTATATATACACTCACCTAAAGGATTATTAGGAAGACCATACTAATACTGTGTTTGACCCCCTTTTGCCTTCAGAACTGCCTTAATTCTACGTGGCATTGATTCAACAAGGTGCTGAAATTGGCTAATTCCAGCAGGATAATGCACCATGTCACAAAACTCGAATCATTTCAAATTGGTTTCTTGAACATGACAATGAGTTCACTGTACTAAAATGGCCCCCACAGTCACCAGATCTCAACCCAATAGAGCATCTTTGGGATGTGGTGGAACGGGAGCTTCGTGCCCTGAATGTGCATCCCATCAACTGCAAGATGCTATCCTATCAATATGGGCCAACATTTCTAAAGAATGCTTTCAGCACCTTGTTGAATCAATGCCACGTAGAATTAAGGCAGTTCTGAAGGTGAAAGGGGGTCAAAACACAGTATTAGTATGGTGTTCCTAATAATCCTTTAGGTGAGTGTATATATATATATATATATATATATTCATTCATTTATAATATAAAATAAAAGTTTTTTTTTTATGGTTTCAAATATTCTAAAATGTTTCCTATAATTGTGGAATACAGCTCATAAGGCACGTAGCACCATCCCCAAACAAATTTTAGTGGATAAAGATGGACCGGTCCTGCTACCGTGCCCAGTGCGATCCTACCATGCCACTTACCGCTGGGAGAAAGACAACTGCATCAAGGAATATCCTTGCACCATCTCTGGCTCCTCCTGTGTGCTGGCACCCACCCCTGACCTGCCTCTGAAGGAGGGTGTGTTCCGCTGTCTGGCGGAGGAGAACGGTCTGCAACAGGAGGTGGTGTCCTACAAGCTAGTGTTCAACGGTGGACCCCTCTCCACCTCGCTAGCCTCCACCCTGGGGTCGGCTCTGCTGCTGGCTGCCGCGGCACACTGGCTCCTGTAGATCCAGTGAATCCTGAGGGGTCAGAAGGAAAACGAGTTTTATGCTAAGGTCAGCAGAGCATGAGTACCTAGACCGGTCCAACTACACTGCAGGGGAGCAGCTGGTCTCTATATAAACTGTGTTTCTTGTTTCTTATTCAGAGCAATTCTTTTCTTTGAAGGGCCGAGAAAATGCCTGAAATTGTCTCATTTTGCAAAATGCTTTATCATACCAAACACCAGTGTTATGTATTACATGAACTTATCTAAGTGTACTGTTTCATGCCCATCAGCCTAAAAGCAAACATTTAGACTTATATACTGTATATTCAAATATCTAATACATGAGATGTGTACATTGCTTGCAAAATGTTAGTGCCATCTTTCAGATGTTTCAGAAGACTGCTTTGCTAACTACACTTAGACATGGAATCCAGATCAGTTCTTTAACCTGGTTGGTTTTCTCGTTAACACTTTATAGAAAGGTTCAATTATTTTAGTTGATGCATTGGGTATCATGTACTAACAATTAACCTTTTTTTTTTTACAGTATTTTGTTAACTAGGTTAATGTTAATTTACTGCTGTTCAGCATTTAACACATGTGTTCATTGTAAATTCATGTTTGTTCATAGTACATGAACTACTGTTCATTTATACAGCTTAAAATGCTAAAATATATTAATGTATGTAAGAAAATGAATGTGTACTGATCATTGTTAATTCACGTTACCTAATGATTTAACCAAATTGAACCTTATTTTAAAGTGTTACTCTTTCGTTGGTATGTAGAATTACTGAGTTAAAAAAGCGAGTACATGCTGAATCATGAATATGCTGTTATAAATTATTTTATTTTATTTCCATTGTGTGCCATTAGAACAGTTCTGAAGCCTTAAAACAAGGATGAGTCCCTTTAAGCTATAAGGGTCACATCCTAAGCACAACCTGCAAACTGAGCAGAACCTGCAGAATCTGCTGGCTTTGTCTTTCCACCTGACACAGAATGTTATTTCAGCATGATTTCAGGAGTACATACAACTGATTGGTTGGTGCCAGACTGCCAGTTTAAGAGAAATGTGTGAAATACTAGAAATGTGAACTGCAAAAACGATACAAAACCAATACAGATTCAACTTTTTTTTTGGTCAGTGCGAACAGGAAGAATAACCAGAATCCATAAAACCAGATAGTTTATCTCGGTATTTCACTGTGTTTAACATGAACTCTCTTACATCCTTGACGCCTGTAATTTTCATGCTCATGACATTTTTACATTTTGCATTCAAATAAGCTTCAGTACGTGATATGGAGTTGCATTTTGTTGTTACAGTGTAAAGAGGCTTAATTATAATGTTGTTTTAATTGTAATGCTCTGCATATGCTGTTTTTCACCATTGCTGCCTATGGGAAAAGAAAGCATTCCTGATGGATCTAAACAGTCATTCTGCGCTAAGGTGTTCTGAGTGTAAATCTGTCACCATTTTACGTCATATCATTTTATTTGATCTTCACTTCAGCGATAAAACTTTATCTCATACACATTACAGAAATGGAAAAATAAGATGCTCATACAATAACTTTCTAACTAGAACATAATCGTCTCTAATTGTCATCTGCACCTCTAACACACACACACATACACCTCTACAGTATTTTTGTTTATTTCTCTCTCTCAGAGCAACTGACCCCAAATACCAAATTTGTCTTTAACCTTGTTCTTTCCACACTGTATTTTGGGAGCAGGGGTGAAACAATGGTGTTATGAATGAATTGATTTCTAATTAACCAGAAGTGCATTGTGTTTTCAGAAGATGGACTATTTATTTATTTTTTTTGTAGTTACGTCTTGTGCCATTCTGTTTCTTGCTCTACTGGTGACATAATCTGCCAATTTAATCAAAAGTTTGTTTTGTACTTCCATATGGATTTCTGGGTTGATGTTTGGGCATCACGAGATATTTAAAGGTTCATATAAGCCATGTAAATAGTGCAGGGACTGACTGCAGTGTTGCTTTACACATTACTTATGCTAGCGTGTGCTAACCTTCTTTTTGCATGCTGAATGCCACAGCACTGTTGCCCTCTCTGTGTACTCGTACCTCCGTCTCTTGGCCTAATGTCTCTGTCTCTGCACTAAATGCAGGAACGTTGTAGTGCCAAACCAATGTGGTGTCATATTCATCAGAGAGCTTTTCTAACTTTTCCACTGTGCTTCAAAGCCAAACGTTTACCTTTCTGAGACATATAGCAGAATCTAGATTCACACCGACACACACACACACACACACACACACGCACACACACACACACACATACTCTAAATCACTTTTGGCAGTGTAAATGACACAGGGTCTTTCAATGTAGATCACACTAAATCAATACTGTAGACAACTGTTACATGTTTATTTTTTTTATTCGTTTTTTACTCTGTAACTGGTGTTTTTATCGTCTGTCATTTGCTATGCATTGTGTTTTTTGCCCGAGACTTGTGGCAGGGAGTGTTTTCTCATTTAGGGACGCTCAGCACGGTTTACTGCTCAAAGCATCTTGCAGTTGTGTAAGCTTGCACTTAATAATTCATATTTATAACTGGTTACCAAAAGTCAGCAATTTTTTTTCTAAAGGGGTTGAAGACATTGTAAAATACAGAAATGTATAATTATACATTAAATGTTTCCCTGAAAATGTGCATTAAAATAAGTAACAAAAATATATCTACTGTATTTATGTTTTTGAATGGTCAGCATTTTTTTTTTTTAAGATATATGAATTTACTATTTAAACATGTACAGTACATGGAACAAACTTGCTATTGTGCAGTTTCCGCTATTGTGGTTTCTTTATAAACACACATTAAGTGTAGTAAAAAATTTGGTTTTGAGAACCATACTAAGTCAGTAGAAAATGCATTCATTAAAAAGGTTTTATACTATATTTATATTTTGAAATTATTACTAAAGCAGTTCGACTAAAGACTAAAAATACACCACTGATTTGTGAAACAGTATATTAAAACTATTAAAAACGCTGTTAATTTTCAAAGGCATATCAATTTGGGAGTTACCTTGGCAGGAAGCACACATCATGTATCAACATGTTAATTTAGCAGATGTCTTCAAAGGCAGACAGTGCACTAATTGCAGTGACATCTTCTGGAGGCCCCTGAGGCTGTGTAGGGCTTAGGAATCGAAACCAAGTACACCTAGCTGCAGTCTGCAGATCGGGGCGGGGCTGTACCTGTAGCCCCGCCCCACATTTACTCTGATTGGCTCATCCATCTTCAATATGAATACATGATAGAAAATAGTGTTCATAGTTGGTGTAGAACAGAGAAGTGCATGGAAAGATGAGCAAATGCAATCAAGTTACAAAACTGTAAAAGAGATGTGTCTATGCCACATAAATAAGATAGAGCTTAAATATGTTGAGCTAAGTTTAGAGCACACTCAGGGCCCTATTTTAATGATCTAAGCGAATGGTCTAAAGCACAGGGCGCAAGTTTGGGCGTGAATCCACTTTTGCTAGTTTTAACAACGGGAAAAATGGTCGGCTCGCACCAGGCGCATGGTCTAAAGGGGTTGTCCCTATTATCTTAATGAGTATGTGTTTTGGGCTTTACATGCAAAAAAACAATCAGAGATCATCTCCCATTCCCTTTAAATGCCATGGCGGATTCGCTATTTACATGACGGAATTTAATAGCGGAAAGACCAAACGTTCGTGCGCGAGGTAAAGCGCGCGAGCAGACCATCTACGGAAAAGACGGCTTCCATCTTTATGTACACAATAGTATTTTACATTGTAATCTTTTTATTTTTTATATTTGGCATGTTTGTGTGCTGCTGCGCGTCCCTGAGTGTTAAATAAGCAGAGTGTACGCGAGTTGTGGACCTGCCTATAGGCGCACGCGCTCTTTAAATAACAAAAAAAATATTGCACAATTGACTTTAGACCAGGTATCATGTTGGTCAATGTGTTTTAAGGTTCAGTTGCCTTAAAATAGCAATGCGCCAACAATGTGCCTGAACTTGTTTTCAGACCAGCAACCCATGGGCGCACAGATGGGCGCAAATGCTATTTAAACAACGTGGCGCAGGACGTGAAAATGATAACTGCGTCAGGCTGAAACTAGCAAAAAACACTTGCGTCAAGTGTATGATAGGGCCCTAAATCTGAGAATCTGTGTCAAATTCCGTTGTTTTTTGTTAACTTAACTCGCTATGTCTGCATTATTGAATCACTGAGTTGTTAGCTACTGGAAGTTTAATCTTTTAGATCAGCCAAATTCACAAATGAATGTTATTTATTGTGAACCAGTTTATTTAAAAGAAACGAAACGGGTCACGGAGATCTCGATTTAATACTTCAAAAAGTGAATCAAAATATTTGACCGTGCAGCATGGATTTAGTGTCTAAAATGCGGTTGGTTGATTTCAGTTGAAAGATAAATAAAAATATATATTTAATGCTATTAAGCTGAATTTACTAAACTATTTGCTGAAATAACCACAACATTAAAGCAACACTATATAGCTTTTTCAACCTTCATAATATATTTCCAAGACCCTTGTGATGGTACATCGACTTACAATAGGTTGAATGACAGGTCTGCCATAGCCTGACGGTGTCTGTATCGCTTTTGCTGGCACTATGTAACTTCGGGTTTTGGGCAGGAACCCGAGCACAAAAAGAACTACAAAATTCGACTGCTTTACGTCAAGCGTTACAATAGTCATTATTTAGTTTTTCTTCGTTTCTGATGTCGCAATACATCATCATTTCATGAAATCATGCACCATACTCTACCTTGTCTGTGGACATCGTTCATTCCAAAGCCGGTGCAGGATAAACAACGAGCATGCGTGCGACAGTAGGCTGCGGTAGGCTAAATTATTTACGACAGCGGTAATGAACAATTCCGCTTCCAACCAGTTGGGCGACCGCAGAGGAAAAGTTCCTTGGTGTTGCTTTAACAACAGCACTGAAATAAAAATGCGCTGTTTATCTGTCTGTCAGATTCGCGTGAATGTTGCATTCATTACTATAGCAACAGACTTTAGGCGCGTTCTTTCCGAATCATGGCAGGTAGGCCTACAGATAAAAAAGTTCTCAATTTCGTCACTTTAAAATAACGGGAAACGTCTCGGTTACTAATGTAACCTCGGTTCCCAGAGAGTAGGGAACGAGTATTGCGTAAGTTAGCTTACACTATGGGAAAACAACTATCCAACTAGCATCAACTATCCAACGTGACAGTATCTCCTTCGTGGCCGCGAAACCTCTGGTGCATACGAAGAGCTGTTCTGACTGCCTGAAGGGGGCAGCACGCTCCAAATTGACTCTGAAAGCCCACACAGGGCAGAGTATATTGGCGTCTCTTTCATCTTCTGACAAGGGAAGAGCTGATAGTGAAATGACCTGCGCTCTGAACGGAGTAGAGTGCACTTTAGGAACATACCCATGCGTGTCTTGGCTTAAGGACGACTCTGGAGTCATTGGGCCCTAATTCAAGGCAGGAAGCACTCACTCACTCACCCACTCGATTGACTGATGCCAGTGCTAGCAAGAGAGCAGCTTTGAACGAAAGAGGCTTCAGGTCAGCAGACTGAAGCGCCTCGAAAGGGGCCCTTTTCATGGCCTCCAGGACCGTGGAGAGGTCCCAGATAGGTACAGAGGGGGGGGGGGGTCGAGGCAGGTTTAGCTTTCTGGCTCCCTTGAGCGCACAACTAGGTGATTTCTTCCCAGTCCCAGCCACATGAGTGTGAAGTGTTGCGATGGCCACCACATATACTTTGAGCGTGGAGGGGGTGCGACCCGCGTCCAAAAGCTCTTGTAGAAAGGAAAGTACCTTTGTCACTCCACATGAGTAGGGGTCTAGGCTCTGTACTGTACACCAGCTGGAGAACACTGACCAATTTAGAGCATGAAGAGGCCTGGTTGAAGGCGCTCTTGCTTCAGTAATGGTATTTAGCACCCTTTCCGGAAGGCTCCTGGATACCCGTTGAGGGGCTACACATGGAGGGCCCACAAGTTGGGATGGGGATGCCAGATCGTCCCATTCGCCTGCGTGAGGTCGTCTCTCCTCAGCGGTATTGGCCATGGGGCTGATTCCAGCAGCTGAGTCAACTCTGAGAACCATAGCTGGTTCCTCCAGATAGGGGCTATCAATGGCACTGCACACTTGCCCTCCCTGATCCTTCAATGCCTAAGGTAGTATCGTGATCAGAGGGAATGCATACAGCGGCTGGCTTGGCCAGTTCTGGGCCAGCGCGTCCTTGTCTTTGGAGAAAAATGCTTGGTAACGAGCGTTGTCTACTGAGGCGAAGAGGTCGACCTCTGCCTCGCCGAAGATGCTCCATATCAGCTGAACCGTTTGCGGGTGAAGAAACCACCCGCAAGGGCTCTGGCACTTTGCCAGGGCTCTGACACTTTGATACGTAAGTGGCCAAATCGCCATGTGTGAGCCGGTACACTCATCTAACCATTCAGAAACATCCTGTTGCATTCTACATGTCATTTCTTCTTGAGTCTCGCCATCATTGTCCGACTCCAGTATAAACATAAAAGGCAGAACAGTTTCTGACATTTTAGTGCTTGTCTCTGAGGTAATAAGACCTGCTAACACACAGGAGCTATTGTAGCTCTGCCCTCTGTGCTGGGAGCAGCAGCTAATTTTCATTTAAAGGGACACACACAAAACAACGTGTTTTTACTGACCCTCAAAAAGGGACAATTTTAACATGCTGTAAAAAAAATATCTGTGGGGTATTTTGAGCTAAACCTTCACATACACACTCTGGGGACAACAGAGTTATTTTACATATTGTAAAAACAGGTATTGTACCACCCCTTAAAAGATTACAAGGTCTCATAAATAAAAACAATCGATGATGAGCACAAATCATTTATAATAAATACCGCAATATTCCATAAAAAAACAAGGAATATTTATTTTGATTTCATAACGTTAAGACTTAAATAGTTCACCCAAAAAGATGAAAATTAAAATCGCCCTTGTGTCAGTATGACTTTCTTCTGTGGAACATAATAAGATATTCTGAGAAGTATCGGTGTGTTTTTGTACAATGGAAGTCAGTGGTATCCAAAACATTCTTCAAAATATCTTGTAAATATCTTCCGCCAAACACAATGACTTGAGGGTTAAATGATGGCCCCTTTAATGAACTTTCCAGCAATCCTTTCTCGGTCACACTATGCGTCTTTATTGCACGCATTGTTTTAATCGTGCAATTTGTACGCCAAAATGAGTTTTACGTGTATATGATACGCATGTAGTAGTGGTGTGGTGCGTATGTAGCTTATTATACGTTTGGGTAGGATTAGTGGTGTGGGGTGCGTGTGTATTACACGCAATAAAGTGTGCATCATATGCACGTAAAAACAAATTTTCGCGTATAAATTGCACGATAAACAGTAAACACAATGCGTGCTATACAGGCGAATTTTCATGAGAACAGGCGAATACCGCACAGCTGAATACCTTACCCAAACTGGGCGGTTCATCACCGCAGTACAACTTGTACTGTCGGGGTTGTACTACCAGGAGCCACAGACTGCAACGAGGAACTCGAAGTTGATATGATTCCTCTGAAGAAACCTTCCGTGTCCACTGCGGGAACACTTCTGAGGTACGCCGATATTTAGCATGTTTTTTCACCCACAAGAATTATTCATAAAAGCATGAAATCAGAACGATGAAAATCGTGATATAGCCTATCTGCCTATTGCAAAATTAGCTACAAAGTTTAAAACCATTAGTCTGTAGGCTACGCGTACGCTACACACCACACCAGACCACCTGTGTTTGTAGTAGGGTGTGCGTATGTTTGTCTTCAAACGTTTATCAAATTAATCAAATCTTATGACTCGTGTACAAACGGAAGTAACTCTATAAACATCGTTTTCTCCCTCCTCGTCACTCCTGCTCATTTTTATTGCCACAATATTTATTTCTAGTGTCTGAGATATTACCTACTGCGGTGAATAGCGATTTATTTTTTTGGCACGCATGCTTGGCATCTCAAAATATCTCCAAAATACGTGTTGACTGCTTAAGGATAAAGCCCAGGTGTACTTTTTTTCCAAACTTTATTTGTGTTTGCTTGAGTAATGTAGCCGCGTAGGGCAGGCTAAAAGGAATTTCAAGAATTTCAACATGTTTTAAAGCTTTATATGTTTTATTGGTGTCGTAATACTGTTAGCAATGCTTTACTAAAATGTGTAATGACATGTATTTACAAATCTTTAAATTTAGACCAATGTTTAATTATTACTTTTATATCAAACTGTGTAAATTGAGTCATGCTTACCCTGAAATTCTTGAAGTAGGCTATTTAGTTTGGTTTGCCATTCTGAGATTCTATTGAACCTGTAAATAAGATAAAGTAAACCCTTGGTAAAATACAGTTTGTCATTAAGTGAAAACCTTTAACTCAAACTTTCATTTATTTTACACAGGGGGGTTCTCTGTTTCATAAATGAAAAATACAGGACCATGTAGAGCATTTATGTCTATTGATAAAATGTATTTATGTGAAAGTGTATGTTATCTTTTTGGTATTTATTCAATATTTTGAGGAACATGTTTTAGGATTTAATAAATATGTCAAGTGTTTAATCAACTTACATTATTTCAAAACAGAGCGCTGGTAAGAAAATGCCAATATGCCATAAAATATATTTTTTTATCTATTAGAATATCTATTCAGTACTCAAAATATTATGTTGAACCTAGACAGGAAAACTTTCTAATGAAAAAAAAAAAGGAAAATCCTGCAATGCCTGTGAAACATTGAATCATTTAATGGAACTCAAGAAGGAACTTAAGATAATAATGATGGCTATGTTCTTCTACAGGGAAGCATGACATTAGGTTAATCATTTCCTCTTTCTGACCTTGGCAGAAATATTCATTTGAGCATTAAATCACATGGCAAAAAGATGTATATTTATTGCATGAGCATTGCAATCGTTGGAGGGTTCATTGTGGATTCCTGCTTCTGCCACAAAGACAGACTTTGAAAAACTGCAAGTTCTCAAGTAAAAGGTAAGACGTGCTTCTTAATTTAGTCGGTTTTAATTTGTGGTAAGCAATATGATTTTTATAGCAAAAAGAAATAATGTAAATAAAGGAAAAGTACATCATTTTGTGGTATTAAACAGGATATTTGACATTTTCATAGCAACATCAGGATTGATTTTTGAAGATCACATTTAGAAGTTGTGCTTTATAATAATAAAAAAAGTATGTAGAAATGTGCTGAAATAAGACCATTTAATTTTTCCAAGAACTAAAAACTGACACTATATGATATAGAATTTGTAATGTTGTGCCAACAACAACTCTTTTCCCATTTCCTCTTTGTCAACCATGCTTACACATATAGTGAGGAAAATAAGTATTTGAACACCCTATTCTTCCACTTAGTATAAGTTCTCTATAAGTTCTATAAGTTCACTATAAGTTCTCCCACTTAGAAATCATGGAGGGGTCTGAAATTGTCATCGTAGGTGCATGTCCACTGTGAGAGACATAATCTAAAAAAAAAAAATCCAGAAATCAGTGTATGATTTAACTATTTATTTGTATAATACTGCTGCAAATAAGTATTTGAACACCTGAGAAAATCAATGTTAATATTTGATACAGTAGTCTTTGTTTACAATTACAGAGGTCAAACGTTTCCTGTAGTTTTTCACCAGGTTTGCACACACTGCAGGAGGGATTTTGGCCCACTCCTCCACACAGATCTTCTCTAGATCAGTCAGGTTTCAGAGAAACGCTGAGAAACATGGAGTTTGAGCTCCCTCCAAAGATTCTCTATTGGGTTTAGGTCTGGAGACTGGCTAGGCCACGCCAGAACCTTGATATGCTTCTTACAGAGCCACTCCTTGGTTATCCTGGCTGTGTGCTTCGGGTCATTGTCATGTTGGAAGACCCAGCCTCGACCCATCTTCAATGCTCTAACTGAGGGAAGGAGGTTGTTCCCCAAAATCTTGCAATACATGGCCCCGGTCATCCTCTCCTTAATACAGTGCAGTCGCCCTGTCCCATGTGCAGAAAAACACCCCCAAAGCATGATGCTACCACCCCCATGCTTCACAGTAGGGATGGTGTTCTTGGGATGGTACTCATCATTCTTCTTCCTCCAAACACGGTTAGTGGAATTATGACTAAAAAGTTCTATTTTGGTCTCATCTGACCACATGACTTTCTCCCATGACACCTCTGGATCATCCAAATGGTCATTGGCAAACTTAAGAAGGGCCTTGACATGTGCTGGTTTAAGCAGGGGAACCTTCCGTGCCATGCATGATTTCAAACCATGACGTCTTAGTGTCTTACCAACAGTAACCTTGGAAACGGTGGTCCCAGCTCTTTTCAGGTCATTGACCAGCTCCTCCCGTGTAGTTCTGGGCTGATTTCTCACCTTTCTTAGGATCATTGAGACCCCACGAGGTGAGATCTGTCATGGAGCCCCAGTCCGAGGGAGACTGACAGTCATGTTTAGCTTCTTCCATTTTCTAATGATTGCTCCAACAGTGGACCTTTTTTCACCAAGCTGCTTGGCAATTTCCCCGTAGCCCTTTCCAGCCTTGTGGAGGTGTACAATTTTGTCTCTAATGTCTTTGGACAGCTCTTTGGTCTTGGCCATGTTAGTAGTTGGATTCTTACTGATTGTATGGGGTGGACAGGTGTCTTTATGCAGGTAACGACCTCAAACAGGAGCATCTAATTTAGGATAATAAATGGAGTGGAGGTGGACATTTTAAAGGCAGACTAACAGGTCTTTGAGTGAGGGTCAGAATTCTAGCTGATAGACATGTGTTCAAATACTTATTTGCAGCTGTATCGTTCAAATAAATAGTGAAAAAATCATATATTGTGATTTCTGGATGTTTTTTTTTTTAGATTATGTCTCTCACAGTGGATATGCACCCACGGGCGTAATTTCCTATGGGGACAGGGGGGACATGTCCCCCCCACTTTTCAAAATCCTGTTTGTGTCCCCCCCACTTTCAAATTCGTTTTGTTATGATTTTTAACTAAAATCAATTAAGTCACCTGTTGTTTCTGTCGTTTCATCGCCGACTGTGCGGCAACCGCAATCCCTGCTCATTAGAACTTTCAGTGAGCTATTTTTAGAGTGTGCACGCGACGTTCCTGGACGTGGACGCGCGCATCGACACAGGCTCGCGCGCCAGTATCGCACAGACAGCGCGCCAGTATCGAGTTCTATTTCGCTGCTTGAACGAAAAACACACATGTATGCCAAAATGTCCGTTTTGTCGAGTCCACAAGAACAGTCTTAAATGAGTTAAATAAAATCTTAAATGAAAGTAAAGAGTAGTGAGAGAATGAGATGCGTGAGGTCCTGTCAGCAGGTCTTAAAGTGACAGCAGCCTCTAATTCTCTCTGTCAGTAAAGTTAACCAAAGAACAAAGGGAACAGAAAAAAATACTAACTGCTCTTGACTAAAGAATGCTTGTAGTTTTAATAAGGATTAATTTATATTTAATTTATATTTATGCAGTGCGGACTGTTTGATAACCTTATTCAATTTCTGTATATACCTGTTAGACAGGAAGGCACAGGTAAATATGACGTTTATTATGGGTTTATGTATGGTTTATGTTTGGTTTAAGTTCACTTAAATTATAAGTTGTTATATTTTTTTGAAGCCTAATAAATGTTTAAAATTTGTGAGGTGGGGGTGGTCATTTTCATCGAGACATCAGTAGCTATATTAATTTCAGTGATACTGGCCTTCATTCATAAACAGATGCCATTAAACAATTATTTTAAATATACTGTCTTTATGTTGTTTCTACATTACAGTGGAAATTGAGGCTCACATTATTTACATTTTTATTTACACACAAAACATTAATGGCTAACATTTTGACTTTATAAAATGATTCTCTAAAGTCTTGGCGATCGGCCCCTATAAACAATAAAGAAAGTCTTATACATAGGCTAGCCTACTATTCTTTTTGGCAGAATTTATCATTATAATCAAATTATTTCCTGGTTTTTGTATCACCATAGTCCCTAAATGTATGTACATCCAGGAAATGGGATTCAAATCGAAAACATTTCAAGTCAAGTATATTTATATAGCGCTTTTCACAATACAGATTGCATCAAAGCAGCTTCACAGTATCAATCAAAACATAATAACAATGTTCGTTTCTTAGTGGAAAAACATCCACGTTTGGTAGAGTTGATCAATGGTATTAATGATTGGTTAATTAATTTGAATATCCCCAACTGAGCAAGCCAAAGGCAACAGTGGCAAGGAACTGAAAAACTCCATCAGGTGACCTAATGGAGAGAAAAAAAAACCTTGGGAGAACCCAGGCTCAGTCGGGGGCCAGTTCTCCTCTGGCATTTATGAACTAGACGCCGGATTTACAGTAACTGTAAGGTAAAAATGTATATGAACGTCTCTAAACAGACTTTAAACGCGAACCTGTGATAAACGCTGATGGCATTCACATGCGCATTAAGAATTGATTCTATAGTTATGTGCGTTTGAATATATGTGCGCAGGTTTGTAATTCCCTACAAAACCATGCCTGAACAAACTACTATTTCCCCCCATTTTGTGTCCCCCCCACTTCTCAAACCAAAGTTACGCCCTTGTATGCACCTACAATGACAATTTCAGACCCCTCCATGATTTCCAAGTGGGAGAACTTGCAAAATAGCAGGGTGTTCAAATACTTATTTTCCTCACTGTATATGATTATAGTTATAAAAAAAATTCTCCTTTCAAGTAGAAATGTATTTATTTATTATTACAAATATATTTTCTTCTTTTTTTAAACTATTACAATAAGAAAACAAACAGCAAAACAAAACCACAATGCTTTTTGACAATACTTTTTTCTTTTTGTTGATCATGATAATGATCATATTATTATTGTTTTATGTAAACGCAGCATTTAAATAAATTCTGATCCTGATTTGCTTGCTGAACCTTGTCCATGTCATTAAGCAAAGCATCATTCTATTCTTACAAAAGTAGAAAAGATGAAACTGATTAGATCCCAATAATTATATATTTTTTTGTCTCTATCCTCTGTTGCAGATCTAAGAAAAGCCTGTGAGAATGCTTTTTTCGCTGGCTCTACTTCTCAGCTTCCAGGCAGTTCTGCAAATTCAGCCAACTAAAGCCAAGCATTCCTGTACAATAGCATCTAAAGACACTGTAGCTGACTGTAAAGGCTTACGGCTAGATAATGTGCCTATAACACTGCCTGACTCACTGGAAGAGCTTGACTTGTCTTTCAATACCATACAGGTCATCCGCAAAGAGGATTTTTCCAAACTTAGTCATCTGCGAGTTCTCAAGATTAATTTCAACAACATCTCTCTGATTATGGATGATGCCTTTCAAGGAAACCCTCTGCTGGAGGAGCTAAGCTTATTTAATAACTCAATGATAGAAATTCCCTTTAAAGCTCTTGAGTTGCTCACAAATTTGAAGATTTTAGAAATGTCCAATAATTTGTACACACAAGCATCTCTGAGTGTTGCTTTTTTGAATTTCACCCAGTTAAAAGTGCTGTCCATTGGTGGATCTCTGGTCAGTAGATTAGGAAGCCGAGACATTTTTGTGCTGAAAAATATCTCATTGGACAAATTTGCTATTAAAACTGGTACTGGCTTTAAAAGTTATGAACCTGGGTATTTCAGCAACCTTAATACAAAAAACTTGTGGCTCGATATAGCTATCGACAAAAACCCAGATGTGCTTCCAAAGATATTGAAAGATATAGCAAACAAGACTTTTGATGTGCTACGTTTTCGAAACCTTTTTGAATTTCAGTACTATACTGGTAAACAGGATATTTTTTATGGCCTGCAGTATGTAAAGACTCAACGCCTAACATTCTATCGAGGTAAATTCAATGAGGAAGTTATGAGAATGGCTCTGGTAAATATGCAAATCAGTCCAATCAAAGCCCTGGAACTGCTGCTCATCGATTTTGCTCGTTCACAGAATAAAATACAGGGATCTAGTGTGACAAACTTGACCTTGGAACAGCTGGTTCTCTCGTAAGTTATACTAACTTAAAAAAACTCAAATAATTATTCTAATGTTATTGAAATTCTTATCTTTTGGCAATGGTATTGCATTTCTTTGTTCGAAATATTTATACCTTAAAGTACAATGAAAATTGTTAATGGACATTTTAGGGATGCGCGATATATCGGCCACCATATAGGTATCGGCCAATATATGTCCATTTTTAATGTTGTCATTATCGGCCCAATGAGAAAATCTGACCGATATATATATTAAAGCCGATAAATAATGGTTTGTATATAATAAAGTTTGTCATATAAGCTACATAAAATTATGAGAGCATTATAATTGTGTGCTTGGGACATGGACACTTTTGTTTTTGTAATCAGGCTCTCAAAAATTATATTAAAAATGTAGATTTTTCGGCCAATATATTGGTTATCGGCTTTCAAAAATAAAGAATTATCAGTTATCTGTATCTGCCAAAATGTTAATATCGGGGCATCCCTAGGACCTGTTAAGAAATCAGAATCATTTAGAAATTGGAACAGTAATCACTAAATTGTTTACGATTTTCATTCCTACTTATAAATCTGTATGTGTAAAAAAAATATCTTATGCTCTTTATACTCTTGCTGTTTTGTTCTACAGGGACATCAGTAATCCAGATATAATGCGCTTCGACTGGAGCTTTACCTGGCTTAATCATGTCCGCCAATTCATTGTATGGAATGTAAACTTTAACAGTGTGCCGTGCGACTCGTGGCCGGAGATGAAAAATATTGAGCTTCTGGACATCTCTAACAACCAGTTGAGAGACGGTTATCTTTATAACCCACTATGCGACACTAAAAACACTTTGCACAAGCTTGAAACCTTTAACATCAGCCGTAATCGACTTACCAGGCTAAGTGACTTGGCATCTCTGACAGAGGACTTTGTCAAGCTGACAACAATTGACATGAGCCACAACCAGCTGCAATATATGGGGAACCGTATCTGTTATTGGAGACAGACCATTACCAAAGTAATCGCTCATCATAATAGTGTGACAAGCAACTGTTTTAAGTGCCTCCCCACTTCTGCAATCTTCCTTGATCTGTCATACAGCAGCCTAGACCAGCTGGACATGGACTATTTCAATAAGGCATCCAACCTAACAGAGCTTCTCCTCAGCGGCAATAAGATCAAGTTCATCCCATCCGGCTGGAGGAATCAATATTTGAGGACACTCGCTTTAGATGGAAACTCATTTGGACTTGTTAGCATGACGTCTTTTAAGGACATGCCTAGTCTACGTGTCCTGACCGCAGGCAACAACCCTTACCACTGTATCTGTGATCTCTACACCTTCATACAGGAAACCACAAGCAAGGGGATGGTGACCATCACAGACTGGCCGGACAACTACAAGTGTTACCACCCCGAGCGTCTTCTCAACACAAGGGTATCCGAATACTTCCCTGGTCATTTAACCTGTAATATTACTCTTGTTATTATCATCTCTGTGTCAACAACGGCAGTTGTTGTCCTAGCTATCATGCTTCTGTGCTACATTTCCAATGGTCCATGGTACATTAAAGCAACATACCAGATCATCAGAGCCAAGTACAGGGCCCATAAAGAAGGTTCAGGTCAGACTGTGGACTACACCTTTCATGCTTTCATTTCTTACAGCCACTCGGATGCAGAGTGGGTCCGAGACCAGCTGCTCCCTTGTCTAGAGAATGCTAAGCCTCCTTACCGCCTCTGCATCCATGAAAGAGACTTCATTCCAGGGAAGTGGATCATTGACAACATCATTGAGAACATTGAAAGTAGTCGCAAGGTACGTCCACACACATTTACGTGCTTCGAAGATGCCTTTTTACAAAAGATACATACAGTGTCAACAATTCTGAAATAAATGTAATACAAGCCCAGTTGGATAACAAGGATTAGCCAGAATTTCTTATAGAAGAAAGTGCACCATAAGGATGCATTTGTTTGTTTAAAAATACAGTAAATATTGTGAAATATAATGATTTAAAAGAACTGTTTTCTATTTTAACATATTTTAAAATATTTTTCAGCAGCCATTACTCCAGTCTTCAGTGTCACATGATCCTTCAGAAATAAGTTAATGAGTTAAAAAGAACATTTATTTGAAATAGAAATGTTTTGCAAAGAAATATAAAAGTATTTATACTGTAACATTTGATCAATTTAATAATGAATTATTGCTGAATAAAATACATTTCTTTAAAAAAAAAAATTTGAACTTGTTTTTCACACTATTTTCAAATATATTTTATATTTCGAAATATTACTTTGCAGTGTAACTTTATCTTGCAATTGCAGCTTTGTTTATATTCTTGGCTTTATATTCTACAATGTGATCTTATTTCTTATTGTAACTTTCTAACAAATTACCTTTATTTTTTTTATTCTGATGTGGAAATAGGCTTCCATATACAAACATTTTTTTTTTTTTAATTAAGTCAAAAAGATAAATCTGAAGTGCTGAAGCATTTTACAAGTTCCCAAAACTGTAAAATTTTAGATCAACACAGACGGCATCCTAACTTGGTTTCTTATTATCAAGGTAATCTTCGTGTTATCGCGGAGCTTTGTGAACAGCGTGTGGTGCAACTACGAGCTCTACTTCGCGCAACAACGGGCCATTGGAAAGACGTTCAGTGATGTGATTCTGATCGTGAAGGAGCCCATTGATCCCACTTCTCTTCCCAGTAAATTCTGCAAGCTCAAAAAGATGCTCAATACCAAAACCTACCTGGAGTGGCCCCAGCAACCCACAGAACAGAGCTTTTTCTGGGTCCAGCTGAGGAGTGTTTTGGGGAAACCAAACGTAATAAGACAGCGCGCAACCAGCCAGCATAGCCGTCTGTCTTCAGTGAGATCTGTTTCTCTGATAGAACTGCCGCTGAACCAGAATTCTGCAAATAAGAAAGGCACAGATGAAGATGGCCAACGATCAGCCCTTTAATAGATGTCAACAAACTTTGAGAGAACTTGCTTGAAAGACATAAATAAGGTTATCTGTGGCCTGAGATGACTAGATAATAACTTTTTTTTTTTTCTATATATTCAGAATAGGACATGCATTATAGTAACAATGACTGTTCTGTAATGTTCAGCTAAGGTTTGTCTAAACCAGTTTGTCTGACTCATTGGTGGCAGAAGGACTGGAAAAGGTTCATTCTGACTCATAGATTCAGTCAGTGAGCAAAACAAACAACCAGATAGATCTAGACAGTGATTTACTGACCTAGTTGACCGTGGCATACACAACAACACACAAGCTCACTCTGATAATCAATACAGTTCTATTTACTTTAGTATGCAAGTATACTTATCTTAATTAAGGTAGTGAACTGCAATACTGTTCAATCACCATATGTCTAAGAAACAAGTCATTTTTTCAATAAAATTGTGTTACTCTTGGCTCAGAAAGTATACAATTCAGTATAGAATTATTCCATTAAATCTTGTTTTAAGATTTCATTTGTAAATACAGACTATATTCAGTTTTAATTCTTCTATTTTCATCCCTTCTTTGCCAGACACTTAAATGTATTTATTTTCTTACACCCATGTCACATAAATGTATTTCACTACATAATGATTTTATGTCTATTCTAGTTGTAAAGCATTAGTCATTAAATGTATAATACTGAACAGATGGATGCTTGCAAATAAACAAGAAGCTATGACACATCGACCTTATCCTCTTTACAGCCTCGCACGCCATTTCTAGCTTCTCAAGTGATTTTTTTTTTTTTTTTTTTGAGCGGAAACATTTAGAGTAATAAAAAAATGTGCTGGACGTTTACTTTGTTACACTACTTTGTGTTGTTATGGTTGTTACTGCATTTATCATCCTTTTTTTTTCTCTGCAGACCTAAATAGTTACTGATTTTTTTTTTTTACAAAAAAAAAAATGGAACTAGAATTAATATATTAATGATATTTTAAATTGTATTCAGTCACATTTATTTGGTAATGAAATACCAACTTGTGCTGCCACAAACATACTGTAGCTCAGTCCACCTCATAACACACAACATCAGCCTGACACAGATATCATTTCACATGGATTAAACCTAGATTGTAATGAACAGGAGTTATTTGTACGCAAGTGAGATCTGAGATTCACCTAGTTGGCCTCATGAGAGCCAGGTTTCAAGTTTCAGCACATACCTTCCTTGACAAGTCAGGAATCATCCAAATCAATGTGAATTAATTTGATATTTTTCTTGATTAGTGATAGGCCTACCAGTCAAAAGCATTTTGTCAAACAATACAAACAGAAAAAAATAATAATAATAATAAAAATAACAAAATATATAAATATATATATATATATAGAGAGAGAGAGAGATAGATATATATAAATTCAGGTTGATTGGGACAGTTTTTGCCATTGAAATGAATGGGGAAAAGTGTCCCAATCAACCTGAAATATATACAATCTACAAAAAAGATTGTACAGCTTAACAGTTAACAGCTGTACACCGTTACAGCTTTATTTAATTAAATAAACGTGAGATATCACATGATTAATTTGAGTAGATCCTCATGAGAAGAACTTCGATTGCATGAGCGTGCGTGGTGACATCATTAGACGTGCGTACTGCGGTTGGAAGAGGCTCCGCCTCCGCCTTTACTTATTCCCCCACACAGGTGAATGGGCGCTATTTAATGATCACATCTTTTCAAGCGCTAAGTACCACTTCTTCTTGTTTAGGTAAGTTAATAACGTAAACTGTTTGTTTTTTTTAGACTTCAAATGTTATGCTGATTCCAATAGCGTTCTGAAAATATTGTTTATATACGCCATTGGTGAAAATGAAATCCTTATGATAATTATTTAATGATGTAAAATGTTACTGTATGTGATGAGAGCATTTTTATTCAAGAACTATGACTTTAAACACACAAAACTCTCAATGTTTTATGGATAAGGCAGTGTTTGTCTTTTTAGGCACGACATTTACTGTGAACAATATAGGTAGGTTGTTCTTGTACCAACTATATAGACTAATTAATGGGGTGGAAAGTTAGTTCATTTTAAAGTTGCATTTAAAATTACAGTTGCATGTTACAGTTCTCATGTTAGTGTTAATGTCTGCAATATTGACAGATTGTATGTGAGACTTAATTGCTGTCTAAAATAAAATAAAAAAGGCCTACATGGCTTAAAGGTGGATTAACAGTCTCAGAGCCTTTAGTTCATACAAAAAGCTAATTGAATAATTGATGCATACCTGTCTTCCCTCTCTCTAATGATAGTCATCAGCCTGCCAGTGCCAAAAGACCTGTTTGTTCACAGATATTAGATCCCTCAGTGCTGTGTAACTCCAGTCTTTGGGGTCCCGTGGGGGGGGGGGTGAAGGGGCTCCTGGGGTCAGCAGTTGTCTGGGCAAATGCATTAAAGAATCAAAAAGGGCTATGCAATCTCACAAACCTGTAATTGCGAGTATTTGCATATTTGTTGGATAAATTAAGACACAATGCACTTAAATTAACATAGTCCACTAACACACCTGCTTGGATCTTCACGTGTTTAAAAGTGAAATGTTAGACTTGGATTTTGCATAATTTATGTTTTTATTTTTTTTATGTGTATTTTTGCAGAGTATACTTTGTGCAACAACAACATGGTTTCGAAACTGGAAAATGCAATGGAAGGCCTCATTAAAGTCTTCCACACATACTCTTCCAAAGAAGGAGATAAGTACAAGCTAAGCAAAGCCGAGCTCAAGAGCTTGCTTCAGGGAGAACTCGGTGACTTTTTAGCAGTAAGTTCTAGCCACATTAAGTATAATTAACATTTATGGCTGACGTGTGTTGAAGGAACATTGTGAATGACTGTGTCTGTCTCTGTCTGGTTGTAGGCAAGTAAAGACCCCATGGTTGTGGAGAAGATCATGTCTGATTTGGATGAGAACCGAGATGGAGAGGTGGACTTTCAGGAGTTTGTTGTGCTGGTGGCTGCTCTCACAGTGGCATGTAATGAATTCTTTGTAGAGAGCATGAAGAATTAAATGTTCTTCTATGTCTCCCTTCAGCTGCATTTTGTAAGTGTCATTTATCAAAAAAATAAATACTAGTGACATGCAGACTAATATGTGTATGTGTTTGGAAGCAAACTATCAAGAGTGTACGAGATGCATTATTTGTTCAGAGCAGTGTTTCTCAACCGGGGGGGGCATAAGATGACAAAATCATTTACAATAATATGAAATGACCATTAAAATCTAAAACGCATAAATTAAAAAAAATAAACTGACATTGACCTTTTACGAATGTCACTCTTACCAGCAGGATTCCCAGGAAGACCTAGATGTATGAGGGAATTTTTAAAGTGATTTCTAGACCTGGAAAAGTAATGGAAATAAAATTCTAAAAGGTCAAGCAAATTTAACACGTGTTATTTGAAGTTCTCATATTTTAATTTTGGTAGAAATTGATATTTGAGAGTCATTTTAAACCCTGTAATCACAAATTGCTAGGAAGGTCGTGTAAAAACATAAACCCAGAAGAATATTATAATTATTAATATTAAAGTTATTGAAACTTTTGGATTATATAATTATTTGCAATTATAACTTAATACATTGCCACTCCTAGTTTCCATTTATAAAAAGTTATTACAGCAGGAGTACCAGAAATATTGTGGGGGCCTACAAATATTGTCCTGAATTTTGTCTTAAGAGTGCCATGTATAGGCTATAAAAAAGCAATGTCAGCCTTTTCATTGAACAGTGTTTTATATAGATATTCATACACTTGTCTGAATGATTCTTAAATCTCGTTTGTAATAGAGGTGAAGACACCAGATGATGGCAACTTTTCCCAGTGTGAAATAATCCTGTGCCTTAAAATAAATGTAGAAACAACCTTGTACAGCACATCTTTGATAACTAAGAAAAAAAGTACATCAGTTTGAGTGTCATGTGTTTTTTTTATTTATATATATTACAAAATCACATATTAAAATATTTGAATTTGTAAGAATTTCCCTCTCTGTAATTTAAGACAATTTATTTAAAATGTGCCAACTTTTGCTTATGAGTCAAAGTAGGGGATGGGTAAAAAATGACTGAACAATGGCCCATTAATGGGTCACTCTGGAAAATGGAAAATCAGAGCTATAATTTCAGTTTCCAAATGTCTGATGGTTTGTGTGGTAGTTCATTTATGGCCATTTCATTCATATGTTACTGTAAATCTAATTATGTGGTTGATGCAGAACGTGGGTTCGAATATCTTGGTGTGTTATTTCACTCGGCTTCGTGCTTCTTTGGGCTTGATGGCCACCAGTACCAGATTTCGTGGGGAAAAAGCAGCATCAAATAGTGGGATGAGTTCACTCATAAAACCTAAATGTGAAAATACAAAGGTTTTACCCGTTCTGTAAAAGCATACTATGTAAAGAATATAAATAATAATCCAATACTACATTTTTAATTATGCAACCAAAAATGTAAATAAAAAAATACAATGGTGTCAAAATAAAATAAAGCTAGTTTGGTCATTAGACCAATTTCTCATACGAGTGACTGGCTCTGTGACGCATACCTCTCTCCTGTAGGAAAATCATTCTGTCCAGTAACACTAGAGTCTCCACCACAGGTGCCAGGAGAAGAACCAGGCTGAAATACACCACCACTTTACCCTGGTGCGCTAGCATTGTATCCACACAGACAGAGTCATATGGGAGATCAGCGGGTAGGCCCACCCGTGGCAATGCCAAACGAGCATACCTGTGATAAAACACAAAACAATAGTATAATGCAACAGTCTAGTATCTCAGATGTATTTTCAAATAAGACAGTTTAAATGATGATTGAGATTTTGACTCTTTATTTCTTCCTGTTCCAGGAACTGAAGTGCAGGAGTGAGTCACAGATTTGCCAGTTCTGTAAAAATATTAATATTATCAAATGTCATGATAAAGAAAAACGAACTCAGAAAATGACAGTGCGTGGGCTTTCTTAACAGTCTGAACTCCCGGTCTGCGCATATCGGGCCTCTCCGCTCTGATGATGCTTTCTAAGATGGCTCTGTAGCAGTGTGTCCGCAGTAGCCCGCTCTCCTCTCTCAACCGCTGGAGATAGTCCTCTATTGCATGACACGCTCCCTCTCGTGCCTTGTAGGACAATTGGTGCCCTGGTAATCCACGTACCCAGTCACTCATTGGATAACCATATTCTGAACAGGAATCTGCCACTGGGATGTCTGAAGAAAACGGGGGCTGGAATACCCCTGGAGGGTTTGGGTTCTCCTGGGTTGAGATTTTCATGTAACAGCAAGCCACAGACGTGATGACCTGAACCGGAGGGCAGTTGGTGAAATGCCGCAGAAGTGTGGAACTGAGGTCTCCACAGGCATGAAGACCTGTAAGGACAAAACTACCCAGTTCTTTGGCACCACAATCAGTAACTGGTATGCTTTTAAAGGTTCCTGATGGAAAAGCCCCACTGTTTACTTGGGCTACAGAGTCTGAAATATTTATGTGAGTTTTTTTAGCCTGAAGAGTATTTTGTAACTCTGCCTGGGTTTGGCATGAATGAGGCTTCGGATGCAGATCTTCCACCCTCTGTTTCTTTTCATATGGCCCAGTGGTTGGTCCAATACTATCATCACTTTCACTTGCTGTCACAAGTTGCTGAATGAAGACATCCCATGAAGCCTGTGGGTTGACCCAGCCCACCACATGACGAGGAGAAGGACCAGGTTCAGAATGCAGACCTTGAGCTTTTCCTGACTACAACAGAAACACAGATTAGAAATATCACAGCACATCCAAAAAACAAACAAACTGTGGGTCACAGTAGGACATAAAAAATCAAATAAAACATGGTCTGAGTGATAATACATGCTGAAAAGTAATATCAATATGAAGTAATATCAATATCTAAAGAGGTTAAAGGAACAATGTATATAATTTTATGGATATTTTTTTAAATATAATGTAAAATATAATATTTAATATATAATATTTATGAGGGCCATACCCTTTGGTTCTCTTTGGTGAGTGCCAATAGGAGCTCTCTATCAAATTTGTTAGCCATAGAAACAAGGTTGGGATCAGCCTCAATTCCAGTAACATCTAGGCCGAGTCCAAAAGACAGAAACCGTGTCAAATGGCCCTGGAGGGATGGATCTAATTAAAGTAGGTCATTTGCATATTCAAAATATAAAGATTGGCATATTTAAAATAACATAATGAAGCAAGACATTACTGTACCTGTCCAGACCCAACATCAACCACACCGTTACAGTTAGCCTGATCACACAACTTCTTAACCAGCTAGGAGAGAGTACAACAGAAGAAACATTTTAAAATAATCTTTAGTGCATCAAATAATCTTATTGGAGTGTTGTTTCTTTCATAATGACATTCAGAATCTGTCCACAGTGACATTATTGTACCCATACCGTGCCTAGGCGGCGGATTTCGTGCTGCTTCTTGGGCTTGACGTGTTTACGGAAAATGTGTCCTAACAAAGAGCTCTGACTCTGGTTGGACTGAAACTCTGGCACTGCTGCACCTGCGTCCTGACTGTGCCCACCTGGTGCTTTACGTGGAAACGACAGCACATGTGCTGCTGTCCGCAGTGCCAGTAAAGACAGAGGCCACACAGATGGGTACCTAAAAGACAAAATACCCTTTTGAAATGACTTCCATTAATGGGTTTACTCTATAAAATAATTTTTATTAAAAAAAAATATAAAGGTTAATATGTTGACCTTTTCAAAAGAAGTAACTTATTCATTTTACTGCTCTTGATATATTGCAAAGCAATGTTCTGACTTTGTAACTTTATCTTAATTTAAGGACAGATACACAGAATAAACTCATTTTACCGCCTGTCCTTAATCTCTTTATCCAGCAGCAGATCAGCGATCTGTGGGGGTGTAAGATCACCGAGGGCTTCCTGCCATCTCACAGGCAGAGTATCCCACAAACTTTCACTGAAGAACTCCTGTGTGGACAAAGAAACATCGATACACTTTCATTCTGTCAGTATAATCGCGCATGCTCAGGTGCTCAGGTTTAAATGTGCGGGATTATTCGTTTACTGTTACTGTTACACTCATAGACATCATGGTTACACTTAGTCACTCACACTTGGAATCTGGACAAACGTTAAACATAGAAGTTCATAAAGCACAAACACTGAAAAAGTACAATAAGTTGTTGATTCATTACTATTATGTAGGAGTCTGATATGCGTCTGTAGGTTGACAGGAGCGATGTCAGCTTTTCGGCTAGTTCTCTCTGCTCTTGCTCTGAAAAGGTCGCCACAACCATTTTTATAACATTAAAAAACACCATGCAGATTAAACTGTGTGGACAATACTACGAGCAGTCATTGAATCGAGAAACTTAATCTGGAATGTAATATGAGTTTTCTGTTTACATGTAGAAATCCGACCACACTTATTCGCGAAGAGCGCCGCCTACCAGTGATGTGCGATTCGTGAACAAATCAATGAATCGGTTGAACTGATCCAATAAACAGGCCTGAACAGTTCGTTCGCGTATAGTGAATCGTGAATCGTACACTAAACAGTGAATCGTAGTTGATTGTTTTTCATTCTTTCAATTAAAAAAATAAATAAAAATACATACTTTTTTTTTAAGTTTAAGCTATTTTAGTAAATTAAGCTAAATTGATGAAAATAAATAAATGTTTCCTTGGCCGCTAGCTGTAATTAAATGTTATTTTTAAATGTATTTGATTTAATTTAACGTTTATTTTATTTCTTATTTTATTTAATTTTTTTAATGGATTTAGCAAAAAGCATCAAACGTAAATGGGAGTTATACAGGCGTACTGATAAATCCTGCAACAAACAACTGGGACACCCCACATCCAAAAACGTAATAAACAGACCAATATGTGCTTACCATTACACATGGCTTTTTTTCTTTCTTTTTTTCGGAAATTTCTCTTGTAGTAATTCATCATCATCACTTACACTGAATTGCAGCATCAGGTTTCATCTGGTTCTTTAAAGTGAGTTGTTCGTAAGATTCGAACTTGCCATAACCCTCCAACCCGGAAGTGCATGTATTCATGCGGTGTGCTTGGCTTGAACACAGGAATAGGAAAAAGATCAAAGATCGCCTTTTTGGTGCAAATAATGGTATGTATCCGGCAATTCTATCCATAATAGAGTCGTACAATTTATTACAGTGTACACAGTGTGATACTTAACGTTAACTTAAACTCGATCGTGGAAATGTGTTTAACAGTTGATTTAATCCATTGATTACACGGACTAAAATTAGTTAAAACAAAAGTGAAAATGTCACGTCTATCTACCTGTTTATTCAAATATAATATCTCCCCGTTTAATGTATGTTTATCCCATATTGTAGAGAGATGCTAACTTAGTTATTTAAAAACCATTGTTTATAACTGGGGTTTTCAATCTTTTAGATACCACAGATTAAACTTTTAAATGCAGCTATATATATTAATGTATAATGATCCAATTTATAATGTGAAAATGTTATATTATATATATGTTTGTGTAAAATATTTTTGGAAAATAATTAGTACTTTGCCTCAGTGCTTTTAATGTTATTTATTTTAATATTTGTTATTATTAATGTATTTATTATAATATTTTCTATTTAATTAGTTATATCTTAGTTTATTATTTATTTATGTTAACAAATATATACTGTTGTTCCTCTGAACTGTTCTACAGACCCCTGCTGGGGGTCCCCAGACCCTAGTTTGAAAACCCCTGGTTTAAAATCTTAAACAGACAAATTATGTTATCAAAATCATTTTGTGTGATCCCATTACAACATTGTTAGTTCTTGTCTTAACAGTCATTGTTCTTTTCTCTCTATTTAAGAGTGACAACTTCAAAAAGACACCTGTTATAATCAACCTTTGAGAGTGAATAAGAATGTCAGGAATTATGTTGAACCTGGTTTGTGAGCCTGGTCCTGGAGGCAAATCAGGTAAAAACAGAGGAAATACCAAACATGGTCGTTTTCTTGGAAGGAGACATTACCTGGAGCACAAGGGTTTGTTAAAAGAGAAACAAAATAAAAAGCGAAACAAAAATACCCAGCAGCAAAGGAATAACAAGTCAAAAAATGCACATCTCAACGGAGGAGATAGATCAACCCCAGATGCTATTTTTCCTAAATTTACCTCTTGTCTGCCTAATAAGACCAATGAGCCGGCTAGTTCTGCAAATACAATTTCCCAGCAGTCCACATTTTCATGTCCATCCACTGCCAGCACATCTCGGAGGGACCCGACACACCAAGCGGCACCCCGCACTCTCGGACCATTAAAATACGTGGCATTGGACTGTGAGATGGTGGGAACAGGACCGAAGGGGTGTAACGGTGAACTCGCACGTTGCAGTATTGTTTCCTACGACGGTGATGTTATTTTTGATAAATTTATCAAACCCGTCAATCCTGTGACAGATTTCCGCACTCGCTATAGTGGGGTCAGGAGGCAGGATTTATTCAATGCCACACCCTTCCATCAAGCACAAAAAGAGGTATGAAATAACATCTGTACTCAAATGATCATGTTACAGTGCATTTATTTATATAGTAGACAGGCACTTTTATCAAGCAAATCAACTTTTTATAGCCATTCTTGAGCTACATGAACATTGCAGCCCACCAATTATATGTTATGAAAGTCAGGCTTTCTTTTATTTTATTTTTAAATCACAGAATGTTATTTGTTTGTGGACATATTATATTTATCTCCATAAAAAGGTATTGAAAGGTTAAAATCGTTTTCTGATTTAAAATTATGCATGCATAATATATCTGTTGTTATAGTATCATTTAACATATCAGTTATCAGCCAATATCAGATATTTTTTAATTGATTGTTGTTGTCTATTTAATTGTTCATGTAGATTTCCCCTATTTTTACATTTAGGTCACCTTTGCCATCATCTGATACTTTAAACTCTATATCTCAAAATGAATATCCATTTTTTATACTGTAGTGTACATTATTACTTGATTATACTGTCGCCTCATCTATTTTTATTTTAGTCAAAATATTCTTCTTTTCTTGTTTTAATAATTATCAGCTTCTCATTATCGGCCCAAATTTTCATATCAGTTAATGCCTAATAATTGAAATGCTTAACTAATTGCATTACATCTATTCAGTGTACTTAAAATAAACAAACCGAGTATCAACAAACCAGTAATAGTCTGATTAGTCTTATATATGTTTTGCACACAGATCTTGAAGATATTAACTGGGAAAATGGTTGTGGGTCATGCCATCCATAATGACTTCAAGGCCTTAAAATATTTCCATCCTGCTTGCCAAACACGAGACACAGCGCGGATTCCACTGCTAAACCAGAAAGCTGGACTGCCTGAGGATCAAACTGTGTCTCTGAAGAGGCTCACTAAAGCTATCCTCAGCAAGGACATACAGGTGGGTTTAACTCAGCACCGAAAGTTGTAATGTGGCACAGTGGATGTCATTTTCACCTGTGTCACAAAGTGTTCTTTTAGGAGTTCAGCTGTCAGACATTTCAGACAGAGTAAATCTGGAGGCAGTTCAAAAGCAGCTCTTGAAGAGTCAGACTATTTTTATATATGAAAATAAGAACAGGCTTTCAGTTTTTTTTGCACTGAGAAACTCTTCTTACATTTTCAGACAGGGAAGAGAGGCCACTCGTCAGTAGAAGATGCCAAAGCCACCATGGAACTGTTCAAAGTAGTGGAGACTACATGGGAGCAAAAACTCACAGCTCTCAGCCTTTCAGCTAAAGCAATGGATCTAGCTCTGAATCAAAAATGATTTGGTTTTTTTAAAAGATACTGTTTTTAACTTGACGCCTTTTATATCAGCTAACCTTCTTAGCAATGCTTGAGTTGAAATACCACTAGGGGGCTCTATAGTTTCCATGTATAAAAAAGGTATTTTAAGTTAACTTTATTGGTTCAGTTGCTTTGAAGAAAGTGTTAAGTTACAAATGATGTTGGATATTATGCTAACTGTACACATACATTTTTGTGTTCTGTTTAGAATCTTCACAGTAAGTAAAAAGAAAAACTGCTCTCACAGTTTCTCTCTCTGCCTGTTTGTCTTTCTGAAGCCTGACGAACAGGACGAGTCAGCGTTCTTCTTCTACTGTGAATTCAACACCACCACATGAATTACTGCTCCTCCTGTATTTAACTGTCCAGATGTACAGGGCCTCATCTGCCATCCTTGAGATTACAGTCCAAAGCTCTTTTCCCTCCAAACCCACTCAATCATCAGTCAGTCTGTGTTTAAGGATCTGGTCGCACCACTTTGGTGATGTTTTGGGAAGCAGTCAGATCTTCCTTGCCCACCAGTTTCCCAGCGACTGACAAGCTTGTGATTTTCAGCCTTATATGGGATTCTCTTTTGCACAGTTCCTTAATAAAACACTAAAGCGCACGCACACCATCCGTGGTGCAGGTCAAAGAAAACTAATTTGTATAAAGGATTATATATACAAATATATATATAAATGTATATGTTGTATAAAGGACCGCACACTTACTTGCAAATATATACTTTATTTCACCAACGTTCTGGCAACAAGCCTTTGTCAAGGTGTGACACAACCAGAAATGTTCTAACATGCTTAATACTTAAGAACAATACTTAAAATACATGCACTAACCTCACTTTTTGCATATTTTTTTTGCATGATTAAGAATAAGTATTCTTGAAAAAAAGAAATACAAGAATTTAACTTACTTTTTTTTTTTTTTTTACACATTTTTCCCTTTAGTCTACCAGAGTACGTCGATTTACCCTTATGAGACCATTATTAGCTGGTAATTCAGATTATGTTAAAAAATTGACTCATTTCTACTGTAGCTCACCTCTCTGAGAAAACCTCAGACTGAAATCTACATTGATCTATTGATGTTTTCAGACTGGATAAACTAGCGATCAGGTGTGTTCAATCTCTTCTGAAATGAGCAGTGTTGGGGGGGGGGTAACAGATTACTTTTTAATAACGAGTAAAGTAACGTGCATTATGCAATCAATTCATTTTTGATGTAATGAGTAAGGCATAGCAAGTAATGCGCTATGTAATGAAAAATAGCTTGTGATGCATGATTTAGTGGACAGATGATAAATCAGAACTTCCTCCCAAACTAAAATCAATACTTGGAAAAGTTAACAATATGACTCCTTAGATATTACTTGATGTTACAACATTGATTTTTGATTTATTTATTTTTACCAGCAAGAGTCGCCTATGATAGAAGGAATGGATGGATATTACAGGGCAATTTGGCATTTCTGACTGGCCGTTGGCCATATTTGTTTGGAGAAAAGATATCCACATTCAACGGTTTGCCACTTGGTGGCAGTGTATAGGATAATGCATTAGTGTCCATTGTAGTAGTTGATGGGCAACTATGCCATCAAAGCCCATGTAAACACAAGAAAATGGGGTTTTGAATAGCTGTCCACTGTAGTGACCTCTATGCGGTGAAAGGGTTAATATGAGGTATGTGGCTTTTAAATGGAATATTTTAGATCAGTGATTAATTAACCCCACCAATTAATAAAACAACTACTGTATGTATAAATCTGTGTCTATAAAATAAGTTTTTTATGTTTTATTATTTAATGTGAGTGCAAAGCTGAATTTTCACCAGCCATTACTCCAGTCTTCAGTGTCACATGTTCCTTCAGAAATTATTCTAATATGATGATTTGGTGCTCAAGAAAAAATTCTCATCTCATCAATATTGAGAGCAGTTGTGCTGCCAATGCTTACTATGTTTTTGGGAAACTTTATATACCATTATATAATTATGAATATAACTGTAAAAAAATTATATAATTTATCCCTAATCTGATGTCTTTTAATTACTTTAATGGTAAATCTGGAATGAAATAGTAATACCTTAAGGTTAGATTAATATTAGTTAGTGCAGTATCTACACTCACCGGCCACTTTATTAGGTACCCCATGCTAGTAACGGGTTGGACCCCCTTTTGCCTTCAGAACTGCCTCAATTCTTCGTGGCATAGATTCAACAAGGTGCTGGAAGCATTCCTCAGGGAGTTTGGTCCATATTGACATGATGGCATCACACAGTTGCCGCAGATTTGTCGGCTGCACAT
This sequence comes from Semotilus atromaculatus, assembly GCA_031834385.1. Taxonomy (NCBI): domain Eukaryota; kingdom Metazoa; phylum Chordata; class Actinopteri; order Cypriniformes; family Leuciscidae; genus Semotilus; species Semotilus atromaculatus. The sequence goes on along the minus strand of JAULUF010000019.1, from coordinate 3,751,004 downwards.
CCATGATGCGAATCTCCCGTTCCACCACATCCCAAAGATGCTCTATTGGATTGAGATCTGGTGACTGTGGAGGCCATTTGAGTACAGCGAACTCATTGTCATGTTCAAGAAACCAGTCTGAGATGATTCCAGCTTTATGACATGGCGCATTATCCTGCTGAAAGTAGCCATCAGAAGTTGGGTACATTGTGGTCATAAAGGGATGGACATGGTCAGCAACAATACTCAGGTAGGCTGTGGCGTTGCAACGATGCTCAATTGGTACCAAGGGGCCCAAAGAGTGCCAAGAAAATATTCCCCACACCATGACACCACCACCACCAGCCTGAACCGTTGATACAAGGCAGGATGGATCCATGCTTTCATGTTGTAGACGCCAAATTCTGACCCTACCATCCGAATGTCGCAGCAGAAATCGAGACTCATCAGACCAGGCAACGTTTTTCCAATCTTCTATTGTCCAATTTCGATGAGCTTGTGCAAATTGTAGCCTCAGTTTCCTGTTCTTAGCTGAAAGGAGTGGCACCCGGTGTGGTCTTCTGCTGCTGTAGCCCATCTGCCTCAAAGTTCGACGTACTGTGCGTTCAGAGATGCTCTTCTGCCCACCTTGGTTGTAACGGGTGGTTATTTGAGTCACTGTTGCCCTTCTATCAGCTCGAACCAGTCTGGCCATTCTCCTCTGACCTCTGGCATCAACAAGGCATTTCCGCCCACAGAACTGCCGCTCACTGGATGTTTTTTCTTTTTCGGACCATTCTCTGTAAACCCTAGAGATGGTTGTGCGTGAAAATCCCAGTAGATTAGCAGTTTCTGAAATACTCAGACCAGCCCTTCTGGCACCAACAATCATGCCACGTTCAAAGTCACTCAAATCACCTTTCTTCCCCATACTGATGCTCGGTTTGAACTGCAGGAGATTGTCTTGACCATGTCTACATGCCTAAATGCACTGAGTTGCCGCCATGTGATTGGCTGCTTAGAAATTAAGTGTTAACGAGCAGTTGGACAGGTGTGCCTAATAAAGTGGCCGGTGAGTGTATATAAATAATACATTTTCAGCATTTATTAAACTCTACATTCTAACTTTAAATTCTAAATGTCAAAATAAATAAAAAATACATTTGAAGTTTAAGGAAGGTATAAATGAACGTTATATGTATCACAAACAAATATTAATTAACAATAATAAATATATTACCATTAACCCAGATTTCATCAATGACACTTTACAATAAAGTTCACATTGTTAAGATAAGTTAATGCAATGGGTATATAATAAACTAACAATAAACAATAGCATTTATTGATATTGAATCATATTGGTTATTATGCACATTTTAAATATTTAATATTACTAAATCTAAAAGCTATTATGCTGTAGAGAGACGGCAACCAGTGACTTCATACTTTCCCACTTGTGGCTTGGATGTGGATGGTAGTAATGTCTGTAAAATGGATCAAGTTTTTAAAATCCTCAATGGTTGGCAAGCTGAGGTAATCTTGTGGTACAGAAATAAGTACCCTTGCTCATTACTAAAGGATTACCATAATGCAGGAGCCAATAAATAATGTACTGTAGGTTTATGTAAACTGTTGGGGTTGTTTGTTTTTTGCATAATAGTAATTTCCAGTAGAAGTTCAGAGTGATACCTGACTTTTCATCTTCTGCAGAGTCAGTATGAGACAGTCAGCTGTGTTGATGTTAAATTCCTCTTTTATAAAACAGTATTAAAGAATATGTTACAAAGCCATATTCACCCTTTTCTCTCTGTGCAGAAACAAATCACCTTCTATCATCCAACCTCTCATCTCTGAAAGTTACCATTTTAACAGGCTAGACACTGTGGTCTGTTGCAAATGCGGTTACCTTCACAGACGTGACTCACAAATGGATCGGATTCAAACTTACAGATGTGAATCAGCAGTGACTCATGACTCTAAACCATTTCAGACTGGTAATTTCTCTGAATAAACAGTTGTCTCATCATTACTGGGGCATCTGGTTATTAGAGCTCACCAATCTTGACACAAATTTCCCTTTGCTTGGAGAGTCAGCTGAGCGAGTCACGGAAGGTGTATGTGCATAAGATATTGCACTGGTCCAGAATTGTGCAGCTTATATTTGGCCATGACAATGTTTATTTAGCCAGGACGTGTGCAGAACTGAATGCTTACAGAACCATCTAATTCTCATTTACTGTGTCGTTGTGGTCTAGCAAATGAGTGAACCTAAGAATTCATTGTGGCACTCAACCCTTGGACTCTTGCTCAATACAAAGTTGATCATCCCTTTAAAGAGGAATACTTTTAAACAATTGGTAGATTCAGTGAGAGTGAATGTATCCTCCATGTAACAAAATGATAGCCTACATTTCCCTCCACATAACTAAGGGGAGTATAGGCTAATGCCACAGCTTTTTTTAAAATCACAGTCTGTTTTAATCAAAAAGGTAGACGTAACTCTCTAAATGAGATTTGTGATTCAGATCAAATTATGATTATGTCAAAACATAACCAACACCATCTGATCAACTTTTCTCTTTGTTCATCTGGCAGTTTGAACTCAGATACAACAGCCAAACAAAATCTAATGTTAACAGTTTAAGAGTCAAGAGCCCAACTAAAGCAGATACCGATTTTTAAACCGATCACCATAATGGTGTCTTTAAAAAATTAATTTCTCCTTCATTGATTCTGCTTGTTAACATCAGGTGTCTTCAATAGGCTAATGGTCAATCATCACTTAATGAATCACTTAATTAGCTCATTAACTATAACACACTTGAACACAAGAGAGTTCATTTAACACTGGACTTTTTGCTTTGTACCTTAATACATATTGCATATATGTACCTTTTAATGCTTGGGAACATATATGTACCTTTTTGTACCTTGAGGTCCAAAAATAAGCCCTATGGGGTACATTAGTGTAGATTGTACCTTGGGGGACAAATGAACTCCTGCTGTACCCCTTTTTCTGACAGTGTATGAAAATGTTTATGTTACACAAAACTAACATCACTCAATCCTAAGGTGCGTTCACGCCATTTCGTAAAACTGTAAATATTCTGATTTGTAAAACGCATGTGATCGTAAAACTTTACACTCGTCATTTTCTGAGAGCTGACTTGTACCACGTGGCCGCTGTACCACGCGACTGTTGCTGATTTATTTTGGAGTTAGTAGGCTAATGCAAGAGAAACGTTTAATCCGAGGACGTGAAAAGCTCCCTTGTAGACTACAGCTTCACGTGTGTCGTCTCTTATTTACGGTATGGCGTCAACGTGTTCTCTTACATAGCGTAATTATGTTTCATAGGGCTACCATTTTAGTCTTTTACACTTTTAAAATATATTTAATCACTTAAATAATTATACTGAAACAATTTTAATCTTTGTTTTACCATTGAGAAATTGAAGTTGTCTTCACCCCGACAGGTTATAATTTTGCAAATGCTTTAACAGAATTTAATGTCGGCCAAGAGGTTTCCCAATTATGAACTCAACAACTGACACCTGGAGCTAAACGATAAACCAACAGAATTCAGAATTTTTGTGCGTTAAACTATGGCACGCGTAAAACCAGCATCTATCTCTCTCTCTCTCTCTCTCTCTCTCTCTCTCTCTCTCTCTCTCTCTCTCTCTCTCTCTCTCTCTCTCTCTCTCTCTCTCTCTCTCTCAGCTCATTCTAATTTAGGACATTTTAACTTTTTTCTCCGTCCCTTCCCACTTTCTTCATCGGGCCAAGGGACAAATGGCAAAATGAACCCTGTTGGTTAAAGAGAGTGGGTTGATCGGAGATCCTTCCTGCGCCTATGTTCCTCCTCTCTCTGTCATCCTCTCTCTCTTTCTTTCTTCTCCTCTTCTGGACGAGCTCACAGCATCCATCATCTCCAGTCTCTGTACTCTATTAGACAATATCCTCCATCTAAACGTGGGCTTTTCAATAGGAATCCTTTGGAATGAGGTATGTGGCTTTCAAATTGAATATAATGGTTCTGTAGTCAGTAGCAACCTAAAAACTGGTTTCATGGCTATTGGATTTTGACTTTTGAGGATACTTTTTAGGATTAGTAAGGGAATTCTGCTTATGCAGAATATTTTCTGCCCTGCATGTTTTCAAGTTTGAGCACAGAGCATAAGATTATGGTGGACATTACTATGCTGAATATGCATGTTGCATCATCCCATGTGAATTAGACAGTCTGGTACAGGCTATTATGCAGAGTGGCATCTATTCAGACTATTGTTATAATAGGTTAACATTATTTAGGTATTAATTGATAAAGTGTGTCTTATAATACTTTCTTAAATATTTGTTCATCATAAGAAACTTTTTTTTCTTTTTATGAATATTTTTTAGCTGCAAATGGGTCTTTGAGATATAAAGTTTTCATTATATGTTCTTGAGATCCGTTTATTTGCTTCTGGATTTTAAAAGCACCATACAGTACTGTGTGTGTGTGTGTGTGTGTGTGTGTGTGTGTGTGTGTGTGTGTGTGTGTGAGTGTACAACTAAAAAAAGGCTCTTTAATGGCATCAAGGCTGTAAAGTCCTTTTCATTTGGATCCGTAATTTTGAGGGTGTATCTATTCCTGGAGTGCTTGTAGTGAGAATTAATTTTAGAATGTGTTTGAAAGCTTGTCAGTGTTGGAAGGCGCATAAGTGTTCTTCACAGACTGAGCCTTCAAAGAGACGACACCTGCTCTTGACATTTCTAAGCGAATGCTTGTCTTGTATGCATAAGCAGAAACTGAGCCTGGGGTCGAGATAAATGAATTTGCAGCAACCGTAGTAAACGATCAACCTGTAAAAAAATTTACAATAATAAATAAAAATCCACAACATTGTGGACCTAATCTCCATTACCTAAAGATACAATTACTGCACAAAAATAGTCAGTTATTTAACTCTGCAGATAATATTTTTCAGATTACTGAGTGCTGAGAAGAACTGCTAATGGGACATAAATAAAGTGAGGCCAAAAAGTATTTAGTCAGCCACTGTGCAAGTTCTCCTACTTAGAATGATGAGAGAGGTCTGTAATTTTCATCATAGGTACACTTCAACTATAAGAGACAAAATGAGAAGAGAAAAAAATCCAGGAAATCACATTTTAGGATTTTTAAAGAATTTATTTGTAAATAATGGTGGAAAATAAGTATTTGGTCAATAACAAAAGTTCATCTCAATACTTTGTAACATAACCTTTGTTGGCAATGACAGAGGTCAAATGTTTCCTGTAAGTCTTCACCAGGTTTGCACACAGCTGGTATTTTGGCCCATTCCTCCATGCATATCTCCTCTATAGAGCAGTGATGTTTTGAGGCTGTCGCTGGGCAACACAGACTTTCAACTCTATCCACAAATTTTCTATGGGGTTGAGGTCTGGAGACTGGCTAGGCCACTCCAGGACCTTGAAATGCTTTTTACGGAGCCACTCCTTCGTTGCCCGAGCGGTGTGTTTGGGATCATTGTCATGCTGGAAGACCCAGCCACGTTTCATCTTCAATGCTCTCACTGATGGAAGGAGCTTTTTGCTTAAAATCTTACAATACATGGCCCCGTTCATTCTTCCCTCAACACGGATCAGTTTTCCTGTCCCCTTTGCAGAAAAACAGCCCCAAAGCATGATGTTTCCTCCCCCATGCTTCACGTATGGTGCAACTCTGCATTCTTCTTCCTCCAAACACAAGTTGAGTTTTTACCAAAAAGTTCTATTTTGGTTTCATCTGACCACATGATATTCTCCCAATCCTCTTCTGGATCATCCATATGCTCTCTGGCAAACTTCAGACAGGCTTGGACATGTACTGGTTTAAGTAGGGGGACATACACTTTGTGTTTTTATATCAAAATGGGACAACATTATCCTATTCTGTTCAATGTTATAAACAAGTTAAATCAAAAGAAATCAAAATGTAGTCAGATTATATTACCTAAAATGTGTAATGTAATGGATTACATTACTAACTACATTTTTTTAAGTAATTTGAACGAGTACGTACGATTCAGTAAATAACTACAATTTGTAAGTAATCTACCCAGCACTATTATATTATTGGATGTGGATTATTGGATTTAAGGTTGAATTGAGTCTTGTCAAATGCCATTTTTACATTATGCTGATTTTAGTGACTCTAGGAAATTTAAGTAGATCTTAATATTGTGCCTGCAGACTAAAGGCTTTGTAAACACAAATATTAGAGGTGGTTGTACAAGTGAGGAAGAGATATCTGTAGCACACCTGCTGGATGATTTTGCTTTGTGGCGCAAACTAAGCAGAAATCCAGGTGCCAAATGTAGCATGAGAGACATGATTCATGAATACCTGTTTGGTCTACATTTGCAGTTATTCCAGTGCTTACGCAATTAAACTTTATTCTATTGAGACAGTGAGTGGGAATCTGCAGTGTGTTTTCAGATGTAAAATTACAGCACTTTATTCAGCCTTTAATCTTCACAGTGGCTCATCTTGTTTCTTAACCCATCGCTCAAATAGGTGTAACAGCGCTCATGTCAGTCGATGTGCGAGTGTTTTTCAAACGGTTATAGGATGAAGATCCTTTATACCATCTGTCAAATTGTTAAACTGTTTGAATCCTTTTGTGAGGTATCCAGGCATCTTCTTATCCACTGCTGCTTTTCTTTAAAGACGTTGTGAACAAATATATATATATATATATATATATATGCCTTGCCTTCACTTAAATTTATATCTTTTTTGGAATAAAAATGAATTATTTTGACATTTCCTCTCAAATTATTTTGGTGTTCTCTCTTTCAATCACCATAGCCAAAATACTCGCCTGAACCCCTGCAGGACACATCTGACCTAATTTAACTGAGCACTCATGTCCCGTCCTGATCACCCCAATGTGAATAGTAAAGGGTCACTTGTGATAAACCACTGAGAAAGTAAAGCAGGATGGGATTGTTGCAGATTCCCAGAAAAAAAATATGTGATGTTGCATACTTTCTTCATTTGATCCATACATTAATGTCACAGTTTCCCCTTAAATGTGTTTAAAAAAAATTTTTTTATTATGTTACTATGTTCAGATCTGAGTAGATTATTTAAATGATTTTAAACATGCATCTTAATGTAAAGCAAATTTAGCTTTTGTTGCTGGTAGAAAAATAAAAATCGACCTGTCTTTCTATAAATAGTAACTCTTTGCAATAAGGTTCAGTTTGTCCTTTATTAACTTTTATTTCTTTAAGTATTAGTATTTATTTAACTATTATATTATATTATATTATATTATATTATATTATATTATATTATATTATATTGTATTATATTATATTATAGTTCCTTTACAAAAGTAACACTTTTATTAATTTAGGTTAATGGCAATATATACAGTACTGTTCAAAAGCCTGTTTTTTTAAAGAAATGAATGCTTCCTTATTCAGCAATACTTATCCTTACTTATCTTTCATCAGCAAGGATGCATTCAATTAATCAAAAGTGACAGTAAAGACATGCTATAGTGTTACAAAGGATTTCAAATAAAGAGTCTTTTTCAGAGATCTTTTCATCAAAGAATAAAAAAAAATAGTAAAATGTAACAGTTTCCACAAAAATATACGCAGAATATTGAAGAAATATTTATTGAGCACCAAATCAGTATATTAGAACGATTTCTGAATGATTAAGTGACACTGGAGTAATAGCTGTTGAGAATTCAGCTTTGCCATCACATGAATTTTAACTGTAATAATAATTCACAAAATTACTGTATTTTTTATCGAATAAATACAGCCTTGGTTGAGCATATAACTAAGTACTTTTAAACAAAACACAAACTTTTATATGGTAGTGTATGTTGTTGTTCGTTGAAAATGTATGTTTGGAATTATAAAGAGTTATAAACTGGTTTGTAGCGCAAATTATTTAACCATTTTGGTATTCTTCCATTTATTTAAAGCAGCTAATGAATCAGAAGTGCCCACTCAATCACAGAAAAAATGGCTTGCTTTCGCCTTGCTTCAAAAGGTGAAATGTTTTGTATTCTTTATTTTTATGTTTTTTTCTGGTTTAGTTGTGAGGCTCAGTCCACTATTAAGATCCATTCTCTGCAGATTCTTACAGTGCTCAGAGAATGGCTGTATGCTTGGCTAGCCAAATCTACCACTGCCTGGTTGGCTAAAAACACCTCAGACCTCTGCAGCCAGGGAGAATTATTCTCTCTGTCTCTCTCTGTGTGAGTTCCGGTCGGTCTGTGTTTCTGGGGACAGTGCTGTTGCCCCGGGTGATGGACGAAGTCACAGCGAGTCATGCGAGGTTAGAAATGTCTTGAGTTTGAGGGTGGGTGTGTCACTGAGAGAGAAGAAAGAGCAAGGGTATAGCATGACCAAGCTGACAGACAACACATGGAAAAGTAAAGGAAAAAATGGGGAAAATGCAAAAAAGAGCAGCATTCCACAGAGAACGACGTGTGACGGAAAGTATGTCTGCTTTGTTTTACCATCCCTTGTCTGAGAGTTGATCCAAAAGATCCGACATGGGCATAAGATGGCAAACTAGTCCAAGACTAAAACCAAGTATTCAGCAGGGAATTGTGAGCTTCTTATACTTTCTGTACAATCAATGTAAGAGAAATAAAAAGTCATTCTGTATTCCAGACAGCAGGCATCCGTGAGCATGCTTGCCTAAGCACTCTTGAGGTTGCTGGGCCCTGTCCTCCATGTTTGCCCTTGCAGCCATCTGGGTTTACTTTTGGTCTATGGAAATGTTGCTGCGTCTGTTGATAATATTCTCAAGAACAACAGGTTACAAGATAAGCAGAGACACAGATCAAATACTTGCAGATACTTAAACAGCAATGCAGCTTTGTTCAGTCCTTGGTGTTTCCTTTCTGAAAACTGCCACAAAAATTATGTGCTTCTCTCCTTAATTAATCCTGGAGATTAAAGTCCAAGTGCACTTTTAGAGGAGGAACACTGAATTTGGAAACACACTCCTCCTCTATGGCGGTGACACACATTTGTGTATCCAACTACTGGTCAACCAGTTCATGCCAGTTTCCATCCATCTCTCTCTCTCTCTCTCTTTTACTCTCAGGCATACCGTTTCCATGTACCCATTACTCTACATCTCTAAAAAATGCACCATAGCGTCAGAACTTCCTGCTTTGGTGCGTTTGAGGCTTTTGTGCCCAGAATTCAGCTTTTTCTGGGCTTTGTAGTTCCTGTCTTGTACTTACAGTAAACCACTTCTGTTGAACCTCTGGATCAGAGAGCTTAATGGGCCATATCTTTGGTGAACTTTTAAATTGAAAACAGGAGAAAAAGGTTATATCAAGGAAGTGTGCTGTGTAATTGTTGCTCTTTCAAGAAGATGCAAATCATACTGTTTATTTTTTATATGAAAATGTGGATTCTGAAAAAAAAAAATGAAAAAAAAAAAAAAATATATATATATATATATATATATAAATATACACACATAGCCTAGTGGACATGTGTATACACATACATACAGTGTCTGGGTAACGCATTACAAGTAATGTGGTGTGTAATCAGATTACTTTTTTCAAGTAACAAGTTACACATTGTAACGGAGTCACCAGATCAGCACGCTCCGCCCACTCGTTCACTCTCCCCAGAATTCTGATTCCCTGCACATCATCATAATAATAATAATAAATTGAATTTGTATAGCGCTTTTCTCGAACTCAAAGTCGCTTTACAGGGCAGGCGAATAATAAAATAATAAAAATAAAAAATAAAAAAAAATGCTGTGATCATCAGCACACAGTATATAAACTCTCTTCTCATTCACTCCCTTGTCTGGTCACATCCCTACGAACGCATACAGACTCTACCCTGATACCTACCTGTACTTACCCGCTTCAAGGATTCCTTACCTGAATTCCGTCTTCTGTCATCCATCTTATATCATCCGTCTTCAGCCACCTGTCATCCGCATACAGCCTGCTGCTCTCTCTCCGTTCATCTACAAGACACAGATCCGTATTATCATCCCACTAAGTCCTTTATCCATTCTGCCACTGCTCAATAAAACTGTTTACGTACCACTTACTTGTCTGCTTCCCTCTGTATCATGACAGAAGACCAGATCACATGCAGAGTCCCACGGATCCTGCAGAGGATCGCCCCACCGATCTGTTTGCAGACCTGTTTCATGCCATACGTCTTTCCCTACAGCCTTCAACATCTGTCAATCCACCCGCCATTCCCAATGATCTGATTCAAGCTGCGCGTTAATCACTTATGCACCCAGCACCTTCTGCTTCGCCTGCTGCCTCTGCTAGTCCCATGGCCCGACCAGCGACATTCAATGGAGAGGCGGAGGATTGTGCAATTGACCTACTACCTGGGGCAGAGTTTATCCACTGTCCATCCCTGAACAGAAGGCCATGGAGGAATATAGCCAGGACGCACTTCAATAATGCTTCATCAGACTACCTACATCCCTTGCCGCTTCGAGCTTCTTCTTCGTGGCAAAAAAGGACGGAGGCTTGAGGCTGTGCATCGACAACCGTCACCTCAACTCACAGACTGTAAAGTACTGCTATCCACTTCCTCTGGTCCCGGCAGCTCTGGAACAGCTACGAGGAGCTCGAATCTTCTTCAAGGTGGACCTACGGAGCGCATACAACCTTATACGTATACGCTGGGGCAATGAGTGGAAAACAGCCTTCGTTACCACGTCAGTACACTAAGAATATCGGGTCATGCCGTATGGCCTGTCCAACTCACCCTCTGTCTTCCAGGGCTATGTGAATGAGGTGTTCCGGGAATTCCTCCAACGATTCGTCGTGGTCTATATCGATGACACCATCATCTATTCCCGGAACCTGGTCGAACATCGCCTCCTTGAGAAGCTCTGCCATCACCATCTTTACCTCAAGCTGGAGAAGTGTGATTGATTTCCATACTACCTCCGTACATTTCCTGGGATATGTCATCAATCAATGTGGCATCCAGAGGAAGGTGGATACCATTCGGAACTGGCCTCAACATACTACCATCAAGCAACTCCAGCTCTTCCTAGGATTCACAAACTTCTACAGATGGTTTATCCACAACTATAGCCTACTCAGTTCACTTCTGACCTCTTCACTCAAGAGCCGGCCCAACTCTCTGTCCTTAACACCTTCTACCTCAGAGGTGTTTTTACAACTCAAATGATGATTAAATCACTGATTATCGAAACCTCAAATATCTGCAGGAAGCAAAGAGATCGAAACCTAGTCAAGCTCGGTGGGCTTTATTCTTCACCAGGTTCGATTTCACTGTCTCGTATCAACCTGGAGATAAAAAAGTTAAGGCTGATGCCTTATCACGTCTTCATCAACCTGATGCAGAAGATTCTTCTCACAAACCTATTCTCCCTCCAGCCATGATTGTAAGTCCTATCCAATGAGCCATCTATGAGCAAATTACCCAAGCCACTCACTCCAACCCTGCTCCGCCGGGAGGTCCAGAAGGGCTCCTCTACGTTCCTCCAACTTATCGTCAGCCCCTTCTGCATTCGGCTCATACATCTCCGGGCTCTGGACACCCAAGTAGCCGACGTACCCTCTCGCTCCTATGTCAGCGCTACTGGTGGCCCACCATGACTCAGGATATGTCCCGGTACATTAAGGGATGCTCAGTCTGTGCCATTACCAACACTCCCTTGAAATGGCCTGAAGGAAAGCTGGTTCCCCTGCCTATTCCACATCATCCATGGTCACATCTGGGTATCGACTTTATGACTGAGCTTCCCCCCTCAGCAAACCATACTTGTGTGTTCGTCATCGTGGACCGCTTCTCAAATTAATTTAAATTGATTCCCCTCAAGGGGTACCCACGGCCTTCGAAGCACGCCGAAGCCATGTTCCAGAATGTTTTCCGTCACTTTGGTCTTCCTGAAGATATAGTATCAGACCGGGGTCATCAGTAAGCCTCTCTTCCGGTTACCATCCTCAAACCAACGGCCAGACTGAGCGGAAGATCCAGAAAAATCAGGTGATACCAGAGGTCCTACTGCCATCAGAACCAGGACAATTCCTGACAAACAGTCAATTCCTCCCGTGGGCGGAGTACGCCAAGAACTCCTTACAACAATCCACCACAGGGCTTACCCCTTTCCAATGTATCCTGGGATACCAACATCCATTATTCCCCTGGTCGGGTGAGCCCTCGCAGATTCATCTCAAGCTCATGTGCATCTCCAACAGTGCGGAGACGCAAGAGACAAGCGGATGCCCGAAGAGCATCTACCCCTCAATACAAACCAGGCCAGAAGGTGTGGCTCTCGACACAGGACATATGTCTTCGGCTGCCTTGCCATAAGCTGAGTCCCCGGTACATAGGTCCATTCACTGGTCGGCACAGCTCAACGAGGTCACCTACAGGCTAAACCTTCCACCTCACTACCTTATCTCACCATCTTTCCATGTATCTCTCCTGAAACCTCACACTGAACCTATGTTGTTTCCTCCCACAGAGTCTGGTGGCGATGAGATACCTCCTCCTCCCAAAATCACAGAAGAGGAAGCAATCTACCTGGTCTGAGCTATCCTAGACTCGCGGCAGCGGGGTCCTAGGCTGGAGAACCTCTGGGAGGATTACAGTCCCGAGGAGCGTTCCTGGGTCGCTTGTCATGACATCCTTGATCCCACGCTCCTCACACGATACTATACTGAACACCCAGATCAACCAGCTCCCAGGGGTTGAGGTAAGTCCCGACGTCGTCGTCGTCCCATCAAGCCGTCAGGAGCCGCCCGTGGAGGAGGGGGTACTGTAACGGAGTCACCAGATGAGCAACCGCTACGCCCACTCCCCAGAATTCTGATTCACTACACCTGCACATCATCATCAGCGCACACTATATAGACTCTCTTCTCCTTAACTCCCTTGTCTGTCCGCGTCCCTACAAACGCATACAGACTCTACTCTGATACCTACCTGTACTTACCCGCTTCAAGGTATCCTTACCTGAACTCCGTTTGCTGTTATCCGTCTTCAGTCATCCATCTTCAGCCACCTGTCATCCGCATAAAGCCAGCTGCTCTCTCTCCGTTCATCTACAAGACACAGACCCGTATTATAATCCCACTTAGTCCTTCATCCATTCTGTCACTCTGCCACAAGCTCACCTGTCTGCATAACTGTTCGGATCCGTGCCACTGCTCAATAAAACTGTTTTCGTATCACTTACTGATCACATTGCTTTTAAATTTACAATAAAGTATCTGAAATACTTTTTTTTTCATCACAAATGTACTTAATGTATTTAATCATTTTATTAACCAGTGTCTTTGCTGCTGACCTTTGATGATCCAATTCAACCATACTAATAAACAAAATTGACTTTAGATAAAAATCACACTTGTGGTTATTTTTCTTTGATTTGTTTTGCTGAAGTAAGTGTTGAACTTCTCCTGCATTCTATTTTTTTGCGATCCAGAATAGCAGCACAGCTGAAAGGTTTGTTTTATATTTTTGTAACTTAAAAAAAAAAAAAAGTCCAAAGGAACGTTTTCTGAATTTGCTGTCCAAAATCAGAGGAGTACATCAGAGATTAATTGTTCAGAAGACAAAAACTCCTCTTACATTCTATTTCCATGTCTGTCTCGTCGATTAAAACTCACATTGCATCTGTAAATTTCTTCTACATCAGCGTGTGCTCTATTAGGTAAATTACACATCAGAGATGAGGGTCTTTCTTTAGGGATGTAGTCTGTAATTTCACATCTGGTTGGTTGTAAAAGATTTCATGTAAACAGAGAAGAGTAACAATTAGATTCTTAAATGACCCCTTATTTTGCACAGACATCACTGTAAACATCCTGTTGTTAAAATAACTTAAAAGTCAATGATATGTTATCATGTAAAACTGATGTAATCAACTCATTACCTTCCACTTCATTTAAACTGTGCCTGGAGTCCTGCATGACAATTGCTTATGTAGTGTTGCTAAAACTTATTTGAATATTTGCATATGGGTTTTTACTGAGATATTCAAAATTTGTTGGAATAAACTGGACCACTGTTATGTCTACTTGCTTTTCTGGCTCACTCTTTGAGGCATGACTATTCAATTCATTCAGTCTTTACAAACAGTATTTCAGTGGATCTAGCAGGTGGTCTTTTATTTATTTATTTCAGCCTGTCTCACATAGAAACCATCTAGCTGCTAAGAACATTCCCTTTCACTGGGCCGTTTAAACTAAACACAGTCTATATTGTGCTCTGTGTATAGTTTAAGGACTGCACAGAGACAGGTGCATAAAGATGACATTAGCGGAGATGGATGTACTGGTAAGAGATGCTCATGTCTGTTCGATGACTCGTCAGAATTCAAAGCACATACAAGCGCTTCCAAAGACTCCATAGATCTGAATCATGCCAGCTGGACATAGCACAGGGTTGCCAAATCTTCTGTCCAGCAACCTCTTGACTAACCTCTGATTCAGAAAAGGCTTGTAAAAAATGCAAAGCCACACATAAAGCCAAATAAAACAAATAAAAATGTTATTCAGAACAAATTATAAGTTTGCAATGTCTCCTTGTGTAAAGAATAAACACACCCTTCAAAGACTATGCTGTGGGTCTGCAGTGAAAATTTTAAATGTAGGCAAGCCTTTTTGTTTTGTTCTATTCAGGCTCATGCTTTTAAAACCAATTTTCAACCAGAGGGCATCAAATGGGGATCTGTGGAGAAAATATATATATATATATATATATATATATATATATATATATATATATATATATATATACACATATATATATATTTTTTATTATATATTATATTTTCTTTAAACATGTTAAGTATTTGTTAATTGGTTTACATATTATATTCTTATGGGAAAATTCATATTTTTAAAGAGCCTGATAGTGTTTTGTGTTTATGGATAACACTGCAATATCTATGTATGTTTATTTATCATTGTTTTTGAAATGCTTGTTTGAACTTTAATCTTGTGGCTATTTCACATTATAATATGGTAGTAATTTTTAAGTAGTTCAGGGAGCATATTAATATTATTCTTATATATATATATATATATATATGTATATATGATTTTTTTTTCACATTACAAATTATATCATGTTAATGGTATTGATGATAGTTATTTTTTTATTATTATTGTTTTTGGTGGTCCCTGGGTTTGCTGAGTGTTTAGGCGGTGATCCCGTCCTAAATAATTTGAAAACCCCTTTTTTATTTCCTTAATTGAACATATTAAAAATCACTTAAATTAGTCACTTAATGCTTTTAAAATAGCTATTAAAAGTTTGCAGTCCAACAGTGTGATTTCAAAAGACTCAATAATTCAGAATGTGAATTAAAACATTTAGTTAGTTAATTCACACAATCTGGCAACAGCAGAGGCGCAAAGAACTTTCTCTCCCTCTTTCTCATTTTCTCACTTTCTCACACAAGACATTGTGTCATTTTCCCATATGAATATCCATGAACTTACACTGGAACAGAATGCAGTTAAATTCAATGACATAAATTAGCTAAATTGCTGTACTGGAAATAAATGTTTGCTTCTTTCATTTCAACACAAAGACTTTATGTTGTGGTATGTCACAGTTCCAGTTTGACTTTTATAATTCTGTTCTTTGACTTTGTTTCTATTTACGCACTCTCTCTCTCTCTCTCTCTCTCTCTCTGTTCGGTCTCAGATCAGTGATGTTCCTGCATATACTGCTGCGTACCATCTGCCTTTTTGTCTTGTCATCTTCGGCCGTCCTACGTCCTGCAGCAGGTTTGTCTCACCTCTAACTGTTCAAGATACAGGATATGATCAATGATAAACAACAGTACAGGTCACAGACAACTCTTAGAGTCAAGCATTCACACTATGATACCAGTTATAGAGAGTGTTATTGCACTTTTATTTCTTTCCAGAAATGCAAAGCCTGTAAATGCACAGTAAAATTGAATTATAAGCTTTATAGTTTATATTAGGTGTATATAACTACTATGTTACATAAAAAATGTTTGGTACAATGTACTTTTTGTGTTCATGTTGTATTGCAAAACTTGATAACACTTTGTTTTACAGTGTCCTTGTTACATGTATTTACTGTAGTAATAACAGTAATTTGTGCATAGTTACATGCAGCTAACCCTAAACCAAACCATATTCCTAACCCTACCCTATAGTAAGCACATATTGTTTAATTAATAATACTCAGTACTTAAATGTATAATTACACTGTAACAAGGACACTGTAAAAAAATGTAACCCAAAACTCCTTTGCTGCTTTTGAGGTGGGACATGGGTAAAGTTAAAGGAACAGGTTTTGTGATGTGGTTAGGTGTAAGGGCGCGTTCAGGAGTAAGAGGAGGGTAATTATAGATGTAATTACTTAAATTAATTACAGCTGTAATTACATGCAGGTATTCTTTTTAAAACAATGTAAAAACTTCTAAACATCATAAGTGCATTGTTGTCATTGTTGCATTGTCAAATGATACATTTAAATATTAGTAGTTAAAGACACTTCATGTAAAGTTGGGCCAATATGGCAAGCCGTTTGATATAATTTCTGATATCAGCAATTCAATTTTCACTAGTTAAAATGCTAATTCTTCATATCAGGAATTACATTTCCATTAGTAAAAATGTTAATTCTTGATATCAACAATGGCATCATCGCTCGCTGAAATACGAATTCTTGATATCAAGAATTACATTTCAACTATTAAAAAATATAATTCTTGATATCTGTAATTATATTTTCACCAGTTTAATGTCACCATAGGCTGCCATTCAAATTCAGTTGTTGATATCAATTGATTTCTTACTAGTTGAAATTCCAATTTCACATACCAGAAATAGAATTCTTACTAGCAAAAATCATCATTCTTGATATCATTGTTACTAGTGCAAATGTCTATTCTTGATGTCAACAATTACATTTCTACTAGTAAAAACATCTACTAGTTCATCAATAATTTGATTTTCTCAAGTTTATCAGTTAATTTTTTATATGAATGTGATTGTTACTAGTAAGAAACCATTTTAGATAACTGAAATTATATTGATATCAGAAATACATTTTCAGATAACAAAAATAACAAATTTACAGATTAAAATTTCAACTAGTGAGTGACAATTTAATTCTTGATATCGGGAATATACATTTTTACTAGTTACAAGTAATTATTGATATCGACAATTGGTTTTTACTAGTAAGAATTGTATTTCTGATATGTGAAATTGGAATTTCAACTAGTAAGAAATAATTTCTTGATATCAGCAATTGAATTTTAATATGGTGACATTTATAACTAGTAAAAATACAATTACAGATATCAAGAATTATATTTGTTACTAGTTGAAATTGAATTGTTGATGTCAAGAATACATTTTTCTGCGAGTGATTATTGATTATATAACTAGAATTAGCATTTTAACTTCTGAAAACTGAATTGTTGATATCAAGAATTCATATCCTATGAATGAATAAAAGTCAAAACGGCTTGCAATAGGACCTAAGCTTTAAATATTTAATATGGAAATCCAATTCAGTTCAGTATTAAACTGTCAATGCTTTAGTACCTCAATCATTCATGTCTTTTCCTCAGATGAGAACACATTCTTACAAGTGGGCATTCCTGATAGCCCTGTGTCTGCCATTTTGGGGGGCTCCCTGACTCTGCCCTGCCTGGTGAGTCTCTCCCGATCCTTGTCTTTGGGTCAGCATGCCGTACTGACCGAGGCACGAGTCAAATGGAGCTTTCTTTCATCAAACAGAGAGACAGAGATCCTAGTGGCCCGTGGTGAGCGGGTAAAGGTGAGTGAGTTGTATAAAGGCAGGGCTTCACTGCTGAATTATGCTGCCTCTTCAGCTGATCTTACCCTCAGACTGGATGGGCTGATGCAAAATGATACAGGCTTCTACCGCTGTGAAGTCCAGCACGGCTTGGAGGATGCTCACGACCAGGCCCAAGTCAAAGTAAAAGGTGATTATTATTTTAAAGCCTCTGTCTGTGACAAAACTTTAGATTTTGCCACATAGTCATGATGATAATAAGTAGTGTTTTGAAGTAGTTCATAAGATTGTGATAGAAATTCCTGCTTAATTGCATTAAATAAATGTATAAATACATATAAATACATACAAATACATAAATACATATAAAAGAACATTTCATTACAGTGTATATATAAATGTTCCACCTCTTATGTCCCACCTTGGTGGACATAAGAGATTTCTGTAGCATATTTTATTTTAAAGATACATGTATATAAAGTTTAAAATAAAATAAATACTGTAAAAAAAGTAATATCTTTGTAATGTACTTTATTCCTGTGAAAGCAAAACTGAATTTTCAGCAGCCATTACTCCAGTCTTCAGTGTCACATGATCCTTTTGAAATCATTCTTATTTTGCTGATTTGATGCTTAAGAGAAAATCGTATTATCAATGTTGAAAACACTTGTGCTGCGCAATATTGCTACAGCTAATAATAAAATACGGTGACTGTTTTATTTAAATGCAGTGTTTTAATAAGACAGATATTTTTCACACTAGAAAATGGCTACTAATACTTTATAACAGTTCAAAAGCTGTGATAAATGAGAGCACTTATATGCTGTGTGTTCTTAGGTGTTGTTTTCCACTACCGCCACACCTCAAGTCGCTATGCTTTCACTTTTGATGAGGCCAAAGATGCATGTGAGGACATTGGAGCTCAGATTGCTTCTCCAGAGCAGCTGGTGGCTGCGTACCACAGTGGTTATGAGCAGTGTGATGCTGGTTGGGTTTCAGATCGCTCTGTTAGGTGAGTGACAGACACATCAAATAACCAATTATCCCATCCTGTGAGGTGTATGCTTGCACTAGATGTAATGCAGACAAATTTCCAGGGACTAGCAATTTGTCTATTCACACATAAAGTTTATATATATAAAACATTTTTATATATTTAATATTTGGAATAGATTTCTGGACAAATAGTGTGCAACAAAAATCTAATTCATTCTCTTCATAAGGAAATTGATTGTAAACAACAACATAAAAAACTTTCAAGACAGACCTACTGCAGGCAACGCTGTTGTTAATCAGAGGTATATGCTTTTGTTAAAACAATCAACTCATAATATATTAACTTATTTTCTAAATAATCATGTTTAACAGCAGAAGTCCTTGTGAAAAACTATATATTACCCATAATGATTCATGACAAGCAAATCGCAGCAATGGAATTCATTAGGTCTGCCCACTCCCATGAAGCACTGTGATTTTTTTTTTTCTTTGAATCAAAGTTTGTAATGTTGTTATTCACCTCATAGCTGATTGTCATGGTTTAGATGAAGACTTAAAAAAAAAAAAAAAGAAGTCCTATAGGAAAGATTATTGGGATAAATACTTCTGGAGCCAAGGCTGCAGAAAAAGTGGGCTGACACTAATCAGTGCAACATTGTCCTCCTGCCACTGTGTTTACGATATAAAATCGTGACATTATTTTAGGTAACAACAAGATTAAGCTTAGATGGTTTTGACTAATGACAAAATACATGCATCTTTAAAGTCCATTAAAATGTTTTAATGCAATGCCTTCTTAGATACCCAATCCAAATGCCCCGTGAAGGCTGTTTTGGAGACATGGATGGATTACCAGGTGTTCGAAACTATGGCATGATGGATAATGATGAACTCTTTGACGTGTATTGCTATGTGGAGAACATTCATGGTAAACCAATCCCAAAACATTGCTAATATTCACTTTTACAAACAATGCTAACTTTTGCTAACAATTGATGTAACTGTTTTTAGGGGAGGTTTTTCATGGGTCGACCCCACAGCGTTTCAGCTTGTCAGAAGCTAAGACATACTGTGAACAACAGGGAGCTCAGCTAGCCACCACTGGCCAGCTGTATGCCGCATGGAATGATGGTCTGAATCACTGCAGTCCTGGCTGGCTTGCCGATGGAAGCGTTCGCTACCCCATTGTGACCCCTCGTGAACGGTGCGGGGGCTCTGAGTCTGGTGTCAAGACAGTCTATCGATTTAGCAATCAAACAGGATTCCCGGAACCACATACTCCCCATGATGCCTACTGCTTCAGAGGTATTGACAGATGGGTTTGAATCTGGGTCAAAATTTGAGAGAAATAAATGCATTTTTAGGGCTGCACATAGGAATGCCACCGTTCTGTATAATACAGAATCATCCCGTATTTAAGGCATCAAACAAGGGTTCCATACAAAAACTTAAGGCAGACTTAGAGGCTTTTGCATCTGAAGTCTTCATTTGTGGAAAAAAAGAATAAAAAGTAAATGTTTTCTAGATAATATTTGAACAATTTACTAGTACAATCATTGCCATGTAAAAGCTAGCTATTTAACATTTTAAACAATTATTTAATTGTGTTGTCTCATTTATAACAGTTCAAAAGCTCTGATATATGACAGCACTAATATGCTATGTGTTCTTCAATATATTTTTCTCACACAGTATGAATGGATAGTCCCTCCCACTGATATCATAATGTTTGGGGGTTCTTGGTATCAAAAAGTTGGAAACCCCTGACCTAAACGATTATTCATAATCAATCACTATACAATCATAATGCTTGGAAATGTATCTATTCTACTCTTCCTCTGCAGCTAACAGCAACTCTCAGACAGTCCCACCTATAAATTATATGGCAACAGAGCCAGAGGACACAGAGCAGCGTATTGTGACTTTAACAGATCCCCAAGAGGAGTACAGCATGGATCAGGTCACTCAACAGTCCGAAAATGAAGCTCAGGGGGCTGTTGAGTCTTTCTCTGTCTACAGCACTCAGACTACTTCAGAACCTGAGAAACCCAACCACACCCCAAGCTCTCAAGAAGATGTCACTGCTAGCACCAGAAAAGACATCGCCACCCCAGCCAGCACAGACAGATATCTTGAGTCTACTGAGGTCACCTGGCAAAAAGTTGAGTCTGTTCCAGAGATTTACATGGATCCAAAACACAATAATGTCATGCAAGAAGGAGAACCAGATATAAAAGCTTCAGCAATTGATGGTGTTAAGAGCAGCAATCATAGACACTACCAACCAATGCCAGATACCAACTTTGAGCCAGGAGAGCCCATTGACTTCATCCCACTTACAGAGGCTCAGCCTGAGACAACAAAGGTACCGTCCTCTCAACCGAAGGAGATAGATGGGTCCAAACACTTCCAACCCATGCCTGACACCAGAATAGAGAATGAGAATGAAGATCATGTGACTAGCGAGATCTCTACGACTACTGAGGGCACTACAATGGAATATGACTCAAGCAATGACACCACAACGTACAATGCTCCAGTCCAGTCAGGTCTCTCAACATATCTTCCTGAAGGTGTTACAGTCGAGGAAAATGCAGGAAATATCACAGAAGCTCCCGAGTCAGATGAAGACCGAGGTCTTTTTACACACACAACTCAGTCCACCTCAATAAGAACATCCAGCACTGAAGAAGATTGGTTGGATGGTTCCGGTGAGGATTTGTCCTTGTTATCCACAGAAAAGGCAGAACATTTGGTCACCCCACATGTATCAGAGACATATGGAGCATCGACAACTGAGATCAAGACGGAGAGCTTCTCAGTAACACATCTGAACAATATTAGCTCAAGTAAGTAAAAAGAAACAAAATATTCACACAGTGTATCGGCAAATAATCATTTTGTCCAGAAATATACCAAAATCAAAATGTGTGCCACATTTCAGGAATTGAAAATGCCTATTAAAATTGTTTAATTTTTAATTGTTCAATTAAAATGAATTTAATTATTTTTGTTAATATTATTTTCTATTCATTATTTAAATCATATTTGGAAAGTTTTTGGAGAAAGCCTTAAACTCTGATGGTCCTAACAAATCCTTCCCTCGCGATTTAAAATGACCCGAAGCCCTAAAATTATATTTAATTTTGTTTTGTCCAGAAAGCTCATTTTATTTCATTTTGATCATATTTTTTCTATTTTTTTAAGCAATTTGTTTGGGAGATTTTTATTTATTTATTTATTTTTGTTTACCTTTAAATCCTAAAGGTAAAATTAAGCACAATCCTCAAACTTACAAAAAATAACTCACAATTTCATGCATAAACCTTTTAATTTAGCTCAAAATTTCTTACATTGGTTGTCTTTGCTGCCCTCCTGTGAAAAAAAATATATATATAACATGATCTTTCATGACTCTAGCCACTAGATGGCATTATAGCACTATTTGGATCAAATTAGCTGTTCCGCTGGGTGCCAAAGACAGTTTTTCTTCAGTATGCATTTATATACATTTACATTTAGTCATCTAGCAGACGCTTATATCCAAAGCGACTTACAACTGAGGACTAAAGCAAGCGAGTCATCGAGAAGAGGCAAAAAACAACACAAGAAGTGTTCAAAATACAAAGTTCAGGCATTGCTCAGAGTAGCAAAAATCAGTCAAGGGAGGATTTAAAGGGGAAGGAATTTTTATTTTATTTTTTATGTTAAGTAGCCTACTCACAAATCAAGGAAGAGATGAGTTTTCAGCTGACTTTTAAATGCTGTCAGGGATTCTGCATTCCGGATGAGGGTGGGAAGATCATTCCATTAGCATGGAAGATACATGTAGACATTATAATGTAATTTTTTGGCAAAGTAGCATTTTTAGTTTAAATTTTAGGAAAGCATTAGCATTTAGTTTAAAGCATTTTTAGGTTTTTCTATGTGTACTGAAGCATTCTTCGCATTCCATTCATTCATATGGGGGTCAAATTGTCCCGCGAGGGAAGGTTTTGTTACTTTTTTAAATTTAAACCTCAAAAATTCTTGAATCCATAAAAAAACAAAAACAAAAACTATTTGTGGTTCAAGATTGACAAAAGTCCTTGGACAAGGGGTCTCAACGACAATGAGCGTTCTCATATGAACACTCATTTTATATATATATTTTTTTATTCTAGAGGGATGTTAAACCGAAAAGATGGATGGATGGTTGATTGATTGGTTGGTTGATTGATTGATTTCCATGTCCTGATCATGGCTATAAATTACATTAAAATTCTTTGTTTTTGTTCACTGTCAGCTTTTAAACCCATTCATGAAAACAGTTCTGCAGACCATCACAATACTGTGGAGACATCAGCTGTTCCTGTGTCTCTTGGTGCAGATGATGATGATGTCAGTGATTATTCGACTGTGAGCACAACACTGAAGGAAACCGAGTCATCTGAGGGATCTGGCGATCATGATGATGTCCTGCCAGTCACACTGCTGACCACCCCTATGCCATATCTGTTTGGCACATCAACCACACATGGGCCTGCACAAGTAGAAATCAGTTCTCCACAGGAAATGGAAAGAGTCCTCCCTGAAAGCACCACTCCATCTGGCCTTGGGATTGTGGAAGAAGAACTGGAGAAGGTGGAGCAGGAAGGGCTTGGAGAAGCACCTAATCACCTAATCACCACATCCACTGAGCTTAATAATTCTACTATAACTTTCAACGTTGAAGACAGCGATGAGGATGAGTCCTCTGGAGAAGGAGAACCTCCAGGAAACTGGTCTTCAGTAACTAAGCTTCCATACTCAAAAGTGGCCACCATCACTCCCTCTAACTTTACAGATATGCAGGAGCATAATGAAACCAATAGTGATAATGAAGATAACGAGGGCAGCACTGTGGGACCCACAACAAGTCTGGAGGTTACATTTCTTCCTCATGGGACCCAAAGTCCTATCTGGCAGTCTGTGGCCTCTTCCACAAACCCAGGAGAGTTCAGAGCAGAAGCTGCACTTACCACAGACATCAAAGACTTAAGTGGATATGACTCCACCAATGCTCCCATCGATGAGCACATGGAGCAAACCCAGAAACCATCCACTACGACAACTGACAATGAAGATGATGATGATAATGATTATGAACCCATGTCTAAAGCAAACACAGACAATACGGAAGATGAGACTCATGTTACAACCACACCTGAGTCTGCCACTCTACCTGCCAGCCCTACACAGAAAGTGTTGGATAGGACAGGCTACATTTCAGGTAAACCCTTTGTAATACTGCATGTGGGTCAAAAATATCTTCTATTAAGGAATATCTTGTATTACCTTAAACTAGGCCCCTTAAACCAGTGTTATCATATACTATTATAGTGTTTATTAATATTTTGAATGATCTTTATTTTTATATTTAGTTTTAGCTTTAG
Organism: Semotilus atromaculatus; assembly: GCA_031834385.1. Taxonomy (NCBI): domain Eukaryota; kingdom Metazoa; phylum Chordata; class Actinopteri; order Cypriniformes; family Leuciscidae; genus Semotilus; species Semotilus atromaculatus. Next base: position 3,726,835 of record JAULUF010000019.1, on the reverse strand, counting down.
TATTTTTGTTATGTGCTTTTGTCATTTAAAAAAATGCAAGTAACATTTTTATTTTAAAAATAATATTTTTATTGTATTTTATTATTATTTTATTTGATCAGTACTTCATCTTATTTAATTTGTTATAGCAACATTTATTTATTTTTCCAAAGGGGGCGCTGTTTATCCTCCAAACATTGGCAGATACAGTAGCCTACATCTCTTTAAAATACCTGGAAACTTGATAACTGACATGCACTAATCTGTAACAACTGATTAGCACGTCTATCAAAGACTACAGTAGAGACAGATAGAGAGAATTTATCAGAAGTGTGTAACCCCCATCACAATAAATAGTTTCAGTGGTGCATGAAGGTGGAGTTTTGTGGGGCCATGATGACTAGAAACTGATAAGTTACTTACAATCAAAAAGAAAAGGCAATGGATTCGGTTCTGCTATGGCATGTTTTAGATAGAGAGATTAACAGAACCAATCAGGAATCCAGTTTTATTATGTTCTTTTGAGTTGTGGTCCACAAGTTGTGTGCCATACGGTCTCAATATGGCTTTTACAGCATAGTAACGCCACCTTGTGGTTATAATCATAAATGATTTTACATCCTTCACTTATGTGCAATATTTTATTAGTTAGCTATAAAAACGTGAATGGCCTTTTAGATGTGTGTTTGGAGAACCCATGTAAAAATGGAGGGACTTGTGTGGACAGTGGAGCAGGTCGTAGATGTCTCTGTCTACCCACCTATGGAGGAGACTTCTGCGAGACAGGTGAGTTACCTGCATGCCTCATTATTCTTTAACATTGTAAAAAATTGCCTTTTTTCAAATTAGACCGCTTAATGCACTTAATGTTGTCCTCTCTCTTCTAAAAAAGATCTAGAGCACTGTGAACCAGGATGGGAAAAGTTCCAAGGGTTTTGTTACAAACATTTCACCAAACGGCAGAAATGGGAGGTAGCAGAGCAGCACTGTCGCATGTGCGGAGGTCACCTGGTCTCTGTTATGTCACCTGAGGAACAGGAGTTTATCAATGGTATGTCTGAACAGCTGTTCGTAGAGGTGGCCCCTTCCTGTTGATCCTATCAGTTTGACTTCTTATCATATAATGTTAAAAATTTTAACTTGATGTAACCTGATTTGAACCCAATGGAATGTGTTTAAGCTGGTGTCATTTTCAGGTTAGATGTTGTCAGTCTTCACAAGTGGTGTTGATTTTTCAGTAACTCTTTCTGCCAGTAGGTGGCGCAATAGTGAGTGATGAGTGAATCATCATTCGTTTTACAAGTGGCGCATCATTCCTTCTACCAATTTGTTCAAAAACACTGATTCAATCAGCAATAAACAAAGCGAAGTCTCTATTATAATCAAGTCATTGAATTTTTTACTCTGCGAATTTGTTAAAAAAACACTACTTTATTCAGGAACGAAACATTACAGTGTGTTTATTTGTATACGTGCACTGGATAAATCTGCTTTGGCTTCGTTTGGAGCTATTTTCATTGGTGAAGAGCAAAAATGGACTTAAGCTAATGCCAAAATTGTCTCTAAAATGTAAGTTAGCCTACTTAATACTAACTTCTTGTTTACTGAACTGTTAAATAAAAGCAATATATTTCCTGACCATATGACTGAATCAGAAAAGCAGCACTCTTGCCTGAGTGATATTTCTTAAATAAAGAGTCAAAAAGAGGTGTGTCAAGCTCCTGAAGCGGTTTAGCTTAAAGTTCATAAAGGAATTCATAAAGGACCAAGTTTGTTGACATAACATTGAGGGGCCCAGCATTTTCCTCTGCATTTACAATCATCAAAACATTGAAGGGCTTTGAACATGTCACCTTACTCATGTCAGTGAATGAGGGTTGTGTTAAAAGAGCCCATGCATTTTTGTCATATATGATGCATCCGGGTGTTAAACTGAAAATGGAGTCTGTGTTGTGTCTTACTGACAGTGTATGCTGGTTATTTGGCATTTCTTTGCTTTTCTCTTCCCTTAGATAAATACAGGGAATATCAGTGGACCGGTCTCAATGACAAGACCATCGAGGGAGATTTCCGTTGGTCAGATGGGAGCCCTCTGGTGAGCCTACTTTGGCTTTCTGTTAAAAAAAAAAAACAAAAAAAAAAACAGGTGTATCTTACCAGTTGAATATTACATGTTCTAGAGCAGGGTTTCCCAGACTCCAACTGCAAGTTACAATATTTAATTTTATTTATTTATTTTTGGTCCCGTTTTTCCTCTCTCTTTCTCTCTCTGTCAGCTGTTTGAGAACTGGTATCGTGGACAACCAGACAGCTACTTCCTGTCAGGGGAGGATTGTGTTGTCATGGTGTGGTATGATGATGGCCGTTGGAGTGATATCCCTTGCAACTACCAGCTTTCCTACACCTGCAAGAAGGGCATTGGTGAGTACATCACCTTCTGCAGGGACGCGTTGGCCCAGAAAGAGCAAAAGATTATCACTGTTTGTTTCTCTTTAGCAGCGTTCTGTGGTCAGCCCCCTATTGTGCTGCACGCTAAAATGTTTGGACGTCGTCAACTAAAGTACAGGGCGAATTCACAGGTGCGCTACTACTGTGAGCCAGGCTTCATCCAGAGACAGAATCCTGTCATCACATGTCAGAGCAACGGACAGTGGGAGGAACCTAAGATCACTTGTACACCAGGTGAAAATTTGTTTTATATTATATTATTTAAGCCATTGAATCCCAACAGTTTTTCGTGTCGTGTTTATTTCATGTATTTTGTTTACAGTGGGACCAGCATACTTAAATGGAGAACTGGTAACATGGCCCACAGGACAGAACAAGGAAATAGTCATAGAAGACACCGCAACAAAAACAACACCTGAATATAAGGATATAAAATGGAACTTTTGAAACAAGCACACTGCATAGAATTTCATTGGAAGTTTCTCCTGTTTATTACGTTGTTCCTTCTTTTATCCTCCTTTAAGGCGTTCATCGATCAACTCTACAAAGTTCAATGTTATATAAAGAAATCTGTCCCACTTAACTTTTTTTTTTTAAATGGTAAAATCAGATAACTGTTTAAGTACGGCAAACATCTGTAACCGAGGACTTAAAACTCATTAACGTTTTTTTCTTCTCCATTTTTCTATGTGTAGACCATGACACTGAATTACATTTTGTAATTCTAAGATAAAAGCACACTTGATAAAAAGCAACATCCAAACAAAGCTCGTAACTGTTGGACCAGGCTCTCATTTCTTTTTGTTTTTGTTTTTAATAAATTATCAGATAAACCTATGAACATGCTGTCTAACATCAGCTGGTCTGAATCACTTTGTTTTATGTTGTTGCCCTTTAGCATTACTTATCCATTCTTAATCATTCACAGTATCCTGTGGTTTTCCTCGATTTTCCTTGCCAACTTGGCATTAAATTTGATTAAACTTGAGTTCAACAACTCATAGACGAACAGTGACCTTGACCTAACTTAATAAACAGGAACATTCGGATTCGTGTCGTTGGTTTTAGAATATTCTAGAAGTTAAATACATAAAAATGTCATCTTTCTACAAAAAATAAATAAATACAAAAAAGTCATTGGGTCAGCATAGCTTTATAACGCAGGGTAGATATGCAATCCACAAATGTTTGTGATTTCAAGACCCACGTTGAGTGTAATTATGGGAAAACATTTGGTTATTCTGCAACTTGGTGCTCAGTTATTCAGGTCTGTATTGTAGGCTACTCTGGAGGATGGCCATTTTTAGTAGACTACTAATTTTGTTTCAGAGATGCATCACTAACAAAATCATATTTTAGTTTTTGATAGCCTGATACCAGGGCATATTTCATCACTCTAGAAACTGAATGAATGAATTACATTCCAAGCAAACCGAGCAATCACAATAAAAAAAAGTTATTACAATAAGAAATGTGTTTATGAATTTTCTTGATTATTATTGATTAAGAATTAAATTTTGTTAATGATGTTAATGATCTCAAGTTTGAGATTTGTGAAGACTATTTTGAAAAGAATATTTAATGGGAATTTGAGTTGAGATTACGGTTTGTCGCAGTTTAAAAACACTGTGCATGGGTATATAATTTATAAATGACGACTGTTACAAAAAAAACGAATCTAGCAGATACAGATTTCATATTTTTGTTGGTAATTTTATTTTCACATCTTGCAATCTTGCTATTTTGCTTATTGACTGTTAATATAAATAAAAACCATCAGGTACCATCCGGTATATGGTGCTACACAATATAACATAATACATGTTGCCACTGAAATATGCAGCACAGCCTTAGTCAGAGCTAAAGAGTTAACATTTCAAACTAGCAGCTATTCAAGCAGGAGTAGGCTAAAGACTTTCTGTGTCATTCCACTCTTAATTTGAAAGTGAAGTTTTCACAGAAGGATCTAATATTTCCTGCTTTAAAACAAGCTTATTAAATGAACTGATCTGTAACCCAGTAGTGTATAGCTCATACATTTTCGTTCCTGCAGCTCTACACTGCAGAGAGCCTGAAGTGGTGCCCATATGTACAAATGAAGGATACGTTCTGCACCTTTTAGGGACTTCACCTTTAGGCTAGTGTGTGGCGTAAGTGCAGACAGTATGTAGCAAAAATTTACCTGGCAGCAAAATCTGGAGCAGTTACCTGTAGCAATAAGCCCCATAAAGACGCAAACTTTTGCTGGGATACCCAAAGCTCCGAACCCCTGGTTCTGCAATCCCTCCACAACGGTCCCTCGGGTTGATGATGGGGAATCGTACACTACCATCCTGCAGCCAGCCTCCATCACAGCGGTCCAGCTGCTGAAACTTCCAAGATGAGTAGATCTGACCGGTCCTCGCTAGACCGGCACCCTCCCCTCTGCAGGCATGTTCAGCCTCGACAAAATTCAACTGCCCTGGAATGAAGAAAACAGAGCCTGGGAAAGCAAAAAAAGTGAGTTTTTTATTTTATTTTTACATTTTCGCATTTATAAGATGAAAACAGAAATAATAACCCCATATGTACACGTTTAGTGACCAACTGTGATCTGCACAACAAACTGAACTTTTTTCTAGGTTCCTTTATTCCTTTATCTGTCATTATCATTCAAGTCTCCAGTGCCATTTTCAACAGTCTCATGTGGGCATATATTGAAAGCTTAAATGTCTTTCTACAGAGTAACAGACTCTTAGTCTTTCTAAAGACAAAAACAAGAGATCTGATCGGGTGTGTCTCTTTTCTTGTCTATTGGGTATACAAATGGCAACTGTTTATAATGGCCATTTGTTTTAAACAGAAACAGTTTAAGATCTCTCCCATAAAAGAGGTTTTCAAGCCTGAGTACCTGAATACTGTAACAATTATTGTTTCAGGAAAGGATCACAGATCTAGACACAGATGTTGGATTTACACTACTAGGTTTGGGGTTGGTAATAAATATGTTTTCTCATCATCTGAATCCCATTCTAATTCCAATTACAGCAGATTCCCTATTCACTGACCTTTAGTGGTAGAGGTGAAACAGAAAGCATCATAGTGGTCCCGTGTTCTGTGACGAGGCCCATAACTTCGGATGCCTGATAGAAGATCTCCTCCACAAGCCGGCCGTGGGTGCAGGACTGGGTAATTGACAGTTCCATCGCTCAGCCATCCAGCATTGCACCAGTCCAACCCTTCAGTCCAGGCTGAAAAGTATGATCATACATAGATACAGGTATAAGCACCAAACACATACCAGTCAACTTAAATGGATTTAGGCACACTTTAGTTTAGGGTCCAATACTTACTATAACTATGACTTTTGCCCATAGCATTTAGCCTCAATCTCCTAATTACTGCTAGTTGTTAAGTTTAGGTATTGGGTAGGATTATATGGTCATGCAGAATAAGGCATTAATATGTGCTTTATAAATAATAATAAACAGCTAATATCCCAGTAATATGCATGCCAATAAGAAATAGCTAATAGTGAGAATAGGACCCTAAACTAAAGAGTTACTGAAAATTCTGTCATCAAGGTTGTTCTAAACTTGTATGAGTTTCTTTGTTCTGTTGAACACAAAAGAATATATTTTGAAGAATGTTGGCAACCAAAGGTTGCTGACTTCCATAATATGAAAAAAAATTAAATGATGACAGAATTTTTGGCTGGACTATCTTTTTAATGAAACTTTGGACAATATCGCTCAAAAGTGTACAATTGCACGTAAAAGTAAACAATCAAAATGTGTAAATATTATTATTACCCCGGTAAAGCTGCTTGTAGGTGCCAAGTGTTGCATCCTGTTCAGCACAGGCCTTTTGAGCTTCAAAGAAAGTAAATCTGTACCGGCCATGGTGACTCTGATAAGGAAATACAACCCCTGAAATACATGGTAAATTAATAATTATATCATAATGAATACATTCAAATATATTCATTTATATTATTATGTAAAAAAAAAAAGTATGGTTAAGCATTAGTATTAGTAGTAGTAGTCTTGTTTTTATAACTTTTGTTATTATTATTTACTGTTGTTATAAAAGTCAGGATTATTACAGATTGTCGCCCTGTCCTACCTTCAATCCTCATCGTTATAATAACACTTTCATCCTCAATCCCGTTGATCAGTTCACAGCGGTAGCTGCCATCATCTTCCAGCTCCAGATTGGTCAAACGGAGGGAAACATCCCGGTCATGTGCACGCAGGAGAGACGCTCGAGGCCCGAGTGAGCCATACTGCTTATCTGCATGTCCATTTGTTATAAGCACTATGTTTTCCACTCCTTGACTAGGGGGGTTGATTTTAGTCCACTTTACTCTGTAATGCAGTGGTTTGAACCTCATCATGCAGGGCAATACAACTGTGTTTCCACGACGAGCAGTGACCTCAGCATGTACCAGAGGTTCCATGAGGTATTTTAGCTCTTTGGCCGTGTCTAAAAAAAACATTGTGTAATTTAATATTATGTTAAAATGTGTAAAGATAATTCTTCAAAATTTTAGTCTTGTAATAGCTTTCAAATCATGTTTATATTGTAATCACAAAGTCGAATATCAACTGTAATACCTTGATAATGATGGTGGTATTTTGCAGAGGTACACAAGAAGAAACAGGCTGAAATCCCTAGCAGAATGAAATAGTTCATTGTGGATTCCATCATTTCCCTAAACAACATAATGATGGTTAAAGTTGAATTGATATTTGATTAAAACTGAAAGCCGTCAAGGAAAAGACAAGTCTCACCTTAGTCTTCAGCCTTCAGCCTTAATTTAAAAAGGACATCCAGAAAAAGTCCATGACATTAATCTTCTTTTCTTCTAGAGTCACAGATGCTCTGGCTGCAGTGGAGAAACACACAGATCAGGGTCATCTGACAAGTGTTGGATGTGTACGCAGGCCTTTTCTCTCCTCTGCTCCAGATGTTAATGAGTTTCACACAGACTTTCATTGTTCCTTTCTCTGAAAGACAGACCAGTAAACCTCAGATGATGGAGGCAACTTCATCTTCATAAAAGGCCTTGAGTTGAAAAAATATAATTTTCCAACCCACACAGTGTTTTTGTTGATAAAGCAGAAGAATTAAGAAGCTCATTTGATGTCTCCCAGGAACCAGTCAATGGATGTGATTTTTAGACTTGAAAAAGTTTATATTTCATTGCACTAGATGACCAAGTGATGACAGTGCTCTTTTCTCCATGTTTACTTTATTGCATTTACATCAGTGACCATGATCCACTAATGTTTCATAATCAGAAACTGAAAAATACATTTTGTCTCAATTTATATGTATTAATTATTAATACTGAGATACCAATTTTATTAATAATTTGAATTAGTTTTCATCTTTATGTTTTATATTTTCTATAGTAATAGAAAATATTAAATAGTTTTAGTAATGTTGTTGAGTTTTTTGTCTTTGGCAAATATTTCTTTGGCAACTGGGTGAGATAAAATAAGTTTGTATATTATATTTTAATCTTATTTCAGGTACTTTTTAAATGGTTTTAGTTCATTGTAATAACCCTGTTACACTACATAGACTATTTAGGTTGTGCAGTCAGTCATAAATGTTTCCATTGGTATGACCAGTCAGTTTTAGCCTTGTAAATAAGCTGACCAGTTCTCATGGCCGGAACAGAAAAAGGAAGTGGAACGAGCCATAGTTTGTGCTTTCTTTCTCTCTTTCTCTCTCTCTCTAACCTGGGAGCACAATGACAGCTTTGTCACTAAACTCCCCCAGCACTGACCCACGGGCAGCAGTGAGCATGCAAACACGAAAAGGAAACAAGCAGTTGGAGGAGAAGCGCTATAATGGAATTCAAGCATTTGTCAGTGTACTTTGCATTGTGCTGCTCCATCAATGGCTCTTTCTGTCATCCGCAACTGTGTGTTCACAAAGGCATGTCTAGGTGACCTTTGTCTCACTCTGACTATATTCATCTCATTCACTCACTGCAGTGTTCTATATTAGTTCTAATTTCAAACCATTTCTAATTTCAAAGTCGCCATGAAATCAAGACAATTCTTATTTTTGGTTTTATTGGAATATTGTAATATTTATTACAAATGATTTATATGTACACGTCATTAATTCAAAAAAATATTCATGTGCCCTCGTAATCTTATGTTAAAAAAACGGCCCCCTCCCTCTTGCAGCGGCATCTCTTCTCTGATGACGTGTTTACTGGCACAAGAGCAGGGCAACCTGTCCCTTACATGAGATCACATGGCAAACCACAACCACCACATCAATTCCTTATGGGCATAATCAAGTCCAGCCCTACATTTTGTTTCACTCGGATATAAACGCCACAATAGGGACTAAGCTATCGCAACTTCCATTTAATTTATTGTTATTTCTTTAAATCTACCATGCATGCATGCAAATATACACCTTTCTTAATAAAAAAATGATCACCCCTCTTTTCACCCCCAAACTGCACGAATTGACACCGAGGCTCACTCTTTAACCTCATGTTAACCCAGCCTCTGGGGTTTGAGTCAAGGTTGTGTAGTTCCAATGATGCATACGCTCTCAGTTACAAGAGACAGTGGTTGACAAATGATAGACTCGCCCCAGAGAATAACCGTCTTGCCTAACTCTGATGTCAAGCCCAGGCTTGATATATTGTGACTCAGCACCCCCACTTCCACCTTCATATATCGTTTTGCTTTGGCTCCCATATCTTTTGAACAATCAAACAAGTTCTAGCAGCATTATATGATGTGTTTGTGGAAATGATTATTTGAAAGAGTAGTTTCCGTGTACACTACTGTTCAAAAGTTTGGGGTTGGTACGTTTTTTTGTAAAGAAATTAATGCTTTTATTTAGCAAGGATGCATTAAACTGATCAAAAGGGACATTTAAGACTTTTAAATTGTTACAAAAAGCATTTTCAAAAAAGTTTTTTTTTAACTTTCATTTAAAGAATCCTGAAATGAAAAACGTGTCACGGTTTATAATTTAAGCAGCACACCTGTTTTCAACTGTTTTCAACAAGAAATGTTTCTTATTATCAGCACCAAATCAGCATATCAAGATTTCTGAAAGATCATGTGACACTGAAGAGTAATGACATCTGAAAATTAAGCTTTTCCATCACAGGAATAAATAACATTACATTTGTAAAATATATTACAATAGAAAACATTTCATTTATACTGTATCAATATTCCACACTGAAACTATTTTAACCAGATAAAAAATAAAAGATAAAAACATTTTTGAACAGGGTTATTATGGATTGCTTTTATGGTGTGTTTTTGTGTGTTCCATGAAAAATATTGACATGAGGCAAATAATGATTGTTTTTTAAAATTAGACAAACTAATGATGATAAGTTTAGACAGCTCAATATAGATGAATGAGTGTAACCAGCAGATTGTAGACTGAGAGGTGTGTGTCGTCTAGTGTTCAGAGGTTTCATACCATTATCAACACCAAGGCAGATCAGTTATGTGTATAACCAAACACGTTCCTTCACTCTCTCTGTGTGCACAGTAGCAGGTTAATCGAGCTTTAACCAACATGAAGCGTGACAATGTGTACATGTGACACAGTGCAGGTTCACTTTATCTGGAGTCAGACTAAAGTCAAACACTACAAATTCGGTGAAGGTGATATAAGAGCTTTTCAGGTGTCCAAAGCAATGTGAAAATTCAGAAGAACGTCTCAGGTTACGACTGTAACCTATGTTCCCTGAGAATGCTTTGGGGAATGCCTCAGGCGTGACAGCCAGGTGTCTCAATCAAATCACAGAAATCACATTGACCGGCGACAGCCAGTGAATCATTATTGTGAATGATTAACATGCGACCTGGAAGTATAAAAGTATAAAATCTGAACGGGACTGTTTGGTAGGCAGGCCCCGAGGCATGGCAAGGAGACGCAGTGTCTCGTTCCCTGTTCTCAGGGAACATACGTTACAGTCGTAACCTGAGACGTTCCCTTTCGAAAGGGAACTCGCACTTCGTCGATGACGCTTTGAACGATATACCCACACCGCCATGCTAAGGGGAGTGCATGCCAGGTGGCAGTGACAACTGTCAGAACCAGCAAATTCAAATGAAACGCTAGAACCACTCAACCTCAGGTCACACTGGGCTGTCAGTGACAGCATTCCCTACGGTCATAGCCCAAGCTAAGCCTCGCAGGAAAACCTCCATACACATGGTTAAATGAAAGGCCTACCTGGGCCTGCTCAGGGCCTGGAACCACAGCTTCCATTTAGAAGGGAATGTGCCAAGGGGACCCGAAGGAACCCCAGCCAATCACTATTCAGGGAATGTACTCACCCCGAAATGCCACCAGGACGGCCTGACCTGGCATCAGTTACATAGACACTTAGCCTGGCCACTTCCTGTCTGTCCGAAGACAGAGCCTCTGGAATCTTGCCTTAGGTAAGGCATCCAACCCGAGGGACTGCGAAGCTGTAAACCACTCGGCCCAGATCTCAGAGACGGGATATCCCGGAGAGTATGACTCAGCATAGTGCTTCCCAACCCTTGCCAGCGAGGGGAGTTTCTCTACTCGATCCACAGATCTACCCAGTGTTTATGTTTCAAAACACTGAGGAGCCCTGTGAGGAGCCCTGTGAAGGCCTAAGGACTAATCTAACTGGGAGGCTCACGACCAGACTCAGACTGTGTGGCCTCACCTCTCTGCACTTTCCAATCACCGCCTCCATGGAGGTGCCGAAAAGCTCAGAGGGCGAAACCAGCGAATCGAGGAGAAAGCCTTTCTCTTTCTCCCCGATGTCGGCCAGGTTCAACAACAAATGCCTCTCTGTGGCCACTATCGCTGCCATCGACCGGCCGATCGCAACAGCAGTCTGTTTGGTGGCCCAGAGAGGTACTTTATTCATTTGCAGCACAGCTCAATAACCGCCTCAGGGGCCCAACCCCCTGGTCGAGATCCCTCAGCAGATTGGCCTGGTGTACCTGCAACTCCGCCATGGTGTGCAGAGTAGCACCGGCCTGACCCGCTGGCGTCTATGCTCTGCGATTCAACTGGCAGAGTTGAAGGTCTCAGTGTCGACACCTTTCCAGACACAAGATAGTTGCAAACGTCTCGTCAATGGGCGGCATTGACACATACCCATGCTCTCCTATCCCCTCAACATCAGCGAGACAACATCAGACTAGCCCGCTGATGTCGGTGGACAAGGGCAGAGTATGGGTTCTTCCATGTCCTCTCGGGGAAGAAATGAAAGGCTCACCTGAACTGGTGGTTTTATGACCGGTGAAAAACCGCTCTCAATTTCTCCCCCAACGTGCAGCCATGGCAGGTTTTTGTTTTTTTTGCAGCCTGCCCATGGCGCGTACCATAACACCGACCAGCTCAGCATACACGGGGCAGGGTGGCTGAGAAGATTCAGGATCTATCCGATTATCACCACCCTCATCAGCCATCTCCTGTTTGTCCGGAAGAGCACTTGCTTCCTTTTTTAGAAAAACTTTTCATCATCCGCCTGCTGCTTACCCTCGTCAGCCGCCACATCGTCTGAGAGGATTACACCCCTCTCATCTTCAGGGCTTCATCTGGGAACTCACATCCAGACGCTGAGCCCTCTTCTCTCGAGGAGAGGGCCAGACGAGATCGGAGCGTTCTCAAAGAAAAAACGCTCGCAATTGTATAGGCAGTTCCCTCAAGACCTGCCTGTGACTCTTCCTTCCCAGACAGAAAACGCACAGTTCAGATCAGACGGCGTCAGATATCTTGAGCGCAGGTCTGCACACTTCTGAAAGCACTCAGCCTTCTCAGTGCATTTCATATATTACCTGATTTTCAAAGCGGTTACAGACAAAACAGTCCCTGAAGACGAAAAGGATGATTGTCATGTTTGCAAGGCTCCCTTTTATACTTCCAGGTCGCATGTTAATCATTCACATTAATGATTCACAGGCTGTCCCCGGTCAATGTGATTGCCGTGATTTGATTGTTATTCTCAGACGCCTGAGGCGTTCCCCAAACCGTCATCAACGCAGTGCGAGTTCCCTTTCGAAAGGGAACTGGATTTCCATCGTGTGTTTTTTTTTATTAAAGTAAACAACAATTTTTACTGTATTTACTCACCTTTTGAATGTGTCAGAAATTTTTATGAGAGAAATAATTCTCTTTTCATTGCATGTTTTGTTCCCTTTTCATGTGTATGTGTGTGTTTTGTGTACATAGTTACCCACTTGAATAATATAAATAATAGAACTTTGTTTGAGTTACAGCCGTTGACAACTCCTGACAGGAACATCTCTGGGCAGTTTTACACCTCTTTTATCAGTAGGAATTCTATTCTTTGCAATAGAGTCTGCAGTCCCTGCTGATGAGTGATTGATAAGACTGGCGATCTTTAAACATTCCTCTATGAATAACCATTTCATTCTTTGTTTGGTCATATGTTCATTGTCTGCCTCTAGTTTGAGATTCTCATAGTAGATTAGCACTTCTGATCAGATAAAGTTCTGGAGAGTGACTGTGTCATTCACTCACATGCAAAGTCTGCAGTTTAAGAACACACCTGCTCACAAAACATGTAAGTTTTACAGCACAAAACGTTCTGCATCACTGATTTATATTGCTCTGAACACCCTGGACGTGTTGAAGAAATCAAAAGAAATAATAAAACAATGAAGGCAAAAAAATATTTGAAGGAAAACATTTAAAATTGGAATTAAGTTTTAAAATAATATTGCAATATAATTTAATTCAACTTTAATCTATAAAAATCCATGTAAGTGATGATCATTCATTATCTTTTTAGAAATTGGTTGCATGGTTTTGAGTATTTTTATTTTCAAATTTTTACTTTTTCTTTTTTTAAGTTTATTCTGGTGATTTTATTTTCAACATTTTATTATGTTATGTTTTCTTTTCTTTGTTTTGATGACATTTCATGAGAGTTTAGACTCTCCCTTAAATAAAGGGTTCTTCATTGGCATCAGGTTCAATGAGGAACCTTTAACATCCATGGAATGTGTCTATCGCACAAAATGTTCTATAGTGGAAATTTTTCTTTTCACTAAGGAAAAAAAACATTTCTATTAAGACCTGCTCACTGGGAAGTTTTTTGGGGAACCAAAACTGGTTCTTCTATGGAATTGCTGCAAAAACCACCTTTTGGAACTTTTATTTTTAAAAGAATGTAGGCAGCACTGGGACAATATATCATTTCACAGTTTGAAGTTTCTCCTGCAGCACTAAAACAGCACCTGCTTTGCTTTGGCTCACATCTACATCTAATAATTCTGCCACACAAACGAAATTAAGTAGTAGCGTAATTTCATAACATTTGAATTATGATTCCAGTGTTGCAATTATCATAGTTATAATAGTTGAAATTATTTTAGTTGCCTATCTTCTCTGTCCCTGATGTCAAACCTCTGATTGTAAACAACTTGCTGATGACTGACATTTTTGCGGAGAAATTTTTGGGCGTGCGTTTCCATGTGACAGTCACACATCTAGATAGACATCTCTTTCTCTCTCGCTCACACACGAATGGAATCTCCCTTAAACGCTCACTTATAGCTCCTTGAAGCAATTTTCATTCAGAGTGCAGCAGAATGCGCATGACCAGTGGAGGATTGCGCAACTTTAAAGAAGAGAACAGAAGGGAAAGTCTTAGATTACTTGTAATTTAACATATAATAAGTGAACACTCTTTCTCCACTTTTGCTGTATATCCCGCTGTTTATTTCAACTAGAAGCTATGTATGTATCTGTTATGTAACAGGCAGGTCTTGTCAAGTTCTTATCTTGTGGGATCTTGGCTGGCGTCTCATGAAGCTGTTTCTGTTACCTATATGTTCCCTTAGATAACACCCCCCTCCCCCCCATACTCACTTATCATTTGATTTTGTTATCTCACAAAGATGAAGTGGAAAGATCAGGTGACACACACTCACACTTCACAGCATGGCATGCTTGTAGCAGTTTTGGCAGGAATTTGTTTTTTGGGACAGGGCAGGGGAAGGGGGTCTTATGCAATGCTTTAATATTCCTCATTGTGCTATAGCGTGGAAATCTCCCATTTGGAGAAAAGAACTGAAATAATTTACTTAAATAAATTTGTGAGATAGTATAGTCAGTGAAGAGGTCAGAATTTTAAGAACTCGTGATCTTCATGTTTTTAAGCTTCACTGTGGTTTTGGAATGACAGATGTTCAGTATCTTACCTGCATGGGACACAACTGATCACAGATCATGCAAAATTTCCTGCTATGAGGTGACTGATTTTATTAGAATATTGAAATTCATTCAAATATTCACATTAAACACTTACTTTAACAGTTTTTTTTTAAAGTCGTCATGAAACAAAAATACATTTTGATAGTCTGTTCTTCCCTATTGTGACATATATCCATGTAAAACGGCTTCTCTAACAAGAAAAGATTGACCTGATTGATTGATTGGATTGTTGTAATTTGCTAGAGATGCTGCAGTGATGACGTATTTTTGTAGGCCAATCCAAAAGTTAGCACCCTGGTTCCCTCGACAAAAAAAACAAACAAAGCAACAACAACCACAACAACAACTGGATTTTCAATTGGCGTTTACATTATTGTAGAAAATAAACTCATGTGACTAAAAAAGATTCTAATTCTGACATGTTTTGTACATCATGATAATCTTCACAGACTTTTATGAAATTTAAAGGTGCAGTAAGCGATGGTACACTCTGTTGATATTTGAAATCACCAAAACAAACAAGCCCCTATACCCAAAAGGATCACTCCCTATGGCTTGATGACTCCGCCGAATGTCTTGTTGTCTACTGTAGCTCCGCTACTCCTTCAATGACAGAGTCATCCCTTCCAACTCAAAAAACAAACACAGTTTTAATGAACAGCTCCCTGCACAACACAATTAGTCAAAACTAATATAGGCCTATTCCAAATGTGACAAGATTAAAGGGCCCCTATCATGGATTTTTGAAAATGACCTTTCATGTATTGTGTAATATACTGTAACTCTAAGTGAATGAAAACATCCTGCAAAGTTTTAAATCTGAAAGTGCACCGTATTTAAAGTTATTGTCTTTCAAAAGTAAGAGTCGACTCTGAGTCAATGAAATTAATTGTTTTTCAAACGAGTCACAAGCTGTTTTGTCGTGACGTCAAGACGAAGCATTAGCCCGCCCACTTATTGCGCGAGGAGACACCAGGGAAACTTAAACCTCAAACCGGCAGCTGATCCTGTGGATACTGGATAGATCATGTCAAGGAGATGTGTACAATGTACAATGTGACGGTAAAGACATTTTTTCCACTGCCCAAGGACGAGCATGTGAAGAATCTGTGGTTAAAATTAATCTTTACCATGATACTACGGCAGTATAATCATAAACTTGCCGTTACCTTTATTTATTTTACTGACGACTACTTCTCAAATATTGGAGTCAGCTAATCAGCTGTGGGCCACTATTACATAAAACTGTCTATTAATGCAGATTGTCTGTCGTTCTCACTACTTTAAGGAAAGATTACAGCTGCCGTCGTCAAATTTTTTTTGATCATATTCAGTAAAATCGACACTATAATCCGACAGAACAACATAAGTAAAGTGGTTTTAGAAAAAATCCAAGCTTCTAACTCCACCTGGAGCGTGTTATTTGTTTTGCAAAAATCCACCGCTCCCGGATCATTGGGTCCAATCAGCGCAGGGGGGGGATGAGATCTGACTGTCAATCACAGGTCGTGCACACGCCACCCCTCGCGCAAGTTACAATCGGATCGGCATTTTGAAAGGTGGAGAGATTTACGTGATTTAATTGGGTTCAAGCTGGATGCAGAGCTTGCAACATTTCTTCTACACAGGTAATTGTGCTTTATCAACCAGTTACTTTATTTCTTAGTGTTATGTTAGTAATCTAAGTATGTTTGCCCAAATGTGTTGGTATGGATAGCTTACGTTAGCACTTGTTGGGCAGGTTCTTTAGCTTTGTTTGCACTGAAATCCGTGTGAACGGAACGTTAGGTGTATAAACATGTCCAGATGAAGGGATAAAGTTCGGCTTTTTGGAAGAATGTTGATGGATGCTGATGAGACGGGCCAGTGGCGTAACTTTGTTTTAAAAAGTGGGTGGGACAGGTGTGTGTGTGCACGCCGCGCGTGTGTATAAATAAATGAATGAATCACGTGAATATATACATATATACGACTGATTGACTTGTGTCCTTTAATGGTCCAGTGGTAGATCTTTTGCCGAGCATGTCAGATGGTTTGGGTTCTGGTCCTAATCCGCATGAAGCGGTTTTTTTTTTCTTCATCAAAACCGAATATGTTCATCAGTGGTTGTAATGTATTATATAGAGCAGGGACACGTTTGTGTGCATTTTTGTTTTGTGATTTCACCGGAACGAACAAAGAGTCTCCTAAACGGATTGAAGCACGCATGCATGTGAAGACTGTGCGTGAGCCGCAAGATAACACTGTAACCGCGCCACCCATTGCAGGCGGCAACAAGCACTTTGATCACTTGATTTAAAAAAACACGGATTTCAGCGTTAGACCGCCTCTTATTTAACAAACGAACGAAATGAATGCTCTGCCAGCTGGAGATGTTTTATTTATTTCTATTGGTACATCCGTGCCGCGAGAGGTTTTAAAAAGTGGTGGGGACAATATCGACCCTGGCAAAAAGTGGTTGGGACATGTCCCACCTGTCCCACCCGCAAATTACGCCCCTGAGACGGGTGCATTCACAGAAAATCTGGTGCACACGCACTGACGAGCACAAACTCTGTGGGAGGGTATTCGTTGATAATGGCAGGGCTCTCAAGTTCTCAAGTTGAGAGTCCCCCCCCATTAATAATATTATTATTTGTGTTTTTGTTGTTGTTATTAATAATTGCTAAATACAAATTTGAATGTTAACACTGATTTAACCTAGCCTGGCTAATGCCAGACCCAATTCTCGTTGAGACTTGGGTCTGGGAACCACATGTACATTTTCTCGTATTTGAGGCGTGGTTTACGAATGACCGGCGCCGTTTATTGGGTGCTAAGAATGTCTATCAAATGCGCTTGTACGGAGCTCATAGCCAACATAGATGTCGTCATCGTCTTGCTGCTCCCTCCCCGTTCTGTGATTGGTTCCCTAAATGAGGCGAAAATCTGGACCATGGTATCCATACTGCCTTTCAGCGTGAATAAAATCGCGCTGCGGGAAGGCAGCATGGGGAAACCCAGACTAGATTTAACCCATTTCTGCATGTCCATTTAAATTCTATTTCAGTAACAATAAAAATACATTATGGAGCAGTATTCTGTCCATGTCATGGATGTTTTAAATATAAAGAAAAATATTATGGATTCTCGATGTGTGATGAAGCTGCGAGCTATAACGCACGTGTGCTCTTTTTATGTGTTTATTAGAGGTTGAATTCAAATCAAATACTGTCAAACCACCCATACTACTAAATAGGATGTTTACTTCATAAATTGTATGAAAATTATGGAAATACATGGTTCAGATCACTCAAAACATATAAAAAAGGAAGGCGCCCTTATATGGTCAGCAAGGAAGCTTGGCTGTCCATCTAGTGAAAGAAATTGGTACTGCGCCAAAATAAAATCTTACTGAAAGATTATTTTTTGAGATATTAACCTAAAATTTGGAACACAACTTCTTAAAATTTTTGGCTTTCATTTTCATTTTGTAATATATATATTTCATATAAAATTTAAATAATAAAATGTTTACATTGTTCATTTTCATAAACTCAAACTTACATAACTTTTTTTCTATTTCACTTTCATAATTTATTTCACTTCTACAAAGTTCTGGCAAATGTCTTCTTTAAAACAAGACCAACCATAGGTCTATATTCCAAAGCATTCTTGAATTACAACCATTTACGTTTGCATAGTGATTTTCATGTCTATGCGAAAAAAGTGACAGCCAGTCAAGGGGTTAAACTGTTGGCTAAGTTACAGACACTCGTGAAAAACTGATGCTAATTATCTGGGAAACATTCTCTAACAGCAGTCAAGCTGTCATTGTTTGTGTCAAACAAGTTGTGAATTTGTTGTAACATTAAAACAGGAGATCATGACTTACTCTGTGCTCAAAGTGATGCTCGGAGATCCAGAATTCCCTCTATTTAAACTCTCGGAAGATGTTGTGCAGAATCACGTGAACAATTCCAGGATATGCTTTTTTTCATTGGTTGTTGCATTAAATCTTACCCAGATACAATAGTGATATTTTCTGATTGGCTATTGTGTATGCCTTTTCTTTTTCTTTTTTTATTGGCTGGTAAGTGGCAGGCTCAACAACTTTTAAAAAGGATGTTGTAGAATATGCCAAAATATGCCATCCCTGCAGCACTGAAAGCTGTGATCTCATGTTAGGGACAGGTTGTCCAGCTCCACCCTTGCACTAAAAAATGTCAACACCCATGCCAGTGGGAGAGGACGATATATGGATTAAAGATTAATTAAAAAATAATAATAATGATGTGCACGGGGATAAATCATTTAAAATGAATACTGCAATATAGCATAAAAAAAATGCTTACGTAACGTAACGTCTGTAACGTTATATATTTCTATGGCATCGCTGTCGAGGAGTAATTAGCTGGTGAAGTGGATTTACTTATTGTAGAGTTAATGAAAGTTATCATAGCATTGCAATGTTTATCATAAGCATTGTAAAGCAGATGTCTTAACAAATGTAGACCGGGATTTTTTTTTAAACCATGGTTTAAACGAGCCGTTCATTCATAACTACTTAAGATCGCTGTAAAAATACAGACCGCGGACGGCGGAAGTAAAAAGACAACGAACGAGCGCAGCGCTGAAAAGGGGTGGGGCTACATTAGCAAGAAGTGGCCATCAGAGAATGCTAAATAAAAATTAAAACATTTATGCTGAGGTAAAATGTTTAGTTTTTTTTTTTTTTTTTGCTTCTCATGTAAATGTATCTTTATTAAAAATCTTTATTTAGATTTTTTAAAATTAGATTATCTAACTGTCTTTCGCGGGCCAATCGCGCGCGCCCCTCCCCCACTGACTCATTTGTACTCACGAACCTTCCTGGAGTCTGGAGAAAGCTAACGACTTCTACCCTTTCCAGTCAGGCAAGTAAACCCACTGATATAATAAATTCCATTTTATAATCTTGTGTAAATTATACATCAACCTTATATCGTAAATTTCATAAATGATTTAGCATTCTGGTTTATGTAACGTTACGCCGAGTTTTAAAGTTGAAAGCTCCCTCATTTTAACGTTAACCTATTTATTCAATCTAACGTTAATTAGTATATAATTGTAACGTAACTTACCAGGATGGAGTCTAGTCATTTTTTATATATTTATTTTAAGCAGATTTTGTACAAATGTGTACAGTTAACATCTTGAGGTTTGCTATGAATCATTCTGTTTTCGTTCATTGCTAAACTTTGTGGTGATTTTCTACTTTTTCAGCTGTCTTGATTCCGGAATAATTTTTCCCATTAATTTTCTCCATAGGGATGCTACAAATTCTTAAAGACTGCAAATCTATGAACCCCAATAACCCGCTCTGAGATGTAACTTAAGTTAACATTACAAACTCTATTTGAATAAAACTGTCTATAATAATATATATAACGTTATCTGAGAAAAGACAAAGGTAAGACAAATCATAGGATTTTTACATTCAAAACCCTACTGTTGTATTTCTGCAAATTTGATCTAGGCCTGCTTATAGGACATATTTGTATTAAAGGTGCATTCATTCATTTATATCAAATGCAAAGATAAGTACCGCACATGACAAAAAGAAATGTGCCCTAGCAATTTCTATAAAATAATTAATGAGAAAAAGTGAGACTATCCTACTCAGCACATAGAAACATAACAGGTATCACGTGACACTGCATTTTATGTTCAGTCTGAAGGCTTGTTCACACCAAGAAAGATAACTATATTATAACTATATTACATAATCAGTCAATACCGCTCTGTTTATTACAAGTGTGTGCTACTGTTATGTCATCTGCCGCTTTAAATGCTCAAGCTCTTTAAAGGATTAGTTCACCTCAAAATGAAAATTTCCTGATAATTTACTCACCCCAATGCCATCCAAGATGTTCATGTCTTTCTTTCTTCATTGGAAAAGAAATTAAGTTTTTAGAGGAAAACATTTCAGGATTTTTCTCCACACAATGTCCAAATCAATGCAGTTTCAAAGGGCTTTGAAGTGCTTCAAAGGGCTCTGCACGATCCCAGCTGAGGAATAGGGTCTTATTAAGCGAAACGTTTGGTCGTTTTCAAAAAAAAAAAGATATACTTTTCTAACCACAATTGTTCATCTTGTTCTGGTCTGCGACGCGCCAGGCATTACGTAATCACGTTGGAAAGGTCACGCTGGACGTAGGCGGAAGTACCGCCCCATTGTTTTAAACATCCAGGATATGCACACGAAACGACCATTTTAAACAATAAACTGACACAAAGACATAAATATGTCATTCAACATACAATCAAATTTGAACAATCCTCCTTCTCCACGCTTGTAAACAATGGGGCGGTACCTCCGCCTACGTCCAGCTTGACCTTTCCAACGTGATTACGTAATGCCTGGTGCGTCGCAGACCAGCACAACACAAACAATTGTGGTTAAAAAGTAGATACATTTAAATTTTTTTTAGAAAATGACCCATCGTTTCGCTTTATAAGACCCTATTCCTCAGCTGGGATTGTGCAGAGCCCTTTGAAACTGCACTGATTTGGACTTCAACAATTTGATTACCGTTAAAGTCCATTGTGTGGAGAAAAATCCTGAAATGTTTTCCTCAAAAAACTTCATTTCTTTTCCACTGAAGAAAGAAAGACATGAACATATTGGATGGCATTGGGGTGAGTAAATTATCAGGAAATTTTCATTTTGAGGTGAACTAATCCTTTAATCACCATGAAATTCGATTCACAATTCTTATTGTTTTGTGGAATATTGCAGTATTGATCATAAATGATTTATCCATGCACATCATTGTATTATTTATTTATTTATTTGCCACCAATCAACAATCCAATCAATTCCCCATGGACAAAATCAAGTCCCGCCCTACATTTTTTCTTGTTTAACCTCTTAGCCAGTGCCCCATTTATTTAGAATTTTCTGAAAATGACATACCCTAATACAAATGTCTGTAGCTCTTAAACCATATTGTCCACATTCATAACTCTAATATTATTTTAAACTAGACACTTGAAACTTTGTTACCCAAGGGTCATAATAACTCAATGTAGCATAGGAACAGAGTAAATCAAGGAAAATTTTACTTGTTGAAAGTGACTCACGATTTCTTTAAATGACCTTCATTTAGGGAAAAATGTATCAGACTTTTATGTTAAAGCTAGGGGATACGATCCAAAATGGATAAAAAAATAAACGACAGCAGCAAGCGGCCCCTGCTTGCCCCTAGTGTAAAGTTTGGATGAAAGAGATAGTCTGTAGGGGAAAGAGCAGAGATAAAAAAAAAAATGTGAAGAACGCCGGACTCACAGTAGAATAAATATAGGGTCCACCATTGACCGTTGGAGGAAGCTTCGGGGAGATCTGGGACTGAAAACCGACGCTGACACGGCCGACTTTTTGTTGAGCAGGTAACGTTAAACATTTATTTATACTTTTATGGTGTGACGTGTTACATTAATAGCTTTTTTATCAGTCTGACAACATGCTCATGCTGCCGGTCGGCATTGGAATGTTAGCCGTTTAGCATCGCCTATCACATATGAAGTGTCATTAGCGAGGTCATTAGATTGAAGCGACTAAGCAATGTTGTCAATAAGTAAATGACGTCAATCAGTCATAATTGTAAGTGTTAATTACTTCAAGGCTTTATGTGTTCACTGCTTTGTTACTACCGGTGATCACAGCTTGACTGAGTGACGTTGTTCAGTTCGTTTCCCGGTGGGAGGGATCAGGTAGCACAGAGGGGAGGGGTGTGTGTGTGGAGGGGCGGGATGAGTTTTTTAAAAATTCACAACCGTCTCAGGCTTTCTCGACCGAAAATCGTATACCCTAGCTTTAAAGGCCTGATAACACCATAAAGATAAAACTGACTGTCTGACCATGTTTTGATTCAAATTTGAAGATGATACTCCCAAAAATGTAGTTTCTGTAAGCTTTTATTCAAGAAAAGTCTAGGCGTTTTTGCACACTCCAAATGGACACGTGATAACCAAAATGACATAAGGAGTAAACACCACATACTACATACATGTATATCAAGTCAGAATCAATTGTCAAGTATCCTCATAACCTCCTCCAAAAACACTCAACACCACAAAAAAATCTTTTTCAATCGATAATATAACCATATAATTGATCCATGATGTCGATTATAAAGGTTGATTATCAATGTCAAATATAAAGTTGGAGAAAATCTGTGCGTAGAAAACAAACTCTGTGTAGCAAAACAATGACTAATCTGTGCACGCTGTGCGTAAAATGACGAAAGAGGGAACAAATTTGTATTAGACAAATCTGTTTAGTAAACTATGCAAACTGTCAATCACTGCAATCATGTTATAGTTGATTAATTCTTTTTTACAGTCTATGGTTAATCCTCCCATCCGTCAAAACTTTGCGGACCAGACATTGGTTGGCTTTTATCCAGTCAAAAACCGAGGTGCGAGAGTGACAGGTCCCGCAGCCTGTCGCTGCGCTCCCTTGATATTTTTTGTCATTACTAATGCTGCGTCCCAATTCGCATACTATCCGTCTTAAATAGTATTCGAAAGTAGAATTAGTACGTCCCAAATCGTAGTATGTTGAAATGAGTGTTCCAAAGATACCCGGATGGTCTACTATATCCGGTCAGAATCCGAAGGGCAGATCGATGCGCACTCTAACGGCTGATATTGCCCACAACCCATCGCGCGTTGGACGAGGATTCGATTAGAACTACAACACTGTTAACACGAGTGAAAAGTATTAAAAAACTACAGACATGGAGGACGCGCGAGTCCGGCGGTTATGTAGAGAGGTTTAAATAAAGGGGTTTGAGTGATTAATTACCAGTATCTACCTTGACGAAAATTTATTTATGTATTTATTTTATGTAGATAAAATGTATTTATTCATTGTTGTCTACATTATATTGCATCTGCATCAGCATTGTGAACTTTTGTAACGATACGTTTAACCATTAACTTTTAAATGCATCATTACATTCAAATTGCAAACACATGAGGAGAGTCTCCGCATGAAAGACCCGCGACGAGCAGATGAAAAAGCTATTACACTTCTCTCAGAAACGGTAGGAAATTAAATTAGATTGAATGGAGGATTTTAACTGTGACAAGATGAATGACAGGGCAGTTTACGGTGACGGCGCACGCGACAGAGCTGTCCGTTAAAGATGACGGAGTAGTATGTCCCAAAGCTTGCCTACTCTTTTGCTACACACTCAAAAGTAT
Organism: Semotilus atromaculatus; assembly: GCA_031834385.1. Classification (NCBI taxonomy): domain Eukaryota; kingdom Metazoa; phylum Chordata; class Actinopteri; order Cypriniformes; family Leuciscidae; genus Semotilus; species Semotilus atromaculatus. Next base: position 3,702,964 of record JAULUF010000019.1, on the reverse strand, counting down.
GTACTTTTTCTTCACAAAAAGAGTACATACTTTTAGGGCGTAGTATAAGTAGGCGAATCGGGACGCAGCCTAAGGCTGTGATTGAAGAAGAGAAACACGGAATGATCCATTTTATCCAACAGTCCAAACTACGGGGGAGATATGTTTTTTGAACATTGGAATACAAATTAGAATCGATATTTCATTGAAAGTGAACATGATGGATTACTCTAACTGGAATCGCTCATAAAAACAAAGGATGATTTTATGTTTTTTTCCCTATTTTTTCGTTGTTTTGGATTACAAAGTGGGATGCATTTTGAAGAGTAGACCCTTACATTGAAATGTATGCTGGTGTTTCTTGGATTCGTCCGAACTGATCTGAACCATAGGAGATGAAAGAAAGGTATTGCCGTTCATTTTGTTCATATTTACAGGGTCGGTCTGTCAGCATTTAATTTAACCCTTTCCTCTCTGGTGTATTGATTGCAAAAACAAGTTCAGAACGTGATTCTTGAGTGTTTTAGCTTTCAAATGATGCATAGGCTAGTTTATGACAGTTGATTGAATATTTGTTATAAAACAAAGGTAAAAAAATTATAGACACGCCCCTATGCCCCGCCCATGGGCCGCTGCTATAATAAGAGGTTAAGACACAGTTTCACTTGGATATACGTCACAATAGGGTATATTCTGATTGGTTGCTTTTAAAATGCTTTTATCTTTCATCAGCTGGAAAAAAATTCTGAAATTGATTCCAACGATATTGTTCCTCTGTCTGTTATTGTTATTTATGGTGTAGACCTTGCTATTCTCATAAAATTACAATGATTATTAAAACCTTTATAATTATAGTTATCATTATCATCCTTGGTGTGAACAGTAAACAATAAAAACTATGATAAAAAAAAAAAAAATGTGCATCTAAATAATGCCAGTCTGAAACTTTAATGTCCACAAAGATTTGCTGCAAAAATTTAAAACATGAGAATCTTTATGCAGACAGAGTCAGACCCATCCTACCTGACCAATTAGAGACAACTTCCATAGATGTTTTGTTTTCTGTTTAATATTTTCATGGCTAGTCAGAATAACTAAGTTTAAATATGAATTATTTGAATGGTAAATTCCTGGTATATTTTTAACATGAGGAGCTGAATAGCCATCTGTAAAAAATTTATTTTCATATTGGTAGATAGTAATTTACATAATAATTTACTGGAGCATTTAGTATATTAGAGATACAATAGACACACTGTAATGTATTTGTATGTTTAACTTGAACTCAAATATTATAGACCTCATTAGCATAAAATTAGTGTGCAAACATTTTATGTATTAAAGACTGAGTTAAAAGAGAAATGGTGTAATGACTTGTCATACCCTGGTAACAGTCCTGTCCTCACCCTCAGGATACTCTGTGACACAAAGAGGGGCACTTAGGCCTTTGTTTGTTTACTGTCAATATATGATATTTGTTGATGTTTCTAAATACTACTATGAGGTCACTTACTCCCAGTTATTACACTCTGAATAATGGGTTCAGAGTATTTTATATATTATCAGTCCCTCCAGAAAAACGCGATTATGTGATTGCATAATTCAATGCATAATCAGCTAAAGTCTGCATATTTATGCAGGGGCCGCATTTTTTCAAATACGCCGCACTTTTGCCGCATAAATTGCCGATTTATGTGCAAAATATGCGGGGCTTGCATGATTTCATAATCCCCGCATTTTCGTTGCAAAAAAGTCATATATATATTAGCAGAAAGTTGAAAAATGTTGCGTTTACTTCACACAAGAGCAGCCGTTCCCCCCTGTTACCATGGGAACGTTATGAAGTGACGTAATTACGCGAGTTGAACATCATCGAAAAGCTGCAAACCCCGCGATGAAGCCATGATGAATGAAGCCCGCAAATCAGTCTCATTTGCCAATAAAAATAAGCGCAAAAGACAGCGCAAAGCAGTTTCCCGGTGTGTAACATGACATGTAAATTTACGTTACAGTAAGAGATTGCACTTTGTGCATTGGAAGCACTTATTTTAACAGTAGATGTCTGTTTTGTATAGGTACTAGGGCTGTCACTTTTGAGAAAAATCATATTCGAACGGTTATCGGATATCAAGCAATGTATTCGAATTTCTACGAGCCCCGCCCCCCCACCAAAAAAAAGAAAGAAAAACACCTTAACGGAGATTCAATCACAAATTTATTAACAGTCTGACAGTCATAAACATAAACAGGACTCAGGCCTGTCTGGAAAAAAAAAAAATCTTTTACTTAATGTTTTAAACAGCAGGTTATCAACAATCTATATGAAGTGGCACTATGCATAGCCAATCACAAAAGTAGGCTACATGGGAAAAAAAACTGAATCGGAACAGCACGGCACAAACAAACAAAAACTTGACAGCTTAAACAGCAGCAACTATAGAGAGTAAGGCCTATAACTGTCAGGATTCCAGCTGATCCACACACTCCTCCCACTCATTCACTCACTCCTCCCACTCATTCATTCACTCGTTCATTGTCACCTGAGTTTTAATCACCATCACCTGCACCTCATCATTCCACCACCTTTATATACCACACTCAGTCTCACACTCATTGTCTGGTCTCGTCGATTCATGACATACAGACTCTCCCATGCTACAACCAGAGACTTACCTGCTACTCACCTGCTACTCACCTGCTACTCACCTGCTACTCACCTGAATGCCATTGGACTGTCTTCATCACCGTATACCTTCTTCAGTCTCCAGCCATCCAACGGCAACTCTTTCCAGTGACTACCCATCTGCATCTGAAAGAGAGACTCTGATTACCCAGTGGATAAGTTCTCATTCAATTATCATCTGTTTGAATACTCACCATAACTCAGTCTGCTTCTGCTATTCTGAAAATAAACACTTAATCACTTACCACCTGTCTGTCTCCTGTATCATCCGTGACAGAAGACCAGACCAAAAATGCAGAACCCAACGGAGCCTGTGGAAAATCCATCACCCGATCCATTCATGGAACTCGTGCAAGCTGCTCGACAGACTCTACTTCCCTCACCACCAGTTAATCCGCCCATAATTCCCGAGGATATCCTTCACTCTGCCCGTCGACTGCCACTTCCGCAAACACCCGCTGCTTCGTCAGCTGCCTCTGCAAGTCCCCGACCAGCGACATTCTCCGGAGAGGCGGAGGATTGCAGCGGTTTTTTGCTTCAAGTTTCACTTTATTTCCAAATTCAGGCACATAAATTCACCAACGATTCATCTCGCGTAGCTTTTGTCATCTCCCTGCTATCCGGCCGAGCCCTCCAGTGGGCTCAGTCCCTGTGGAATTCAGATTCACCCTTGATTAAATCACTATCAAGTTTTATTCAACACTTCAAGGAGGTTTTTGGACAGACTGTCTCGGATTTAACGGTACACGATCAACTATTCAATCTTCGTCAAGGCAAATCTTCTGTGAGTACATATGCTCTTCGATTCCGCACACTGGCGGCCTCAAGTGGCTGGAATGAAACTGCATTGATTACTGCCTTTCGTCATGGCCTCAATCCGAACATCAGACAGTTAGTTGTGGTCTACGAGGATTCGTTGGGAATTGAAAGTCTCATCCAGAAAACTCTCAGAGTGTCTCAACGTCTAACTGCCTGTGAAACCCTCGCTACCGCTGTACATCCTCCGCCCTCGGCTCCATCAGTCGCTCCTCCAGCACCAGAGCCAATGCAAGTCGATTCCACGCATCTCTCGCCCACGGAACGACAGCGACGTATTCAGCACCACCTCTGCCTATACTGTGGGGGTGACGGACATCTCATCAACGCCTGTCCTATTCGACCTCAACGCCCAGCGGTGAGTACAATTCAAATTCCACCCAAGATTGCTACCCTGAACCGAATCACAGTCCATTTATTAACCTCTCGTGTATGTGTCTCAGCACAAGCTCTCCTCGACTCAGGCTCGGCGGGGAACTTCATTTCCACGTAACTCCTACAAAGACTGAACGTCCGTAAGCTCAGAAGTCATCAGGACCTTCGTGCACAGACTATTCAGGGTAAGCCGCTGGGCCGAGGTCGAATTCGTCACGTTACCCCCACACTAACGCTCTGTCTATGATGTCTACATTCGGAGGAAATCTCCTTTATGGTGCTGGAGGAGTCAACTGCTGAGCTCATCCTGGGACGCCCTTGGATGGTCCAACATCAACCTACCATCAACTGGAGATCCGGGGAAGTCCTTCGTTGGGGAGAGCAGTGTTTCCATTCCTGTCTAGCGCCGGTTGAGAAAGTCAGTAAAGAATCCTCCGTGGTTTATTCACCTCCTGAGGGAAGATCCAAGGTTTCCGTTTGTTCTACTTCCATCGAGAGTCCCGAGGTTCAACACCAGGTGGAAATTCCAGTGGAGTACAGGGCGTTCCAGGATGTCTTTAGCAAGCAGTTGGCAACCAAACTTCCACCCCATCGGCCATGGGACTGTGCTATCGACCTGCTACCTGGAGCTACTCTATCTAAAGGCCGTGTATACCCTCTGTCCATCCCGGAGCAGAAGGCCATGGAGGAGTATGTGGAGGAAGCCCTCAAACAAGAGTACATTCGTCCATCTACATCCCCTGCCGCTTCCAGCTTCTTCTTCGTGGCAAAAAAGGACGGAGGCTTGCGGCCGTGCATTGACTATCGCCATCTCAACTCTCAAACAGTAAAGTTCAGTTATCCCCTTCCTCTGGTCCCAGCAGCTTTGGAACAGCTGCGTGGAGCCCGCATCTTCTCGAAACTTGATCTCCGCAGTGCATATAATCTGATCCGAATTCGTCGGGGTGATGAGTGGAAGACGGCATTCATCACACCCTCCGGACACTATGAGTACAGAGTAATGCCTTTCGGACTGTCCAACGCCCCAGCAGTCTTCCAAGGGTACATGAATGAAGTCTTTCGAGAATACCTTAACAAGTTTGTGGTGGTCTACATAGACGACATACTCATCTATTCCTCATCTCTTTCTGAACACCAACGCCACGTCTCTTTAGTCCTGGAGAAGCTGCGAGCTCACAAGCTCTATCTCAAACTTGAGAAATGCGAGTTTCACACCACTTCTGTTCAGTTCCTGGGCTACATCATCGACCAACATGGAGTTCAGATGGACCAAAGGAAGGTGGAAACAATCCAGAACTGGCCTCAACCCTACGGTAAAGGATCTCCAACGTTTCCTAGGGTTTGCCAATTTCTACCGAAGATTCATCAATAATTAGTCACATCAGTTCTCCATTGACTTCTTCCCTCAGAGGCCGGCCCAAGTCTCTGTCCTTATCCCCCGAAGCCATTTCAGCCTTCGAACAACTTAAAGAAGCCTTCCAGACCGCTCCCGTTCTAGTTCATCCGAACCCTAAGATCCCTTTCGTCGTGGAGGTGGATGCCTCTTCTACCGGAGTTGGAGCGGTCCTATCACAGCGGCAGGGTGATCCTCCCAGACTCCATCCATGTGCCTTCTTCTCTAAGAAGCTGTCCCCGGCGGAGCGGAACTACGATATTGGGAATCGGGAACTGCTCGCCATCAAGCTGGCGTTAGAGGAGTGGAGGCACTGGCTGGAGGGAGCAAACCATCAGTTCGAGGTCATCACCGACCATCGCAATCTGGAGTACCTCAGAGAAGCGAAGAGGCTGAATCCTCGCCAAGCCCGATGGGCGCTCTTCTTTACCCGTTTTGACTTCCTCGTATCCTACCGACCCGGTTCTAAGAACTGTAGGGCAGATGCTCTATCCCGTCTACATCATCCATCATGTGAAGACTCTCTCCCTGAACCTATTCTCCCTCCAGCCGTGTTTGTAAACCCGATCGTCTGGGACATCGACCAGCAGATATCCCAAGAGAACCGCCTTCATCCCGCTCCGCCGGGAGGTCCAGAGGGGTGTGCTTTCGTTCCACGTCACCTTCGTACGGCCCTTCTGGACTCTGCTCATACTACTCCGGGCTCTGGACATCCAGGTAGCAGGCGTACCCTCTCGCTCCACAGTAACCGGTACTGGTGGCCAACCATCTCTCAGGATGTTTCCCGGTACGTCAAAGGATGCTCAGTCAGTGTTCCGTTACCAACACTCCCAGAAGACTCCCGGAAGGCAAGCTGGTCCCTCTCCCGCTTCCACAACGTCCTTGGTCTCACATCGGAGTAGACTTCATGACGGACCTTCCCAGGTCCAACAACCAAACCTGTGTCCTCGTTGTGGTCGATCGATTTTCAAAGGCCTGTAAATTGATCCCCTTGCCTGGACTCCCTACCACCTTTGAAGCCGCCGAAGCCCTCTTTAATCACGTGTTCCGAAACTTCGGCATCCCAGAGGACATAGTGTCCGACCGAGGTCCACAGTTTGTATCAAGAGTTTGGCGAGCTTTCTTCAAGCTTCTCGGAGTTACGGTCAACCTGTCTTCTGGATACCATCCTCAGACTAACAGCCAGACTGAGCGGAAGATTCAGGAGATTGGACGTTACCTGCGAACCTATTGCCACCAGTACCAGGACAGCTGGAGCCAGTACCTTCCGTGGGCCGAGTACGCCCAAAACTCCCTTCGACACTCCACCACCGGACTCACCCCCTTCCAATGTATCCTCGGCCATCAACCTCCTCTCTTCCCTTGGTCCGGTGAGCCGTCAGATGTACCAGCAGTGGATTACTGGTTCCAGCAGAGCGAGGGGGTATGGGACTCGGCTCACGTGCACCTACAGCAGGCAGTGCGGAGGCACAAGGACCAAGCAGATCGTCATCATCTGGAACCATCTCAGTATGTGCCGGGACAGAAGGTGTGGCTTTCGACCCGGGACATTCGCCTCCGCCTGCCTTGCCGTAAGCTGAGTCCTCGTTACATCGGTCCATTCACCGTGCAGAGGCAGCTGAACGAGGTCACTTACAGACTCAATCTCCCTCGACAGTACCGGATCTCACCGTCATTCCATGTGTCACTGCTGAAACCCTTCACTGAACCTGTCACTTCTCCTCCCACAGAACCTGACCCGGCCATCGAACCTCCTCCTCCTATCCCGGTAGAGGACGAATCCATCTACAGAGTCCGTACCATCTTGGACTCGCGGCGACGAGGTCCTCGGCTGGAGTACCTAGTGGACTGGGAGGACTACGGTCCTGAGGAACGGTCGTGGGTTCTTCAGGACGACATCCTGGACCTAGCTCTCCTTCAACAGTTTCACACCAATCATCCCGATCGTCCAGCTCCCAGGCCCCGTGGCAGACCTCGTCGCCGAACTCATCCCTCTTCTCAGTCGTCAAGAGCCGCCTCGGAGGAGGGGGGTACTGTCAGGATTCCAGCTGATCCACACACTCCTCCCACTCATTCACTCACTCCTCCCACTCATTCATTCACTCGTTCATTGTCACCTAAGTTTTAATCACCATCACCTGCACCTCATCATTCCACCACCTTTATATACCACACTCAGTCTCACACTCATTGTCTGGTCTCGTCGATTCATGACATGCAGACTCTACCATGCTACAACCAGAGACTTACCTGCTACTCACCTGAATGCCATTGGACTGTCTTCATCACCGTATACCTTCTTCAGTCTCCAGCCATCCAACGGCAACCCTTTCCAGTGACTACCCATCTGCATCTGAAAGAGAGACTCTGATTACCCAGTGGATAAGTTCTCATTCAATTATCATCTGTTTGAATACTCACCATAACTCCGTCTGCTTCTGCTATTCTGAAAATAAACACTTAATCACTTACCACCTGTCTGTCTCCTGTATCATCCGTGACAATAACCTAGTGTAGTAAACTTATTTCTTCTCAAGTGTAGAAACTCAGAAGCGAAGACCAGGAGACTCGGGCAGTATCTTAAGCAGGATTCTTTATTGAGCACGAGCTGGAGTTGCTGTAGTCTCTTCCAAGCGTCGTCACGAGTCTAACTAAGGGAGCAATTCCCTCACAATTATAACAATCTTAAAAGGGGAGGAACTTACAAAGCATGTAAATGATGTAAACAGGTTTAGGGAACCAGTTATAGATTGAAACTGTCGCCCATCTCGGTCCAAATCAAATTCCTATTCAAACACTGAGAGTTAAGAAAACAGGACCAAGGGTCTTATAATAGACTGAGGGAAACAGGAATGTCAGGAAGAAGCAATTAAGAGTTTCAGTAATCTGACAAATACAGAAAAACAGGATTTGCCAGATTCTCGTGCTGGAAACTGTTTCAAAGCTGATATTCTAACTTGAAATGCACATTCTCAGTTATAAATTGGTATTGGAATCTAAATTAAACATTTAATAAATTTGTAACACTTCACTAGCCTAATTCATTTCTTAATATTGTTTGCTAGAAACGCCAATTTATCAACTTGATCTGGATCAAGTGCGGCTCTCTTTTTATTGGCGATGTTCCCCGCGGTGGAGAACACGCTCGGAGCGCGCGCGCACACACAGGTATTTGCGCGTCAATGTTGAGAGAAGTGGTATCTACGGTGTAGAACCCAAAATATTTCCAGACACTACTTTTTAGATGAGTTGGGGTCGTAATTCTCCACTCAGGCTGGCCGTTCTGTGCGTTATCTTCCATTTTCAAAACAGGGAGACTATTGGCAATTATTCGCTTGATTTGGTCATGGGCCGACGCTACAATACGTTTAGAGCGCCCGCTCCTGGATGAGATGGCAAACAATAAAATAAGAAAACAAACGGTCTAATCATAGACTAAAAAATGCGCTAAACATGACACTTTAAAAACCGGATAGTTTATTTATAGTTCGAATACAGATATTTCACGTCATGTTCGAATGCATATTCGAATATCGAATAAAAAGTGACAGCCCTAATAGGTACCTCTGTAAAACAAAAAGCACACATTTTATTTCTTTATATTTTATTTATTCATTTTTACAGAAGTTGTAGCATAGTCCTTCTGTAAAGCTACAGAACTTGTTTGATTCATCAATGTTTTGTAAGTTTGAGCTATGTGTTTATTAAGGTCTGAAATAAAACAAGATGAGAACTTAAATATTCCCAGCACTTTCTGTGATGTGTAGTATGCTTGCTTATCATAGGAAGTAATAAGAAATGACTCTTTACATTAAGGTAGTAGCCTAGTGAGAACAGGGTGTTGGGGGAATCACTTTTTTTTCTCTTTTTCATCAAACCGCAGTTTTTGCAAGTTCACGCAATTTTTGCAAGTTCACGCAATTTCATCGCATAAAATTGCATAAATATCCCGCATATTCCAACGCATTTTTCAACGCAAGCTGTAAATTTTTCTGGAAGGACTGTATTTTATATTGTTATATATATGATATATTTAATATATAAAAATGCACAACCTTGTCCTGCAATGACACAACACAATAATTTAAAATGTTTGCTTTCTTTTTTATTCTGAATGGTTACTGCAGTTCTTCGTCATTCGACAGACAATGTAAAACTGTGTTTTCTTACAGTTCCCTTTGTCGGAAAGAAAAGACTTGGCATTCCTCCATGCCAGTAACATAAAAGTGTACATGGCATGCAGTGCCTGAAAAACAGTTAATGGTTCACTGCTTATAGTTTAAGTTAACTGTCTCCCCTCCTGTTCAATATCAGATGATGAATGTGTGTGCCAGGACCTGTAGCTGCATGTAAAGGAATTCTGGAGTACAAGATCTCGAGATCTTTCAATAGACCCCACTGGGCAGTAGCTTTGTTGATTTCGGAGAATCTCTTGGAAGTAGTGTTATTTTCATACAGATCTACCTACAGGCTTTTTACCTCTTGGAACCCTCAAGAATAATTCAAAGCAGTGACAGACTTAAGTGGGAGAACAGGTTTGACTTGATTTTTTTCTGCACCATGAATTTCCCTCTGGTGTACATTGTCCTGGTTCACACAGAGAGCAGTTGTTTTGATAAAACTGCTGTTCATGAGAGCTATGCTGCTTCTTTTGATTGCCATTGTCATGGTATATATTTCTCAGTTTCTTTCAAAAGCACTTTAGATAGGAGAGTGCGCACTTATACCAGTATTATGTTGTACAAATTTATCCATCACCCTTTTCATACTTTCTATCCAACCCACTATTTTTGAACTTGAATCGTCAGAGCCTGAGAGACCAGCATTTTTCACAAGGCTGAAAGAAAAAATTGAGATTTGAGAAAGGACTTGTACACACATAAACAGATGTTTTAAGCCCAGCACTCTTCAGCAACTCATAAAACAGAGGTGAAAAAGATCAAAGGTCAAGCATTGTTGACCAGATTAGTCAATTTGACACTTGATGGGTTTAGCTTTAAGGTTAGTCCTAAAAGCTGTTCCTAAATAGGGATTTTTTCATGAAGTTGTTTTAACATTTTGTCAGCCTGTTAAAGTCTGCATAATAACACAATTTGACATATTTATGTAGTCTTGTGGTGAAAAATTAATCTGTGCAGGTTAATTCACAGAAAAGAAATGTTTCATAAACTTTAGTCAAAATCTGAAAAATTAATTAACCTCTGAAATGGCATTCCTTCCCTGATGACGTCAGTTTGATGGTGTGGGCAGAACATCCTTATCCACTCCCCTACAACCATCAGTCTTCTCCGAGCTAGAGATGCAGAGGATGCGCGCTAAAATCAAGCCCCGCCCTCTTTTTTTTTCTCATTCAGTTTTCCGTTTTAAATGTCACAAGACTGAAGCAAAGTCCTTCGCAACTTCCAGTTCACGTGGAACTTTAATCTTCTGACTAAATCATTTGAACTAGTAATATGCAGTATATTTGCCAATAAAGCTCAAATATTTAATATTTAGTCATGTCCTTTAATGTAAAATTTGATTCAGACCTGTAGTTCTTCCCCAAGGTTATGATGTTGGTTCTTGCTCTGTACTGTATCTAATGTTTATTTTATTTCCAAAGCATGTAGAATTACCTCTCATCCTCTTATCATACTTTATCCGTAGGAGTGCAATGAAACCCTCTTTTTTGTTGTTTTTCCTTTAAGTTGCCCTTGTCAGTCAGAGAGCCGGATTAGTAGCTTTTCTTTGTAGGCCTTTATCAACGGTGTTGTATAAACATCACTGTGTAAATGATTCCTGTGAATCTAGAGACAGTTTAAACCAGCCAATTGGATGCTTGTTGGATTCGACAATGTCACTAATTTGTGACTTTTCTAGTGTTTCTCCTGTCTACGCATACACATGTATGTGTATATACAGGATCCAAGTATATACTACACCTTCTAATGGTGAGAAATGTGACATTTTTGACATTTGTATTATTTATGCTTAATACATATAAAAACAACCTCTTTAAAGGGGTCTGTAAGATGTTAAGCAGAGCAAAAGTTTTTAAAGTTTTTATGTGACACTGAAAACTGGAATAATGATGCTGAAAATTCAGCTTTTGCCATCACAGGAATAAATTACATTCTAAAATATATGAAAATAGTTATTTTAAATTGTAATTGTAAATATGTGTGTATTGTGGAATGTGTTTGAAAGTGAATGCTGGAAAAAAGAAAAACTTTGTAATAGTTCGTTTTAACTACTTTAAATGTAGATAAAACATACACCACCATGTTTGAATATGCCTAAGTCAACGCCCTGTCTTACCTTTAGATTTCTATTTACAGCCCATATCAGCAATATTACCAGAACTGTGATCGTTATCGGCCTCAAAACACTGGAGCCATTTACACTTCTTGTCTCATGCTTCTCATATCCAGACAAAAAAAAATAAGTTTTTTTTCCACCTTTCCACACAAATCTTTGACCTTTCTAGTTAAAAATCCAGTTAAAAATCGCTCAGTTGTGATAACATTGTTCACATTTGACTTTAATATTCTCATTAGCCCAAAACATACTCCTTGCACACCTCATGAGCAAAAAAAGGTGAGGGAGGAGTCCAGAACTGCTACATATCAGTAGCCTTGAGAGAGCAGGTGGGCGTTAACAAGCTCATGAAGTGGCCAAACTAACAATAAAAAGACTTGTGTCCCCTGATGTTCTCTTCCACTCTGCCTCCAGACTCATCAGAGCCTGTCCCCTGCTCCAGAAAGAGGGAAAGAGATAGAGAGTAAGCAAAGGATACTGGCAAAAGGGAAGCACCATGGCTGATTCTTCAACGAGCATGAGGCTACGGCTGCCACTGTTGTGCATCATCTTGGAGGTCATCCTCATCATCCTCTTTGGAACACTGGTGGAGTATGACCATGACACTCATCCCAAGCTGTGGAATGAAAACAGAAATTCTACTCGAAATGATTACGAGAATGAGTTCTACTATCGTTATCCCAGTAAGTGATTTATAGAATGATGTGTAGAAGACTAGTAAGTAGTAGAGCTGGATTTTTATATTCAGCATACATTGTTGAGAAGATATTTTTGGATCTGAGATAATTATGCAATTAGGTAATAATAAAATAAATAAATAATGTAGATCAATAAATCCATTAAGCTCGCCAGCAGCAAGACAGTTACGGTGCCTTTTAACTTGATACCTCAGGAATGTGTTTGATTGGGTAAACTGCCTACAGACATTGGCCTAAACTGTGTTACTTGTGTTTGAGCAGTCTGACTGCTTTTAAGTGAAGCATGTTTACCTTTAAGAATTTGATCTCTTTAAAAGCTTGATTTTGTTTTGTGCTTGGCTTTGTGCAACTGCTGTCAAGTTTCAACTGTTGTCGGATTTCCCATCCACCTCACTTTACTAAACCCAAGTCTCGTCCTTTAATCTCTGCGATTTGCACTAAACTTGCCCTCAGCGCCAGACTTGTGTGAACCACTTAAATACATTTATTGTATTGCTTGTTGTGTCTGTGCTTTAAGCCCAGGAGACACCTACATGTGAATTATATACAATGAGTTGCATAATCAGACTTCACTTATCAGTTTTAACAGAATACTTAGGTAGGATAAACAAAATTAGGTAGGATAAAGAAAGGAAGGGGGGCAAAGAACAGTGATTGTGTTGTGTTGTGAAAGACTTCTTGTCTGAACAGTATTTTGTCACTGTCCCTCATCTTTATTGAGTCAGTTTGAAAAGACAGAACCACAAGAGTGGCACATTACTACATAAGAGGTCACATGAGAAACAACTCCTTTCAATGGTGTAGATCAAATCTTTATATATTGTGTGTTTAAATAAAATAAATTATAATGTTGTATAATCATTTGAGAGGTCTATGTAGATCATTGTTTCATTTGTATGCTTTGTGATGATGCCAATAAATTGCTTCACGGTTATTGGATCAAGCCATTTCTTGTTTCCAAAGAAACCTTTTTTCTCTGTGGGATACAAAGAAGGAGATTTTGAAGAACTTCATTCAGTGAAAGTTTGGACCCTATTGACTGTATGGCCAAATTATTTTCAAAATGTCTCCTTTGTGTTTTGCAAAACAAATAAGTCATACAGGTTGGAAAGACACAAGTATAATTTTTGGGTGAATTATCCATTAAAATACTTTTTTGTCCTGCAGCAAACAGCTTACACATAGAGCTCAAGACTAATTTATAGGCTGCCAAAGAGGAGTGAGTTTGAGAGATATGTGGGACAGTTTGCCTACAGGGGCTGTGCCATCCTCATTGGTGCCCAGGTCAATGGCCAGTTGCTTAGTAACAGTGTAATTGTGTCAAAAGAAGTGAAATGGGGTAATGAATGGCTCTACACAGAAAAGAACACAGGGGTTAATGTTGGGTTCAGCATACCCATGGTGTAAAATTGGCCCTGAATAGTCCTGCCAAGTTCCCATGTCATGAAAAAAATATCAGTGATCAATTACTAAGAGAATACTATTTAAAATGTAAAACTATGAGAATGTGAGGGAGAAGAATGGAAAAACAGCTATCTGACTGTGTGTTGTAGGTTTCCAGGATGTTCATGTGATGATCTTTGTGGGCTTTGGATTCCTGATGACATTTCTGCAGAGATATGGATTCAGTAGTGTCGGATTTAACTTCCTCATCGCAGCCTTTTCCCTACAGTGGGCCACACTTATGCAGGGCTTTTTCCACGGCATGCACCATGGCAAGATCCACGTCGGTGTGGAAAGGTAAAACCTTAAACATGCGTTCGTTGGTTGTTACATACAGTAAACTACATTTTACTGCAAGAAGTTCATCATATTGATGTCAGCGGCAGCAGCTCACAAAGATCTGTTTGTCAGTAAAGATTTGCAACAATAGTTTAATCACTTCATCTAAGGGTGATGCACAGAAATATGACAGCTAAAATTTCTTTAACTTTAAGCTTCCAGGTTTCTTATCCCTCATGTTTTGATTGCACTTTTGCTGCTGTGGCCTCACGTCTGTATATTGGATTACAGCTGAACACAGCGCCACTGAGTGGACGTGGTAGTTTAGCAGCTGACTAGACTTTGCAGCCTCTAACACACAGGCACATGCACATTTATATTTCTCACAGTGAATATGTTTCTTCTGTAGCATGATAAATGCAGACTTCTGCACTGGTGCTGTGCTGATCTCTTTTGGCGCTGTTTTGGGGAAGACCAGTCCTGTGCAGCTACTTGTTATGGCCATTTTTGAGGTGTCATTGTTTGCCATCAATGAGTTCATCCTGCTTTCTATCCTTGGGGTGAGTAAAGAAACACAAATTTGTTATTAAATTGTAATTTTCACATGAATAACGTTAATTTTCCAAACACTGGGCATATGTTTTATAGGGATGCACCATAATTAAAATTCTGTCTGATAATGATAAACTGATCATTGATTTCATTTTATGGCTGATAACTGATAAATGCCAATATTAAAATTCTATACGGATTTGTTTAAATAAGATAGAAAGATACAATTTACATAGTAAATTGTTTTAAATGCTTCAAATGTATTTAGGCATTACAGTACAGTATTTTGAGAAATACTGATAAAGATTACATTTGAAGTTATATCTAAATGTAAAAAAAGAGAAATGAACATGCTCAACCCAATATCTATAACCAATATATTGTGCTTCTCTAATGTTTGACACATGCTTAATAAAAACAAATCCATGGTACTACTGTCAAAATTCCAATGTGCACCTGGTAGTAAATCGTTAGATAAATCCAGTGCATCATTAGTAGCTCTACCTTAGACCTTAAAACAAAACTATTTTTACTACATTACATTTAAGTACTTCACATTTACAACTACTTCACATTTAAATGAAATATCCACAGAAAGACCTAATGTTCATAAGCTGAATTTTGATATATACATATCTACATTCTTACATTTATGATGTGTTATCATTATTTATGTTATCAATTTAAATGTCAATGGTATCTATAGGCCAATGACGCTGGAGGATCCATGACCATTCATACATTTGGTGCATACTTCGGCTTAATGGTGACCCGCGTCCTGTACAGACCAAACCTGAACAAGAGCCAACACAGAAACTCGTCTGTCTACCACTCTGACCTCTTTGCCATGATCGGTGAGTCACTTGAATAGTTTACACGCCTACAAAATTCTGCCCTGTGGTCATCCAGGGCTCTTTAAGCCACTTTAGCTTTGGTTCTCCTCAGGTACCATCTATCTGTGGATGTTCTGGCCCAGCTTCAACTCAGCCATTACACACCACGGGGACCCCCAGCACAGAACCGCCATGAACACTTACTACTCTCTGGCCGCCTGCACACTGTCTACATTCGCTTTCTCCGCCCTTGTCAACCCAGAAGGCAAATTGGACATGGTGAGCATCCCCTTTTGGTTATCTTGGTATTACATTACAAACTTCAAGATTACAAACTCTCACACAAGCTTCTGTCTTTTTCAGGTGCACATTCAGAATGCCGCACTGGCTGGTGGTGTTGCTGTGGGAACAGCAGGAGAGATGATGCTGACTGCATTTGGCTCTATGATAGTAGGATTCCTTGCTGGAACTATTTCAGTCTTGGGATACAAATACCTCACGGTTAGTAGCACAGACTTCTCTGACACACAACTGTAAACACCCACACCAAACCTCAGTATCTCATTGGTTGCTCTATTATGCTCTTTTAGCCGGTTTTGGAATCGAAACTGAAGATACAGGACACTTGTGGCATTCATAACCTGCATGGAATGCCAGGAATTCTGGGAGCTGTCGTGGGTGCTGTCACTGCTGCCCTGGCATCCCCAGATGTATATGGAAAGGGGTAAGTCAGAAGTTGATATGTAATTATTTGCATAAATAATGATTTGTGATTGTCTTAATGACACGTAATGATAATTAAAGGATTAGTTCACTTCAGAATAAATATTTCCTGATAATTTACTCACCCCCACGTCATCCAAGATATTCATGTCTTTCTTTCTTCAGTCGAAAAAAAAAATTAAGGTCTTTGAGGAAAACATTCCAGGATTTTTCTCCATATAGTGGACTTCAGCTGGAACCAACGGGTTGAAGGTCCAAATTGCAGTTTCAATGCAGCTTCAAAGGCCTCTACACGATCCCAGCAGAGGAATAAGGATCTTATCTAGAAAACGATCTGTCATTTTTTAAAAAATAAACTAACATTTATATACTTTTTAACCACAAATGCTCGTCTTGCACTTGCTGTGATGTGCCACCCATTACGTAATCACATTGAAAGGTCACACGTGACATAGGTGGAAGTACCGACCTAGATTTTGAAATTGGAGGACAAAATGAGATGGAGTTTTTCGCCCTACCCAACCTTTTCCGTCTACGTCAGGTTACCGCCTGACCTTTCCAACGTGATTACGTAATGCGTGAAGTCATAGATGTGCAAGACGAGCATTCGTGGTTAAAAAGTATCTATACAAAGTTCTGGCATAAAACTCTAGATGGCGCAGGCTAATAGGTCCTTTAACACACCTGTTCATAATCACATCGTTATCTATAGGGGTGCAACTGATTGGTTCCTGCCGTATAAGTAGCTCTGAGCAATGAGCTCTCTGCTCAACCTTCAAATACTTGGGTAAAATGGGTAGAATTTGCCTTAGCAGTGCAGCGAATCATCCTCTGAAAGTGAAACATCCTCTGAAGTTCAACATCTAAGATAAAGGCGTGGGTTTTCATGCTATATCACTATGCTTTTTTGCGTAGTCTGCTTGATCAGTTCCTTATTAACTAACCATTCACAAGGTTTACATCATGTGTCACGTCAAAAGTCCTGATTTAATGCTTAGAGTGAATTACTACCATTAGCAGCTAGAGAATACCAGGCAATGTAAGGATTAGGGCTGTAACGATACGCAATATAAAATCGAAATCGCGATACTCAGGTCCACGATCCGGTGTCGCGATGTGAGAAGGGAGAATCGCGATTCGCTACACACCCCTTCCAACTCCCAGAGTTATCCTTCCCGTCCAGATCCAATGCTACCACATCTTTAAATTACTATTAGTATTATTTGAAGTTAACATTATAAAATACGTAGACCTACATCTCAAAACTAGTTGAGGATATACATTCTCAGAAAATGCATTTAATACCAATATATTGACACTTCTGTTTATATATCCATAGCCTACTCCTTTAATAAAGTCCAGTATAGAGTCCAGACATTAGAAAAATATAAGTCTACACATGCATTTTATATTTAACATGAGGGAAATACACATGCGTATACGGACGTGACACAAAACATCATAATTTTTAGGTGGCAACATATATTTATATATTTTATAATTCTGTGAGTTACGCAAACCAAAAGTAATACTACCCACCAAATGAAGAAGGGTTGGCTCTCCCCAAAACATAATTCATTTTGTTTTATTTTTCGTGTTCTCATTTATGAGGAAAAAACAATGTTACGGACGTGTACAGTAGTGTTGTACTTTCAGAGACCTCAAACAGAAAGCACAAAGCCTTTCTTTAAAGTGAATTTCGTTTTGTATTAATTTTTATCTCAATTTTAATCAATGTTTCATCAACCAATTGCCTGGATTTATTTAATAAGAAGTAAATATAGCAGACAATAGATAATCACGACACGGAGGCGCCGGCGTGCGTGAACTGGAGCTTGTCTCATTTTAATCGAAACTCAGCGTAGCCTATAAGGTAGCCTAGCCTACTTGCCTCACAGGCCTGAGACATATATCTATATTGAAATGTCAACTTTCAAACCGAACAATTCAAAACGAAAGAAAACAGACTGCTCTCTGCTTAATCCGTATGAAAAGTGCTTTTCTCTCTGGCACGTTCACTAGGCTGCGAAGATCGTGAGTCAGCATCGTCAACTTCATCTTTCCAGCCGACACTGACAGAAAACACTTGTTTATTAAAATTAAAATGTCTCCTTGCTATATTTGACATATTCATAATCATTTGCTGGTTCTTTGTGACAGCTTTTAGGTGCTTTATTGGCAGTGCCACCCTTACATGAATGCGTCACAACCGCATCAGCACCGAAAACATGGAGATTGTTTTAGACAATAAACGCACAACCTATTTGGTATTCTATAATTAAATACATCCCAACCAACTATTAAAAAAATGTTAACTTGTAAGGGTCTTTTTACGTTACATATCATGTGACTACCTTTCCAAGTGACGCGAGCTCCCTTCCCAACCAACACATTTACTGTAAGTCAGCATATGGCAACATTTCGGCTACACGGTGGAGAACAAGGATGGCAATCGTGTAGTCTACAAGACAGACACAATTTGCCATAAGTGTTTTAATAAGCTTCCTCTATTGACCAGCAACACATCAACATGCAGATCCATATCCTACGGCACCATCCCGAAATCAATTTAGTTGGAGCACAGAAAACAACCCAAAAGCATCAGCCTACACTGCCTAATTTAGTTTAATAATATCATGCATAGTTAATATTGTTATTTGGTGTTCAGATTATACAGGTTTTTCAAATGTTATTTAATAAAAATACCGGTATATTTTTTTTCTCTCAAAATCAATTTTTTTTCACCCCAAGCCCCGCCCCTGTGATAGAATCGCGATACGAACCGAATCGTGGGTCAAAAATCGTGATACGAACCGAATCGTGGGTTTGGTGTATCGTTACAGCCCTAGTAAGGATACAGAAACAAGCTTTGCTGAACTCTTTAAAGTAAAACAGGCTTTTGTTTGTATTCACATATCTAACAGAGCTACAGCAATTCCTAGTATTTGTACAGCAGCAATATGTATGACAAAGCAGATTGCAATGTTAGCAAATATCAACAGCAGTAGAAAACTAGCAGACGTGGTTAAGTAGACACTGTACGTCTCTAATGCATTTTCGGCAGAATTATATTTGGGCATATACTATTTCATAACTACAGGACGAACAGTGATGTATGCTAATGTCAGATACCTTTTCGTATTAGACAGCACTGCTCACACGTAGAATGATAATTGTCATTTCGTCCCAAGGCAGTTTCCATGTATTTCTCAAACGAAAAGCAAGAGCTGTATCATTTTGGCAAACGCTCCACCAGGTATGTGTGTGTGTGCGCGCTGGAGAACATTATTCAATTACATTTTGCAGCAGTGGGCGTTTCGATCACGGACATGTCGTTGATCATGAGTGGTGCCCATCATCAGAGGTGTTTATTATCAGTCAGAATCAATCACTGCTTAGAACGCAGAGGTATTTGCTTAACAGGAGTATAAATAGGAGACTCATTGCAGTTTGGACGGCTCATTGATGTATCAGCACTTTCTGAGATCGCTACAGGCTGAGATGAGTGAGCAGTTTTGCAGGTTCTCGCTGCAAATGTCATTCATTGAATAAGTGTTCATGCTGTGGTGAGGACAGACAGTCGGTTGCAGGCTGCGAAGTTTAGGAAGTGACAATGTGGGATTCACTCTCAAAATGCGTTGGTGAAAACCATTACCATAACCATTGTCCCAAACATAGGACAGATATGATATGAAATGCTAAAGTAGTACACGCATTAGCAATGTAACTCAGACAATAGATATAATAGAATATCAGTTCAAATATTTGAGTTGAGGACCTTCAAGCCGTTGGTTCCCGTTGAAGTCCACTATATGGAGAAAAATCCTGGAATGTTTTCCTCAAAAACCTTAATTTCTCGACTGAAGAAAGAAAGACATGAACATCTTGGATGACATTGGGGTGAGAAATTTTAATTCTGAAGGGAACTAATCCTTTAACATTATCTTTAGTTTAATTGCTTAGTAACAATGTGCAATTTGCTTATTATTATTATTATTATTATTGCTGTATTCTTTATATACAATGTATTTCCCCGCGGGTCCTTAAAAAGTCGTAAAAAGTCTTAACCCTTGTGTGGTGTTCATATTTTTGTTATTCAGCCAGTGTTCATGGGTCTGGTGGACCCGCTGCATTTTTGTTTTTTTAATTCAACATAATCAAACAATTTATGTTAAAATACTCAACAGATGTTTACTTCATCCCAATTACAAGCAATATAAACAGCATATATGGTTAATATTTTCCCTTTACCTTTGTTAGATCACATTTAAGAATTGCAACCTAGTGCGGGAACGGCAGGGGTAGAAACAAAACTCACTTTTGCACTCACACTCTCTCACACTTACACACAATCTCTCTCTCACATGCATGCACGCACACACTCACTCACTCATGCACACACACACACACACACACACTACACTACACACACACACACACTCTCACTTGGATATGTGGTTTATGGGGACTCTCCATAGGTGTAATGGTTTTACAAACTGTATAATCTATCCCCCTACACTAACCCTACCCCTAAACCTACCAATCACAGAAAACTTTTGGCCCTTTTTGAATTTCAAAAAACACCATTTAGTATGTTTTTTTAAACCGTTTGGTTTATGAGGACACAGATGTCCTCATAAACCATGTTTACGTTGTAATACCCATCTCATTATACACATTTGTGTCCTCATAAACCATATACAAGAACACACATACACACACACACTAACAGCAAGCCCTGACAGGAGGAGGACAGAGTAAAGGTACACAGGACCTAAAATTTCCACACTTTTATTAGCCCCGGGTCCAGTGGACCCGAACATCCTGTGTGTAATATAAATGTGTAGGGGGGGTGTACAGTGTGTGGTCATTGAAAATGTGTTCGGATATATGTTCTTCACAGAAAATGAGCCAAGGCCAATGAGTCTGAGGTTGAAAAAATTATGAATTGTATAATTTTTCTTTTGATAAAAAATGAAAATGGGTCCTACAGACCCGAACACCATACAAGGGTTAAATGAGATGTTTTAAATTTAAGACCATAAAAAGTCTTTAAAAGTCTTATTTTTACTCATGAAAGGTCTTCATTTTTTATGATACTTTGACTTCGACGTATCTAAATGCTTTCCAAATTAAAACGATCTAATTAGCGTACGTATTCTTTTTTATTATTCTATCTTTATGGATTTGCTAGTTTACGTGACAATTCGCGTCATTCACAGCAGCATTACGTCTATCTCCTGCACGCGAGAGGAGAGGTAGAAGAACGTCGGTAATAAATGTCAGTTCAATTGTAAGTTCATTCTTTATGTGCTAAGGAGTGTGCGCTATGTATCGTCTATGATGATATTGTAATCATTGTTTTATTTTAACTATGGACGGCACTGCGAGCTGACATCGCATGTCTCTCTCATCATGCTTGCTTTCATGCGTGATGTGTCAGTGCAGTTATAGTAGACTATGTCCCCCAATAAGTTTTTTGTCTATTTACTATATGTTGTTATTAAAATATCTCATGAGCAAGAGTGACGTTTTCATGTGAACAAATGCAAATGTGATATCTTTTATACAACAGTTAAATTAACAGTAAGTTAACATTGTGAGTTATTTTTTAGACACAATATTGTAAAAATAGTTTGTTTCCCGTTTATTTCGCCGTTTTGAACGAACAATCACTTGCTTTTCCTGAATGAATCAGCCGTTTGAGCAAATCGGTTGAATGAATGACTCTCAACTCACTTAAGACATTGCCGCCACCTACTGACTAGTGATCGACCGATATTGATTTTTTTAACCGATACCGATACCGATTATTTGCCCGTTTATGTGCCCGATAACCGATATGCAGAACCGATATTTATTTACTGTTATACTTCTGTTTTTAACACAATTATTACAACACAAATGAACTGAACAAACCACTTTATTTATAACAATCACTCCCTCCTTGCATACAAAAAAAAAAAAAACTTTATATTTAAACACAAAGAAATAGAGGGGTCTGAGTCCAAAAAATAAAGTGCACTACTGTCTTTGTTTAAAAATAAAAGCTTTGATGTGGTAAAAAATAAAGCAAAACAATTATTCTAACATATTGGGGGAAAAATTAAATGAGTGTTTCATGTTAAATTAAATCTTCAAATTACAATAAAACATTTATATTATTACATTATATAATTTATATCTAAATTATACATATAATTTATAAGCATCAGCATCAACAATGTTAACAATAGGCTAAATAAATGTTAAAAGTCTAATGTTTTCATATGGAGAAAGTAATTGACAGGGGGGAGTCATATCTTTGCAGAAATGTAATTCATTTTAAACAGTTTTAGAAGGTTTATGTGCCGTTTAATAGGTTTAAAGAGTGATGAATAATTCACTGAGTAATATTAATTCACTGAATAATAATAGCTGGAATATAACGTCAGGAAAGTAACAAACAAAACAGCATAGCCTACATCATTGCATTTTCCAACTATGTTATTAATTAATAATATTTTTGTCGGTCTAGATCATGAAATGCTTTCTGACAAAGTGCTGTTTATCTATGCATTTACACAGAACTATTATAACTTAAAGCTACTCAACCGCGATCGCGCGTGCAGATAATAAATAATTAATTTCCGCGATCGCGCGTGCAGAGAATTAATTTCCACAAAGCGGTATATTTAGATGTGTATTAGCGAAATAATTGCTATGTAGTAAATTATAATATAATCTAGGGTGTATAAACAAGATATAATCTTGTCAAAAGTTTCATTCAGTGGCCGTGCTTGAGCATTCCTTATCATCAACCGAACCGAGTGCTCAGCAATATGAACAAACTTTTCTTTCCGAGACTAACGGTGAGCAAATACGACAGATAGATAATTAAATTCAGCGCTTTTATTTTCAACATGCACTCATTCATGTCTGTTTCATTTAATTCATGTAAAGTTACGTCTTTATTGGGGCAGGACATGACGGATTATGCTACGTGACTCCATGAGTTCGTCAAAATTTTTTTTAACCAAGCTGCATAAATAAACTACCAGTATACAGGCATTTATGTCTCAAATCTTATTTCTGCATGTCTGTTATGTTAAATAAAGTTGAATAATTAAAGCAAAGCAAGTAGAACATATACTTTACTTGTGCTCAGAGTTGTTGACTGATCTCCTCAGACGCGGGCTGCAATGGCGGAATTCTCAAAACGGCCACAAGATGGCGCCGTTTATCGGCGAATCCGATATTACAAAACCGATGCCCGATTATGGGAAAATGCTTAAATATCGGGAAAAATATCGGTAAACCGATACATCGGTCGATCTCTACTACTGACGGTTTAAGTTTCATATTTAACGTACCGGTACCCTTTTATTAAAATGTTAAAATTAGAAATAATTTCATATTTAAGTATTAAGTAAAAAAACAAATCTCATAGCTTTATTTATGCAATTGTAAATGGAGTGTAAATATATTAATGCCAGTTTGATTGATGTTTGATATATTGATGCTGCTTTTGTGTCACCTCTGCACTGCAAAGATGGATTTTGATTTTAATTATTTAATTTGACTGGTAACAGTGGTAATATGTTATTATTCTAAAATAATTTAATTGGAATGTTAGAATTTGACATAAAAGGTGATACATATCTCTAAATAAGTTTAGAAAAAATGTCCATATAGGTGAAAATGCCCCTGGAAATCAATTTAAGGTGGCAAATATTGCCCCTTAATAAAGTTAATTTATGTCAAGTTCAGTTTATTTGTATAGCACTTATACAACATCCACACGACTGACCAAAATGCTGTACAGAGGTTCAAAAGGAAGGAAAAGGGTAAACAAACAACACAGCTAAAACACAGTTAAAAAAAGTGAGTCTGCTGTCAACAACAGGCCTAAACCAGCCATGGTACCAGTACAAAAACACAATCAGTAAAATATCATCCAATAATTATCAATAAAACTTTGAAAATATTGAGATATATTTTTGTCAATATTGCACATCCTATTGTACGGTATTAATTTTGATTTCTTCAGGTCTTAAAAAGGTCTTAAAAAGCCTTAAATTTGACTTTAAAAAGTGTGCAGATACCCTGTTATATTACATTTTACTTAATAAGGTAAATATTTTGCAATATGTTGCATGCATGTGTCATTGCTGAAAATATTGAAGATCTCCTTCTTTGTGAGAACAGACACTGTATCTAATCTTACACAGATTGCAAAGAGTTTTCGGTGATGTTGAAACTGGAGAATGGAAACCGGAATCTAAGGGAGGGTTTCAGGCTATCTCCCTGGCCGTCACACTGGCAATGGCTCTGTTTGGTGGTCTAGTTACAGGTGGGTGTACAGTTGTAAAGTGTGGTGAGTGCATGTCTGCCTGCTGGTTTCTTCCTGAACCGTGCAGTTCAATGCCGGTCATTGTTATACGGACACATTTTTTGCCATGATGTCGAGAAATGACACAGTTATAATATCACATCTGAAATGTAGGAGAGGTGTAATTTAAAAGAAATGACCGCTAATTTTGTTTAAGTTAAAAAACAGTGTAAATGGAACTTGGACTAAAAATATACTAAAAACATGTAATATAAACTGAAATAGAAAATATTTTCCCCCTGCAGCTAATATTTTTATAGCCTGGTTAAAACCAGACCCTTCTCAGTTGAAACTGAGTTAGGGTCTGGCAAAGCTCCATAGACAAATCATTTCCAAAGGGGCGTCACCAACGGACGTCCCTCAAATGCCTGTTGGCGCAATTGGATAGACCTAAAACCAATCAGAGCGATGAAGGAGATGACGTATGCAGAGGGCTCTAGACAGTCTATGGCGAAGACCCACCCATTCGTTTAGTATTGACCAACGGGGCTCGTTGTTATGGGAAGGAGGAGGCGGAAACCGGCGAACAAAATACAAAGTCCCTCACGGTCGACTGCCGCCACACATAATAAAACAAAACATCAAATAAAATTCAGACCTGTCCTCTCTCTATCTTCACCGTCAATCTAAATTTGCCGGAAGTTGTCTGGGTTTTCCCAGGCTAATATTTTTATCCCTTAAAACTAATCTTTGATAATCAAAATGACATTAAAAAATAAATAAAAATAAAAATCCTGTGAACATAATTGGTTGGAATTAATTATTGGTTTAATTCAGCCATATGTGTTTGAATCAGAATGACTCAGATGAAGAGGAAAAGTAAATTGTACTGTCTTGTCTACAAGTCGATGTATCAGAATGGTAATGCATTTATGTATGACTCTACAATGTTGGACACATAACTCTAATTGATATGATTAGCCTTTGGCTTGACTATGTTATCAAACAGCTAATAATGTGTTGCTAATGTTACACAAACCATATTCCCATTCGATCTCAGAGTCAGACAACTGCCTTCTAAAAATCAGCATCCATAGACATGTTTTCAACCCCTCCCTACACGTTGACGTGATTGGTTACAAAGTAGTTTTTAACGTCAGAAACACCGGCGATTTCAAATCGCGTTTTTGGTTCACTGCCGTTTTAAGGAGAAAATTCTTAGCAATGGTGTTGACTGATGAATTTGCACAAGGTTTGTCTTAAAGCATATTAAAAACACCACATAAACATTTAAAAAACATTAAAAACTTCCAGGATCCAGGATTTGGCTTCAGATTCGGCCGAATATTGTGCTTTTTAACGGGGTTCGGTTTCTGCTGAACCTTAAGGTGATGATACGCAGTGCAACTTTTTGAGAAATGTTGCTGGGCAATCTTGCTGAGCGATTGTTGCTTCTGCACTTTCCCATTGAAAATGGGCAATACATTTCTATCTGGATAATTTAGATCAGTCGTGGGCCCTGTGTCTCATCTGGTTGCCCATTGTCAGCAACATTGCTCAAAAAGTTGCCCTGTGCATCATCACCTTTAGATTTTTTTTTCACCGAACCAAACCCTAGGCTTGCACTATGTCGACATCACGCCGCCGTGGGAAGGTGTTTACGTTAGGCTTGTTCGACTTGAACCGGCGCTGCACAGACCGACAGGTGAATGACATCAAAGTACCGTGAGAGCGAACAGAGAGCAGACTCTCAGCTCCTTATGCTTTTGAATTTCTCTCGCGTACTTTGATGTAGGGGTGGGCGATATGACCAAAATTTCACGTTAGGACTAATTTTATTTCACGGTAACGATATATTTCACAATATAGTTATTTATATATGTAGTTATTCTCGAAAAATCGACAAAAAGGGCTTTGTATACTAAATAAACCCAAATACTTTAGAAATGAAAAGTACTTCACCTTGTTTGATTTTTCTATTTCTTTTATTTGGTCAATTATTTCTTTTGTTAACTATTTTGATAGCTAAATATAGTAAACAAAACACACTCATCAACTTTTAGATGAACTCCCCCCAACTGTTTTAAATTAAATACAACTCATAGGTGCAATTAAACTTTAAATAAAGTGTTGCTGAATAATTTTTCAATCTCATGTTATTGCTTTACTTCAATATAAAATATTCATATAAACTGATTGATGAACTATTTTATTCATAATAAATTAGTTACTTCCTTTTAATTTTGTAGGATATTAGTAATACTAGTTATGTTTAAATGTGTTCCCCGTTACATTTTTGCCATGTCTGCTTATTATACTGTGTTTTTAAGGGGCTTGTTTTGCTTATTGTGATATCTGGCAACCCGTCACCTGGAGCTTTTAATCAAGAGACTTTCAGTTGTGTCAAGTTCAGAAGTGACTAGATGGAGAGCAGCAGTATGAAAACCGAACAGCAGCTACTGTTTCTGTTGACTAAATAGTTTACATTACACACACCTTGTAACGGCGTCATTATTTTACCTTAGCCCGTTGAACACTGACACACCGCGCTCCCTCTCAGTGCATGTGCGCGTTTTTTGCATAAGTAAAATGCGATCAGTTAATTTGAGTGTTAAGTTGTAATCACGTATCGAATCAAAGATTTTATCAACTGGTTCAGTGGCCAATTGTTTGGAATTAGAAATATATAACTCGCACTGCATATTTAGTAATTTTGCCTCAGATACAGGATTATACATTCGCTTTAACAAGCAGGTTGTTCATTACCACGGCAACCGCTTGCATGTCATGCTAAATGCGATTTTCGTGTTTAAAAAGTAACTATACATAAGGGACGGAAAGATGCAGATAACTATACATTATTTAAGGTTATTTCTGTTCGTTACAATATTGATATACTGTTGTCGTCAAGTAAGCTTCATCCTTTCCCCGTAGCAAACGTGCACTCCTCTAAACTGTAGCCTTAAGGCTCCTCTAAACGCTGCACGTGAGTTAACCACGCCCACTTATTTACATGTCGCGATATACACAAAATTAAAAAATCTGTTACGGTATGCCGTCATACCGCCCAGCCCTACTTTGATGTCATAAACTGATCGGGCTGTGCAGTGCCGGTTCAAGCCGAATAAGCCTATAGTGTAACGCGTTTTGTCAGGAGGAAGAAAAATAGGGATAGCTCACAGATAAAGTTATTGCAGAGGCCAGACAGACTCACGGTGGCGATTGGCATCTCACAACTCACACTTTATTCCCCAATTTATGCTGCCTCTCAGAAAATACATAAAACTGACATTACTGAGTTATATGCGTTTAAAAGTTGCCTATTAAAATTATACAATGGCATTGCTCAGTTCAACGTGTTGGGAAATAAGTCATTTTGTCCCGCGTCAACATTTATTCAAAAGTTAATAACAATTGTGTCTAGTACTATATAAATTACAATAAATTATTTAAAACCCGAAAATCATAAAAAAATATTTTTGGATGACTCGTAACCGCGGGTGACCGCAGGCACCCGCTCATTTTGGATCAACCAGCGCATCACTGATATTGTTCCTTGTGCATACATGTGTGTGCAGTATATTGTGTAATAGGAATGTGTGTGCACTCCTCAGGGTTCATTTTGAAGCTGCCAATCTATGGTGCTCCTCCGGATACTCACTGCTTTGAGGATGGACTCTACTGGGAGGTGAAGACTATTTGATATATTTTTTATATGCTATATAGTGCGTTTTAAACAAGGATTCCTTGACTGCCGTCCAGTGAATGTACAGTAATGGATTGTCATTATTGGGACATATAAAAACTATTGAGTGGAACAACTGATGTTCAATATGCAGAGACTGTATCTTAAACAAGACTTTTGTGCTTCAATGAAATGTTTGTTTCAGGTGCCGGGGGAGGAGGAAGGTCACAGTGAGCTTCACGAAGTGGCCACACCAAACGAAATGGAAAAACTCAGCAGCTAAACGACCTGCTTTCACCTGTTTGCATTTGTTCAGCTGCCACCTGTGACGTTCTCTGCAGGTGCAATTTATTTTACTGACTTAAAATAAAACAACATGCTTTGTGCCATTATTATTTTTTTTATCATAATACGTTGTTATATAAATTATTTTATATTATTATTAGCCCAGTTTACCTGAGGAACAATGAAAATGTACAACTTTAAACGTATATGTTACTCTGAGGCAGCATACCTGTGATTCCTTATAACACCACTAGATGGTGTTGCAGAGCTGCGGATGGCTCCACAGCGCCGACTGAGGACAAGCTGATTATTAGCATGATAAGCTCTTAGAAATATGCGTTATATAAGAAAGCTGACTGTAAAATGCTGTTTATGCTTTCTCTTTATTTTTAATATATTTTCAAAAACAAGGAGAATCTACAAAGAGATGATTGTGGTAAATGTTTTGTATACATTTGTTGTAATTTTTATTTCCCCAAAAAATGAATTTGAAATATATGAATCATAAACAGCTGGAATATTTCAATGCTTTTTTCAGACATTTTATTTCAGATAACTATTGTTTTCTGGATTATTTGTTTGTTCACACTGTGAATGTGGGACACTGATGAATATGTTTTAATGAGATAATTGCTCAAATTTGGATGGGAAAAATGTTTGGATTGACAAAAGATGTTAAATGTATATGGTTACACGTTTATCTGTTTTAAGGAAAAATAATAATTAGAGGACAAATACTTTTTTTTTCTTTACATGGATTATTTCTACCCAGCATAACTTGCATTTGAACAACAAATTCTGTATGGAATGACATTTAAATAAATTGTTCGAATATTTGTATTGTTAAGTCATGTTTTAAATGAATTGTTATCCCTCGAAGGTGTGAGTGTGGGGGAAAGAATTACACTGTAGCCTATGTTTTTCGAGACGGGAATGTTTCTGTGATTTTGGCAAAGCCACGCTGACATTAATTTTACATTCAGCTCAAAGATAAACAATGACGTCAAATCACGCTAATTCCAAGTGAAAGCGCCGTTTAAATCGAGAATCCTTAATGGCGCCTATAGCGTACAATCATTGCGGAAAGGGTTAACGAAGAGTCCAGATGGCATCCGTCGCGTAATTAGCACAGTTTCACTTTCTGGGATCAAACGGAGAAGAGAAAGTGGGGGTCTTATTTTGATAGCACGTTATTAGGAGCGCCTGGAGCTCGCCGGGCTGTGCGAGGAGCAGCTCTACGCCCCTTTTCATTCGCGCAGAGCGTCTTTTACAGAGACGTGAACCAGCGCCAAGGTCTTTTCCCAGGCCTCAGACAGGTGGACAGCTGGGATGTGAATAGGCGCTGAGGCTGAAGTGCTTAATTGCGCTTTATAATCACGAAAAATGAAGAATACTAACTGCACGTAATATGCTATTTACATACTTGATTTGTTTGTGTTTTGTTTGAAAACGAGATTTAAAGGTTTCAAAAGGAAACTACTGGAGGTTGAAGTCCACGTGATAGTCTTTGATTAATTGTGCTTGTAGTCTGCAGTTGTTAAAAACTAGCGGCATCAAGCTAATTGTAGGACATATAACAATTTTAATCAGGGAAACTCTGGTTAAGCTATGTTTTCTTTCTTTTTTTAAATGAAACCTAAAAAAATAAGCAAGGTTCCCTAGCCTATATGTTCATTAGGTTTGTATGGCCCTGCGACGTTATGAGACCATTGTGGTTACACAAAATCTAGAAGCTTAAAAAAAAAAAACTATAACTAGCCTACCAAAAAGCAACCAAAATGGGAATCAAATGCAAATGTTAGGGGAATGTTATGTATTATTTTTATTATTATTATGGTCTTTATCTTTCAGCAAAACACCTGAATCAAAAAACTAATTAATTTGAGAGTTTATCCATTTTCTCCTGTCTCTAAGTGGGTCAGTGGGACTGTGTTGCGAGGGGAAAGTCCTGTGTGTGCTCTGAAAGCTGGTCTGTATGGGGAGAGTGCCTGTCTTTAGCTCACATTAACAGGATTACAGGCAGGCTGTGTTCAGGGGCCACGGTCCCTTTCAACCGGAGGCCTCCCTCTGATCAGTGCTCACACAAACAGCACAACAAGAAAAATATAGAGAGAGGGCTAGTGGATTACAAATTAAATGAAGCAATACCTTGCATATATTTATTTGAGATTTCATCAAAGATGAGATAAATTTAGTCTAATAGAAGAATTTTTCCAGTTAAGATGCGCTCCTTAGTTTGGGTTTATTAACTTTATTTTTTATTGCATGGTTTACAGAACAATAAGGCTGCTAAAATCACACACTATGGGCTTTAACAAAGCCTGTTGAGGTCAGGAAGTTTCCTGTCAGCAGAGATTGGTGCTTATGTTTTTCTTATGTGAGGTTCCCATGTTTTTCGCTTATAGGCTTGTGAAGGTGTTTGGATCTGAATGGGAAAGAGCACAGTGGAGCTCACACCTGCTTCCGCCAAAGGCAGCATAGTTCAAGAGGTTCATTAAGCGGAGACCAGAACAAGAACAAAATGAACAACAAAGCCGTGAGAAAAGAAATGCCAACTTAGGAGGCGGCCAGTGGTGATTTTCATCATTAAGAGCAAAAACTGGGCAGAAATATATTCACAACTCATGATGAAAATACAAAAAAATAGCTGGATATCTTCAATCCCACAAAACTGACTTTAAACTCATATTTGTTTGATGATTAAGGGATTTTTGCTCTTGCAAGCCCTCCCTCAGGGCCCATTACATTCAAAGGAACACAATAAAAGCCCTGACAGCATCCTTAGGGAGAGAGGGTGGCTGGACACAGAGGGGACAAAAGCCCTTTACCGACCCCCTCGCGATCCCCCCGTTTGGCCAACCACATCCACACGTATGCTTGACATTGTGGGAGGCGTGAACTTTGAGGTCAGAGGTCAATTTGGGTCAAGTGGGGTGAAGCCATCATAGAGTCTTAATTGAGATGGTGCTGTTGAATGAGGATATGACAGTGGAGAGGCTCTATCTAGATAAGCTGAAGGAGTGGGTCACTTAAAGCTTAAATTAAGTCTTGGATAGGCATGGTTATGACAAGGAAAATCAGTAAATCTTGACATATGATTGAAAGATTTGACTTAAATGATTTTCAGTTAATTTACTTGCTCTTAAATTTAGATTTTTTTTAATACCTTTTACATACTCAACAATAGGAAACTGTTTGTTTGTGTGTATGTATGTGTGTGTGTGTGTGTGTGTGTGTGTGTGTGTGTGTGTGTGTGTGTGTGTGTGTGTGTGTGTGTGTGTGTGTGTGTGTGTGTGTGTGTATACATCAGGCATAGAATTTAGTACTGTAGAATTTAGTAGGGACGCTATAGGGACGTGTCCCTACCAATATCCAGTGGCACTGATATATCCCTAGCAATAATTTTGATTTGAAAATGATTAAATGTTCAAATAATGACTAAGGAATATAAGATATCAGCCAATAAGATTAAAAAAACAGTTATCATGGATATGGTGCCGATTAACACTTTTCAGTCACTTGTCAACTCTATCACTGTGATGTCTATTACCTCATGGCATGGTAGATTATCAGTACAGCGTCAGGCATCAAACACATATTTTCCGACAATAAATAAATAAAGATAAAGAGGTAGCTATTTCAAGTTCAGAAGATTTTGGTTTATTCATTTGGGGATGATTCATTTGGGTATGGGGGGAGGCAGAGAGGGAGAGCCGAGAAATGCAGTGACTGTGGGTTTTGCAACAAGAACTAATTCTCTCCTATTTACTCCTTTCCTCACATCCCTTAAGCAAATTCAGTCAATGCTGTTTTATCAGATGCCAATTTGCATGATAGCAACAAGCCACAACAGACTTGCAGCTGTACCACACAGAGAGAGAGAGAGAGAGAGAGAGAGACAAACATAGGCTACACAAAAACATAGCCAATACCACCTTTAAAAAACAATCCCAAATAAAAACACAGACACATAGACATAAAGCAAACTTTAGACACAAAATGTCACAGAGTGAATGTCTTGCACACCAGCAAATTACGTTAACACACAAATCAATGCATTCGCTGTGCCTCTCCTCTCGCTTTTCTCTCTCTTCCACACCCCCTCCGCACCTTCTCATCTTAATTAAAACAGGAGGTGTCTCCACAATGCTCTTTTGTCTTAGTGCAGCACGGTGAGAGAAAGGAGTCCGGTGGCTGAATATTAAAGAGGCGGGGTGTCCGTGGATAGGCTGCATGAGCAGTAGAAGAAAAGAAAAAAACAATGGTACTATATTCTCCTCCTACGCTTGTGGAAGGATACATCATGTGCCAAAACACCTCCGGCCACTCGGAGTTGCCAGCGGTGAGGAAATGAGCAGTGAGCACTATGCATTGAGAAAATAAGGTATAACTAGGGTGCTGGTGTGTGTTATACTCGGGCTAGAGTTGTGAATGTGCAGTGAAGGATTGTGTGGCCTCTTCTAGCCACTAGGTGGAGCTGAGTGAGCTTTGAGAGAGAGCGGTGCTTGTCTCTACAGTAGCTACCTGACTGAGCTTCATTGTTTAGCTGCTAGAAACACAGGTGGATACACATGCCTTGGTCTCTGTTTTAAATATAATATAGGCCAATATGACGGTGCTGTGCTGTTTCATCCAGCATCTTTGAGAACGCTTTGTTTTCATAGGTTGGCTACACACATGTGAAGGCCAAGCATTGTAACCCATACTTGGAACTTGTCCTCTACATTTAACCCATCCAAGTTAGTGTAAACACATTTGGAGTAGTAAACACACACACACAGCAGGAGCTGGGTCACCTGAAGGTCACCTCAGTCATTTCCTGACTATATTGAGAATCGAACCCACAACTTTCGGGGAACCAGTCTGACTATCTAATCATTAGGCCATGACTGCCCCATTTAACTTATATAACTTTTTGTTCTTATAGGCCTACTGTATAAATGCATATGTGTCAATGTGTTCATGATAAATAAAAGGACAAATCTTTAAAATATTTGGTTTAAAACATGTGGCAAGTTCAGCAAAGATAATTGTTTTCATAGGGATTTGAAAAACACTTACCATTTTCAAAATGGCATAAAAAAAATTCTTACATCTTCAATACATGCGAGTGTACGCATCTTTATTTTCTTTTTTCTTTCTCTGTGGCGTTGAAAGAGCTACATTCATTTAGAAATATCATGAATTATTAAAAAGCTATTCAAAAGTTTAAAATTTTATTTTTAATAAATAGATCATATTTTTGAATCAATAGATCCGGACAAAAAAAAAAATCACATGTGCATATCATGTATAACCAATGTTCCTTCAAAGAAACACACCTCCAACAATGCTTTCTCTAATAGACATGAATGCAATACAAATGCATGTATGCAGGGACTGAATCACATACGCAACCACACCGTCGCACAATGCCGTGAAATTGTTTCTTTTTAGCTTTTACGCGCTCAAGAGAAACACACACAAACTTGCGAGCATACTTTTAGTGTTGCCATGCACATCTCTCACACACACTTTCTCACACTGCTACTTCCTGAGGAGACATTTTTAAAGCTGAGAGGTTGGATGTCTATCTTTGGCTCTCAGTTCTAAGCGCCCTGTGTGAGTGTGTGAGGGGCCTGTATATGAGCAAACTGCCGCCTACTCCGACCATGACCCACAATTCCTCACAATGCCCCCATTCTCTGGACTGAAAGGCTCCATCAGCCGCAGGGGCCAGCTCTCTGGAGGGGATACGACGCCTCCCAGGATGGCATACAGAGATGGGCATCGCTGCCAGGAAACCATGGGCCTGGCGGAAAGAGCCAGCAAAGGCGATGATGAGAGAAAGAGAGAGAGAGCGCTGAGAAGGCCGGCGGGCAGAGAGATAGAAGGATGTGCTTGCCAAGAGATGCCAAGCGTTTTGTATATGCCAGTGCCACTCAAGCCTCATTAGCCTGACTCTTTGTGCCACACTGCTCTCTGCTGTGAAGGGATGTGCAACTCGCTTGCCCTGACAGAAGCATCGGATACTGGGTTTGTGTCGATCAGTCTGGATCTAGACCTGGAAGTGAAACTGAAATATTGCTGTCACTTTATTTCGATAATGTAGTCTTTTTTTAATAAATATAAAACTAATATATTTAAAAAATAAATGTAATTGAATATAAATGTATCTGACCATTCAAACACCAGTGTTAAAATGTAGTATTTGCAGGTTTAAAAAAAATAGAATTCTATTAGGCACAATTTATTTGACCTTTTTTTTTTAAATAAAACAAATATTCTGTCAAGCACATTTTATTTGACATGCATTCAAGCAGGAATGCAAAATTGTTTGTGTTATTTTTTTTAATGTAAAAATAATTCTGCATAGACACATTTTGACCAATCAAGCACTAGTGTTATTAGTGTTATTTCTTTCTTTATTTTAAAATAATAAATAACATTCGGAGAGCCACATTGTATTTGTGCATAGTCTTTAAGATTATTCTTTTGAACCGACATGTGGTGTTTATTTTGAATATAAATTGAATTTGATGCTATTCTGAAATGATGTATCTCAGAGTTTTTAGCTCTTTATTTTCAAGATCCATTTCTGCAAAAGACTCCAGTAAACAAACAACCCTGGTGGTTAGCCATGAGCGTGCACACACATCCCATCACAGGGCAACCTTATCAAAGAGCCCAGGGGCCGTTAGAGGCATTGAAGGGGCAGGACAGCCTGGCAGGGGGGTAGATGGGGTCCAGGTGGGGCATTAATCTTGGGGAGGATTAATCTAATAATCTAGTGATCCAATGATGAATCAAACTTTAGTGCTTGGTCTGAATCTCTGCAGCTCCAATTAACTCCAAGGGAGGGAGAGGCTGATGGACAAGTCTATTATTGGCATCTGAGAGACACTGTGAAAACTGAAAGAAATCAAAGGAAAAGTGTTCGGGAGAATTACGCCCACGCCGAGTGAATAGCCTACATAGAACATGCATGACTGGCTCAATTGTGCCCTTTTAACATTTTCCTCTAAAACCCCAAATCGCAAGGATATATATATTGCAAATGACAGCATGGTGGTGAGCAGTTTATGTGTCTTCGCCAATCCCAAGGCAAGCAATGGCGATTACGTGAAAAACACAAATGGGCAGTTGAAAAAAAGATTTGGAATTAAAGAGTAATTAAATTGAATTAAATTTGCACAGTTTATCTCTCTCTCTGAAAGGCATTACATGTGCACAAAGATTAAAATGCTTTCTTTAACATGAATCAAGCTAGTTTGATGACCAAATCTATTTTCCCTGACTTTAGCTTGCTCCGCACAGAGACAATAATTGTGAGAAATCCTGTTGGGTCTTTTATTTTAATCTAACGAAACAAGCTATGCTTGTTCCTGGCATAATGGCAACTCTGGATCATGTTTTTAAGCTTTATCAACAAGAATCATATATTTTGAAAAACAATCAAACATACAAGCTAATAAATCCAGGAAAATAAAGGAGAAATCCATTCCTTAAGCTTGGAAAGTGCAAAGTCAGTGGATCAATTGAACATTATCAGATTTGCGTTTTCGATGTTAATATTGCTAAAACAAGCTGGTCACATAACATTGCATGGCTGACATTGACCTGTTGTTGAAGAGTAGGCCACCAGCCTTTAGAGCCATATGTCAAAGGAGAGGACCCTGTCCCTGACCTCTGACCTCCGGCTAATTGGAGGCTTGACCCTGTTAGACAAGGACAAGCAGGTCACAGGGATAGTGGG
This sequence comes from Semotilus atromaculatus, assembly GCA_031834385.1. Lineage (NCBI taxonomy): Eukaryota > Metazoa > Chordata > Actinopteri > Cypriniformes > Leuciscidae > Semotilus > Semotilus atromaculatus. Next base: position 3,666,877 of record JAULUF010000019.1, on the reverse strand, counting down.
GCGTGCTAAGGGAGGGATATGCCCCGAGGGAACACCCTAGGGACACCTCCTTATGTTTAACATCCACCTTATGACTGATTAAGGATATGTCCATCCCACTGTGAGGTTAAACCAACATTCATCAGTTCATTCATCGCTGCCCTAAAGCCACTCATGTGAATCAGCTATGGTATATTATAAACTTCCCTGCTTAAACTAGCATAACCATAATTTGATAATGATCACAACAATAAATCTTCATGCTACAGAAAAAAAAAAATGTTTTCAACTCAAAATATTAAAAGATTCCGAGGCTTTTCCTAGAGAAAATAAATGCTTTAATGGACTAGCAAATCAGATTATGGTTTTTATTTTCTTTAATTAAAATGCATCCCCTGTTATATAATTAAAAATAAACAATCCAAATCTTTACGTTTTTTCAGAACAGTTCTAGTTTATGAAGCCTTTCTATCTTCCTTTGTGTCCCTATGTCATAATTAATGTTTTCATAATTATAACAACATCTTTGTTTCCATCTTTATTTGCTTAATTTTATGAGTTCCCAGATTTTCAAATAAATTATCACCATCATCAGTAATGAATTCTAAAGTGGCTGCAAAATTAAAGTGAATTAAAATGTATTTCTCGGGAGTTTTTGTTGTTGTTGTAAAAGTCTACATCCATACACACAACCAACGCACTACAAACGTTGGCTATCTGTCTCACAGTCTCGTTTTGGCGAAATTTTTTTAATATGGCGTCTGTCGTGGACACGGTCTGCGTACTTTTCACGAACAGCGGTTGTGATGGAATTATGATGAGTTTTCTCAGTGACCAGTCGGAAACAGTGAATATTTAATCGTGAGTGTTCATGATCATGTGATGTGTAATGTGTAACGTTAGTGGCACGCTATAATTGCTAAGCTTGTCATTTGGGCCTCTCGTGCGCTCTCCAGTGCCAGCTGCCAGTGAGCAGCACCGCTTGAATTCTAAATCTTTTCACTAGTAAGGGATGAGAAAAAACAAAATGCCTTTGGCAGCTGTTTGTTTATGGTTTCCCACGACTCCATGCCAATTACCTCACGTCCCTTCTTCAGTCGCTTGTCGTCTCTCATTAGCCACCCTTCGGTTGACACGAACCCCGGGAAAAAGTGTATAGGCGAGCCCACGCGTTGTGTATCATCTATCCATCTTCACTTCTCTGGCAAATGTTCCTCTTGCTTTGTAATACAGCGTTTCTTCACTATACCTAACTCTGCTCCAGGCCTGGCTTTGACATAACGCTACAAACCTTAAGGTTCTTAAATAGCAGCACTATAGATTTTTCACTGCATGCGGATCTTTGGGGATTCAACGATTCTGTTGCATTCAAAGGTCTTCAGATCTGCACATTGATTCTTTAAACTAAAGCACCAGTAGGCTACAGGTGGTTTTCTATTAGCACGAGAATTTAGAAAAAAAAAGTTGTTCGTGCTATCCTATGGCATCAAGCTGTAAGAATTATTTGTGCTGTTAATTTTTAAGAATGTGTAGATTAGGCCTACTCTATTTGTAGTTTTCAGGTCAGAGTTATGTAGGCCTACTACAGTTGCCTATAATGTCCTCTTTTTGCATGCATTTTTTAGTATGTAGTCTTCCTATATTTCTCACTTTTTAGATGTTTTACTATTCGTGTAAAATTAACAAAAATGAAATTAAAGCGAGCTAATCGTTTGTCCTGAATAAATGGGGCTCTTTTATTAAATTATCAATGCGTAAACAACTGTATGAATTTAAGTGGCCCCCATGCATCATAACTGCATGTGAGATTTTCCTTTTATAGCCTAGGCATATTCAGCTTTTGTATTGTACAAAAACAGAATTGTACAAAAACTTTGTTTTTGTGGCATATTGGCTATAACAAAATTGCCGTTCTCCTACTTAATTCGACGTCTCATTAAAAATTAAGCAACTTGGTTTATTTTATTTCAGGAAATTTTAGAAAGCTAAATAGATAAAGTAGCCTAAAGAAGTACCGATACTGACAGTTGCCACCTGGACTGGTTACAGTTTGTATTCAATTAATTTTAATATTTGAAAAAATCTTAACGAATACACTATTGCTGTGTAGCCTGATATAGCCTATTTTTTATTTTTAATGGTATAAAACGTAGGCTACATTAGATCCACAGCTAAAGTAGGCCTAAATGAACAGACATTCACAAATAATAATTTTTGGCCTATCTGGCATAGGCCTAAAAAGGCCATCCAACTGCAACGAATATTATAACGAAAATATGCCTTTAAATTGATATTTACGTTTCAGTCACTCGGAAATGAGTCTGCATCCCCCTCCCAATCACAAACCTGCGTTTAGAAAATCACTGTGTTTATTTGCCTCACTCGGATTGGCTGGAACGAATATCAGCGGGTACGTGAATGATCTCATTGCCTTCATTTACTATTTTCCGGTTTTTAATTGGGTCCTGCCGTGTATAGAATGCGCAGAGGCTCAGTAAACAAAAGGCGCTTTACTTTGATGCGAGGGAAACTGTGAGAACTGGTAGCCTGCGTTTTAATCCCGTTGACCCTGTGTGTTGTTAATTGAGGCTGACGTCACATAATTCCTCGGTGGAGAAAAATTAAGATGCGCGCGCACTAATGAGGGCGCCTCTCTCTCAATACAGGCATGATGAAGTTCCACACCGTGAACCGTATGTCCACGCAATTGTTTCTAAAATCAAAAGAAAGAAAAAAAATATCTGAAAAAAGGGAAGTGGTTTAATTGGGTTGATGTATTCACTGTATTATAGCTTTTAAGAGCTGCGGTGTTTTATTTATAGGCCTACTTAATATAAAAAATCACGTATTTACATAAAATAGGTTTTATAATTTATTCGTATTTTATATAGCCTATGTATTTTATATTTATATTTAAGGCTATTTAGTTAGCATTCCATGGGTCTATTGCTTCCAATCCTTAAATAAGAGTGCTTATTAGCCTATTTATTATCCATTAATTATTATTGGCCTATGTATTTATTTGCTCTATATTTTCAACATTAAACAAATGCACACCGATTTAATGATGCACCAAAGCACAATTTATTATTATAGCATATATAATAGTACTATATTAGCCTATTATAGCCTATAAATAGACAAATGCACTGAGATGGGCTGATGCAGTCTAACAGTGCATATAAACGGTTAGTGTTTTTGTTGCTTTCACGCAATTATTTATTTATTTATAAGTCTAATTGGCTTGTAGAATATTTATGATATACCCGTGTCCCACAGATGGTGGTCTATATGGGAGTTTTGACTTTTGAGGTCGCCATTCAGTGATGGAGGCAAACCGATCAGTGTCTGTTCCGATCACTCACTGTTACGTGTCGCTGCTATAAGTTATTGTCCGCCAAGTTGGTGGTATTAACCCGTTCATCCCCGCGCGTTGCTTTCATGGTTGCTACAGAGAGAAACCAGTCAGGCTTTGTGATTTCCCAGACACACCCTGCGGCTGCGCGCGGATTCGCTTCATTACAATTTCACGGATTGTCACGTCAATGACAGCGTCCGAACCCTTCGTTGATCGTGAAGTTATGTGAACTTTTTCTTTGAATGTATCCCAACTACACGTTTAACAGCTGTAATTAAGCTCGTTGTTAAAATTATATATACTATGTGTGTTTTTTCTTTAGAAAACGACAAAGGGGTAATACAAACGTGAGGGAATTAGGAGTGCGAGGTTTGAGTTTCCAAACAGTGCTAAAGCTTAATTGGCACACAGTTTAGGCTAATGGATTTCTTTCTTTTTTTTCTAGAAGTTGGCTCCAAATCAGCAAAATTCTATACGCCTTACTATCATTATTAGGCAATTATGGAATAAAGTATAAAATAAAGGATTATCAAATAACTGGCTGTACTTAAAAATAATTACATCCTAGAGAAATGGCCCATTGAACTTGCTGCATTCAATCACAAAAATATATATTTTAATATATTTACGGTAGGAAATTTACATGATCTTTAATATCCTAATGATTTTTGGCATAAAAGAAAAATCTATCATTTTGACCCATACAATGTATTGTTGGCTATTGCCACATATATATATATACAACCATAGCTGTGTATATATATAGCCTATATATATATATATATATGTAGCTTATAAATACCCTGTAACTTAACCCACACCCAAACTCAAACCCTAACAGAAAACTTTATTCTTTCTTTTCTACAAATGTAAACATCTCCAAAAGGAGATTTTGAGTAGTTTTGTCAGGTTTAGATCACACAGAATGTTTTCTGTATAGGGTTAAGCTGTAGGGTTATGGGAAGAATGTAATGTTTGTACAGTATATAAAAATCATTATGTCTCTGGAGAGTCTTCGTAAAATCCAAAGTGTGTGTGTGCGTTAATATGTTATTTATGTTTTACGAAAAGCCTCCATTATTAATAATATTATTATTATTCCATACAGTGAAAACCATCATTATCTATTAGGTGCTTTCCTTAGAAATAGATTTTTGTCATTACCCTTTATGCTGATTGTGTGCTTAACTTCTTTAGGGAGACATTTTTGATGCATCTTGCTTTATTAAAGATGGCATGCACCAAAGTTACTTTAACCTAATGTACATGAAAGAATCTGAAATGCAGCACAGTTTCCAGCCTTAATGTGATTCGATAGCATTGCTCGTTTGAAAAAAACAATCCGGTCTTATTGAACATGGCCTCAAAAAATTTTCATTCGTGTCTAGATGTCGCTCTTTTCACAAAGTCTCTAAAGTCTCGGCCTGTCATCGTTACTCTCTCCAGAATGCTAAACGATATTTCACTTTTTTTTATCCATCCTAGACACACACCGTCAGTCACCACCCACTTCCCAGGATGCTCATGGAGGATGTTTCCCAGTGCCATCAGGGAGCCCCAAAACTCTGTATCAGACAGAGATGGGGGTGCATGGGTATGGCAATTAGCATGAGAAAGCCACCCATCTTAGTGCGCTTGTTTGACCTTTCACCCTTACTCTTTGTGTTTCTCAGACAGAAAACTGGTGTTCATGCACAGTGCCCTACATCCTCATGTAGTATGGTGACAGGTTTGTCTGAAATATCTGAACTATATTGGATATTAGTAAGTTGAGTTTCAAGTAAAGTGTTTGTGTGCGCATCACACAATTTGATATGATATAAGTCAATCCCCCCCCCTAAACACACACACACACTCTCCATAAACACGTGCGCACATGCACAGGGGGCAACACGCTCCCACACTATTTCCCAGACAGTCTGGAGGACTCCATCTCATTTGCTTTTCTTCTGCTCTCCTCTCTGTCTGCGGCCCCTTTTCACGTCTGTGCTTTAATTAAGGGTTCCAGCCCCCTAAAAGTGTCATTGTGGAGTGCAGCCAGTGTTCTGGCCCTCCATTTTATGTGTGTTCCTGTCTGTCTTCAGATTAATCCAGAGACCATATGTGATATATTAGAGACAGCATTAAGGAGCACTCTGAGACTTCTTCAGTGGACCACGGTGGCATCCTGTGTCTACAGCATCACGGCACAGAGAAAACCTTTCTCATCAAATCTCATGTCACTCCATGCTAATGAATGGATGGCATTTTGTGGGAACCTCTGAAAAAAATCACAACATAAATTTTGAATGATGCCTCTCATTACATTTATGTATAGTCTTAAAGGGATAGTTCACAAAAAAATAAAAATTCTGGGTAACACTTTTTGACAAATTTTTGCATATGTTACATGTAGTTACTAACTATAAATTATGTATAATTACATGCAACTAAACCAAACCTAATCCTAACCCTATAAGTACATGTAGTTACTTAATATTACTCAGTACTTAAATGTATAATTAATAATTAATAAAGACACCTTAAAATAAAGTGTAACCAATTCTGTCATCATTTACTCACCCTCATGTCTTTCCAAAACTCTATGACTTTCTTCTATGAAATATGAAGCTATTTTGAGAAATATATGTTGTTGTTGTTTTTTGTTTTTTTGTTAGTTTTTTTGTCTATACAATGGAAGTCAATGGTAACCAAAACTGTTTGGTTCCCAATATTCTTCAAAATATTTTCTTTTGTGTTGTGTAGAAACAAAATAATACAGTACCGACATGATGAGAATTTTTGGGTGAACGATTCCTTTAAATACTCTTTTATTGGCAAATCTTAAGTTTCACTTAAGACCACAATTTATTCTATTATCTCCTATTATGATTTTTGATTCCTTCTCAAACATCTGAAATTAAAGACCATTTTAGTTTGGTATCAGTGCTATGCTGAACTTAAAAATTAATTTAGTCCCCCCACCCCGTTTTATTAATCCTGGTTGAGTTTGATCAGTCACTGTTTAACCAGCAGATTTAAGTTTAATTCAAATTCCTAAAGGATTATGGTTGCTTCTCCTAGTGGTTGCAGTGAATTGCCAGTGTAGAGGAAGGCAGTCGTGTTGAGGAAATGACCATGACAGGGTCCCAATAGATGCTGTCCAGTCCTCAAATATTGCAGGAGGTCAATGAACAAATAACATTAACTACTGAATGTTGTTAATGAAAATTATTATAAAGTATTATCTCATTTATATTGAGTAGGGTGTCCCTGGGCCTGTAGAGGTAGCAAAACATTGCTTTTGCTTCAACTTCAGGGTTTGCATGCTTTGCTATTTTGTTCTAAACCAAGTGACCAGTGCCTAGAAAAAGTAATTTATAACATTATATTTTCGATGACTAAACCATTCAATTAATAGTTAAAATGACCGATTCACTCCACCTACACTACAAATCAGTTAGGCCTACACAGCAAGTAGGCCTAAATAATGCAGAGTCATAAGGATAATTGCAAAATTGTCTTCATTTTATATCTAAGTCGGCAGTAAGTCGTGTTAATTAGGCTACGGCCCGTTTTCCAAATATAAACAAAGATATTAGACATAGGCCTACCAGTACCAAAAATCAGTTTTCAGCGGACGATCACTTTTCGGCACAACACCTGTCCGTGGACCCGTTAGGCCTGCCGCCTAATAGTTTGTGGCCTTGAAATGTTCCCAGAATAATGGTCTTTTTTTTCTTTCTTTTTTTTCTATAATAGGTTATTGTCGTTTTTAAATGTTTTTTTAAGTGCTATGACATGTCATCTTATTTAATCCAAAACATAAACAATATATAGATCAAAATGTGTTTATTTGAGCGCCTTGCGATTGCTAATAGCGTCTCATTATTGGTTCTGTATCTGGACATTATGGTAGGCTGTCTGACCTGCAGACTGCGCGGTGCACGTGGAGAGGCAGAGAAGTATGTGGAGAGATGATCGTGCCCCAGAAAACTTCCATGGCCAATTTCATTGAGGACTGTTCCAGTATAAAAGAAAGGAAGATGACCAACTCGAAAATAGCGGAAAGAAAAGCAGGTGCTTCAATCGTAAATACGATGCCTCGTATTTTCCGTGGTGCCAGTTGTGTGTGGTTTGAGGTGAAATATTATGCAATGAAGCCGTCAAAACTTAAGAGGCAAACACACAACTCTCAAGGATAAAACGGAGGAGTTTTTCGAAAGAAAGAAACGTGAGTTGGACGCTCAGCGGCAAGTTTTCATATCCTCAACACCAGTAAACGTATAGCTGCACCAAAGGCGTCATATCTTGTTTCAAAATTATGCATCTTAAAATTGAGGCATTAAAATTGACAATGGTCCCTGGAATTTTTTTATGAATATCCTGCCCCTGGCACAAAAAAGGTTTGGAACCCCTGAGTTAGAGATTCAACTTTACAATAGGCTACACATTTCTGAACATTTCTAAACACGTATTCAAGCAGTGTTGTAGGTGTGTGTGTGCGAGAGAGAGAAAGAGAGAGAGTGAGCGGTGCATGGCACAAGTGTGTTTGTTTGTTTGTGCGTTGGCATATATTTGTGTTCTGTGCGTGTGTATGCTCACAAGTGTTGTTCTCTGCTGCAGACCTCTTTCCTCTCTGAGTCAGTGCCATCAGTTGCTACGGCAACCAGGAGGCAGCATGAAAGCTAGCGAGAGAATACTGAGCGAGAGAGAGAGAGAGAGAGGTGGAGCATGGCACAAAGCCAACTCGCAGCAGCTGTGGAACAGCACTGAGACGCTGGGCACGTTCTCTCTGGGTGTGGGTGAGAGACGTGTGTGTGTGTGTGTGTGTGTGGTCCTGTCCTTCAGTACATAATAATACACCAAATCATATACTGTAGGGAAAATTTCAATTTTTAAATCCTTCATCTGTTGCAAGATTCACTGTTATATCTGTATGTAAACAAATACTGATATTTATCAGTGAATCTTTGTGAATCTGTGCAGCTCTATTGTTTCAACAAATTAACAGTCATCCTTCTGACAGTCTATCAGCAAGTGACAGCCGTTTTTACTCATTAATGTAGGATGAGGTTTGTCTTTGTGTGTATGTTGTGCAGAATGTGATGGAAATTCACCATTAGCACAGTTCCTCTGACATTATAACTAGCCGATTCACAAACAACACAAATAAGCATATAAATTAAGGTAGACAAAATAATTTTAAAGTAATGCTTCAAAAGACAAGAAGAAAAATTGCCACAACAGAGTAAAAACATCAGGTCTTTATAGATGCTAAAGTCTAGATCTCATCTTCAGACATTTTTGAACAACATATGAGATCTAGAATGTAAAAAATGTGGCATGAAAACACTAAAATAATAAATAATAAAACCCCTCTTTTTAACCTTTGTTGCTTTCTAAAACTCTGTTCTCACCTCAGAATGAAATATTAAAAAGATAATTGTGAAAAAGGCACATTGGGAGATGTCATTGTTTTAATTGGGATATAAAGTCACAGTTTATGTTTGTTTGTATACATTTTTTATTTTTTTTTACTCTGAGGCAGAAATAGGCTCTCATGTAAACAACCTAGTCTACAAAATAAGTTGCATAAACAGTTGCTCATTGCAGAGACTGTATTGAGGGAATGCTGTGTGGGCTGGGAAAAGTGTGAATTTGTTTATGTGAATGTGTTTGTGTGTGTGTGTGTGCGTTCAACCTCATTTACATGGCCAGACAATGAGCATGGCCTTGAACTTGACCTCAGGTCTGTTCTCTTGTTCCTCTCCTCCTTCTCACCCTTAAACTCTCATTGTTGCGTTGTCTGCATTGACTCCTCTCTCCAGTCCCTCGTCATTCACACCATCATGGCGGGCGGGGGTGACCTCTTCCCTGCCGCACACGCCCATTGGGGCTGTTCGCTTTCCCATGAGGCAATTCCAGGGTTCGAATTCCTTTCCCACATCCTCCATCTTGTATTTACTTGCTTTTTTCTTTTTTTATATAGCCGAGTGACTTCAGCAGCTTGAACAGGATTTGCAAACCAGGCAGACAACGAGTCAGACGCAGCTCAGGACTGGAGTGGAGCTGTCGAAGACACAATGAAATGGTGATTAATGAGGATATAAGTGCTGTTTGATAAATTATATCGTAGTGATCATGAACTCTGCTTTCCCAGATTTCAAGACAATGACCAAACTGTTTAGTAACCACTACATTGTATCTGATTTTGGGTTTAATCTCAATGCATTACATGACAACAGCTTTATTAAAAATTATTTCAACAGGCATTTTTATGTTAGATTGTGGATAATATGATTAATGCAATATCCTAATATCCTATTTTTCTTCAGGATTTATCATCTGTATTTATATAGATTTATATAGGCTATATCAGTATTTGGAATCTTTAGACATTCCCTTTATAATTTCACGTAATATTTTCTTTCTGTCATCAATGGGATAAAACTTACTAGACTGGTTCTAGAGCCTCACAGTTATACAGTTTTATATTAACAGCTTTATTATTATTATTTTTTTTTGATAAATTATTTTAATCAAAAATTAATATTTAAATCTAAAACAGATTTAATGATAACACAATACATTTTTTTGCCCCTTTTTTTTGTCATTGTCCCCAGCAAATTGAAGAGCAATATTTTTTTCTTGACAAAGTAACGTCAGTGTTGATTTACTCAGCAGATAGTGTTGACAGAAATTGTTCAGTATTTGGTTGCTAAGGTGTTATTTAAAGACAGTCATCAGCGTGAGCTGTGAATCAAGGACGCGTCCGAAAGCTAGAAATGCAGGCTACAACAAGCCAATCTAATGTGCTCCCTCCAGATATGTATCTGATGTGTGCAGTCCCAAACGTTTAGCGACCAATAGCATGTTTGTTTTCAAAGAAAACTTTTATTAATATCCATATCATGGCACTGTTAAAAGGCACACATGGAACTACAGAATTCTTATAAATAAAAGTGATATTGTAAAAAAAAATGTATTATTATTATTATTATTAAATATTAGATGAAATATTAATAATAAAATATAATATTATTCTTTAAGGTACACTCTGTAACTTTTTGCCCTCTATTAGTAAAAAAGCAAAACTTGATTTTACGAAAGAACATTGTTTTGGTTGTGCTTCGGCTCTGCATGACTGCAGATATTATGACCCTTCACAATAGAGTGGTGCAGATATGACATCACTTTGTAGGCCTAAAATGTGGAAGCGAGTTCCATCGTCCCAGTCAATGGATTTTTTTTTAAAGGCACAATATGTACTTTTTCTGCTTTAAAAATAGCAAAAATAATTGTATCTATGTTATATATTTCTTTTAGTTGTGTACTTACATTATCCCGACAGTTTCCAACAACTTTCAAATCCGGAGAAATTTATAGTTTAATTCGAAGACACGGGCCGTGTCTTTATTTCCGTTTCGTCGCCCGTCTATGGCGTCATATAACCTTTGACTCCTCCAAGTCTCTAACTTCCTGCGGAACCGGGCGAAACTGCAAACACAAAGCAGGGGAACACCTGACACTAGGGCTGCAGGATATTTTTTTTTTTTTTGCGATATTGCGATATGTCACCAGATGTTGGTTACTAAGCGCGAGCGTGAGGCAGAGAGAGCAAGACAGCGCTCGTGTTGTTTGAAGACGGTGAGAGCGCGCGCGCGGCCGGGGCTCGCTCTCCCTCTCTCTCTCTCTGCTCGCTCTCATATGCGCCCTGTCCAGCGGCAGCAGTCATTCTATTCTACACCATTCACCCATCAAATAATGCTTTAGTGGGACAAAAATTCGATTTGGCAAATTCGAAAACTCCTGCATAACTGACTGTGTTCATGAGGATATTCACCGAGATGGGCATTCTGACTTAATTTTGAATGTTCGTGTCCGTCAAGCTCAGAGAGAAAGAGCACTGAACTTTGTGTCTGCCCGGCTCTGTGTGCGTACACTTCTTGCGCTTGATGTTTAAACTAACAGGGCTTAAAAACACATGTAAATGATATGTGAATGATAAACTTTCACTCTATGATGGTTAAACTTCGCAATTAATCCGTGAATCACAAGCGTTACAGGACAGGAAGCAGCTGACCCGTACTGATCATGAATCAGATCAACTACGATACCTATCGCACGTCATTGACAACGACAACAACTCCCATGAGCGCACGCTCTTTCCCGATGTCATCAAAGTATGTCTTTTGTTATTATTTTGATTGAGTGACCCCTGGTGGCCAAAAATTACATACTGTACGTTTAATGGGGTTTTGGTTTCACGTTTTATTCTACGACATAAAATGCATTTTAAATTAAAAAAAATTTAAGCTGTTTCGTGTCTTGAAAATGTGCTAACAAGTGGCTAAATGGGACTACATAGGCTGTCGAAGAGATTAAACGTCATCACGCCAAAAAGGTGAGCCCGGTCCGCTTTTACAACATTGTTATGGTTATAATCGTGCTCTTACTAACTATTCTAACTCAAACGTTCTAGGAAAATGTTTTCAGATTAAAAACTGAAAGAGTTGTCGGTGATGGTGACGTTGAATAAAATCACTCACCTGTTAAGTAATAGAAACTCTATATCTGTTGCTTTTACAACATTTCAAATCCCTCAGTTCTCTCCAAAAAACCAAGCGGATGTTTATTCTTGTGTTATGACAAGCTCTGGCATGTTCTATTTTTCCAGCAGACGCTCCTCTGTTTTCTGTCAAATTTTCTGTAAAAAATCTGTAACCTTCCCCAGAGGTTACAGATTTAGCGTGCCTCATCATGTCAACCTATCAATATAACATAACAAATAAACTATGCCACTCCCACACCATACACATGTCCTTATAGTCCTTAGCAACTTTTCTCTATTTACTGATATGACGAGACGTGCACAGGCGAGTGACATATGTATGCAAACGGTGTTACCATAGTGAATCAGGGTAAGACAAAAACACCTTTTAGAAGAAGGATTGATGATGTCTTGATTCATTTGGTTAATTTTGATATAAAAATGCATATATGAAGTTATGGTCAATTTTAAGCCTGTCTGAAGCCACTTAATTAACAAACTGCTGACAGTTTAGTGATAGAATGACTGGGCAGAACAGTTAAGTAATCCGTGGAGGAATCATTTTTCCAAAATCACTCTTAGACTCTCTGTCTTTCAGTTACTTCCCTGGTTTACGTTGAAATGACAGCAGTGTTGTGTAAGAAGATGTTTTGGTAAGTGGGTGTATTACACTGTCTGTTCTGTTCTGCTTTGTTCTCTTTGCAGCCCAGAGAGCACAGCGACCACCATTGGTGCACTGTCACAAGTCATGCTATTGAATGTGGTTGTTCCTTTTACTGAAATTTTTTAATATTTTGTACTCTTCATAACAAAAATCCTTTTCTAAAAGTCCAAAAATGATTGGTATGAGGCCACTGATGTAATATATCAGTCTGGAAACTTGTTGACAGCCCTAGAAAATGAATAATCTTAGTTTTTGGTTTAATTGACTGGTTACAATCCAGGCAGTCTCAGGGTTCCACCAATCAGCAGCATTATGGCCTACAGTACACTAATGCACCTTGTCTCCTGGCACACAGCCACACAGATTGTAAACTGCTCTGAGCGGCCAAGAAATGTTGTTGGATTGTAATGCTGAATACTGGATGCAAGTCTGGATCTGGTTCATTGCTGGTTGAATAACCCCTTAACAAATCCCAAATCGTCAAAAGAAAATTCAGCTAGACTTATACACTGTAAAATGAATTTTGATCATTTGTTTTCACAACTTTTTATATTTTTTGTCAAATCAACTTAGATAATTAATGTAGTTCAGATAGCATAATATTTTGAGTTTATATTTATTAAACCAATCTCCTTTGTTGTATTAACTCACATTTTTAATTTCAATGAACTCAAAATTTTAAGGCAACCAGGTTACTTACTTTTTTAAGTTAATCCAACAAATTTTTTTTTACAGTGTACCTGCTTCCACCATATTCGATTCAGTTTATGGTGCCTTCAGGATTCTAGAATTTAATCAGAGACAGTTTAGATTTGTTCTCATTTAGCAGTCCCAAAATCTTAGCGACAACACATTTGTTTTAAAAGTAAACGTTTATTAATATCCATGACAGGACATTGTTAAAAGGCACATGTGGCAATACAGAAAATATGTGAGCATGGTGAACAAAAATATCTCACACATTTGTGTTTAACTGCAACATTAAACAAAAACATACAGTAGGGTTAAGAATTAAACTAAATCATTACAAAATTAAAAGAAAATATTATCATTATCATTACAGTACTCTAGCCGAAAATCATAACTCTAGATAATCACAGGAAAGTATAGAAGATAGAATTAAAATTGCATAGTAAAAGGCCCCATTTCATCAATCCATTGTCTTCACAATTACTTGATTTGTCAAATTGTCAAAAAAGAAAGAAAAATAATTACAAAATCGATTGCACAATTCTCTTCAAATTGTAAATAATTCTTAAACCATTTGCATATTCAATACTGAATTTTCTCTTCAGCTATGATTGATTGTAACACAAAATACAGAGAGACATTTAGAGAGCATTTAATACCCCTTAAAATTGTTTCTATTTTGAGTGCTGAAAGAAACAAAAATGAAAAACACAAAAGCTAGTTGAAGATGCTTTTAGTGGTCAGTGACTTCACAGTTGGAGTTGTAGGAGTTAAATATTCATATTTATTCAGCTAAATATTCCTCTCACCCTCCCATAAATAGCTGCTCTGATCTGCCTTCTCTTCCAGGTGATTGCAAGCCCAACGCAATTGCATAGAAAATAAAGACAACAGCTCTCTGTCCAACAAGTGTGTTACGTACAACACACTGAGCTGTCCAAACAGAGTGCAGTATCGTTCACTGCTGCCGTGGGTCTCACACTCATACATGCAGAATCTACAGAGCCTAACTCGTTATTCTAATAATTGTTAGATGTTAGATTTCAGTTAGTAATCAGTTGTTGGAGAAATACATTAGGGAATATACACAGGCCACTACATTGTCCTTTAATATTGAAAACTATTGAACTAAAAATATCAGTTTGTGTTTTATAAAGTGCATTATGCTAAAGATTGTATCAAGACAGCCTTGTTATACTGTTAACATATATTTTTAAGATGGCTAAACCTAATCTTTCACACATTTTTTTTCAAAAAGTACCAAAATGGTTGGCATTTAAAATAGACATTTTCTACAAAATCCTCATTAATTCAGAACTACCCAACCCAAAACATTTTTACTTGGAGAATTCCAAACTAGTGTGTTTGTACAAATACACAATTCGTTAAGTACTTTGACCCTGCCCCGTACAAAGAAAGACTTAACAGTTTCTCACATTTTTTAACACACACATACACATACTTGGCTCGCAACATATTGAGCATTGGAACAATAGGCTCTAAAACTGCTCCACAAATGCCAAGTTTGAAGTCATATAGAACAAATAAAGTGCTGTTATCTTATGTTGGGGCACATGCATAGTAAAATGACCCGTTTGACTCCATCAACCGTCTGTAAGAACCTTCCTCCATTTAATGGATTTCACGTTGTTTGACTTGACTCCAAAAACCTGAAAAGACACAAAAGAAACAGGAAAAGTGTTAAGTGAAATAATATTTTTGATAATTGAACCATTTCAATTCAAATCAGAATAAACATTTTGATTACTGACTGTCAGTTTATCTCTTTAGGACTGTTTTTGTACTTTAAGGTTTTCTGTTATTGGATTTTAATGGGGCTTTTTTCTGTTTGTAGGGTTCATTAAGAAATTAGCAGCGAGCAAACTCCTCAGACGGCTGTGACTCCTCAGCGAGTGCCAGGTTGAGAGATTGAGGCCGAAGTTGATGGTGCCTCTGCTCTTGGTACGACGTGGAACAGAAGCAAAGAGGAGGCATGTGACACAACCTAAGCCCGGAGAACTCCAGAGTTTAGTCGATCCACGCGGCTCAGACAAGCAACTCGAGGTGTGCAGGTGATTAAGAATGCAAGGAGGAAAGAGCTGATCAAACACCCGCTTTTTTTTCTGTATTTATGGGGTGGCAATGAATCTATCTTTGTTTGGCTGTCGGAAAATTGGATAAGTGTGAGTGGAAGTTTTGGCATGATGTTCAGGCTGGTATCTTTAAGCCAAATGTTTTGGAAAAAAAAACACAAAAAGCACCTTGGCTTTCATTCTTTCTTTCGTTATTTCCCTCTCTCCCTCCGGTTGTCTTCCCTAAATGAATGCTCATTGGAGTGTTACTGTGTCTCTGTCTCCCTCCTCCTGTCCCGACTGAATAGAAGAGTGAATTGAGCAAACAGTCAGCCTGTCAGCTCAATAGGCAGTCTGACCATGAACTCCGAGTCCTTCCCAGGCACCCAGCATCATCGTCAGGAGGGGGAGGGAGAGACGGAGGGGGGGGGGCAGACAGACTCAGACTTTGGGGGGCCCCGGTGCCCATTTTTTGGGGGAGCCTCGTCGTGGTGGTTCCCAAGGCTGGTGCCTGCGTGAAGAGGCGAGAGCAGCTGCTCAAAAAAAGGGGAGCCTTGTGCGTATGTGTGTGTGCAGACGGGAGAGTGTCTGCCCCTTTGCCCAAACCCCAGCCACCTCGCACGCTCCCAGACGCAAGCTGCCGCAGATTCTTCGCTTCTTTTTTTGTATCTGATGTGCTTTGGCTTTGTTTTTACTGTGCATAATTTACTGTGCCGTCCCTCTTAGCCGCTCTTCTCCCTGTTTGCCACCTGTTTACTACGGTGCACTTAGATTACTAAAAACAATGACATGATTGTAGACCCATGACTGCAATCCTTTAATTCTCTGCTACCGGCATAAAGAGTTTTATCACTCGTGAACAATAAAATCTTTGTTTTTGAATTTAAACAATTAAATGACATATTTAACGTGATAAAAGTGGAAAAGAGGATATTATTGTTTCATTGCTGCTGTCATTTTGCTAGATGGTTGTTTTTGGACGGTTACATTTGTTGTTTGTTGTGGGAAAACTTTGTATTAGCTGTTCTGCAAGTTTGATTTGCTTACATTAACATTCATTTCTAGTGGTTGCACTAGATATACACTACTGTTAAAAAGTTTGGGGTCAGAAAGAATCTTTAAAAAGAAATGTATACTTTTATTCCATAAAAATGTTTTGAATTAATAAAAAGGTGACCGTAAAGATATTTATGATGCTACAAAAGATTTCTATTTCAAATATATGCTGTTCTTTTGAACTTTTGGAATTTATCCACAAAAATATTACGCAGCACAACTGTTTTAAACATTGATGATAAGAAATTTTTCTTGAGCAGCAAATCAGCATAATAGAATGATTTCTAAAGACTGGAGTCTCCTTGCCATCACAGGAATAAATTACATTTTAAAATATATTCAAATAGCAAAAAAATAGTTATTTTAAACTGCAATAATATTTCATAATATTCATGTTTTTAGTGTATTTTTAATCAAATAAATGCAGCCTTGGTAAAGACACTTCTTTAAAAAAAAGTATATATAATAATCTTACTGCCCCCAAACTTTTGAACAGTAGTTCATATTTGGCAATAAAACTTTCTGATGGAGACCTAAAAAGGGACTGTAAAAAGTCATTGGAATCCAATGCTACATTTACACAAAAAAAGCAACAAAAAATTGTTTTTGGACATGTGTCATGGTACTATCATGGTGTCATATCATGGAGGTACAAGTAAATACCATGGTACCATAGTATTGCCATGAAACACCATCACAGTACCACATGGCACCGTGGTGGCACAGTACTTTTCTGTAAGTGTGTACAGCTAGCATACACCTTCTCCTCTTAAACAGAGATCTTAAACTGAGCCCTGAACATCGCTATTAACACTCTAGTACTCCACTGTATCTCCTAGCTGTGGCTATTGTCTGGACTTTCAGTGATGGGACCGAACAAAGGCGGCCCTCTGAGAGAATGAAGGACAATGGTCTGTATTGTTTACTTAGCTACCTCACTTAATCAGGCACAGCCGGCTCTAATTGGTGTTTTGGTTAAGCGGTTTTTAAACTTATAGCTTCCTGGCCTTAATAACAGTGCTCCACAGCAAGCTCGCCACAGAGAACAATACTGGACTTGTCTGGCCCGCGACTCTTAGAAACCAAGATGTACAAAAGAGAGCTCGTCCTTATTGAGACCTCTCTATCACGCACCCTCCTTCTACTTCTCCGACTTTGCTCTCTCTTAGCATGTTTTTGCTATTAGTTTGTCTTTAAATATATGCTGAATAATCCAAGGTGTTAGCTAATGGTTTCTATAGTTATGTAAAACTAACCATTTTGCTCATTCAAGCTCCTCTCTCACGGGAAAGCTAATATCACGACAACTATGGCTGAAAGCTGGAGAGAAGGCTTGCTGTTCTTCTCAATAATGGCAGCACGCCATCTCCGTGGCTGGCATGGTACGGCGACGGGGCAGCAGAATCCCTGATGGCGATCTATTCAACGTTGATGCCCGCAGATGCAGCTCTGCTTCAGCCATTGTGCCGGGGAATGATTTAATGCAAACGACTACAAAACATCTCCCCACCCCCTTCAGCGCCTATCACAACCAGGACGTGTGATATTCACAATTAACAAACACATCTGCTGTAATGAACAGTGCCTTCGAGCAGGGAGAGAGAGAGAGGGACAGCGTGTGTAAAATAGAAGAGGAGAGAGAGAGAGGAGGATGTGAGACGCAGGAGAGTGATGGTGGGTCATACCTGCTTATTTTCCACTTCCCTTTAATGCCCGCATGTTCTAAGATGGTGGCTTTGTGCAAACTGCATCTCGTGACAGGAGGAAGGGGGCAAGCGAGTAGCGAAGGGGAGGGGAGCAGCAACACCATCAGGACGACAGCCACACAACCGACCTTCTTCACTCTTTCCTTTCCCTGGCATCAAGAATGGCTGGTCTGTATGAGAATGAAAAAGGAAAGATGAAGGAAGAGGGGTATAAATGCATCAGCATGTGAGGGCATAAGCACGATCGGGCATGCGCACGCACACGCACACCTTTTCATGTCTGTTCTCATGGTAAAGTCTGCCTTGAGCATGCAAATGACTTTCATTATGCAAATGCATGCAAATCAGACCCAACCATCTGAGAATCAAGGCTGGGAAAAAATCTACAGAGATATTGAATGAAAGAGACAGAGTTAAGGATAAATCCTTTGGGTGGCAGGAGGCGGCTAACAGAACTAAACGCTATGTGGAGGAACAAGGGTGTCCCAGAGAGCACAAAAATCGCCGTTTAAGATTATAACACACTCTTTCTTCGTGGCGATTTAGTGTGCGCACAAAACGCAAACCTTATTTGAGTATTAAAATGCAGTCCTCACAATATCTATAGCTACTGATCCGTGTCATAGCGCTAAATTACATGTTAAAAGTTGCTCTATAAGTATGCATGTTGACCACCTGCTGTGGGAGCTCTGAAAGTATAAAGGAGAATGAAATGGAAGTCATATACACCACAGGGAATGTTCTAGGCAACATTGGGCTGGAGGATGAAACACAAGCTCATTGTACATGCCTTGATAAAATAACCTAGTCAGGGGTGGGAAATTAAATTTCTTGCCCACCAGACAAAGACAAAATTTTACCAGCCATTTTCTTTTTTTCAATTAAAATGTATAAAATATATAATATTTTATATTAGTTTTACATTTTTAGATTGCATTTGATACAATTGAAAAAAATGGCTATAAATATATGGGGATATATGGGGATATTCAAACTAATTAACCAATTATTAATACCATTGATCAGCCCTACCAAACGTGGATGTTTTTTCCACTAAGAAACGAACATTGTTATGTTGTTTTGATTGATACTGTGAAGCTGCTTTGATACAATCTATATTGTGAAAAGCACTATATAAATATACTTGACTTGACTATAGGCTATATTATAATATATATGACTATTATTTTATAAATAAGTGTGTGTGTGTGTGTGTGTGTGTGTGTGTGTGTATGCATGATTGTACTTTCTGGTCAGTGGCTGGTAATTTTGCCTTATCTGGCAGCAACTGTTGCAGGTGACCAATAAGAAAAAAGGAATTCTTACAGGTCTCTTGCCACAGTGGCTGGCAAATCACAACCAGACCAAAACGTACCAGCATTACTATTACAAGTACCAGCTATAAAACCCAATCTGACAGGTTCATATTGAGGCAGATCTGCAGAGGGATGGACTATGAATCCCTGTTAATCATCTCAGAAGCTCATGGAGTCTTTATTATCTGATGGATGGTCCCACATGGGGAAATGTCGCAGCTTGGCGGGCTAGTCTTTTCTTAGGTAGTTTCTTTCATTTCTCTGAGTTAGCTGAGGTAGAGGCGGTCTTTGTTTTCAGGTGCCGTTAGTCAGGCCGGAGTGTGAGAGAGTTGGCTGAGGGGTAAATAAAGAGTGGGATTGGAGGGGTGGGGTCCTGCTGAAAGGCAGCAAACCTTCTGTAATTGGCACTTGACATTTTTTTAGCTGTGGCTGGATAAAGTGGACCCTCTTTCAAGACCACTCCAAACGCTTGCAGGAAAAGTGCCTTATGCAAATACTGCAAATAGGAACCATTGTCAGGCGTCTGACATTAACAGCTGAGGTAACAATAGGACTGTGTGCATGTAGGTGTGTTGAAGAGAGCACAGGACAATGTGGCAGAGAGTGGACAACATGTGAAAAGCCATCCAAATGATGCTTCAGTGGGGGGAAAAAAAGTCAGTTCACCAGAGCAAGTACTAATTCGCCATGCCAAGCTTTTAAAAGAATGGCCCATCAAACAATCAGGCAGATGTATGATTTTACAACATCTAAATATTTGTTTTCTTTAACTGCTCCTCCAATAACATTTCTTAAAATGTGTGTAAATGAGTGTAAATAATTCATATGGCAGCATTCAATATTATTGCCATGTTCACATTCAGCTATTTTCAGACACAGTCTAAACACAAACCCATTGTGCAATTAGCCATTCATTCCTTTGGACTACATTTAAATGTCTAAACGAGAACGGTGTGGTCTTCTTGTCGCCATACAGCGTGTGTGATGAATCGGCCTTTCATGTAGTCAGGACAACGTTTGGCTACACCTGTTACTGCTGAGTGTTTAATCCCCTTTGTGTGTGTGGGCCCATTGACTTCTCTAACAGCCTAAAGGGAATTCACAGTTCTTTGGGGCGACATCAGGGCGGAAGGGGGTCAGAGAGAACGGTGTCTATTCCTCAGTTTCCTCTCCAACAGTGCAGCCATTTTGGGGCTCGGTTGGTGAGTTCCGTCCAAAGAAAGAGAAGCATTGCCGGGGGCAGGAATCAGAGCGGCGCTCACCAAAAGCAGCCTGGCTGATGTGACTGGGACGCTGTCAAAAGGTTGGTAAAGGAATCCATTGTCTCTGTGACAAGTGGCCTGGCTCTATTGACCATACAGTT
Source organism: Semotilus atromaculatus (assembly GCA_031834385.1). Classification (NCBI taxonomy): domain Eukaryota; kingdom Metazoa; phylum Chordata; class Actinopteri; order Cypriniformes; family Leuciscidae; genus Semotilus; species Semotilus atromaculatus. Next base: position 3,646,140 of record JAULUF010000019.1, on the reverse strand, counting down.
GACGGGAGAGGGGAGGAGGGTGGTAATAATAAGGGCACAATGCCTGTTTTTCTAGTTGACACTTGAAGTCCGAAATGCTAAGTGCAAGAAAACTGCCATTCGTGCTTTTCCTTCCTGTTCCTCTGTTCCCTTCTCTTCAGACGGTTTGATTAGACTGCCAATCGTTATTCCTCGCAGGCCGTGACGTATCCAACCTAAATGCTACCTTCTACCTTTATGCTAAATAGTCAAGGTATGCTAACCATTCAAGGAAGTTGCCAAGAAGAATCACATCAATATTATTAACATACACCTGAACGATGAACTTGTAGATCTGTCATTTATAGTTTACTGTACAGGCCAAAATGGACAGTTCACTGCTAGATTGGTGAAAAGGATGCAACAACAGAAATGGATAATGATGGAGTGATGCAAATCAAGACAATGATTGATCAGATTTTCTGAATACAGTTAAGTGCGTTATATGATTTGCTGTTTAGGTATTTTTGACAATAAAGATATTAATACTGTGAAGGACAAATTAAATTAAGAGTTTGTCACATGTTATTGCTGGGAAACTGTCCACTGTAAAAAAATATTTTATTATTATTTTTTTATTATTATTATTTTATAATATATTTTATGTTTTTTTTGTAAAAACATTTTTTGTTTTATCAAATCAACTTATGTGGTTCATATAACATAATATTTTGAGTTTTAAAGATTAAACCAATCTCCATTGTATTAACTAATTTTTTTAATTTCAATGAACTTAAAAATGAAGGCAACCAGGTTTTTTAAGTTAAACCAACAATATTTGTTTACAGTGTAGGAGCTTCGTAAAGTTATGCGCCATATGCGTATGTGGAATTTGTGGAATTGTGAAATGCGACAATCGTATACGAATGGCAGCTTTTGTAAGTGGTTTCAATAAACACAGTTTGTTCAGTAGAAACTGGTTTGAAATATTTTGTCATTGGAGGACACGATCTACCCAATGCTATTATAACCGCTTGTAGTACACACTTGATCAATTTGGCTCAAACTCACTTATCTGTTCTCAGTGCGTTTGGACTCTATTTGTCTTTTTCTCTCAAAGATGAACAGTTTAATCCCTGCACCTGCAATGCAGCAGCACTGTCTGTGGCTACAACTCAGACAGAATGACAGCGCCTCACCAGATAGATTCCCTGTCATTTACAGCATCTAACATGTACCTATTACTAAATAGCATTGCTAAATCAGACTTTTTTAAGCCTCTGTGATCTATTATTTCCAAATGAGAAATTAAATTACTACTGTTAGCATACCGTTACCCAAAGGTGCGATGATCCGGTGGCTGATGTCCACCTATTGATCACATCCCTAATGAAGGGGAATTGTGGTATTGGCTTCCTAATGGGCTTTGCCAACAAAATCTGTTAAGGTTCAGCTGCCAAACGCACAGACCTGTATTCAGGACCATCCCAACAAGCTTTGCTACTTAGAGAATGTCCATGCCGGCGCTGGCTCTATCCCAGCCACATTTATAATAGTGTCACATCCAATCAAGAACCTCTCAGCACAAAATTCAAGTTCAGACAATCAACGTTTGTTTCCAGCGCTGGCTCAAGGTCCGAATGCATCCAAAGCTTAGAATAGCAGCCAGATTTGCGTGGGAAAGCTTTAGCCCGTTAATTATTCAAACGCAGGAGTTGAATTGAGCGAGTCCGGGTTGGTATTGAAAAAGACAATGGGGTCTCAACTCACCAACCTTGTTAAACAAAGGTAACGAGTGAATAAGCTTTGTGCGTTTGCTGCAGACTAATACTTCAGAAAGCACCGGACTGGGTGTTAGTACAGGCACCTGTGTGTGATCATCATGTGGCCTTGTGTTAAGCCTCGGCCTGCTGCTCTGTGCTCTAGATTAAACGTGATCATGTTTGACCAACATACTGCTGCTCCGCATATTCGCATAAACCATGTTCTATCCATACAAATCCATAGTTTTTGAATATTGGTAAACATCCTGTCTAACATTATCATTCTACAAAAAAAAAACAACTACATTTAATCAGTGGAATCCTGCTGGTATTTGTTCAGAATCACATTCATCCTGTGCATTATTTGTAATGAAAGTTGTCGCCTATCGGTTTGAATGTGTATTTTTCCTGTTCTTCTGATTTTTTCCCTTGTGTAGCTATGAAACGAATATCCCATTTATTTGTGTAATGCTAGTCAGATCTAGTCCTTGAGTAATGTACTTTACATCAGAAAATTTCACACCTGCTCTTATGAATTTTTTGCTCTCCTTTTCATGCAAATAAGTATGACAACTATGAACAAACTCCATAATAAGCTTCTTAAAAACAATGGATAGCTTTTACAATTGTATTAGCCCTATCCCAGAGTGGAAACACTATTAATTAAGGAGGGTAATGAGAATAGTTGGGCATTATGAGGAAAGATGATGCTGCATAATACTTAATATGAGAGGTGTACAATCACTGCTTGTTTTTTGAACAAAAAATAACTGTAACAAAAAATGCTGCTTACCTTCTCTATCAGCAGTGATGGAGGCCATTTTGTGGCTGGCTCTTGCAATAAGATGCAGAGATTGAGGAGGAGAGAGGGGGAGACATAGGAAGGAAAAGAGGAGAGGGACAGAGTACAGATCTCATGGTGGGGTGATGCCTTTCAGGTGTGTAATGGGATTCTTGTTACTTTCGGTTATCTAGCTTTATGAAGAATGAATAACACTCATACAGCTAGATAACCAAAGATAACAGCCAACCCCTCCGGCCACCCGTCCTCTTCCACCATATGAAAAACCCAGCTGGGGTTGAACTGGGACCTGAAAAGAGAAGATCTTTTATTAACTTTCTAATTAGGACGTGATTGAAGTCAACTGTATTTAGTTAAACGCTAGCTTTAATTAAACCTGATGCGTTTAACGCAAGTCATTCGTTAATGATCATGACTGTGCTAGGATGACTTGTTGCTTTTAGAACTAGTTATTTGTCAAGCATCTCCTTTTAAAGCTGACTGGTTAAAACCTGCTGGAATAAACTTGGCTATGATTTCACCAGTCTGTTGAACCAGTCTAAACTGGTTTTTAGGCATGCAAGGGGTTCATTCACTGCAGACTGATCATTCTCCCTGGTTGAGAGATGGCTTCAATCGCATCCCGCAAAGGCTGGGATTTATTTTTAAATGGGAAAAAAGACCCTGACTGTGCAGATGGAGAAAAAAAAAGTAAAAAGAATAGTAACACTGGTTGTTTTAGTTTTCCGCAAATTTACCCACAAGTTGCTGTTGTTTGTGTTTCAAAAACCTGTCTTTCACCGCTAAGTGGCAGAATCATGAGGTCTTTCTCTCTCAGCCTCTCTCTCTCTCTTTCTCACAACTCTCAGTCAATCTGATTTTATGCAAATAAAAGAGGAGCTGGTCCAATTAAAAGCCTTTGTGTGAGAGGAGCCCCTCCCCATACACTCTCAGAGGTGTTGCAATCAAAGAACAGAGAGAGGGAGAGGGAGTGAGTGTCATTACTTATTACAGCCTTTCAAGCCTAGTGAAAATGGCGACACAGGGGCGAGTTCAAACACTTTTATTTACTCTACACACAGCTCATCATCTAATTATTTTACTAACAGCACCAGCACATTGTTAACAGGACAAAATGCCCTCACCCAGCAAGCCTTTTGACAGTAAATTAGAATGCTAGAAGCTTCCCTGTAAATGAACAGTTAGCACATACAAACATGCTTATGTGATACACAGAGATTGTTCTGAGCCAAAGGAAAATAAATGCTTTCAATATAATAATAATAATAATAGGCTAATAATTGATGCTCTCACCACCAGCATCCCAGTAATTAAAGACAATAATAATAGTAATTGTTATTATTATTGTTTTTGTTTTTATTGTTAATGTAATAGTGGTGGTGAGATAATCACAATGCTTGTATTCACATCCCATTTCGCTTCAAGTCTCAGGTTTTCTGTTTCTTGTGCTGAGAAAATATCAATTGGGTGCCAATAATTAACTAAAAGATATAATAATTAACTATACTGGACAGATTGGTAAATAGCTTCATAAAGTGATAGGCCTATTAAAATCTAACCTATCTAACACCGCAGATACAGTGATTAGCAGCATTTGTGTGACTCGGTGAAGCGATTATAGGCTATAAAAATTATTTATTTTGTGATCTGTTTAATCTTAATCATTCGAATCAAACTGATCCAAAATATGTGCATAATTCCAAATATTATTAAACCTATATAATATAGATAATTATAGGTTCATAATTCCCTATTCCCAAAGTTTTTCGTTAATGTCTGGTTCCCAATATTATCGACGTATCCTGCATTAAATTGTTGAGAACGAGAGTAATTATAATGTAAACAACTGCAGAGGTGACATCATAAATTCTACCCTAAATTGCGTGCTTATTTCTCTGTGTCCATTTGCGTCTTTATGTTTTAATTTAATTTATTGTATGGATTTTGTGAAAGTCGTGCAAATGCAACATGGAGAATGCAATCATTTTTATTAGGCTACCAGATTATGCTACAATTTACTAAAAATCATATGAACGTGAATTATAAGTCATTAAATACAAATAAGAAACGGAAACGTGGGCTATGTTGCAGTGGACAATATAGTCCTGGGCTACAAGTAGGTACTAAGTAGTTTTTGACGAAACTCAATTATAATGTTTGTACATTACACTAAATATTCTTGTCATATTAGCCTACATTTATTGGGGGAGCAAAGAGAAAACAAGAAAACTTAAGTCTGATCCCCCCCGCCTTTATAAATAGTGAGTGCTACTGGCTGTGAACATGACTTTCTCGCTGTGTATCATGTTTGGGGTTATATAGCATAGTCGAGTAACAGAGATATGTGAGGTAGACCACACCTTAACGTCCACGGTAGTGATTTTTAAACGACCCAGACAGGCTAAACCCCAACAATAACTTTTAAAGTAGACTATCACAAAATGCATAATGTTCTCCACATGTAGGCTACTTAAGACTCCTGCCATCTTACTGCAATAATGAAGATGCTATATAAACGCAAAAGAAACGATGAGATTTGTCACACAACGGTCGCACAATCCACAAGGTTTCAATTCAATCATGAGTGACGTTGGTCATCCTTCGGTCAGTTGTCACAAATTTGATTGTTAAATAATATTTAGTAATGTTGTGGGTGGGGGTGGGGGCATGTAGCCTATAGCCTACCTACATACATGTCTCTATTATGTCTCATATTTTATAAACCTATTAAATTTGAATTTTTTATAAATTATAACGTGCCTTATTGTTCATGGGTAGCCTATGAATAAAACGCGCATGAAAGATGCACGTGGAGAGTAGATATTGGCCTTGTGATTAATCTGAACGCTGGCCATCAGGATTAAACACGTCATGCGCACAGGCCTCCATCTCATAAACACCAAACAAATTATAATCATTCGTGCCAAGCTTTTAGAAACAATTATTGAGTAGGCTATATTTTCTATTGATAGGCTGATTGTTCTGTAAATAAACGCTCTTCCCATCATGTGGTTTGAATGACCCAGAAATATTTGTTATTCTCGTTTTATTCTGTGGCTAAAGAAGATAAAAGAAGATTCAGTAAAAACTCATAAAATAAACTACGAGCTTTTCCGCACTGACTGTTTATCTAAAACTGATAAATATTCTCATTGAAAGCTTTTAATTCAGACATAAAGCACACTGCTGTAACTCTAAATTCTTATTTTAAATAATCACTTTCACGCTATCATTTACAGATTGTCATAATGAAAACAAATAAAGCCCTATCAAAATATTGACTTGTTAATTGCCAATAATTTCCAAATTAGAGAATGGGGTTCCATATACATTAGGCTACTTATGAGTTGAGTCTTCTGTAAGAATCCGTAGCCTATAATTTCTAATTTCTTACATTTAAACCAACTATTGGCTTCTTTTTATGAAAAATGCGATGACTATCGTTATGATAAGCTACAACTGACTATTTCCCATTAGCGTCCTAAGAGGATGCACGCGCCCTGATCACCAGCAGCGTGTCTCGCGCGCCAAACCCTAGGACCGCTACACGCGCAACCTGTTCTGGGACTTATTCCTGGCAATTCTCGCTTCACCTTTAAAACACGCTTACAGAATTCTTGCCGTTTTATGAATGCAATCTACAATACAAACGTAAATATTAGCGTATACTCACTCCTATCCACGAGCATCGATGGTCTTCAGGACGGATAGCAATGATAGCCTATATGTGCGCGTGGGCTGCGTGCGCTCCAGAATGTTGTCTAGCGCTTCGGTCCTCCGCTTCATGGCTGCGGCTCGGCGTGACGTTGCAGTGGCCCCATCCATTCAGCGTGTCCGTATCGGGCTGCACGCAGTCTTTTCACCAATATTTCCCATTGAGATGCTCCTCTTCTCCCCTACGGAGAGTGGAATGAGCTGCTCGTTGTCCCCCCTCTTATCATTCCGCTTATTAAACGCTTATGGGCCTCAACCTGCAAGCCAAGAAACATATAGCATATTTTAAGCCCTCCCCTTATGACACGTTGCGGTTAGAATTTGTCCCCACCCTCTTGAATTAGCGATGCAATACTGCTTAAATGTTCGGAGAAGCATGATAATTTGCGTTTTTTTTTTTTAACAAAATACTAAGTTCTTCTATAGACCTATAAACGTGTCCTTGAAAATATAGGGGGGGAAAACAGTTAATCTATAATATAGGCTAATTAGACATACAATTGCTCGGTTTTATTTACTCATGTTTAATACATAAGAATATTTGCATTGTATCTAGAGGTAGTCTATACAATATGCATATAGTTTATATCTGAGCCTCAGGAAGGCCTTGATTTTTGTGGTGCAGTAATGAAATAAGTGGCTTTTGTAGGAGAACTAAGAACACTTTGACTTAGAGACTCCTTTAACTGTAACCCACAGTTTAAATCAAGTGGACTCGCTCCCAGCAACCCTTTGCTTTTTCCTTTTTCTCTATAAGTGTCTAGGAATGTGACCACTGAATCGACAGGGTGAAACCGTGCAAATCAGCTTTAACCGTCAGGACCGAGAGTAGACCCCAGACAAGGGGACAGAAAGGGGTCTCAGTCTGTTGATTATCATAAGAATCAGATCGCTGGGGATAAAAATCTCCTTTGAATAAATTACTGGTTCAATAGGAGGCGCGACTGCCAAATAGACAACTCTGTCAGAGGCCGCATGTCTTGGTTTTCTATCAGTCGTCTGACTTCCCTTTTCTAAAAGACCAGACTCTTAATGCATTCCATTTCTCTGTCTCAAATTCCATCGCTTGTTGTCCTTTCTCAAAATCTGGATAGCACGCGAAAGCCGCTGTTACCAGTGCGCCGGGGGCACGCAGGCCTCGAACCCGTCGCGAAGTAATGAGTTCGAACTTCGAGGTAATGCGCCAAGGCATCGTGTCCGCCAAATATGCTGAGAGAATCAGACTGACAATGCTCGGTGATGGCACGTTTCAGTGTCATTATCAATTATCGACCAACAGCATGTTTCTACTAGTCCGTTGCTTTAACACATCTAGTCATTTCCGGAGGGATTCTCCAACACGTTATAACACTAGGAGGATCTCTTAAAAATAAATATTTTTTAAAGAAATCATTTAGCATTTTATGCTGTTACACTTTTAGACTTCAGCCATTCCGAAAGTGTTGGATAGCCTGGGCGCCACGCACTGCTGTTGAATCTGTAAATTCGAGGACGGAAAGTTCCGAAGCTCGTTTCTCCTGCCAGTGAATAAATTGCTATATCCATCCGTCCATCATATAGCCTAAACGTAAATGTAAATGTGTATTTCATACACTCTTAAAAATAAACGTTCCAAGAAGGAGTTTGCCAGCGATTAATCATTTTGGGTTTCCCAAAGAACAGTTAACAGTTCAGAAACCATGTTTGCCTTATAAAACAGTGTTATGACGTTTTGAAGTAGGCATATTAGCAGTAGGCTATTATGTGCCCACGTGTGCGTGTGTGCTTGACAAGCGGCCAGGGCGAAATTACTTGTATGATTTTCATAAACAGCCAGCGCGCGCTCCAAAAGTCAGGCTGTTGAGATTTAATAAGAACACGTGTTTCCAAGGAGGCGTTTGACCAACTCAGGACCACGATTTTCGGCCACGAAAGTGTGCTAAGGCGATTATGTGCAGTAAAACTCATGACAAGGATTGCAAATGCATGGGCTGATCTATTCTGGTCTTTTCACATCTCGTCTCTTACAGTGAAACGTGAGCTCGGACATCAGGAGAGATGCACCATGTATAGCATATCGCATTGCGTGTGAATGACTCTATTGAAAAATCGGATGTTTTCTCTTAAAATTGTGTCGATGCACTCGACAAAGATCCGTAAACTACGCATGGTGTTTGTGAAACTCGGGTGTGTTTATTTCAAATTGATTTAAGTTTGATTAAGCCAGCAGAGTGAAGATAATAATATTTGAAAATAATAAATACAACGATAAAGAAATAAATAGGCAATACAATATCATACATCTGTAATATCTGAAACCTAATCATTATAATTACATTTTCATCAGGTGGTCTGTCCTTTTTTCCCTCCAAATGATATTCTATTAACCATCCATTAGTGCATCATATTCTTAGTATGCAATAGACTTTGGCTTCTTCTGCTGATTTTTAATATCAGGTGCCAGTTTTTTTCACGTGAATTCAACGTTATGATTCTGTTAACAATACTCAGATTTGTAGTTTATATGCAAACACATTGCATTTTATGCATTATTGCAGGATGGAGTAGGCTAGCTTATGTTTACACATGCACGTGAATAAATGATTATGTGTGTGAGGGGGGAAGAGGAGAATACCATAATGTAGAAAGACCAGCTACATTCAAAATCAGCCTGTCTGTGAGCTGGCTTTACTTGTAAGGTCTGGTTTTGAATTGGGACGCTGGACGGTTCAGACTCCGATACGTGATTGGCAACTCAAACGTCATCTTTTGTTCCCCTAAAAACAACTGAGTTACTACTAAGTAGAGGTGCGCACACATCTTGCATTGGTCTGAATGTCCATTTATCTAGCCAATTGCAAATTGTGGAATATTTACGTACTGGCATATTATCAATATGTTAAAACAATTGTTTCTTTAAGGGGAAAGATCTGAGCGTCTCAGATATAGGCATTGTCTGTTTTCTTTTTTTATTTATTTTTAATTTTTTAATCCACATCTCCATTTAGTAGTTGTAGCCTACTTAAACACGAACGAGTTTTACCACATACACTTTCCCTGATTACTGGAAACCGTAAGAGCTGTTTTCTCAAAGACAAATCCCTAAGCCTGGTCTAAGTGAAAAACAAAAATGGCGTTCTGACATCTCCCACGCACCGCCTGACAGGGTTTGCAATTAACCCTAATTTGCATATGCAAATGACCTGGAATTTCGTTTTGACTACAAAATGGGGTTGAGTGAAGCAGCAGACTATCGGAGATAAAATGCACAACTTTATGTCATATATTGTAATCGGCTTCAAATGAGAATATTTATTTGATGCCTGTAATTAACGGAAAGGCAGAGTCCATCATGAGATTTCTCTCAGTTGTAGGCCTATTAGCCTTCTCGTTATCATTCATTAATGCCGTTGTTCTTGGCGCCGGTTACAGCTTGTCCTCACAACCACATTTTAGGTGTTCTGTCATATTGTTAACTCTTTATTTTCAGTAGTTGAACCTTGTGGGCTACTTCAGTAGCCTACTCCTCGTAAGTGCCAGACTTTTACTCAGCACGTATGCTATATGTATTTGAAACAATGAATGATCTTGCGCCTCAGCAGCGATTCGTTGGGCAGATGTCGACTAATGCTAAATTAATTGCTTAATTAATGCGTTTGTGAGTAAGTTTTTCTACTATAGAGACCACGATTTGTCTACATTGACACAAAATTGTTAACTTTTTTGGTTGCAGGTTTTCCTTAAAAACTTAGCCAATTGTTATATTGGTTAATAAAGTTGTACAAAGATGATAAAACATAGTCTATTTTTTGTATTTATTTTTAACTATTACTTATCAGTTTAACATGCTGTTTTTCCAAGCTTCATAAGACACGTCAGTATCTCGTGCATTTAGAATATGAATATGATGCAGAGTAGGCTAATAATTCGTCAAAAGAACAAATATACACTGCATTTATTTAATCAATCAAACGCAAACCTGATGTCGTGAAATTATTCCCTTGTTATAATGTGGAAAAGGAGTGTCTTGGTGGGAGAAATTCCAACAGTATTTACGTGTGACCTCTGCCATTACGGTTATGAATGTCATATTCAAAACGCTAGTTAAGAATTTCGTTTATTTAGATTATTACTTAACGAAATATGTTTTGCCTTTAACGAAAGGATTAAAGAAGCCTAAATCCAGATTGGATCATCTGACCGCTGAATCCGTGCCAACTTTTAAAGCCTCATCGTTGGCCTGTGCTTGCCTATGTGGGTGTAATTGTGTATGTCTTATTGTTTTGGTTACTATTTCCAAGCAATAGAGTAAAATAAAGACAAGACTTTGCGATTAAATGTCGCTTTCTCTTTCAGTGAAATTTATATAGTGTTTTTTATTTTTTTTTTTTTTTTTTACAAGTAACAAATCTTTGGTTTTGTTTTTGCAAAAGTGTTTATTTATTGTATAGGCTACTATCAATAAATCAAGCATTATTTCTGTCATAATAATTATTGTGACGTGAATCACCTGCAGTATAGATCATCCAGGTTTATGAACACTAAATACTAATTTGGGGCTAGTCTTATCAGCCCCTTCTTGACATTTTCGTGTCCCATTTATTATAGAGTTATTGTATTTACAATCATTTGAGCAATCTTCTTCCCAGAAGACGGACAATGGATGGACGTCGATGGAGAACTTCCACCCTGACAATTTCTGGCTTAAAAAAGAAAGGGAAATAGAGTTGACTCGGTGAATTGTTTGACTAATCTTTTCTCTTTTATGGGATAAAGGGAAAGACTGAAAGAGGAAAAAGAGATGTCATTCGATGCAGGGGGCAAAAGGGGTGATTCTCTTTTTCATTGAATAGAACTACAGGCATCTAAAATATCAGCATGGTTCCCTTAGTGCATAAAATAAGTGTAAGATTGAATCAGAAGGACCTGGGTCAGGCTACATATTTAAATTCTCTTCACCCGTTCCCATTCATAATTTGTTCTCATTTGTTTTTTGTGTAGTTTCATTATCCAAATCATCCTGCAGAATTATTTTATTGATCTTGAAACAAGGAAGTCCTGCATTATGCATAACTATGATTTGCTTATTTTTAAAATGTAATTAACCTATTCCTTTCCTTTCCTTTCCTTTCTATTCTATTGAAATAATCTAACTAGCCTTGCTCGCGCTTTTTTGTCCTTGCGTAGTGAGGCGCTGTCCGTGAAACGGTGCTGAAATCAGCCCTAACAAGAAAGTTCGATTTCATCAAATTCCACAATGTAATTTTTTTGTTAAACAACCATTAAAATATACTTATAACTGGTTTTAGTCAGAAATATGATTTAGTGTGAGTCAATCAACTTGAGGTGTAATGAAAACCAATGTATGACTCAGGTAATGAGCTTCTAGCCTAACAGCTGCGCATGTTTAGGTTTACAGTGCACCGATGACCTTTGGGAGATATTCATATCACGTTGAACTTCGAGATTCTGGATATATAACGTATCATTTAAATTTGTCACGGACTTTGCTTTCGAATTGATGTTTGTTACTCTGCATTTGTTCAGTGAGAGGAAACACGTGATGCTCTTATCTGTGTGGCCCGAGGGTCCACCACCTGAAATATTTCGCCACTGTTTTCATCTCAGATAAGAATGACTAAATGTAATGTCACCTTGAATGGTCATTGTAAAAAAAAAATAGCCTGGGAAGGTCTTGTTAAAAGCACATTTATTTAAAGAATATTTAAGATATGCAATTTAGACTTGTTAGTCTGTGGTTATGTAGCAGGCTTAACAAAAGAGAACTGAATGAACCTCTCGACATCATCGTCGTTCCCATCCTCTTATTCCATAAGCAGCTCTGCCCATTCTATGGCTATATGTGTGGCACTGGCACAGCATGGCAACTAGTATTGCACAGGCTTCTTAGATGGGGGAAATCATCCAGATGAGCGCATCTGAAACGAAGTGTACAGTACACCTGCTCCGTACGGCGCAGTTTAACATATGAGGCATATCGTTTTTCTTTCTTTATAAGTAATGCTCTCCTCCAGTCTGCGGACTAGAAAAAATAGTTAGCCTAGGTACTAATAACGATTAAGACCGTTACCAGGCATTGCATGAAACAAATGTAGCATACTTGGTTATAGGCCTACATAAGGTTTAATTAGGATAACTTAACTAAAATTAACTTAAAAAAAAGATTATGCCGCATTTTTTTACACAATGTGCATTTTTAAGTCATAATGTCTGACATTGTTCTTGGCGAACGCTGTCTTAAAGCCATAATCATATGATCATACTCAATAATATTATATATTTATGACAAGAAACTTCCATGTTTTCTTGTAGATTTTTTTTTTAATAAAAATGTTGGCGATAAAAACATCCATGAGATTTTGACGAAATATTCAGCCTTCATTCAGCACTTGTGGCATCAACAGCTCCCGCTGCATTTAGTTTTCAGTAACAATTTAACTTTTCATTAGTTATATAGCCTATTTAAAATGAATAGGCTATATGTGGAAATATGTGCTATGATTTTCTATTTAAATGTATGATAACGAATAATCATAAAGATAACATTAACGACAATTTTGAGAAGATGGAATGTTGAATTATAATATTAGTACTATGAATTCTAAAATGAAAAATATTGTGGCGTAAACGCCACATGTAGTTAACATGCAAGTATAGGCCTATTATAGGTATTTAGTCTAGATAGGGTTTGTTCAGATTTCGTTTTCAAAAACATTATATAGCCTGAGTGTATATAAACTGTAGGCCTATACAAATCCAGAAATGTTTATGTTATGGTTAGTTATAGCTGTATTTAAAAACAGTAGAACTCTAAGGAATGTGTTGTGTGTGTGTGTGTGTGCGTGTGTGTGTGTGTGTGTGTGTGTGTGTGTGTGTGCGCGCGCGCGCGCGTGCGTGTTTATGCCAAGTCACTTTCCTTGCTATGATAAAAGAGCCAATCCTCACTCTAAGGGACAGGTATAAAATTAAGTAACTTAAATTAAATCGAAAGTCTTACAATTTTGGATGAATGAACAAAGAAGCTGGAAGGCACAAAGAAATCATTCATTAAAAAAAACAAAAACCTAAGGGCCCACAGGAAACATGTGCGCTGTTTGCGAACCAAATTTCTAAAATGAAGCTTCTGGTCAATTTCAAATGAGATGTTAGGCTTCATGAGAACAGGCCTGGGTGCTGGTTTAAATTTCACCCTCCTGAGGGAGATTGTAGCCTACATAAACATAAACTGCTCATTTGCATGCTCTATCCCACGGTGGAAATTACAATGCAGCATAATTAATATGCGCATATATTAAGACCGAGAGAGGGTTCTAGATCCCGCGCGCAGGCGGTCCTCTTAAAGAAGAAAGAAGGGACTCTGTTGGCCCAGGAACAAGCTGACTGTTCACACGCTAAATTTCAGCAGGAGGGGGCAACAAACCCGCCTTCCCATGCTGCTGCTGGCCAAGGCCCACACAATAACCGAGGAAGAGAAACGGAGATTAGTCAAACAGCTTTGAGATGTTTCTTCTTTTATTCACGGAGACCAGCAGATTACTTCCCCGGTCCTCAACCCCCATCAGTGTGACTTAATAGACTTGTTATAAAGTTTTCTCTTACCTGACAAGTGACGATCACATTTATGGTGACATTATTCTTTAATTAATGGAATGAAAGAAACCCTACTACTGGCTTAGCTATCAAAGTAGAAAATACAGAACATTTGTGAATGTTGCACTTGCCTGGATATTATATGAGTGTCATCCCTGTTCAGAAGGCTATTTCTACTGGCCTGAGACCAGTTACTCTGGGGCTGGCCCTTTAGGTTCTCGGTCCAAGTCACCTGGCAAGCCTCACCAAAGTTCAGTTTTTGCGCTCCCCTAGGTTGATCATTTTTAGAAAGAGATTGAGAGATTTCCAACAAACTCGATGGTGTTTATCTGCATAGCTTTCACAGTCATATATAGCCAACAGTACATAGCATATGAACATATGAGCATATGACTAATCAATATCATTCTATACCAATGGCTATTGATAAATATCAAGAAGAAATAATAAAAATAAGAAATGATGATTAAACTAATTATTTCAGTTAACTAAAATGGGTTCCCCAAAAGTTACATCTTATGGAAATACATGAAACTCTCTTCCCGAAGCATAACAATTAAGCTTTGAATGCGATCTGGTGGTCATTTAGGGTTAGTGCAAGTCACTTATTTGCAGGTCTAAAAAAACAGCTGATTTTCGGATGCACAAGGTTTTTTTTTTTTTTTCAGTATCTTTAATGGTTATTTTATTGGTAATGATGAAGTTTGGGTCCAGTTTTGTTTTAGGTGGCTTGTAATTTAGATAATTCTTATAATTACTACTAACTAGCAATAGCCTACCAATCAACCAAACTAGGCTATATGCTGATACTTATATTTGTAATAAAATAAAGACATAATAATGTAATGTTGTCATAAAAGCAGTCATTATGGTTAGGTTGAACTTCAATTTATTTATTTAATTTGATAATTGATTGGTCTGTTGTTTTCTTTATATTACCATTTTATATTAAAACAAATTTGTTGTTATTTTAAAAGCAGAAGTCTAACAAAAAGTGGTGCGTTTATTTATTGAATATGTAGTCATTTATTTTATTTATTTAAAAAATAATCACAATGTACAGAGCCTGGTTGAAACAAACCACTTAAATCTTGACTTCCCAATGCAATATATGGCTTAAGATACTGCATACAGTAATATCCATCCAACTAGGTCCCAAATGGCTACTTTTGCTAGGATTTAACTTTTTCTAAGATTGAGGAAGAAACTTTGCTTTGTTTATTTTATCAATGCAATCTGATACATTTCCTTTGAGAGACTTTGAGAGAATTTAAGTCTCCTTTTATTAAATGTGATATAAACATTTTACTGAAAGACATATTTATTTATTTTCTGGCAGTAATCATGCAGTTAAACTTGTTAGTTTCTTTGTTTTGCATTGCAAAGTTTTTATTCACAAGAACAAATTTTTTCTTAGATTTGCAATCTTTCTGGTAATTTTGTATTCTTGTCATTTCTGTATAATCTCTTTGGTAATAATCTCCTAAATAATAATAGTACATTTCTTATGGACTATGATCTTAGCTTTCTTATTGATATTCAGTATGTTTATCTGTTTGAAAATTAGTGCAATAGTCAGTTTTCATACAGCTTTCACTTATATTTTAATTAGCCTGCAAAGCCCATTATCACACCCTTCTTATAGCTATAACATCTATACGTGCACATTTAATTCATACCCTTTTTCACCACTGTATTTATTTAATTTAAATGTTATTTAATTTAAATTTTGATTTGGGATTGCCCTGCATGTGACTGCATTCTTCTTACGTTTACATTATTCCAGAACACTTGTAGATCTTCAAACATTTTTAAGTTTTAATTTATTTACAGCTCCTTTGGAAAACATCTCATGATAAGATGATTCGACTGTTAGTACAACCTAAGAGTTAGTTTACTAAAAATGAAACTATCATCATCTTTGGAACACAAATGAAGATATTTTTA
The DNA here is from genome assembly GCA_031834385.1 of Semotilus atromaculatus. Classification (NCBI taxonomy): domain Eukaryota; kingdom Metazoa; phylum Chordata; class Actinopteri; order Cypriniformes; family Leuciscidae; genus Semotilus; species Semotilus atromaculatus. Next base: position 3,630,366 of record JAULUF010000019.1, on the reverse strand, counting down.
ATGAAATCAGAGATTTCTGTCCCTCCATTGACAGTTCACACAACTACCACTTTGACACTTCCAAAAGTTAATAAAGAGATCGTAAAACTAATCCATATGAATTGAGCAGTTCAGTCCAAACTTTCTGAGGAGACTCAATCGCTTTATATGATGAACAGATTTAATTTAGGCTTTTATTAACATAAACATTCATCAACGCACACATCAGATGTGGAAGCTCAAGCCTGCTTACTTGATGTATTGTGTGTTACGCAGCAAGTTTGAACTTCCTCAAAAATCAATGAGGTTTGTTGTGCAAGCAAGTACAGTTCTACCTCTGTTTATGTTTGCTGATCAATATTCATATGTGAATAAAATCCTAAATACAATCTATTCATAATGATTAGTTTAAAGATATATTTATGAACTTGAAGCATCAAAGTGATAGATGCATGGACTATCAATGGAGGGACAGAAATCTCTCAGATTTCAATAAAAATATCTTCATTTGTGTTCCAGAGATAAACGAAAGTCTTACTGGTTTGGAACGACTTGAGGGTGAGTAAATGACATACTTTTCATTTCTGGGTGAACTATCCCTTTAAGCTTACGATGCTTTGGGAAAACTAGTCCCGGTGTTGTGCCGAATTTCGACCCCCGCCAAATTATTACCCCCCTAGCATTGGTAGGTTTAGGATTAGTTGTGGGGGAGGGGTTAGGATTAGGGGTGGGGTTAGGATTTGGCAATCAGGTACTGACTTCAACGAGGGGGGTAATAATTTGGCAGGGGGTCGAAATTAGGCACAACACCGGATCTTTCACTGTTTTTTTTTCTCTCACTGGTTTTGTCCTGTGTGGCCACTAGAGGGCGCAACGTCACCAGCCACTGACCACGCTCACGTGAGCCATTCGAATTTGCAGAGTAAACTTCTATATGGTAGGCTAACACACTACCCCACATTGTATAATGCCGTGATTATAAAAGTAAATACATATTATATTGTAAACAATACAAAAATATTATAGACAATACTCAGTGCTGGCAATATGTACAATCATCTGTAAAGTCAAGAGAGAAACACAATGTCTTGATAGTCATTTTAATACAACAATGCATGAATGAATGAGCACACTCAAACTTTCAAATACAGGTCCTTCTCAAAAAATTAGCATATTGTGATAAAGTTAATTATTTTCCAAAATGTCATGATAAAAATTAAACTTTCATATATTTTAGATTCATTGCACACCAACTGAAATATTTCAGGTCTTTTATTGTTTTAATACTGATGATTTTGGCATACAGCTCAGGAAAACCCAAAATTCCTATCTCAAAAAATTAGCATATTTCATCCAACCAATAAAAGAAGTGTTTTTAATACAAAAAAAGTCAACCTTCAAATAATTATGTTCAGTTATGCACTCAATACTTGGTCGGGAATCCTTTTGCAGAAATGACTGCTTCAATGCGGTGTGGCATGGAGACAATCAGCCTGTGGCACTGCTGAGGTGTTATGGAGGCCCAGGATGCTTCGATAGCGGCCTTAAGCTCATCCAGAGTGTTGGGTCTTGCGTCTCTCAACTTTCTCTTCACAATATCCCACAGATTCTCTATGGGGTTCAGGTCAGGAGAGCAGGCCAATTGAGCACAGTAAACCATTTACCAGTGGTTTTGGCTCTGTGAGCAGGTGCCAGGTCGTGCTGAAAAATGAAATCTTCATCTCCATAAAGCTTTTCAGCAGATGGAAGCATGAAGAGCTCCAAAATCTCCTGATAGCTAGCTGCATTGACCCTGCCCTTGATAAAACACAGTGGACCAACACCAGCAGCTGACATGGCACCCCAGACCATCACTGACTGTGGGTACTTGACACTGGACTTCAGGCATTTTGGCATTTCCTTCTCCCCAGTCTTCCTCCAGACTCTGGCACCTTGATTTCCGAATGACATGCAAAATTTGCTTTCATCCGAAAAAAGTACTTTGGACCACTGAGCAACAGTCCAGTGCTGCTTCTCTGTAGCCCAGGTCAGGCACTTCTGCCGCTGTTTCTGGTTCAAAAGTGGCTTGACCTGGGGAATGCGGCACCTGTAGCCCATTTCCTGCACACGCCTGTGCACGGTGGCTCTGGATGTTTCTACTCCAGACTCAGTCCACTGCTTCCTCACGTCCCCCAAGGTCTGGAATCGGTCCTTCTCCACAATCTTCCTCAGGGTCCGGTCACCTCTTCTCGTTGTGCAGCGTTTTTTGCCACACTTTTTCCTTCCCACAGACTTCCCACTGAGGTGCCTTGATACAGCACTCTGGGAACAGCCTATTTGTTCAGAAATTTCTTTCTGTGTCTTACCCTCTTGCTTGAGGGTATCAATGATGGCCTTCTGGACAGCAGTCAGGTCGGCAGTCTTACCCATGATTGTGGTTTTGATCAATGAAACAGGCTGGGAGTTTTTAAAAGCCTCAGGAATCTTTTGCAGGTGTTTAGAGTTAATTAGTTGATTCAGATGATTAGGTTAATAGCTCGTTTAGAGAACCTTTTCATGATATGCTCATTTTTTGAGATAGGAATTTTGGGTTTTCATGAGCTGTATGCCAAAATCATCAGTATTAAAACAATAAAAGACCTGAAATATTTCAGTTGGTGTGCAATGAATCTAAAATATATGAAAGTTTAATTTTTATCATTACATTATGGAAAATAATTAACTTTATCACAATATGCTATTTTTTTTAGAAGGACCTGTATATGTAGATAACTAAAACAGCAGCCATATATGGGGTAAATACTAGCTGCTATAAATGTAAATATTGATATTTACTTAATTTGTGTTGTTGCATTGCATTACATAACAGCCTTGTCATGCATGATGCTGTGCTTCTTTATTGGCGATTTGACAGTATTACACTAGACACTTAAAAATGATTTATTATTACTATTAACCTATAATTATTAGAGTACCTTTGCTAAGCTTTTCCACTTATTCTTGCCTGTTCCTGACACTTATTGCAGCTCATTGTGGGGGTACGTTTGATAGAGGCAGGAGGGTTTGTTGGCTTTGTTGCTATAGATACAGAGAGTTGCTAGGCAGCAGACAGGATGCTACGGAAGCCAAGTGCAGCAGATCAGCGGGTCACTGCAGAGAGGAAAATTTTCACCCACACACCTTTCATCTGGATTAATACATTCAGAAATAAAGGAAAAGAGAAAAAGAGAGAATGAGGCAGATGGAGAACGATGCAGAGAGAAAGAAGAAACGTAAACAAGTGTCCATCTGCGCGTCAATTTCGTCAAAGAAAGAGTGAGAGTGGAAAAAAGAGAAGGAAATGAGAAGGCAAGCCAAAAGAGAATCCATCTGTAAAAGTGTAATTTCCAGCCCTTCTCAGCTCTGAAAGCAGCTGTTTTGAAACATGTGTTCGAGCATGCAGGTACTATTAAATAATGAAACGCCACCTGCATGTGAATAAAACAATCTAAAGTTTAACAGTTTTTAGATGGTCTAAAATGGCAATGCACTGCAAATGGATGTTAAACTTTTTTGCTACACACCATAGTAGATTCAAAGATGAATAAGATATAATCTAACCCTTTTTTTTACTTGTTCATAACTGCCCACTGTGGTCAGTCAATAACTGATCCCAGATCAGAGGGCTTGTCTGAGTCATCGCTGTCATTGCAGCCCCACTTTCATGATTGTTTTTGCCTGCAGTGAAGGTTTCGTGGCTGAATGGCATTCTGTTCAGTGCGCAGGCTGAGTGTAGGAAGCAAGTGATCTGAGAGAGGGCAACAGGGTGTCCATCTGTTTGTGTAAATGCTCTTCCACAAAACCCCAGTGCATAAGCTCCTTACATAAGGAATAAAACAGAGTAATCTCTCTCCTCCACAGGTAGGCCTATATGCAATGGGCTAAAATTCATGTTGCTTCTTTTATTTTCTAAGTAAATTGATGTTTATATACATTTATATTTATGCTGTCAAATCAATTAATCGCATCTAACATAAAAGTTTTTATTTATATATAGGCTATATGTGTGTGTGTATATATGCATATATATAGGTGTGTGTACACACAAACACACATAATATATATGTAGGCTATATATATATAAACAAAAACGTTGATGTTAGATGCATTAATCGATTTGACAGCACTATTATGTGTGTGTGTGTGTATATAGTTAAAAGTAATTGACATTGTTTTTTATTATTAAAGATGTTTGCAACTCAATCGAGTGACTTCATGAGAAAAGAAATGGCTGCTTTTGACTAAATTTTGCTTAAACATTCTTTAACAACGACTTAGGCCCTCAAAGAAAATGAAATAAAAATACACTTTATAAAAACAATTTACACGTTGCTCGTTGATTTATGTGATAATCTCCTCAAACGTATCCTGGTTGCCTTTATCGCATTTCATATATAAATCGCAGTCTGAAAGAGTTTTGTTTTCGAGTCCTGTAACTTTAAGTGTTCCTCCATGCCAGTGACGCACGCAGCTCAGATCCGAGTATATGTCGCAAGTGCATTCTCATTATTTAATCCTTTAAATAAGATATCGGGTTTATTTTTTGTTCTCTTGATATTTCAAAACCCGTAGAGTTGATTTCCAGATGGATTAGTTTGATTGTATCCGTTTCAACTGCCTTCAAACTTACCGCACTCTGACATTTTCATTTTTCTGCATGCATCACCACCATTCCCTCTGTAAACACTATATTCCTCCACGAAAAATAGGACTTTCAATGCTTTTATTGGATTTGCCTGATGTATATTTCATGGAGCCACTAAATCAGCCTGGTCAAAAACTGTATTTAATATTTTGTCCAATAATAGCCAATTCTTAACACAATGAATGCTTCCTTGTGGTTAAGCGGGGTGGAAATAAAATGCAAGAATGCAGTTCTACTTATGAATTATACACTTATGTGCTTTGAAGAAAACACAATATAGCCTGCTTGCTGACGTAACCTACTGAACCGTGTACATCTTAGATTATAAATAATAAAACGTCTTTAATATTGCGCACCAGCATCACGCATCATGATTGAGGGTTATTTTCAGGATATTTATATATTTTAAAATATTTCAAATATAAAATACAATAACATAAAAGTAATTATTACATTCTAGTTCTTAAATGTAAACACAGAGAGGAATTTTACAGGATCTTTTCCTTAAGATGGGGAAGCGGATGAATACATAAAGCGCGTCAGCGTGATCTCTTCCTATTGCACATTATCCCCGCCCACAATTCTTCTTCCAGACAGCAGTGCCCATACTTTAACCTGATTGGACGAAAAACGCAAAGCTCATGTCTGATTGGCCACATTTTCTGTCCATCAGAATGCATTACCAGTCATGGTGGATAGGACACTTTGTACATGGAGGTTTTTGACTGTACGGGCTAAACGATAACCCTGAACAGGAGTTAAGGAGTTCACATATTATTATTGACATCTGCTCGCTGTTTTTTTATATTCTTGCCTGGTTTGATCTATATTACTCATCTTTACCTATTGGGCCCTTAGAAACCTGGTGTTTATCGCACAGATGTGGATCTTGTAGCTGCTCCGGGTAAGTCGTTCGTCCAGTCTAGCTGAAGCTCTTACAGTGCTGAATTCTTGCCGTCACCTTTCTGAATTTTTTTTAAATAATTTTTATTTTAAATACCAAAATTCAGGCTCATTCGCGTTCGTGCGCAAACATACACTGGTTGTTTGTTGTATTGTTCTTTTTATTGCATCAAAGTCGCGTCTGAAATCGAAGCTAGTGAGATACGGAGGTTCAGACTAGGCGTTTAAAAACCAACTGGTGACAAGGGAGTAAGATATTATCCATCTCAACTACATTAAATATCATCGATATCAACCTTAGTGCTAGTGGATTATTATAAACTGTGACTTACAGGGCCAATATGAACGGTGATCGTTGTTGTGGTGCTTCTGACAAGCTGTCAGATTTAGTCGCTGTCTGAAATGTCAACATGATTTTGATGCAATCGCACACATTTCATAGCATGTGCTATGTGGTGGAACATATTACATGTTTTTAACTGATGCGAGGTATTTTTTGGGGATGTTTATGGGAATGAAGTGATTTTTTTTAGCACTGAAGGCTGAAGCCAATTATCAAGTTTGGTTGCTCCTGCTCACGGACTCTAAACAAAAGTTTGGTTTAACCTACGCAGTTCTGCGGCACCACCCTCTCTCTCTCTCTCTCTCTCTCTCTCTCTCTCTCTCTCTCTCTCTCTCTCTCTCTGTGTGTGTGTCTGTCTGTCCCTCGCTCTCTCTCGCTCATGTGCAATAACAACATGTGTTTTTGGTGTATTCGTACTCTGAAAAACTTCCTTCGTTACATTTGCTGGCTCTAAAGTAAAACTTTTGATGCCAAGGACATCCAAATATGATGATCCCCTTTTGCAAAGAAACAAAAATATAAAATATCTGTTTCTGTAATTGTCTGTGTAATTCTATCACTAGAAATCATCAATGAAATATCCATTATTAATCTCATGATATAATGTACATTTTGGTATAAAAAAATGTATTACCTCCTAACACCTCATGCCAGCGAGAGCCCCGTATTAAAACCCATGCCTGTCCGAAGACATTCAGAGAAGAAATGTCTTTTAAACGAGTTGTGAAAGTGTGACTTCAGTCACTCATGAAAATTCGTTAGTTTGAAGTTTGCAAAGGCTGAGTTGTAAGTGTGAAGTGTGTTTGTCCTAGACGCTTGGCTGTAGTGTAATAATGTGTGTGTACACAAAGCTTTGATGGGTGGCTTCAGAATTCCAGCTCTCATTATAGGCTGAATCTCATAATGAGCTGAATGTCTAGGTCATGCAGACAGGTACTGTGCTGTCGTGATTCCCAGCAGGATGTCAGCTCTACCTCCAGAGACTCAATGCCGTTATGTCCTCCCACCTGGGGTTCCAATAACAGTCAGAGAGAAAAGGTTCTTTCACGCATTAAAAACCTACCACTGGTGTTTTGAAATGCTTAAAAAAAGTTTTCAGAAAATAACAAGCCTCCTGTGAACAATCATGTTCATTTTATGAAAAAGCGATGCTTGATAATGGGAGGTAAGATAGGCTACATGGAAACGATTAAGCTTGGCGGATGCATTTCAGAAAAAGTTTTTTTGGGGTTATTGAACAAGAAACCTAGTTAAGCAAGGCAGGATGATGAAAAACATGACAGAACAAAAGTAGTGTGATACCTTCATCCTGATCATCTATGGGGATGTTTTCATCAACATGAGGTCAAAATAATGACTATTCATTCTGAGTCTCTTATCTAGTTTCCCACATAAACAAATTGATGACGATATACTGTTTCAGTTTTTAGATGTCTATCTGTCTGTTTTGTTTTTGATGTGTGTTTTATTACGCACGCTTTCTCATGTGTCAAAGGCCCTCTGCTGCCTATAAAGCAGGTCTTCACTTTGTTCTCATTGTCTGATTTGTGAAATATTCTTCTGATTATACACCGAATCCCGTGGCCACGTTTGAATCAATTTTTCCACTCGAACATTGTCTCTGGCCTTTCGTGTCTCCCTCAAAGCATTTGACACGAATGCTTGCTGTAAACCTAACCCAGATATCCAGCAGATATTTTGCCCGATACTGGTGAAGTTAAAGGTATCAAAAATATCAAACCTGTCTTTTTCTTCCCCTCATGTCATTCCAAACCTATATTATGTTCTTTCTTCTGTGCAACATAAAATAAGGTATTTTGAAGAATGTTTAATCTGTTTTTGTCTTTAAAATGAAAGTCAATGGGATCCAAAACAACATTAAACCCCAGTGACTTTCATTTTATGGAGGACGGGGGGTGGTCTTATTTGGTCTTATGAATGTCATACAGGTTTGGAATGACATGTAAATGATGACAGGAGGTTATTACAATTATTTAGCCCTTGATCAGTGGCATCTGATATTGCCCAACATTTGATTGGAAACAAATCCACTTTAAGGTCACAACGCTGCTGATTGAATTAAGTATTATGGGGAGGGGGGAGCCCTTCCCTGCCCTTTCCCATTCAAAATGGCCTCAGTGTCCTTACTGACCATGTGGCTGTTTGAGTAGGGCACGGTGAAGGGCTGAAGCTCCTCTGAGAGAACACAGCCCTCCTTCCCTGTGTTAATCTCTCCTCCAGCAAGCTCTTAATTGAGCCGCCATCAGCTGATCTAGGGGTTAAACATCAATTAAGGTAATGAGCAGTGTGAAAAGAGACCACTGAAGATGAGGGCAACCCTTTCCCGCTGCAGACGACACGAGATTGGCAGGGGTTTAGACAAGCAATCAGAGTTGCGTGTTTTTAAAATGAGCTTTTGAAATGCTAGCTGCCATGTTTAGGCTTTTCAAATTGTGCATTGGTATCTCAGACTTGAGAAAGCAATATTACAATTATAGATTTAAATGATTTAAATGTATAATTTATTGATTATCGACCATGACAAAAATAATTTAATGAAAACTCTTAACGATGCAAGCATTATTTAATGTAATAATGATTATTAATGAAAGTGATGACAACCAGTTATGGAAGAAAATCTATTCTTTTAGTTGTTTCAAGTTCCTGTTTCCTTCAGGCTGAATTAATTTGCTAGGTTGACTTGGAAGGCAGAAGGTTTCTGGACTAGTTTTTGCTGTCCAAACAAGGTCTAGAGAACAGTGTGGTTACCTCAGTGCTGAAGTACTGGTGTCATCTTACTGAGGAGAGAGCAGCTGTATCCCTTATAAAGACCACCACTCATGCACTCACACTAACACATGGGTTAAAAAGACAAACCACCATTCATGCTCTTGCTGCCTGAAGAGTCCCCAGGTTTAACCTTTGAGAATCTCTTCATTGCCTATGTGCATATCACAGTGATTTCTACTTCATATATTTTTGTGTCCGTCTCACTGCATCAGAGGTAATTGTGTGCGTTCACAGTATTCATTACCACACCACAGAGACATTTTTCATTTTTGTAGTAAGACATAAGCGTGAATAATTGGTTCTCATGTGAACATCTTTTAATCATTTTATTATGCAAGACACCGAATGCATTATGAGGTAAATGATGAAATTGCTGCCTTTATGGTGGTTAACACTTGAATCCTTGATTAATGAACGTAGGCAGCTCAGACATCTGTCATGCTTGGACATTTTCACGCAGTCCCCACAACACTGATTTCCATATCGTGAATCAGACTTATTCAGTTGAGCTCAAAATATGTCATCATCAGTAGTACTGAATTCCTTAAAATTCCCCTTGAGCTAAAATGATGTGTGTTGACCTCATTCTGGCTATGCGGTTAAAAGGATAACAAATGAGAACCTGAAAAATCTAATTTAGTTTATTTTTAGTTTGGGATTAATCTATGCAAAGCATTATGTTAGAATTTTGCTTCTAAATATGGTGAATGTCTGCTCCTTTCTGAGTGCGTCTGTGGATATTTTGGTTCTTGTATGACGGAGGGGTTTAGTCGTCGATTTTATCCACATTACTTTTTTTTTTCTCTGTATTTCCTGCTCCATGTAAGTGTTAGCGGATGAATCCAATTGCATAAAACCGACATGTGTGGAGGTTACCACAGCCATGACCTACATAAGTGAAATGTTGTTTTGATATTCACATGCGTAGTATTTATTTCGTGGATGAGGTTCCAGTAACATTTGTTGTTTATTGAATAAATTGCGGTACTTAAAGGGATAGTACACACGAAAATTAAAATTCTGTCATCATTTACTTACCCTCATGTCATTCCGAACCTGTTCCGACCTTCTATTTTCTGTAGAGCACAAAAAATATATTTTCTAAACTGTCTCGTCGTTGTTGTTGTTGTTTTGTCCATACAGTGAAAGCCAATGGGTTCCAGTATTGTTTTGGACCCTATTTACTTTCATTATATGGTCATTAAACTCTGAGACAGTAATATGTTTTTCAAAATATCATCTTCTTTACCTATCAGCTCTCTGTCAACGTCTGACTCTGTGTGCTTTTTCCTTCCAGAACAAAGCAGAGCACTGTCATCTTGTCAGGTCTCGTCTGGTGTAACCTATGCATACCCGACAGAGATATTCCCCTTGGGAACACACACAAAGTCATTTACTGCAACCTTGTACCTGATTCTGCAGCGTGGTGTGGGAGAAGATAGAATAAGATCTTAATGATTTCAATCCCATGTTCATATAAAGACAGAGATAACAGGAATCTTCCTGTTCTTCCTGTCTTCCTTCCGGGCTTACTAACGATATACGACCTAACATAGAGATTAGCTCTGCTTCACGTTCAGGGTTATTCTGGATACTTGAGTTAAAAGGGTTTAATCTTCGTAATGCAAATGAAGATCTTTTTAATGAAATCTGAGAGCTTTCTGTCTCTCCATTGACAGCCTACTCAACTACCACTTTCAAGCCCCAGAAAGGTGGTAAAGACATCATATAAGTAATCCATGTGACTCCAATGGTTTAACTTCAGTTTTATGAAGCGTCGCAAGTGCTTTGTTTATGCAAAGAAGAAAAATTATTTACCACTTTATTTAAAAAATATTAATCTCTAAAACGCGTTCACGAGAGCACCACGACGCGTGGGTGTTGTTGACGCGAGAGCAGACGTTGTGAGAACTTGCATTGGAAATTAGCCTAATATTTTGTAAATAAAGTGTTAATTATGTTTTTTGTACAAACAACTCACTTGAAAGTTGAAAGTGGTAGTTGCATAGGCTGTCAATGGAGGGACAGAAAGCTCTCAGATTTCATTAAAAAAGAATCTTCATTTGTGTTCCGAAGATAAATGGAAGTTTTACGGGTTGGGAATGACATGAGGGTGCGTAATTAATGAAAAAGTGAAAATTCTGTTGTCATCTCATGTAATTCCAAACCTGTTAGACATTTTGTTCTGGCAAAACAGCAAAGAAGAGATTTTGAAGAATGTTGGTAAACAAACCAAAACGCTCAAAATATCTTCATTGATGTTATTATGAAGAAAGAATGTCATACAGGTTTGAAACAGCATGAAGGGGTGTACATAATGTGCAGTATACCTTAAACTCAGACGCGTAACACAGTCAGTAAAAATGTAAATCCACAAAAAATGTGTGCAGCTTTTTTCATCAGCATTAATGGCCTGTATTTTGCAGCACTTGGTAAACACCGATTTTAAATTACGCAGCACAGTGTTGTTGCTGTTAGCATGACGGGACGGGACAGAACGAACGGGCTAACTGAGGCTAACGGGGTTACATTGGCGTGAGAGCAAGGGTTGGCCATTACTCCAACACAGCTGAAACAGCAAGCATTGGAGCCAAGTGCTGAAACGTACACCCCTCCATCTCTCATTTCGCTCCTGTTCTCTCTTTCTTACTTCAGCCTTTTGATCTGATTTCTTGCCAATTCTTTCTGTCTTTCTCCCTAACTGTAGATGGGCCAAGCACTGCAGGTACGTAGGCCCTGTTGGATTCATTAGTATTCTGACTGGGGCTCTATGGTGGCCCCTAGAACTGTTTGGAGGAAAGTTGAGAAATCTGGCACACTGATTGGGGTGGGACTACATAGTCATCAGACCAACTTTAGAGCCTCACAGTCAAACCGTCAGCTACATATTTATATAGAAAAATAGCAAGATTATGTCAAGATCCCACTTCATGCCCTCTTCATATGTATCAGTAGATGCAGAGTCCAATAACTTCTCATTTGTCATGGACAGCCTTTTTACTTGTCAGCTATTTTGAATTTATTGAAAACTATGTTTTTCTTCATTCAGTTTGGCTCCAAAAATCTAAGGGCCATGTCTGACAAAAATGATTGATTACAGGGCACACCGGGTAAAAAGCGCATTTGACTTTATTCTTCTTAAACCACTATAGCTTGCACAAAAATTCACCTCAGCACTTTTCTTAACAACTGCGTTTGACTATGCATGTGGAAATTTAGCCTGTCCTTGACACCATCGTGGACAGCAACGCAAAGTTGATTCTGTGATAATTTCTGATATTTAATGTTTTTTTTTAAAAATGCTGTAAATTTATGTTGCAAATGAGAAGCAATACAATTATTGACTATATTTTGAGACAAAAGTCTTGTAAATGTTTTTCAGTTTTGTTCAAGGAAATTAAAGCAACAGTTATTCAATAACGGAAGAATATCCTGTTGGTTCTAAAGGCGCAATAATTAACATGATAATAAATAGCTGGCTGACTTTTTCCATTTGTTGACACAACATGGTTAGGTTCAGATGGTAAATATCATTCATTAAGTTTGTTGTCCACCTTAGTGATAATCATCACATTTAAAAATATGCTATTGAGCCTTTAACCCCGTGTGTGTGATTAAAAATGCTCACCTTGCCACCTCACACGAAAAATGTAAACACAACAACCCACTTTAATGATTTATTTCCACACCAAATCGGTTTCTCCATCAATGTTCAATAAAAATAAAAAAATCTGCAATCATACACTATGGGAGTAGTGAAAAGCTGATTTTCCGTAAGGTGTGCCTTTAGACCAGTTGTACCCTATATGTTCAGAATTATTTGCTGATAATAAGTTAACAAATTTGACATTTCGTAATGCTTTCGGCAACTGAAGCAAAACTTCCTTACTTTATTGCCAACAAAGTAGTTTGTTTACAACGATATCTAATGGTCCAAACTTTTCAAATATTTATTTATGCTTCTAACTTTGTAATTTAGCTGACATTTGAGTACAGTTCTATATAGATGGTGTGCCTAGGGTGCATGGCCTTAGTAATTGCTGCTTGCAGCTGTATTTCTCGTTATTCTGCTAACTTACTTGCTGCTGTCTCTTTCTCTCATGGGGCACTAGAGTTCTATGGCAGTACAGCTGTGGTTCTTGTCTAGGGCCATCTGCACACATTGTCTCCTTCGCTCTTGAGGCTCAGTATGGCCGATCTCCACTATGTTTTAATGGAAGATTGCTGGCTGGCCTCTTCTCATCACAGGAGATGCAGGCAGGAGTATGGAGAGCCGGGAAATATGCCAGAGTGGGAGGAGGGACGGAGGGAAAAAAAATCCCCTCTTTCTCCTTCCAATGTGACACACTTAGTGTGCGTGTCTTTGAGTGTTTGTGTGTGTTTACTCATGTGAATATGCACACTTCTCTCAGATGGAGCTCTGAAAGCAATTGTGCGCTTGGAACAACAAGGCCCAGTCGGTCAATCCGATCGGGCCATGGGATATTTTGTTTGTAGAGGTGTATAAAATATTACCCTTATGATAATGTTTTATTTTTATGAGTTGGATTTAATTGATTAATTAAACAGTTTTTTCCCCCCTATTTGTTTCTCTCATAAAGAGCTCTTCTTATCCCACACACATGCTAATACGTGAATGTTTTACGCATCTTTTCCATGATCTGCCTTGAGCAAGGATTTTGTGAATCTTAACCACTACATGTTTTCTTCTGGGGATTACATTCAATGTTTATATTATTCAAATGCTATACGTACACACTCCTACAGTCCATCTTGAGGGCAGCAGGCAGCACTTTTCTTTCTTCTTTTTGTTTTGCTCTTCTACTTTGCAAGTCTTTCTGAAGTGCTTGTTACAGAGCTTTTAAAAAGGCTGTTGTTCGTTTATAGTCTATGTTTGAGTTTTAAGAGACTTTTTAGACTTCTATTGACTTAGTGCATTAAAAGACACATTAAAATGTGGTGCTTGTATTTAAAAAACAGGATGCCTGATACACTACTAAAAAAAAAGTAACTTTGTGCAATATTATTATAATTTAAAATAATTTTCTATTTTAATATATATATAATATATATTAATATATGTAATGGCAACATCATTACTTCAGTCTTCAGTGTCATGATCCTACAGAAATCAATCTAATTTGCTGTTTTGGTGCTAAAGAAACATTTCTTATTATTATCAATGTTAAAAATAGATGTGTTTAATATTTTTGTGGAAACCGATACTTTTTTCAGGATTCTTTGATAAATAGAACATTTCAACATTTCAAAGGACAGCATATGTTGAAATAGAAATTTGGCACATTGTAAATTTATTTACTGTCACTTTCGATCAATTTAAGCCACTTTTTAACATTTTAGATCACCATCTTTCAAAGGGATATTGAAAGATTATTGTAAATATTTAATCCCTTAATCACTATATCTCTATCACTATATCTTTCTTGACATATCTCTATACTATTGGTTCCAGCGCTCTTAACGCTGGAATGAGATGTTGTGTGCATGTGACCAATAGTTTTTATTGTGGAAAATCGATTCCAATTCTGGAAATGGATACTTGTTATAAAATACAAATTTAGATTTGGCTTATTGATTCCTGTGTGCACATTGAAGACAAAAATGAGTGAGACAAAAAAAGAGAACTCAATTTGGCACTCGTGTGCTGTTTTTGTGCTGGGTACATCCAAGCGCGCACAAAAAGACTCCCCTCATTTAGTTCACTAATACTGAATTGAGTTCTCTCAAGAACTCAAAGAAAACTCATGTCTAACCGTATATTGGATAGTTCTTAAAGTGACAGCAGACTAATAACCCTGCTGCTGTCTCTGTCATTACTGTTAAACAAAGAAAAAAAGTACAATTTTGTTCATGGTATTCAGCTGCAACAGAATGTTTTGCAAAAAGACAGAACAAATATGTTTGATATCTAAATGTTTGACTTTTCATCTCATCCGATTATTATAAGTATTATAGATTCATAATGTCAATGTTTATTTTCTTGCTTAAATGGTTGCCTAAATTACATTTATCAAAGAAACCAAAACCATTTTCAGTTACTGAGCAAAAATAAAAAAAGTAGCCTACTTCAGAAAGCTTGCATGGCAGACCCACGTGACTCTGTTGCCATCTGAACATTTTGCTTGCTGCTTACACAGTGAATAGAAACATTTGCTGAGGTTATCAAAGACTCAGACAGAACAAGGAGATTCGCTGCGCTGAGGAAACCAGAGGAAGAGCGAGGGAGACGGGGGAGGCCGCTATCAGAAATAAATAAGCTGCGGTGGAGGAAGGGTTTATCACAGTTCCTGTGCGGTACAAACAGGTGTGTCTGTATGTGTGTGTGTTTGATTCTAAGTGTAAAAAATTCAGGATGAGAAGAACAAGGGCTGTGTGTTGGGGGTTGAGGGGATGTATAGAGTTAAAGAGGCTGTGCCCTTCCCACCTGTAGCCTGTCAGCTGTTGCCTGTTGAAACATCAGCTGTTTCTGAGAAGCGTGTGTGTGTGTGTTTTTGAGAGAATAAGTTCATTTGAGTGTTCAGCAGGATGGCAGAAACTGTGTGTGTGGGCCACTTCTCTCATGTTAAATACTTTTTGAGAAATTGTTTTTATTTTTTTTAACACCTGAGCGTTGCCCCATCACTCCTCACCCTCCAAAACATTGTAGAAAGAAGAGATCACCTCTTACTGATGACTGATGACTCTTTGTAATGGCCCAGACGTCTCATGTCCTTGACTGGTTTATACTATGATCTGTCCAGCACGTGGAAAGCTGCAATAATACCAGCTAGGCATGCGTGATGTATTGAGTTATCAGCCGGTATTAGATCATTTTTACATTTATTGATAAGAGTCGATGTTGTCGATTTAATTGTTCATGCTCATTTCCTCTATTTTTGCAGTTATACATTTGCAATCATTAATGCTTACTTGAAACTATTTTTTAAAATGCTAATAATGTAATAACACTTTTAAATATAATCATTAGCAAATCTCAAAATCCATATTGTACATAACATGTTGTGATAACTAGATGCAGTTGTAGAGATTGATTTGAGGTTGATTTTTCTGTTAACGTTTAATAAATTTGGACAAAATAGTATAATTTTGGTAACACGTTACAGTAAGGATTCATTTGTTAACATTAGTCTATAGTTAGTATGAACTAACAAAGAAAAATAATTCTAAAGAGTTTATTACATTTTTAAAATCAAAAGTGGCATCTGTTAATATCATTTAATGGACCTGAGCTAAAACGAACTAACAATGATCAGTTGTATTTTTATTACATATTATTATTAAATATTAATTAACAAAGATAATAAATAAATAGTACTGTAAGATATGTGTTGTAGGCCACTAAGTAACTAATAGGACCTTATTGTGAAGTGTTACCAGAATTGTAATATTATCAACCGTAATATAGAATAATAATTTTAAACATAATTATCAGCATATCACTTCAGACAGAATTTTAATATTGTTGCTAATATGAGTAATTATAGAACCATAGACCGTAAAACGGGCAAATAAAAATGGTTCAACTTTAAAGATGTTAATTGGGATTGCACATTTACACCTTCATTTAAAGTGTCTCAGGCCACCTCCAAATTTCATTGATCAGATCACAGAAAATGGGTGTTAATACGAGGTGTGATTGGGGCCATAGAGAATTGTGGATGGGATCTTTTGATTTGAGCTACTAAGAAAACACCTAGCAACTCTTTTGTAACTTGCTACAAATCCCTTAGCACCTGAAAAACAATGGCTTGACAACATTCTAGGATTCTGTTGGTGAGTTTTTTTTTATTTATTTTTTTATTTTTTACAGAAATTGGCTTTATAATGCATTTTTACGGCAAAATGTTGTCTATTCCTTCACGTTTCAGATGTTCATTTACTGTGAAAATCTTGGCCAAACTCTGTTTAGCTTTACTGATTTGGAATAATGGTTTGGCATGAATTTTGGCTTGTGCCTGTTCAAGAGTTGTTTGAAGGGTCAGAGGAAATGATTTCATATTGTGGCAACGTCTTTTCGAGTGGCAGCTGAAGGGGCTTAGGCAAAGACAAGCAGGTTGCGTTGTCTGTTAGGACTCATCTGGCTTCTCTTGAACTTTCCCCTTTAGCTGTAACCGTCTGTCTAGGCTGGGAGATAACATGTTTCTTTAAATTACAGAGCGCTTAGAGATGACAAAAGGATGGAAGATTCTTTTCAGCACATTGCTCGTATACCAGGGCATGAGAACATAGTGCATTTTATTTCTCAGATGGATCAGTTGGATAATTTGTCACTGAAATGTTAAAAGTATGTCTAGATGAAGATTGTAACATTGACATTTGTGTGCAGTCCTCAACTCAAGTAATTTGAATCGGACAGGCCTTGTACTGTTATTTGGTCTGGTTGGTTAAAAGGCCACAAGTGCGCAGCTGTTCCTGGTATGGGAATCTTTTTATGACAGTGCGTTTTTGTGAAAGGGGATATGGAAAGACTTGATGGAGTAACTGACTTTTTTTTCATCCCAGACCTCATACGGAACTAAAAATTCCCTGAAAATCACCCTTCGTTCCTGATTTTATGTTAATACAGTTGGAGTTGTATGATGATTCACAAATAGGGGAAACGAAACACTATGTGCTCATATCCTGTGTTAAATCTTCTTTGGTTCATATTCTGGAGCATTTAAAATGAGTTTACAATGGAGTTGTTCCATGAGAGAATTAATGAACTATTTAAAAAGAGTTAAAGGTTTATTAAAAATAAACAGTTCAATAAATGCCCTGCCAACATTTTACTTGCCCCATTACAAAAGAATGAAACATTTTTATTTTTAAATGTCTTACATTTTTCTTAGAATTTGCATTTTGCAACATGTTGCAAATCATACAACTATAATTTATCTCCAAAAATTCATTAATTGCCTTTTTTGCTGCAAAACTATGGCATTCTCAGACTGATCTCATGAAATAGCGTATGTATGACACGCCAATTCGTATTTCCATTTTTGGCGTGCTATCAACTCGCATAATCGCTTTTCAGCGTGTTTATCAACGCCATTGACTTAACGTTACATTACTATATATAAATATATGACCTACCCCAACGACGTCCCTAAACCTACCCGTCACTTGGGTTATTAGCATTTATGACTCTTCCCCTACCATCCTAGGGAAAAAAATATCGCTCCCCAGATGTAGATATTCATTTAGCTTAGTTTCGCTCGGAAATTTAACGGCGTACACATACACGCGGCGTGGACATACACGCGGCGTGGACATACACGCGGCGTACACATACACGCGGCGTGGACATACACGCGGATAGCTGAAAATGCGTATAGATAACACGCCACTTGATTTGAAAGTGGCGTGTATGTTTACGCAAAGTCATGATGTCATGTTGGGCATTCTATATGAAAAAAAGTACTGATTGGTTTGCACTTTTAAAGTTTAGCAATTTCGACAAAACCTCATCTACAGGATGTTAGCCAGCTAGTTAACATTAGCCGATGCTACGTGCACTTTGCTGTAATAGACGTTGTTGAGGACACTGTCCCCAGTATTCAGATTAAAGTGTTTCTACATTGTTGTGATGTTTAGTGTTTTTACATTTGATCTCAAGACTGAATATGCGTTTCTTGCTCTAAAGAGAGGAACAAGGAAACCGGATCTTAGCAGACTGATGACCAGTCAATGGTTTTTGTTGTTTTAGCAATTGTGTTCTCTTGATTTTGGCTTGGGTGTGTTACGTTTAAGATGTTTGTATATTTTCTCTTACTAATGGCAGATTTCCAGCTTGATATAGCATAGGGAGGGTTTAATTCCCCCCCCCCTCTCTTATCCAAAACATTTATCCATATAAGTTACTCTTTGTGGGAAACCACAGTGTCCAGACCTCCCTCTCAACCATTAACATTCTCAGTGCCAGAGCGTGATTTGTGCCCAAAATGTTTTTGTCCCTCCCATTGGAAACTCATTGACATTGCAGTTTTACAAACCCATGACCTTTGCATTCCCACACCCCCCTGAAAACCCTTCTGAGATTTTGAGGTCAGGAAAGGGCGAATCTTCAGTTTGTTTTTTTCTTGGGGAAACCGTTATTGTTCTCTCAAAAAGACAGTAGGCTTAAAACCAAAACCCTAATTACGTGTAAAGTTTTCCGTACTAAATGTAGAGCTACCGTTCAGGATTTTTTGGAAAAAGCTCCAGCGGGGGCTATCGCCTGCAGTAGCTTTGGACCCAAAAAGTTTAATTTCCTACAGCTGTGACAGCATAGATGTCGCAAGGGGGTGTCTGAACAAAAGGTGTGTAGGCAGCTGCCACGACATTTAACACACACATGTACAGGCAGGAGAACAGAGGATCTGACATACTGACAAGCGTCCCAATCCTGACACCCATCCACCCTCTCAATTACATCCAAAGACACTGATGGATTGAAGGCAGTTGCTAAAGGCATATTAGGGCAAAGGGTGAGGGTGGGGGGGTCTGAGAGGAGGGCTGGGGTCTGAGCTCTCGGCATTAGAAGCTCATTGCTGAACTGGTCTCCACTGTCAGCCAGGCACAGGTCACGGGACGAGCAATGCTGTAGTCCACTTGGATTGTATTTGTTGCTTGATTAGGTCAATGCAGAGCAACTTTGGGCACATGAGACTGTGAGGATCAAATCTTGAGGCTTTTTGCTTATCTCTACATATAAGAGGTAAGAAGGAGCTTAATGTGATACCAATAACGCTACTTCAAGGTTGTGTGATGTGAAGATTACTTTAATATAGTTTCATACTTGAACGCTTTAGTTCTGTGTCGCATTCATTTTTTTTTTTTTCGGAAACCGGAGCAGTAATGTCCTGAAATAATTTACTAGGTTGTTTTTCAGATTTGTATATTCCGTAAACGTCACTAAGAGATCAGGTTGACTTGAACAATGTATTGCCTTCAGGGTATTTCCGAGCGTTGAAGAGTGGTGTGGTGTGACAGGACCATGTGCTGTACTGCATGACAGCTTCACTCTACACGCAGAGCAGTTCACATCTCTGTCTGCCTCTCTCAATCTCTTTCTGTTGCTTTTAGTGCATTGCTTCCTTTCAGGTGTGTTTGAATAGGAATTCAGTTGCATTTTATTCATGATTTCTCATCTTAGTTTAATATAAAAACAAATACACTCCTGTAAAAAAGTTTGGGGTCAGTCAGTACCCTTAAAAAAAAAGAAAAAGGTTCAGCAAGGAGCCGAGACATTAAATTGTTCGAAAGTGACTCTAAATACTTTTTTTATAACGACATAGAAACATTATTTATAATTTTTTACCTTTTCTCACATTTAACTAGTTATTGTTTCTTTTAATAATCTGTAAATCACATAATTTGGTTGGTCTCCTAAAGAATCCAACAACATTATTTACTGGGAAAGGGGGATAATAATTGAACTTTTCAAATAAAAGCATTTTACGATGAGACTTGTATAGACAAACCCAAAGGTGATCTCGTATGTAAATATTAACAGGAAAGAATGCATGTATGTTTATAGTTGCGAGTGTTGTGGCGTATCAGACTATTGTCTCATTTTCCGGCATAACTTCTCTTTCACTCTTGAGCTTTTCCACAGAAACAAGAATAACATAGATCTTTTCCTTGTCTAGCATGTCTTCTGTTGTGATTTTGATATATTACTGAACCAACAAGCTTATTGTTTGTTTGAAAACAAAAAAAACTTTTGTTTTGTTGTGTAACCAACCGCTTGCATGACATGGTCATGACGAACCGCTGGCAACACACCCTGCTTTCCAATTGTCACATTGATGTCACATTGATGTCATCAACGCTAGGCTGCAAGGGAAGGTGTGTGCGTCTTCAAGACCTTTAGTGGCGTATGGGGGTCATGGTGGGTGAGAAGGGTAAGGATTTACCTGACCTGAGAAAAGCATGTTAGCCTGCATGTCGGTATTTGGAGACTCATGCAGAGTTTTGTAGCAAGATGTACTCGGGTCTGTTCGGCTGTGTGGCAGAACTGTAAACTGACAAGTTTGACCACATTGTCCACACTGATGATGGAAACGATAAGCTGGTGTAAACAACAGACTATAGTACTGAAGACAACACACCAGACAAATGTGTTACTTCTGTCATCAAGTATTTAGTTTGTCAAATGAATCTGACTGACTGACACCAACATAAAAAAAACACATTTTAGGGCTGAAAGTGGTAATCTAGCATTGTAGTTTGCTTTCAGAGTTGACAGGACGACAGCAGCGGTGTGATTCACAAGACCACGGATCCATTACACCCCTCCCCCTGAAATGCTGTCCTTGCAGTGCTCTACCTACCGCCTCCCCCACCTTAGGGATTGGGTTACGCTTGTGGTTTGGCAGACATTACGCCACCCATCTCCTCGCTCCTGGAGAAGTTCCAGTGACGGCTCTCAGCATCGAACGCCACCGTATCATCAGTATACAGTGTGTACTGGACAAACGGCTGTGTTGAAAAACAGAAATCATGCGCTGCGGTCAGCAGCCGAGTAGCCATATTGGACAGGGTGAGTTCCTGCCGTGCGGGGAGGTTGAGTCAACAGGCTGGAAATATCCTGCAGTTGGTGCTGGCAGTACTATCCCAAGGTTGGAGTAAATCGCTGGAGGGTCTCACAGGGCTCCATTTTTTTTGCCCCAGTTTAGCCATGGCTAGTGTTTTGAACAGCACTCGGCTCAAAAAAACCCATTAGGGTGAGGGTGTCTCCTCAAAACACCTTTTCTCAGCTTGTTTTTTTTGTGAGTCATATCATAAGCTTGCTTTGATTTCCTCTGCTCCAATACAATTTGGGGAATTGAGCTTAAAATCAACATGAAACTGTAATTTAATTTCATAAGCGGTGCACCGATATTTACGTTTTGGCTGATAGTGATGCGTCGATAATTAGTTTAATTTTATGGCAGATAAATGGTCAGATTTTTGGCTGATAAATGGGCAATATTAAAATTCTATGCTATTTTGTCAAAATTAATTAAAAATAAAACACACACACAAAATTAAGTGAATTTGAAAAATGGATATTCATTTTGAGATTTGCTGAAGATTATATTTAATAGTGTTATCAAATTATTAGTGTTTTTAAAGATTAATTTGACTGAAACTGAACCTAATAACAGCTAATAACTGATATGGTACCAAAATATTGTCCATCCCTATCCCTCATGTGATTTATTGCCAATATTTTGATTGGCATCATCAGCTCCAATTTCTACTGACAACTTTGACAATGGATTGGAAATAATAAACATTTTTGTCAAATAAATTTACATTTCAGTAAGTTTGTGAAATTAAATTTTCACTAAATAAATAAATAAATATATATATATATATATATATATATATATATATATATATTGTAGTCCATTGGTTCTTTCCAGAAAGCGGTTGTTGAAATATTGGTCACCATTCTCATCCATTATACTTTACATTCTAGTGTCACAGCATATCAGGCGCACATTGGCGCACTTAGCTTTCTTCCTCAGTATGAAATTACTTTTATTGGCCATGGGACTGCTAAGATATTGCCGCCGGTGACAGAGCTGTGGTCATGGGGCATTTTGTGTAGCGCCAATGTACGGAAACTATAAATGGCCGAATTAAACAACTCCCTGTCCCAGTCGGTGACCTCCCGCTCTGTGCTGGGAAGGTGATGGATTTCTCAGCACAGCTTTGGACCTGGTCCAAGCCCAGTTCTGGCACGGTCTCTTATCTCCAAGCCCCAGGCCACTCTGCCTCTAGTTACAGGCAGGGATAACAAAACTGGACTCTCTCACACACACCCTGTAGAGGAGATATGCTTACACACGCATACGCGCTCACGCAGAATACCATATGCCCACACATGGACGAGGGCAGCGTGCGCTTATCCCAGCGGACCTCTGGTACTTCAGAGTCCTTGCAAGAATCAGTGCTGTCCAAACGTGTGGGTCTGAGTTGCTCGAAGATGGAGGATTAATCTATATAGTGAAAAGGTCACCAACTCATGACTTTTTTTCTCTCTCTTGGGTTCTTCTTCACTAGCAGCTTGTCTTTGTACGTGTTTACACCAACGTGTTTTTTCGCTTGTTTGCAGGCCTGTGTAAATGTTATTTTGCTTGTGTTGCACGCTGAAGCTTGGTTCCGCAGGATTTCCTCAGTGGTATGAGCAAAGCCGCAACTCAAAATAATAACACCTTCCCCTGTATGTGTGTGTGACAGCTGCATCTTACAACAACTCACCTTTGTCCGCTGAAAGCAGTGAGAAATTACTTCTGCTGACATGTGTGTGTGTGTGTGTGTGTGTGTGTGTGCACTCGTGTGCATAAATGTGTGTGTATATTTATTGTACATCAGTTTATTTTCATGAGCATGATTCATTTTCAAGATAAGACGTTTTTTGTGTCTGTTGCAGGGGGTTTCCCTAGTATTGAAAACAGAAAGGAACTGATCTTTTATCTGTAACCTTCTTTGTTTTTCTTTATTGTTTATTAGTGGTGGTTAATGTTCATATTTGGGGTACAAATCTGAACAAACCCCAAACCCTAAGTATTAAACTTTGCCGTCATGTAACCTATCCCACACCATTTGTGCTACAAACTTCAATGATACTTCAAATCGTGCAGCTTGAGTAGTGCTTTAATATTTCTCCACAATCAGACTTGTAATTTTCACCTAGCGGATGATAAACCGCATTAAAGTTCATGGACTTTTTTTGAAGGAGTAACCCATGCAAGTATCATTCTGGACTCTGAGTTGTAGCACATCCTAGCAACCGCATTGCAAGGTGTTAAAAACCACATAGGTCACCTTAACACTCTGGCATTGTGGCAGTAAGTGTTGCACAAGCAAACACCACTAATTTATCCTGAGATGTTAGGATGTTGTTTATTCAGTCGTACCATCAATTCCTTTTTGTCTTCACAAAATTTTATGCAGATTGTATTTTACATTTTTACAATAAAAAAACCTAATGCTGTGCATAGAATAAAACATTCTAATAATGTATTATTTATGTATTTTATGTATTTATTTATTTTAATAATTCCTTGGTGGTTTTATTTTATGTGTTTAAAATTTATTCCATTAAATTAGATATTTAATTAATGTATTAAGTTAACTTTTAAAGCAATACATTTCCCCCCTAGTTTTTCTGTGGACACCCTACTAGTACCCTTTAGTAGGCCCCTGGGCCCCAGTTTGAAAACCCCTTGATTAAAAAATAATAATTGATCAATTAACAGCATTATCAAACAGTACTTCATGAATTCTCTGCGTTTAGAGTCTGACTGTGAGGAACCGCAGTCTGAGGACACTTTCCAGGTCCCTCATGAAGCAACTGAGATCTGAGCTGGGAATCAGCCCCTCTCAGCGCTCACAGGGTGAAAGGTCAAACTCCGACTCTCATTGCAGATAAAGAAGTCTTTTCATGTGTCGGCCCTGCAGACCAAAACACACACGAACTCCGAGTTGCTTTGAAGTAAAGCCTGCACTGCTGATGGCCTACCACGGAAACCTTTCCTGTCGACACTTCCTCTCCATTTGGAGGCAAAAATCTCACGTAAACATGCGTGCACACACACACACACACACACACGTAAACATGCGCGCACACACACACACACACACCACTCAGTGTTTTACTGTGAAAGAAGTGATGAAGACATGAGCTAGTGCGTTCTGACCTTTTCTGTTGGAACAAATAAAAATGACAGTGAATATTATGTATTCCTGGATGTCTTTCTCAGTGTTTGTCATGAAATAAGAACACTGAAGTTCAAGGAACCATAGCTTTTGTTTCTTTAGTTTACATCTTTTTTATTATCTCTGATGAACGAGATAACAAAAGTCATTAATTTCCAGTGGAGCGTAGTACGGGAACTGCATGAAGTTACGTTCTCTTTCATAGGTTCTCTCAACGCTGCGGAAAGCGCAGTGGGATATTCTCTGAATGTGCCGATTGTCTGAAGCCTTATAGAATCACGCCAATTCATTGGCTGATGGCGTCCGCGCAATATGGCTCCGCCCCGACGCTCTTACGTCGCATCATACGTATTCGCGCGCGCGCCATCTGCTCCTCAGATTTCTCTGCCTTCAGAACGAAGCGGTCACGTTTGCCCTTCGCTCGTGATTTTTCTGAGCTACAATTACATCTAGGATTATTCTCGGCGCTTCTGCGACTGTTTAAGCGGAACTCTGTTTCTCCTTACGGTGAAGCTGCCATGGATTACAGACGCTGTACTCCGCCATGTGCTCGTTACATCGCTAACGACGACCCACACAGTAAGTGCGTTAAATGTTTGGGTTTTTCACATGCGCGTGAGGCAGTTATAGGATCATCTAAATGCAAATTCTGTGAAAATTTGTTGCTCAAAACCCTCAAATTGCGGCTCGCGGTCTTTGAGAGGGAATCATTCGTCTCCCCCTGTCGCGCTCCCGAGGCCTCTCGAGGATCCGCGACCTGGGGTTCGGATGTAGAGCTTGAGGATGCGGAGTTCGAGCAGACGAGCCCCGCTCTTTCTCTCCCTCCCTCCCCTCGGCATGCGCGAGGCATGCCAGTCGAATTTTCACACGATTATTTGCGCCCCAGCCCGGGAGCACGCGACGCGGTTTCTTTCGGGCTGGAGGATATACTTTTTACCGAGGCTTCCGACTCCGAGGATTTCGGGCCTACTCTCGCCGACGAGGTTATTCCGCCGAGCGGCCAGGAAGCGCGGCCTACTGCGGCCTACGCGGAGCTCGTTGACGTGCTTTCGCGCGCTACGGAGAAGCTCACTATTGATTGGCCCGACGAGCCACGTGAGTCTCAGTCGTCGAAACTCGACGAAAGGCTTCTCAGTGGCCCTAATTCTAGGCCTCAACGGAGGAAGCTGCCATTTTTCAGTGATCTGCATCATGAGATCTCCAGATCCTGGAAGCAGCCTTTCTCTTCGCGCCTCACTAATGCGGCTGCTGCTGATTTCACCAACCTGGTAGGTTCTGTGGAACAGGGCTATTCCGCCATTCCGGCGATTGAGGAAACTTTAGCCGACCATCTTGCTCCGTCGTCTGCGCCGTCCTGGAAGTCGCGCCCCCTTCTCCCTTCTAAAGCATGTAGGACTACTTCCTCTCTCATTGGGAAATCCTACATGGCGGCTGGCCAGGCAGGCATGACCCTGCACACTATGGCCATTCTTCAGGCCTACCAGGCGGACGTCCTGAAGGAAATGGACGAGGGCGACGGTGTGACCCCTGAAGCGGTCAAGGAGCTTCGTAAGGCTACAGATTTAGCCTTAAGAGCCACCAAGCATACCGCACGTGCTATAGGTCGCTCTATGGCTGGTTCTGTTGCGGTGGAGCGCCACTTGTGGCTTAATCTCACGGAGATCCGTGATAAAGAGAAGGTTTTCCTCTTGGACGCCCCCATTTCTCAAACAGGTTTGTTTGGTGAGGCGGTCAACACAGTGGTTGAGAAATTCCGCTCCTCCAAATCCCAATCGGCCGCGTTCAGACAGTTCATGCCCAGGAGGGCTAGGGAACCTTCTGCTCCCCCCCCGGTGCGACCCAGAGAACGTCCCTCTCATAGACCGGAGTTCTCTTCCAGAAGAAGCGAACCAGGGCATCCCCCACCTGCCACGGTTTGGGGAGCCCGCGGTCGCCCGTTTCCCCGTCAACGGCCTCACAAGCGCCTCCAGTTGAAGCGGTCCGACAAACCGACTGCTCCGGCGGCGCAGAGCCGTTCCTGACCCTCCGGTCAGGAAAAGGAGAGCTCCTCTGGTTCCTCAGGGTTGGGTCAGACCGCGCAAGCGTTTCTGCCCACCCCCCAGCTCTCCTTTCCTTGCCCTGTCACCTTCGCCACTCAGAGTGTCTCGAAGTGCAGGCCATATTTCACCTTCTCTACTCAGTCTGGTGCGGGAGGAAGGAGACGCTTTCGGCTTTCTCCCCTCACCCCCCACGCTCTCTATAACTACCGGCCGCATCCTCGGAGACACTTTCCGTTTTCCTCCGAAGCAGGCGGACCTGGTCACCATGACCCCAATCTCGATGCCTCCCATCACGTGCCAGGACGCCGATGGCCCTCCTGCACAGTCAACCTCTTTACCCCAGGAGCGTCAACACGGCACCCTTACTCAGGTATGTCGTCTGCATTACAACATCCCTCCTCCTCTGTCACATTTCCTTCCAGAGTGGGAACGCTTACCAGGGGTATCGTCCTGGGTTCTTCGCACAATTCGGTTCGGCTACACTCTTCAGTTTTGTCGCAATCCCCCCTGTTTCAACGGGGTGTTTCCTACTGTAGTAGACAGCGCCGCTCAGGCTTCTGTACTGCAGCAGGAAATCTCTTCCCTCCTTCTCAAAGGAGCAATAGAGGAGATTACTCCAGGGGAAACCGAACGGGGCTTTTACAGCCGTTACTTCCTGGTCCCGAAGAAGGGCGGCGGTTTGCGTCCCATACTGGACCTCCGCCGGCTGAACTTCGCCCTTTACAAAGGGAAATTCAAGATGTTGACGCTGAAAGCTATCATATCTCAGATTCGGCCAGGGGATTGGTTCGTGACGATAGACCTAAAGGATGCTTATTTTCACATCCAGGTTGTACAGCGACACAGGCAATTCCTCAGGTTCGCCGTTGGAGAAAGGGCGTTCCAGTACAGGGTCCTTCCCTTCGGCCTATCTCTAGCTCCAAGGACATTCACAAAGTGCATGGATGCAGCTCTGGCCCCATTGCGGCTCCAGGGCATCTGTGTTCTAAATTACCTGGACGATTGGCTCATTTTAGCCCAATCCAGGGAGCTAGTGGCCCACCACAGAGACGTCGTTCTGAGTCATATCCAGTCTCTCGGTTTGAGGTTGAACTCGGAGAAGAGTGTTCTTGCTCCGGCTCAAAGCACCGTTTTCTTGGGGGTGAACATGGATTCCGTTCTCATGCAGGCCCGTTTGGCCCCTGCACGGATTTCCAGCTTGACGACATGCTTGGCTCGTTTTTCACTAGGCCATCATGTGTCTGTGGGCACCTGCCGCAGGATGCTGGGCCTTATGGCTGCGGCCTCCTCCGTGCTACCGCTGGGCCTACTCCACATGAGACCCTTCATGTGGTGGGTGAAACTCTCAGGGGTTCGACCCTCCGGGTCAACCCTTCGCCTACTGAAGGTATCGCGCAGTTGCTTTCAAGCCCTGTCAGTTTGGCGGGACCCTCTTTTTCTCCGGAAAGGGGTCAGCATGGGTGCGGTATCTCGTCGCCAGATGATTACGACGGATGCCTCTCTCACCGGCTGGGGAGCGGTTTTCGAGGGCAGACCAGCGTGTGGGGTCTGGACCGGAGAGGCTCTCTCCTGGCACATAAACTGCCTGGAGTTAAGGGCCGTTTTTCTGGCTCTGCTTCATTTCCTCCCTCTTCTGGAGGGTCACCATGTCATTGTCAGAACGGACAATATGGCAGTGGTGTCTCATGTGAACCGGCAGGGAGGTTCTCGGTCGCGCACCCTAGACAGGCATGCGCGTCACCTTCTCCTGTGGTCTCAGAGCAGATTCCTATCTCTAAGAGCGGTTCATGTCCCAGGGGTTCTGAACCTCGCAGCAGATTTTCTGTCGAGACAGAAACTCCGATCGGGAGAATGGATGTTGAACCGCCAGACGATGGCTCTAATCTGGAAGGTTTTTGGAGAGGCGGAGGTGGACCTCTTTGCATCTCAAGAGTCATCCCAATGCCCTCTTTGGTTCTCCCTGAGTCCCCCGGCCCCATTGGGGATAGATGCGTTCGCTTACCCTTGGCCAACGCAGAAACTCTATGCCTTCCCGCCCATCAAACTGATCCCGGCGGTCTTGGCCAGGGTGAGAGAGAGCGGAGTCCGCCTCCTCCTGGTAGCTCCGTTCTGGCCATCTCAGCCATGGTTTTCGGAGCTAGTTCCTCTACTGGAGTCTCCCCCCTGGAGGATCCCGGTCAGGGAAGATCTGCTGTCCCAGCTACAGGGCAGGATATGGCATCCTCGCCCAGACATGTGGAAGCTGTATGTTTGGCCGATCAGAGGCCGTTGGCATTAAGCTCTGGTCTCCCAACTGACGTTCAGGAGACTATTGCGAGTGCTAGAGCTCCTTCTACAAGGAGATTATATTCTTCCAAATGGAAGGTTTTTGAGACTTGGTGTTTAGCACATGATAGGAGCCCAGTTAACTGCCCTGCTGGTTCAGTACTGGAATTCCTGCAGGAGAAGTTTGCGGCTGGAGCAGCCGCTACCACTCTCAGAGTTTATGTCGCGGCTATTGCAGCGCATAGGGAATCGGATGGGATTCCCCTAGGCAAATTAAGGTTAGTTTCTGCCTTTATGCGTGGGGTGAAGCGCCTGAAACCGGCTCGCTCCCCTAGAGTCCCCTCATGGGATCTTTCTGTTGTCCTAGAGGGTTTGACGAAAGCCCCCTTTGAGCCCTTGGAGTCAGCTCCGGATAGGATTCTGACTCTTAAGGTTTCTCTTTTGTTAGCTTTGTCCTCATTAAAGCGGGTGGGAGACTTACAAGCTCTTTCTGTTAGCGAGTCCTGCTTGGACTTTGCCCCTGGCCTGGTCAAAGTTTCCTTGAGGCCGAGACCAGGGTATGTCCCCAAGGTTCTTTCCTCAAGTTTCCGCTCTCAGGTAGTTAACCTTAATGCTTTCCACTCTCCTCCATTTTCATCTGAGGAAGATAGGGAGCTTAACTTGCTCTGCCCAGTTCGTTCTCTTAAGATATATGTAGACCGCTCAGGTGGTTGGAGGAAATCTAACCAGCTTCTGGTTTGCTTCGGTGCTAGCCGCCGTGGGCTTGCTGCATCGAAGCAGAGGATTTCTCACTGGGTCACAGAGGCTATCTCGTTGGCTTATGGGGTGCAGGGCTTGCCCTCACCTCTTAACATTAGAGCACATTCCACCAGAAGTGTAGCATCTTCTCAAGCTCTTTTCAGAGGAGCACTTTTGGAGGATATTTGTGTTGCGGCAGGCTGGTCCTCTCCGCATACTTTTGTAAGGTTCTATAGCTTGGATCTTGACATGACCCCGGGTTCCCAGGTTCTTTCTGTTTGAACTCGTTTCGGTCGTTGTCTCTTTTATCTACCAGTTATAAAGCGCTCTAGCTTGGCGAGTTTGGTAGTCCGTTCCCACTGCGCTTTCCGCAGCGTTGAGAGAACCTATGAAAGAGAACGTCTCTGGTTACTTACGTAACCTATGTTCTCTGAATAGGGAACGAGACGCTGCGTTAGCGGCCAAGCTCCTCGCGCTGCTGACAGTTTCTTTTCGGCAGAGAAATCTGAGGAGCAGATGGCGCGCGCGCGAATACGTATGATGCGACGTAAGAGCGTCGGGGCGGAGCCATATTGCGCGGACGCCATCAGCCAATGAATTGGCGTGATTCTATAAGGCTTCAGACAATCGGCACATTCAGAGAATATCCCACTGCGCTTTCCGCAGCGTCTCGTTCCCTATTCAGAGAACATAGGTTACGTAAGTAACCAGAGACGTTACTTCGAATATGTTGAATTTTCAAGCCAGAGTTGAGCTTTGGTTGCGTTGAAATTTCAACTAGCAGCTAGATTGAATACGACCGCCAGACTGGATGTTATAGTAATAGTTTTATGATTATTGCAAATTTTCTTTAGGCTAATTTGCTCTAATAAACCCATTGTATGTTTTTCTTTCAGTTCAACTTATTGGCGGTCATGTATTTGTGGATATGGATTCTTTATTCGTTCATTTTAACATGATTTAACGTGATTTTGTGAAGGGTAATGGCTGCTTCGCCATTTTGAAAGTTCTGTGCGATTGCCACTAGGTGTCAAAAAGCATCAATATCGGAGATGTAGATGAATATACAGTTAATAGGTGTTTTTTAACAATGAAGTGTATGATTCCTGTACACGTCTTCCTTTTAACAAACATTCCTTGTGCTTTTTCTGTGCAGCCATCCACCTTGCCATTGTTCAAATGCCATAACTATGCCGTTATGGGGCAAAATAAATCAGTAATTTTTGTTGTTGTTTTATTCAGTTTACTTGCAATTGTAATGGTGATATTAATTTCCTGTCTGTTACTCAGACATAATAAATAGCCCAGGAGACTTTGCTACTTTTGCGCTCTCACGGTGCCATCGGCCAATCAGAATTGTTATGATGTAATTTTAACATGTTAAATGGCTTGAACAAATGGCAAACCTTTAAAAGTGTTTACTTTACCAGAAGGAATTTGTTTGGCAGGAACAAGGTTGAAGAGCTTTCCCAGTTGCTCTTTTTGCAGTTTTTAAAGTAGGCCTACTTCTTCTGAACTGTAACTCTGGACTACACTTATTCAAGAGGCCTAAAATTGACATTAAGTCTAGACTGAAGGGTAAAATGTGGGCTTTGTGCTGATCTTTATTTGCATGGAAGGTGGCAAGGAAATGACAACTCCTATTTCAAGTTGTTCAAACTCAAATTGCGCACTTAAGATTGTCTCTGAGCCTGTGCACTCTGACCCCGAAAATGGGAAATGAGGAAGTTTGCAGGCCTTCCTGATCAGGGAGTCTGCTTGTGTCAGCAGTCATGTGTTGATGTGTGAGCGTGAGTGTGTACAGTCTCGATGTATATATAGAATTCTGTTTTAAGCCCTGGGTTGTTTTTTAATCGAAGGCAGAGATAATAATAGCATGTTTTAAAATTATCTTGCCCCATATGACAATTCTTAGGCAGCAGTAAATTTATTCATGCAGCCATTCATTCATACACGCACACAAACAAACTTGTGCCGTCACGCTTCAAGGCATCTGTTCTCGCGTTTTTTTTATTTTTTATTATTATTATTATTATAAAGTGAAACATGACCTTAACCTTCAAACGCAGCTAAAATACCCATGTTGACTAAACGGCTAAAAGGGTGAATTGTTTGCGAGAGAACAAAGAGAGCTGTTGGCTGAAACACTCAAGCACAGAGACACTTCAGCAGGTGTTTTTCTGCAAGTGAAGATGCTTTAGATCTGTAAAGCGACATCAGCGTCAGCGGTTTGTGAACGAGAATACATAATCAGGCTCTATCAGGCTGCAGAAAGGGTTTTTGCCCAGCCATATGTGGATGTCATGCTATGTGTGGTTTGGGGGAAACCCAGCTATGGTGGAGTTGAGGTATGCCTATTCTGTCCAGGCAAATCTTTATAAGAGTTCCCATGTGATTTTAACAAAATCTGAGGTGTTCTCTGGTTAATATCTTTTTTCTACTATTTAATTAGTTCTGAAGTAGTGTTCAGCTAGAAATTACTCTTTGTGGGTCCAATCTCTATAAAATCAAGAAAAAAGAATGTAAATTTACTTACTAGACAGTGTGGGAATCCTAAGTTTGGAGGCTTGACAGCTGGAGGCTTGAAATTCACCCTTTGCTAAAATATGGGGGTGAGTGACAGAATAATAACAGACCACAGGAATATTTGACAGGCTCACCGGTTAAGGTTTTGTGTAAGAAATTGATTAAGAATAATAATCTTTAATCAAGACTTTGTATCATAAAATTACAAAAGCAGGCAGCAGAATGTGAGAACTTCTGCACTTTACTGGGCTGTTAATTTAGTACAATCAATTATATAAAATGTTGCAAATATTGTTATACATTACCATTAAAAGATTTGTGGTCAGTAAGATTGAAATTCATCATTTTATTCACCAAGAATACATTAAATTGAGCAAAAGTTACAGTAAAGAAATCTACAGTGTTGCAAAACTTTTTTTTCAGGATCCTTTGATAAAAATAAAAATCTATCATGTACTA
The DNA here is from genome assembly GCA_031834385.1 of Semotilus atromaculatus. Classification (NCBI taxonomy): domain Eukaryota; kingdom Metazoa; phylum Chordata; class Actinopteri; order Cypriniformes; family Leuciscidae; genus Semotilus; species Semotilus atromaculatus. The sequence goes on along the minus strand of JAULUF010000019.1, from coordinate 3,597,965 downwards.
CATAAAAATATTAGGTAGTACAAAGAACTGTTTTCAACATTGATAATAATAAGAAAGATTTAATTTTTGAGCACCAAATCAGCATATTAGAATGTTTTCTGAAGGATCATGTGACACAGAAGACTGAAATGATGACAGCTTTGCCATCGCAGGAATAAATTACATTTTAAAATATATTATATTAGAAAACAGTTTATTTTATTGTAATAACATTTCACAATATTACTATTTTTGAATAAAAAAAATATAGCCTTGGTGAGCATAAGAGACTTCTTTGAAAAACATTTAAAAATCTTACCAAATCCAAACTAGTGTATTTTAGCAAATATCAAATTGAAAGCTCTTTTTTTCTTTTGTACTAAAATTCTTCAATCTCATCATGAAAAAAGTTATGTAATTTCATACCCTAATACTTACATACCAGTTTTGTTTTTAAGTTCTGTTTCTCTTTTCTTTCACAGAATTCATCACAAGACCATCATCATCTTCATCATCAGATTTTTCCAGGGGGTTTGGATATCAGAACAGACACCTGTCGGATGACATGCACCCTGAGCAGACCATGATCTGAAGGCCCTACCAGGAGGCCACACACTTTCTTTCTTCCTTCCCTCCTTCCTTTTTTTTATCGGTGGAGGAAGACGGGTGAGCCCAGCTGCCTCAGACAGGTGGCATACGGAGAGAGAGAGAGAGACTCTCTCACACACACACACATCTTCATACATAGAGGCGACTAGTCGCTATTTGTGCTCCTGTAACTGCCTCAAGAAATTTTGACCTCTGACCTCACCACACCCCCAACCTTGCCCCCACCCCTGTTCGGCCAATCACAGCAGCCATGGGGAGGAAAAAGATCCAGATTCAGCGAATTACAGATGAGCGTAACAGACAGGTGAGTGGACAGCCTGGGTGTCTGCAGTGACAATGTTTTTAGTTCAACATAGCAGAATTCCTTTCAGTTTTGATTATGTAAGTGAAAAGAATTAATTTCAGGAGCTTTCTCTAAATAAAACTCACCAAATATAAACAGGAGAGCCTGGAAGTGATTATTGGCATTTGAACTGAAATCATTCTTATTGGTTATGACTCTTATGAGATTTCTTAAGTTTAATCTGTAGTTTAGATATCTTGTGCAAGGTAATCAATGTGAGGCAAAATCAAATCTTGCTCCTCCAAAGCTTAAAAATAATTTTCATTGATTTGTAATTAAGGTGTATTTATTTAAATTTTTTCTTGTTAAACACTTTCTCCTGTACCATTTTAATGGGCAGAGACAAGTACAAGTTAACTTCCCTTTGGGGGCTTTTTAAAACATTGTTGCGGTTTTTCAATTTCATTGAGATTTAGTCTTAGGTTTAGTATTTTGTATTATTAGCGGAAAATTAATTAGAATCGGATGATATTGGATATTAAGCAAATTAAATATCTATTTTTCATATGGTACATTATAATGTAATTCCTAAATACACTTGTTGCCAGGACAGGATGGGTACATAAGAAGTATGAATATTTTTTAAATATCTATAATTTAGCTATTTTGTTGTGTTGTTGTTGGTAATGTGTTCCCGCTGGCTCATCTTCTGCTCTCTTTGCTCCCTGTGGTAAAATAGGAAAGTCTGGCATATAAAACCAGTTAAATCACAAACTTCATAACAGTATCATTTTTTTAAGTAATTTACTGTTTAGATAACTCACCAGTGTGTAGTACTTCCCTCCATGTTTTAAATATTAGAAAGATGGCTGTGAATGTGTTGTAAATGTTTTTTTGGCCACAGTTGTGCTGATAGGTGTAGTCACTCTGACCGGACCAGGTGTGCACACTCAACCTTAGCCTGCTTCGCTGTGTCAGCGCTCTCTGTCTCCCTCAGGTGTGCCTGACTAATCATATTTTGAACAAAGTTACAAAAAAAGTATTGCGGTTTGTCTGACCCAGATTAGGCCCCATTTTGTTTTTAATATCACTTTCAATTGAGATTTCTTTCAGAAAATTAAATGGCTTTGCACAGTTCATCCTTTGCACATCTCGGGTGATTAAAGAATTAAAGAGTGTGAGACGATAATGTGAACTACAGTTTTTACTGCAATAAATTGTGCCTTTTAATTACCAAACTCTTGGATTGAGGCAAGTATAGGAGAGGTGTAGAAGAACAGAGGGTATCCAGAATTGACAGACGGCAGCAGGTGAGAGAGTGAGATTGAGTCTGTGTGTGTGGTAAAGGTCACTAGGTAAGCATTCGGCCCTGAGGTTAATTGGATCGAGAGAGGAGCGGAAAGAAGTCAGGTCGCTGCGTCTCAACATTCTTCACAATAATAAAGTTGTGTTCTCCTGTTGCCAATGGTTACCTGCGAATTCTATTTTTGAAGGCAATTATGTTGCTGGTGTTTATCCTGGTGCTGGTGTGGAGAGAGGGAACATCAGCTCCCTGATTGTTGAGGTGGAGGAGATTCTTTCAGCTAATGGAAAAGGGCTTTTATTTACAGAGATGCAATCACGGTCTGCTTACACTGTCAAGCTCTTAAGGTTAAGGAGTCTTGGATTTGAACAGGAAAAACTTTTGGTAGCAGGGAGCAAAAAATGGTTGAAAGCTTCCCGGTCGGTTCGGAGAGAGAAGAATTGGCTGATCTCATCTCAACTTCAGTGCACTGCAAAAATGTCATTATTTATTCACCCTCTTGTGGTTTTAAACCCGACTTACTTTCTTCTGTGGAATACTAAAGGAGATGTTTTGAAGAATGTAGTTGGTCTTGTAGTTGGTTCATCTTTACCTAGCTATCACAATGAATTGGGACTGGAGAAAAACACCATAGACGTATCATAAAAGTAGTCATTTCAACTTTGGACTGCGGTCTGAAGTTATATGATAACTTTGTGTGAGAAACAGACCAAATTTGAAGTCATTATTTCTATCTTCCCCAACAGAGCTGTTGTCCTTTGCCAACGGATCATTAAGTCAGTGAAGTGAACTCTAGAACTAGAGCAGTCTGAAGCCCAAAGTAAACTTTGTTTTTTCTTAATGCTCGCTAGGGAATGTGTACAGAGTGTGTGGCGTAAATTTCATCTTCAGCGTATTACACTCACAGCACGATTTTTTTTTAACCGCGCTCGGCTCAAACATGCTCGTTGAATTTGTTTTGCACTTCTTAGTTTGTCCACAAGGTAGCAACACTGGCCTGGTCTTGTTGTTCCACAGTCGAAGATCGTAACAACGAGCCTGGGTTGACGAGCACTAGTACCCACGACTAGTTTATTATCAGTCATAATTTCTGGAGAGAAATAGAACAGACACTGGGCAAGGATGAAACTTGCTATTGCGCATGTGTGAGGCACATGTGTTCGTGCATACTTTTAAATGGAGTATACTTTGAAAGGCTATGCGTTCGACTGTATGCATAAGCGTTCATATTAAAACTGAAATATACTTTGGGCCTGATTCGTGGACAAATCATTCAAAACCAACTGATTTATTCAAAAGATCCAAATCAACATTGGACATATTCCTATAGTCTGTTCCTGACAGGAATATCTTTGAAGTATTATGTGACTTTAGAAGACCACATTTATGATAATTTATAAAGCTCTGATCCTCATTTATTGTAATTGGATATAAAAGTCAATTGGGTGATGGAATGACATGAAGGTTTGTATGGGAAGGCTATGCCTCTAATCTTCGATAGTATCTTCTGTTTTGTTTCCTGATAACAATATCTAAACACCAGAGAAATACAATTGCATAAGATGTAGTTTTCAGTTGTCATCCTTCATCTCAATCATCTTTTTCTCCTTGTCTAACCTCGCCTCTCTCTCTCTCTCTCTCTCTCTCTCTCTCTCTCTCTCTCTCTCTTTCTCTATCTCTATCTCTATCTCTATCTCTATCTCTATCTCTATCTCTATCTCTATCTCTATCTCTATCTCTATCTCTATCTCTATCTCTCTCTCTCTCTCTCTCTCTCTCTCTCTCTCTCTCTCTCTCTCTCTCTCTCTCTCTCTCTCTCCACAGGTGACCTTCACCAAACGGAAGTTTGGTCTGATGAAGAAAGCCTATGAGCTCAGTGTGTTGTGTGACTGCGAGATTGCCCTCATTATTTTCAATCACTCAAACAAGCTCTTCCAATATGCCAGCACTGACATGGACAAAGTGCTCCTCAAATACACAGAGTACAATGAGCCGCACGAAAGCAGGACCAACGCAGACATCATCGAGGTAACACAGACATACAAGCCCACCAACAATCCTCCCTCTTTTAGGTGGCCTTCATCCTTTATTTGTTTGCTCCTCTACTCTTCTTTCCTTCCTTCCTGTCTTTGGTGAACCGTGTTAATTTGGTTGCTGTAGTTCAGTCAATAGCCCTATCTGGTCAGGACTAGTTTTCCCTGAGGAGGGCAGGTAAATTTGTGTGTTTTTCCTCACAGAAACCTTGTTAAAATCACAGAACAAATGACCTGTTTTCCGGCTAACTCCTCTGAGAAAGATCCCTTCCAAATAGCAATGTCTATAATTGCGATGACTTTTTTTCATGACGCTTCTCCTCATTTATTTTGACCTTTGTCGAATTTTTTGTTTCATTACATAGTGCTCCTTCATTATGGATTTAGACCATGATAATACCATGCTAATTTGACTTAAAATTATTATCTTTCAAATATAATGTAATTTATATGGTACTCCAAGGTACTTAAGAATATAATGGTATTGCCATGGTACCATGTCCAAAATACCTTGGTAATACCATGATGACTGTAAATCCACAAGTTCTTCAAGAGATGGCAAGGCTTTTGCTTAGCTAAATACACATCCATAGGGAGACCGAGTGCACGTGTGAGAGAGAAAGAGTGTGTATGCATGTCTAGAGAGCATGAAGGGAGGTTCAGAGGCTCACAGATCTCTATAAGCTACTGGCTAACTGCCTGGACGATGGTGGGACAGGAGAGGTAGGGACAGCTGCACCCTCTACCACCTTCTGCCTTTGGCCAGAGAGGAAAACGTGGCTTACACACAAACACACACACGGTGCCCATCCGGTGTCCATCCCGTCCAACGCGAGATGGCGTTGCTCAACGCTAACATGAAAAAAACAGCAGTGGAAGAACGTCTCATGTAGGATTGCTGGAACACTGCTTAAATTAAAAGGAGTTCACCCAAAACTAAATAAAATCTGTCATTTATTTACTCTCCCTTATGGTGAGAAGAAGTTTCTATCAATTCTCAAATCGATGGGACCAGCCTGTTTATAGTCGTTGCAGAATAGGCCATTCCAGGATGACACACAAGTTTTTAATTCTAGGAGAATATCCACCAACATGTTCTTTCTGTCAAAACTCTTTATCATTGAAGCATGTTTTATTAGATTGGGCTGGTTTTAACCCTGTGAGAAACCTTTTTTACTCAGTTAACTCTTTTTAATAAAGTTAATCTAAATATAGATTTAGTAATAAATGGTATAACTCTGATGTAGTTTTATAAATGTATGGCCATGAAAATAGCCACAGAAGCTGGCATGGCATTAAAAAACAACTTACATGTAGGTCTTTTACTCACACAAAACATATGACGTCACCTCAGTGATCCGGTTCTCAAGTTCAACTCACTGGATGATAAAATAATTAATTTGTAGTTGTTATGAACTTGTCGACTTACCACTATAAGCAAATGCTATAAAAACAATAACAGCATAAGGGTTGAAAGAAAAAGATAAGAGTAATTTTTGGGTTAACTATTCCTTTAAAATTTTAAATGCGCATGTGTTTAGAATAAATTGAAACATTTGTTTTGTTTTTAAAGATTAGGTAGTCGTTTCCATGCAGTTTAAAATGTAGTCGTGAGAGTGTGAATACTTATTTAGAGTGTGTGATGGTGAGAAACTGATGTGTGTCTCTTTTGCAGAAGCCCCCAGTGGTACAGGCGCATGTTTCCTGTTGGGTGCAGCTGCAGAAATCTCTTAAAAGAGAGAGAGAGAGCGAGTGTGTGTGTGTGTGTGTGTGTATATGCGTGCATGTTCTGTGGTGAGGGCGTTGGGCCGCTGTGGGCCACATCAGCTCAAGCCTGACTGGGCTGCTTTGTGTGTGTGTGTGTAAAGGCTGAAGGCTGTCTCATGTAATATTGAGAGGCAGCGTGTCAGTAGAGGCAGACCTGGTGCTGAGTTCCCAGCATTTGGTCTGATAAGAGAAGTTTTTGGGGGCAGTAACGTTCATAAGGCCCTTCCGGTGGCTCATGCCCAATTTAAAACATATCTTCTACACTCTACTTGGTTATTTGTCTTTTAAAGACCAAAAATAGAGACAAGCACACAAAAAGAGTAAAATCAACAGATTAAAGGAGATTCGCTGTGTGTAAATGATACATTGGCAGTGCTTACATTCACCCAGAGAAAGAAAACCTTATTCACCCTACAGTTCCCTGTATACACACACACACACATATTCAGGCAGGCATGCTTTCACACTGATGCACGACTGAACAAATGCATATGCACGCATACAGCCTCTCTTTTCTCTTGCTGTATCTTTCTCTTTTTGCTCTCATCTCTTCACACGCCTCATGTTGCACGTGCCTACTGTGTGTGTGTGTGTGTGTGTGTGATTGTATGGGGGCTGCCTGCTTCTGCCAGAGCTTGTTAATCTGCTTGACTGCAGATCCCAATCAGGAGAGAGACAGAGAGAGGGAGAAAGAGACACGGAGAGAGGGAGTGGGGAATGAAGAGACAGAGAGATGAAGAGTGGGTGTTTAAGGATGAAGATCCTGTAGATATCAGTTGGGATTGAAAGGAGTTGGTGAGACGGGAAACACAAGGCTTTGCCCTTTTTCATAAGCAGCTCTGATGAAGAGGCTGTGGGGACTTAAAGACAACATGAAGTAAAAATGTGACTTTTTGATTTATTATTGGTGTGATACATTCTGGCTCAGCATTCTGATAAAAAATATAATAATCTTTTATCAAAATCTAATAACTTTCTTTGCTTCTTAAACAATGTTTGATTTTGCTGACATAACCATGGTTATGCTTGCAGAGAAAATAATAGTATTAATATTTTCAGAGCCCATTTTTCACAATCCAGCCAAATCCCACTAGATAAAATCAAGCCCCATCCGAATGTATATTCTGTTTTACTTGGAAATACATCAAATTGTCGACATTTAAAGGGACAGTTCACTCAAAAATGGAAAATTGTTATCATTTACTCTCCCACTCAAAAATGGAAAATTGTTATCATTTACTCTCCCATGTTTTTTTTTTTTTTTTTGTAGAATCTTCATGCAGCGCATGAAAAAAAATTAAAGTACTATTAAAGTAGTCCATATGACTATTTGTCCTAAGTCCTATGAAAACATTTGAAATGCAGAAATTAGATTTTTTTCAATGAAAAGAGATTCAATTTCAGTTTTTCTTTTCTCCTCATTGTAAGGTCCAGACTTACTTATGAAAAAGAGCTGTATCTATTCAAAAATTCTCGTATTATGTACCATGAACTTTTGGTGAATCTTTTTCTTTTGTGTCTTGCACGTTTTGTTTCATGTTGTGTTTAAGCAATAATTTCCTAGATTTCTACTGCTGTTCAGCTGAGCATTTATATAGAAGCCAAGGCTGTCAAACTATAAGAAATGTAAACAATTACATTATTTACAATATAGTTAATCAAATGAACCACTTGCAGAAGATTGAAGATTCAATCATGTCAGGGGGACTAATATGTTTTCTGGGGGCTGATCTGTGTTACAGAAGGTCTAGCATCTCTGATGAGTGTTGATTGACGTGGAAAAAGCTGGAAAAAGGAATACTTTTGGCTAGTTTTGTCACCATAATACCAGTGCAAATTTCAGAATTCTCAATGGTAATTTTGGGAACATAGCAAAAAGATAATAGGCTATTAAACTGTGCTTTATTTTCAATTAAAATTAAACATTGTTATAATTATTAACAAATTAAATTAAAACAATGAAATGTAGCCTTAACATTCATCAATTAAGTGCATTTAAAAGTTTTAATTAATTAGAGTTTTAAAGTTAAGTAATTATACAAGTAAACAGTAATACAGAACAAATGAAAAAAGTAAACCCAATAAGTGGTGTTCTAATCCCGAGCGCCCGAGGAAGCAAAGCTAAATTATAAGCATTGCTGTTTAATTATTATAAATGACATCATAGACAATGGCGGGTTTATTAGGCTTTTATTTACCCTGCATAGATTTTTTTTTTTTTTTTATCTGTTTACATTCAGTTAAGAAAAATCTGCGGTTGATGCCATGCCCTTTTGACCAAGAAGGGCACATTTATGAGCATTCAGAAGTAACCACCTATGACCAGACAGCTTTTAAGAATTGAATTGAGTAGTCTATGGTACCAATACTACAGAAAGAACTCAAATTTAATTTAAGTATCGACTTGATACTGAAGTACCGGCACTTTTGACATCCCTGATATCAGCAGTTCCTTTCAAGTGCGACCATTGGCGTTAAATGGTCGAGATGAAATGACTGTGAACTTTTAACCTCTGTCTGTAAGAGATGAGAAATCTGTGTGTGCTGGACATCAGCTAAGCCCTCTTCGATATTGAGATGATGTACTCCATCCTATTCTCTCAGATCCGCCTCCACAGTGGGATGAGCCGTGGGTTATCAGCTGAGATCAGCTGCTAAAATGATTCCATTAGCCTCATGTATGAGTTACAGTCAGACTCGCCTGGTAATGGCAGACACGCTGCCTTTAAAGGAGGAATGGGGATGAAGGGATGAGGAGGAGAAGTGGAGGGTTCAGAGGGGCCACTAATCTGTCAGATGGGTGTATCTGGACGCTATCGTGTGTGTAAGCCGGCAGGCTGCGGCGAAGCCGAAGCTTTAAACGCGTTCTCAAGGGAGGGAGGGGGTTGCAGCCTTCTCTGCTTTACACACTGCAAATGGAAGGTGACATTACATTCTGCCTGTGTTGGACATCAGCGTGCACTTCCATACACGAGAGAGAGAGAGGGAGTTATGTACATTGTATACTTTTAAAAATAAAGTATTTTTTTTTAAAGTGTCATAGAAGAAGCATTTTTGGTTCCTCTTAAAATAACCTTTTTTTCTTATTGTGAAGAACATTTTAATAATCTTAATTGTAAAATAAAAATTATAATTTTAATAATGATGAACCTGTTTTATACCGTAAAGAACCTTTTGTGAAGAAAAGGTTCAATGGACGATAAAGGTTTTTAATAGTGTTGGGCCGTAAATTTTCTGATAAATGTGTTTTCAATCGCATATTCCTAAACTGTGGTCCCTCTCAAATGTTTGCTAACATCCCACATAGGAAGTGGGAGTTTAAAAAGACAATATGGGATGGAGAGAGGAGGGGAATAGAGGACAGGAATGAGTCAGCTCGATAAGTCGTGGAAGAATGAGAGCATTATTGGATTAGAGAAGAGACACAAAGATATAGTGTGAAAAACCATCGAGAACCATCACAAAGGAGTGGAAATGAGATGAAAGAAGAGAGAAAGTGAAGGTCGAGGGGTAACATAGATTAAATAATGTAAAGACAGGAAGGGTAAGCTCGAGAAAGGGACCGTGCGGGGGGAGGAAAGGAAGGCGTTTCAGGGGGAGGAGCACTACTGAATGAGGTTAGCCAGTCAGAGGCAGTGGAGCTCTGCAGGGGAATCTTCCCTTGGCAACACAAACAAGCACCCGCCCCATAAAGGAGAGACAGCAGGCAGAGAAATACAGGGACAGGTGAACAGATGGAGCCGACTCAGAGACAAGCTGATCAGCTGACCCACTCCTCTCTCTGTGTGTGTGTGTCTATGTGCGAGAGAGAGTGTTATGCTATGAACAATAAAGCTAGTTTAAAGGCTTGGGATTTATTTACCGAAGTCTATATATTTTTAGCAGCACTTGCTAAGGCTAATCGCTGTTCCTCATACTTGGGGATAGAGATTTCAAACAGCCGCTATTCTTAAATAAACCTACTAAAATCAACTCCGAACACCTTAGCAACTGCATAACAAAAGCCTGACAACACCCTAGGCTTCACCACTGGCATTTTAGTTCATTCTAATTAATTTACTAGGTTAAAAAATATAATATGATTATAAATTGTGTATATTATATAGAATATAAATAATTGTATTATGTACACTATATTTCAAAAGTTTGGGGTCAGTAATGAGTAGAATTTAGTACTTTGATATATTACAAATAAATGTTGCTCTTTTGAACTTTGTTCATCAAAGAATCAAGGTTTCGACAAAAATATTAAGCAGCACATCTGTTTGTAACATTGATAATAATAAGAAATGTTTCTTGAGAGCCAAATCAGCATATTAGAATGATTTCTAAAGGATCATGTGACACTGAAGACTGGAAAATTGTGCTGAAAATTCAGCTTTGCCAACACAGGAATAAATTATATCTTTTTTCTTTTTTTATATATAATATTTTACAATATTACTCTTTTTATTGTATTTTAGCAAAATACTTCTTTCAAAAACATAACAAAACTCACAGACCTCAAACTTTAGAACAGTATATATAAAATATACATTATATAATACATAAGTGTTAATTGTCCAATTAAAAGTGTTGATCTGGATTACTCTGGGTCAGTTTGTTTTATGCTATATTTTCTTTTGCACATCTTTTATGTCACTGTGACCTCTGTGAGCAGGAAGAAAGCAGTGCTGAAAACAGTTTTCTGTTCAGCCTCGATACCCCCATCAAAGCTACTTAGAGAAAATCTTGTTTGGAAAATCTTCTCAAAAAAAAAAAAGAGAGGCTGTTTTCAGACTGAAACTGATAAACTGAGTTTTTCTTTTTCAGCCTCATCTTACTTAATTCCAGCACACAGTTGTCAAAGGGGCTATGCAGTTTCATCTTTTTCCAAGCATTGGTGTCAAATTTTATTGATCCTCTTCACACTCTCATCAAACATTTTGCCGATGTACGGTGTTCTTGGTTTATGTGTCGCATGTTACTCTATTGGTTTAATAAATGTCTCTGATTGACATTTGTGTTTCTAAGTGTGAAATGTGCTCCTCTCCCTTTCTTCTCCGAATGCTTTAAGACGTTGAGAAAGAAAGGCTTTAACGGTTGCAACAGTCCAGAGCCAGACGGGGACGATTCGATCGACCAAAGTCCGTTACAGGAGGACAAATTCCGCAAGAGCGAGGAGCTGGACATCCTCTTCAAACGCTACGGAGTGAGTATTCCTCTTTACCTTGTCATTCTAACCTCCCTCCTTCTCTTTCTTCCCCTCTGTCTCTCTCCTGTCCTCGGTTGGAAATAAACCAAGGCTCTGAACAAGAAAGAGCACCGGGATTCGGAGAGCCCGGACCCCGAGGAGCCGTTCTCCCTCACGCCTCGCACAGAGGAGAAGTACAAAAAGATAGACGAGGAGTTTGATAAAATGATGCAGAGCTATAGGCTTTCAGTGAGTACCCGTGTGAAGAGGCCTGCTGTAGGCCCCGGCAACCAACTCACACAGCCTGCTGTCGGCCCGGCAACCAACTCACAGAGCACCTAGCAACCATCTCTCACCCCATTCCCCTCCTACCACCCCTCAATCCCCTCTGAATGTGTGTGCTTGGGCAAGGAGAGGGCAGTCGGGGGCGAGAGGGCGAGGGTGGGCCGCATCCCTTTGATCCTCACAATCCACTTTTTCAAATGCGCTTCTGATTTATAGCTCTCTTGATTCTGTGTGCTGTTGTTTCGTGTTTTCTGCGATGACTGATGCCTGTATCGCATTTGCCAGGAATAGACTTCTGACTCATCTGGGTCCTGTTTAAGGCGTCAGTGAAGATAATTTTCATTAAGTCACTGTCAAGAATGCTTTATGCATGAGCCCTGCATGAGGAATCTCTTCTCAGGAGGTACAGAAACAAGAACGTGCTGCTCGCTATCTCAATATAACGTGGGCCCGAGTTTGATATCATTTACATGGTGAACGTGATTCAACATGATGTGGGCAGCAAAGACGAATTAGTGTAGTAACTAGCGTTCTCTTTCCTCTTTAATGCTAATGGGACTGGAAATGAGAAATAACTTTTATGAGAAATAACGCAGTTTTCCTCTCTCTTGCACCCATCCCGCTCTCCTCCCAGTGCACCATTCCCCAGCCGGAGCACAAAGAGAGTCTTCCAGCACCTCGCTCTTTCTCTGCCACATAATCCCAGCATGAGCGCCCGAGGAAGCAAAGCTAAAACCTTAATCCCTCTCGCTAGGGACACCCAGCAGCATGTGTACTACGAGCTCTACTTAACAGGCCGGAAAATGATCAGTCTGTAATGAGTTTTTAGATATTCACATTTCACAACTAACTGTCTGACACTAACTGGCTGGCAACCTGCGGTGGTAAAGCTGGGTTGTGACGAGAAAATTTACTTAATGTTTCTTCAAAAAACAAACAACAACATTTACACTTTCTAAAGTAGAAACGGTAGCTTTTTTTCTGGTAATGTTTTTAATATCAACTTGGAGTAATATCAGTGCTATAATCAGTGATTTCTATTATTATTCATTTTGTATTGGTTTATACTGGATATACACTACCATTCAAAAGTGTGGGGTCAGCAGGATCTATTTTTTGAAAGAAATGAATAATTTCATTTACAAGGATGCATTCTATTGATCAAAAGGTTTTTATTTCAACTAAATGCTTTTCTTTTGAATTTATTCATTGGAGAATCCTGAAAAAAATGCATCGTGGTTCTTCTAAAATATTAACAGCACAGCTGTTTTCAACATTGATAGAAATAATAAATGTTTCTTGAGCACCAAATCAGCGTGTTAGAATGATTTCTGAAGGATCATGTGACTGAAGATTGGAGTAATGATGCTGAAAATGCAGCTTTGTCATCACAGTTAAGGAATAATTAAAATAGAAACGGTTATTTTACTACTGTTTTTACTATATTTTTGATCAAACAAATACAGCCTTGGTGAGCATAAGAGTATTCTTTTACAAACATGAAAAATTCAGACTCCAAACTTTTGAACGGTAGTTGATTTTGGATATTTAGATGTTACATCTAGAATTCTGAAGTGAAATAAAGTAGCGTGATAAGATTACATTCATTTAAATGAATTTGAATAAATTAACGAGAGCGAGATTGTGAGTGTGAATTACCTGCGTCTGCATGTAATAGTGAAGCTTTACGCCGGTTTCACACCGCACGCGTTCGCAGAGCGTAAGCAGCGCAGGAGCAGTGCGTATAGTGAGCGGAAGCAGGGCACGCGCGTTTTGCTTTCATACTGGCAGCGTTTGACGCGCGCGGCTGAACCACGGCGTGTTACAGACAAAGTACTCTATAATGAATAAGTTGGCATTGTTTTATTTAGTTTTCAAATACATTTAAGAGAAAAGACTTGTCAAGAAGCTTATTTTATTAATTAATAGGCTATATTATATAACTTTTGGTTCATCCTTGTTTTTGTTGACTTTGTTTTCTTTTTAAATTGATGAAGGTCATTTGATTGACTGTTTAAAACACAATAGATATCATCAATGTGCTTTTGGGTAAAACTGCTGTGTATTTTGGCCAGGATCAATGCATTGTCACTTTAATTCAGCCTAAGCCGCGCGGCAAAAATAGACCAGACGCCGAAGCGATCGCAGCACTGCTGCTCCTGCTCTGCTCCTGCTACGCGCTGACGCGCCGCGTCATGAAAAAATACGCGCTGCTTACGCTCTGCGAACGCGTGCGGTGTGAAACCGGCGTTAGACTACAAGCTTTAAACCACATTTGGAAGTGGCTCAGAACGGAATGAGAAAAAGTCGGATCTTGTGCGGATTTTTGTGTTTACACGTGTGCAGCAAATTCCGATCTGTGTCAGATGTGATTTAAAAACATCCGATTTTTTTGTGCCAGTGTAAATGCAGCCTAATGTTTTTGATCGGATTTGGTTGTATTATAAGACCCCATTTAAATCTACTGAGTAAATTGCCCCTGAAAGATCATTCCTCATGTGCACTCTGATCTGCAGTAAGCTCCAATCCAATAGTACTTCATGTTAATATAATTGCCAACTTGTTTCCCAAACCAGTCAGTCTTTCTCACTTCACTGGTCACACTTTTTCTCAACGTCACACAGACTTTTTCAGTACCAAGTGTCATTCCAGTCACAGTCTATCGCTTCCCTGTGTGTCTAGACCGATATTATCTTCAGTCTGTTGTATTTATCTTCAGTTGGTGAGGGCACATTCAGATGTGTAAGATTGCACTTTTCTGGCAGAGAAATTGGAGACTAGCACACTAGATTTTGGTGTATATATTCAGATGAGGTGTGTTTGGTGCTCCATATTTTAAAACCAGCTGCTCGCCTCACACTGACTCTACTCTGCCCTGCCCTCCCTTCACCCTGCCTGGCCTGCGTGCAGTGCTGGAACTTAGTTGCTGTTTCGTCCACAGGCTTAGTGAGTAGCATGCTATGCTACATGGGTTACTCCATCTAGAACCGTAGCTCATGTATTTACCCTGGGATATTCATTTAAAATAGCTTTGGCATCACTAGATTCTCATTAGGAGTCAAAAAACAGTTTATATAGAAGATATAGGCCCATACTCATATTTAAGAACAAAGCTGTCGGAGGTCAAAACCCCGCTGTGATTTTACAGATATTTTAGTTTATTCAGTATTGGTTTATTTTGGATATTTAATTGTGCTGGACATTTCCAGGTTTTTTGTCATTTCCTATCTTTTCTATCATCTTACACCCACTTAAAGTTAATCTTCCAAAAATACAAATAATTCAATTACACTGTTAAATGTAATCTTTAGCAAATATAAAATACACAACTGTATATTATTATACTCTACATTATACATTTATGTTGCCCAATGTTTAAAAATGGCTGATTTTAGTGTTTTAATTTTTTTATTAGGCAAAATAGAATAGAATTGGTAACACTTTACAATGAAGTTCAATTTGTTAACATTAGTCAACATGAACTAGCAATGAAAAATACCTCTAACGTATTTATTAATCCTGATTCATTTCAGCAATTACTAATGCATGATCAAAATTTGTATATGTTAATATTATTTAATGGACCTGAGCTTACATTAACTAACAATGAACAGTTGTATTTTTATTAATTAACGATAAAAAATATGAATAAATACATTTTGCTCATTATTCAAAACATGTTACAGTATTGATACATTTCTCAATGTTAGTTTATGCATTAACCAATGTTAACTAATGGAACCTTATTGTAAAGTGTTACCACAGAATTGTAAAACCGGCCATTTATTGTTACCAGCCATTTACAGAGGTCAAAACCCCGTTCTCACTCTTAGGGATTGTAATCATCGCACTTCAAACTACATTTTTATGCCAACGCTCAGACAGAGAGGCTACAGAAGAAAGGGAGAAGGACAGAGAAACAGCCAGACTATCAAACTGGGTCCCACTCAGAACACAGGAGGCCTAGTGTGGCCCACATTCTAATTTTAGAGGCCCTGGTTTTGCTGAGGATTATGGGAAAATGGGTCTCCATCTGAGCATCTGGACAGTTTGAGTCCACGCTGAGTGCCGAAGCTGGCTAATTGCGCTTCAGAAAGCACGAGAACGAAGATCGGCTGACTCAGGAGTTGTCACGGCCACATGCCCCTTGTTTGAAACACCTGAGCCTACCCTGTGCGCTGGGATATTCCCCAGAGCCATATTATCAGTTTAAGGACAACTGTTGCAGACTAAAAATTGAGTATAATGCTGGGGTACAAAACAAAACGTGGTTTTCAGATCCAAATGCTCTATCAGATGCCAAAAGCAAACAAGAAATGGTGCTAATATCTCTATACTGAAATCTCAGATGGCCAGACTGTTCCTTTTTTATGAATCATTAAAATACTAGTGTCCGGGATGCCTGGAGACTGTAGTGTCTACACCATGAGTTTTCAGAATCTTAGCTTGAATGTGTGGTATGAATAAAATGTGCTCATAAACTGCTGTTGAAATTGTATTCTCAACTGAAATGAGTAGAGTCTTGGACCCAGAAACAATATTCCTTACATCATGACATAATAAGCGAATAGTGTCAAAATAAAAAGTAACTGTAAATGCTGGATGATTCTGAGAAATCTGGACGGAAGTGGAGCGAAGCTTCTCAGAATTTTCCTGTTCCTTTCGTTTCCCGTCTGGACCATTCACGCAATTTATAAGTCTTACAAAATTAACTCTGCACCTCGTAGCTTCACATGCTCTGCTTTGGAGATGTTTGCACAAGTCACTGCATGCTATTAAAACCGGTGTGTGTCCGTTTGTGTGTTATCTTGATGTACATGCAGGTGTGTGAAGTAAAGCCGCTAACCGTTTCCCTCTCTATCTGTGCTTTCTCAGTCCACAGTGCCACCACCGACTTTCTCCATGCCAGTCACAGTACCGGTGTCCAATCAGAGCCCTCTGCCATTCAGCAATCCCAGCAGCCTCGTCACCACTTCCTTCGTCACCTCCACTCTCACAGACCCGCGCCTGCTGTCGCCACAGCAACCGCAGCTCCAGAGGAACACGGTGTCTCCAGGCCTGCCACAGAGACCTGCCAGCGCAGGTAAAAGATCAATGGTGCCGAGTACCCGTAACCAAAGCAGGAAGGAGGAAATAGTAACTCATGTTGTGTACATGCGCTTACAATGTTTGCCTGTGGGTGTCGGATTACACGGAGCAGCTGTTACTCAGACACACCACTGATTTATGCTTAAAAGTGTCTGTCAAACCATCATCTACTCTGCTCTGGAGTGGTTACATAGTGTGTACTTATCACTTTTTATTAATGCTTGCGCAATATATTGGTATGATACCATACTTGGCCTCAATATGTCACTTTCACTTTCAGTTACATTAATGCCTCGTTTCCACCGAGTGGTACAGGACAGTACGGTACGATTCGGGACAGTTAACCCTGATCTGGCTTGCGTTTCCAACCCTTCCTTGATATGCATGGTGTATGTCGGAAAAGTAGCGATCGACATCATAATGTGACAAAATCCAAAATGAGTCATTTTGACAGCTTAGTTTCAATACAAACTGTTTTTGAACTATACTTGGAAGTTCTGATACTTGCATACTTGATATTTTTATAGTACAATGGCCTCTTATATGTCAATTTTTATTTCTCAATTCATGACCCATTTAATGGACTTTTTGTGTGTATTGCTTTAATGCATCAACCAGCATTAATAAATAAAACCTTATTGTAGTGTTTTTTGTATTTTGTAACTGTAATTGTAACAACAGCCATTTATCGGTTATCAGCCATAACATAAAAATAATGATCACCTTTGTTTTGGCCAGACTTTGAATATGCATCCCTACAGCATGCAATCTCACTTCAGCCCATTCTGCAAAGTTTTCTGTTCAGTATTTCAGTATCAGCTTGTTGTAGCATCAGATAAAAGCCGTTTTAAAACTGGTATCAACATCTCGAGAGATGCAGTTGTTAACAAGGTTCAATGCATCTCATTTTGATCTGATCACTCAAACCATCTTTGGAGGTTGTCAGGGACGCATATTGAATTTGTAGTGTAAACGCTAATGTGTTCTGATGCACCCTTGAAAACTCAAAGGATTACTGACTCACCTAACACGTAATCACTGTTAGGAAGGAAAATGCTCGATCGAATCATTTTAGAATGGAATAGAAGCTTTTATTGCCACAAGGGAGGAATGGTGATAGGCGCTGCTTTTGCAACATGTTTAAAAGTGCACATGGGCAATTGTATAATAGCATGTACAATATATACGCTATATCGTTCAAAAGTTTGGGGTCAAATGTATTTCCATATTTGGCTCATAATACAAAGAGAGTCTGTAGTCTGTAGATTTCAGCCTTCCTGTAAGCTATTCTGTCTTTTTTCCAGGTGCCCTTCTGGGAGGTGACCTCAACCATTCAAACGGAGCATGCCCAAGCCCTGTGGGTAAGTCTTCCCTCCTACCAACCAGACGGCCCCAATAAAACCTCTTCATTTTCACCTGAATAATGCATCAGTCTGAGTCAAACTGCTTAAAATTGAAGGGCACGCTTAAGACCTGCAGAGTGGAGCGAGGGTTTTCAGTCTCATCCGATAAGATACGATCTGATCTGACTGTGATTATGAGAATGACAGCAGCTCCATGAAGGTTGTCCGGACACAAAAATCTGAAAGCAAGTGATCAGAGAGACTATTGGACATCCACTGTACGCTCACACACCTGTTCGCGCGTGACAGCTGAAGCTCACACTGTGCTCTCCAAGCATGCCTGTAAACACCCTCACGAGTGACATAAATGTTATGGGTCAACACCATGCATGTCAATTTTCCTACTCCGTCTTTCCATTTCCATTTGTTATCGTTTGCTTTTTTCTCTTTTCTGTTTCTGTGCTCCTGAATACTTGTCTTCCCGTCCTCTTTCCCTCTCAGCTGTTCTTCATATCTCACACATGACAGTCTGAATACCCAGCTTAAACCAGCACGCTCCGTCCCTTCCCCTCCCCCTCTGTCACACTCCCTTCTCTCCTCACAGCCAATCTTGACAGTCCCTGACAGCTGTTGGTTCTCCTGCCTCTGATCTTCAAAGAGCACATGAAGTCTCATGGACATTTTAAGTGGGCATTTAAAATGTGAACATTTAATCAGTAAAGAGGCTGAAGGCCTTTGTGGAGTCACTTAAAAAGAATAACTTCCATGGTTTCTTGGAGGTTGTGTGTGTATTCTTTGGCACATTCCACAGAATGGCACATTTGGTATTCCGTGCCCTTTTTTTCTTTCTTTTTTTTTAGACGTAACTTTTTTTTAAAGCGTTAGGCCAACTTTTAAACTTAAACCTAAATTTGACCAAGCATGAAAGGCTGTTAAAATGAAACAAAAAAGATTATTGACATAATCTTAAAGTTAAGAAACTTTCTCAGCTCTTACTGCCACTCTCTCTCTCTCTCTCTCTCTCTCTCTCTCTGTCCATTTCCCCTCCCTTCCCTCCATTCTCAGCTGTTGCTCTGGGAATGTCAGCATTGACGTCATGTAGCATTCCTACCATTCCCATGAGAGAGAGGGACAGAGAGCGAGAGAGACATGGACAGAGACGAAAAGAAAAAGGCAATCAGACCTTTGAAGTGGAGATTAACAGAGGCCGGGGCTTACAACCAACACACTTATTTACTAACACAGCACACTCACATATACACACTCATATCTACTGTATTTACCATTATACTCTCTAACCCAAGTTCAACAAGTGTGTTTATACACATGTTTCTGTCCCAGGCCCCTCTAAAACCCAGACTGATCTTAAAGCTGTGTTTCCTGGGGCAGAGAACAGCTGAGCACGTCTCTTCTCTGCTGCCAAGGAATTGCAGCTCCCTTTGCAATCTCTTTCCATTCAGAGCTGCTGACGCGGTTGTTGTTCATACACACACGTCTAGCAGAGCAAAACGCAGTTGTTGTTGCCCTGTAACCGGAACTCGGATAGGATAAAATATCAAACTGCAAAAGTCTCACCAGTCTGAAACTCTTAAATCATTCAGAAACTGAGGACTTCTACTTTTGATAGACTTTATTTTAATTTAGAGTATTAATTTAGTTTCTTTTTTAAAGCGTCGACACAGCACATTTTAGAAGCAGTGGGGGATACTGGGATTGGCATACTTGATATTTTTATAGTACAATGGCCTCTTATATGTCAATTTTTATTTCTCAATTCATGACCCATTTAATGGACTTTTTGTGTGTATTGCTTTAATGCATCAACCAGCATTAATAAATAAAACCTTATTGTAGTGTTTTTTGTATTTTGTAACTGTAATTGGCAGTTTTCAAACTTTATTCAAAATATCTGGTGTTACAAATACTAAGATGCATAAAATTGAGTTACAAATATATATATATATATATGTTACAAATATTAAGATATATATATATAATCATTATTGGTATTTTTATAAACCAGATGACACTCTTTTCATAAATAAAGTTAGTCAGAACTCATAATTTATCACAGACATATCTGAATATAACTGGTTCCTTTTTCAATTAATTAACCCATTTCATGTATTTTCATATTTTTTCAAATGTAAATACTTTATTCATTTTGTTTGTTTGTTTTAGTCTTTATGGGATGAGAATCCATGAGTGTTAATCTAGATGACAGAAATTCATAACATGTAACATCACCCTATATGACACAGAAATTTACCCTGTGCCATCAAAATCTTGTCGCCAACTAATCCTGTCTCCCTCTACAGCTGCAAGTTAAAATAGCATTGCTAAATAAAAATATTTATAGAATAAATATTTGGGATATTTCTGTTCAGCTGAGACATCAGTGGGTTGCCATAGCACTAGTGAGTGACGTTCAAGTTGTGTTGGGTGAATAGTGTTATTTGGTTGCAGAATGTGGGAAAACATTGGGAAAATACCCAATCTCTCTCTATTTCTCAGCCATGCTCTAAAACACAGATCACACACATATTTTGTCTTCCTGTGAAAGCACTGCCCTTGAGTCAGATTAGATCAAAGCATTACAAGTGCTACAATGAAAATAGAGCGAAAATATTTCAATAACAAAGCTTAGAAGAAAGTCGAGGAACAGGATAAACTAGTGTCAGTTAGATCCCGCCGATCCCTTCCCTGTGTGCGTCTGCTTGTGCGTGCGTTTCCTCCCATAAAGGAATGCAGTTCTCCAACCTAAAAAACAGTCATTATTAATCCTCCAATTACAACATAATAGAGTTGTAATCCCCAAAAAATAGAGGATTTAGTTTGCAGCACAAAGTGTTGGAAAACACATCTGCCGTGGTGAGGGAGACCCTAATAGGATTATTTTTCCCTGGTGGGTAATTATTGTGTTTTTCTCATCAATACAAATTACAGAAAATATGACCACAGTCGTGTATCTTCATTTTGTTTTCACAAAATGCACAAGTGTTTCTTGTCGATGAGAAAGAAAGCAACCACGGTCTTTATTTGTAAATGTTGACATTTCTCTTTCTTTTCCTCATTTTCTTTCTTGTTCTGTAGCCAATGGTTACGTCAGTGCCAGGGCCTCCCCAGGACTCCTGTCAGTCTCCAACGGCAACAGCATGGGGAAAGTAGTCCCGGCTAAATCTCCCCCTCCACCCAGCACTCAGATGGTGAACAGTCGCAAACCGGACCTTCGGGTCATCACCTCTCAGAGCAGCAAGGGCCTCATGCAGCTGGTGAGCACTTCCACATTGCTCTACAGGAGACTTGTTGGGTCAAACATCATCAAATCTCGAAGCTATGTTACAGCATAACGAAAACATATGAGGGCTAATGCTCTCATTGTTATTCTACACAAGAATTTTTCACAAGGACCATGAGAAGGGAAGGGAAAGTAAAGCTGCCAGATCGACTGAGCTGATTCATATATGTCTGTCTGTCTGCTCTCAGTATGTGTGTGTATGTGTGACCTCGTTTACACCTTGTGTTGTGATCCGTGCACAAGTGAGCAGTACTAAGTACAGGTGTGAGCGAGTACAAGAAAATTTGTCATCGAAATACACTACTAATTTGTAGATTAAGGGTTTTAAACTTTGCTGGTTTCAAGCAGCTTTTTTTGTGTGTGTGTGTGAAAAAAAAATATATATCATGAATATAATATTTTTGATATATATTGACATGAATATATATTTTTTTCATAAATAATATATAAATAATATATATATTATTTATGAAAAAAATATATATTCATGTTATATATATATATATATATACACACTAGGGGTGTAACGGTACATAAACATAGCGGTTCGGTACGCACCTTGATTTTTATGTTGTGGTTCAGTACAGCATGGGTGAGTAAACTAAACACAAAATTGCTTCTTTTATCTTTTTTTTATTAAACTGTTTTTTTTTTTTTTTTACAAATATGTCTCTGTGTTTAAATAAATTTAATTATAATTAAAATTTTCTTAAGGATAAAAAAAATCTATCTTGGATAATGCTGTAAACTATATAGGGTGCCCTTAATTACACTTTACTATAATATTAAAAGTTACAATTAAAGACAGAGCCCAAATTATTAAATTCAGTTGCTATTATTTTGTTTTTAGATAAATAATAATAATATTATTATTAATAATAAAGGCTAAAATAAAAATAAAAACTTGTAAATTGAACATAAGGCAGGTTTTACATTAACTTCTAATAAAGTTAATTTTCTACTCAAATTTATTTTTGAAATATAATCATTGACAGTGGCTATCATAACTTGTTTCATGACAAATTTATTTAAACATACATTAAATAATCAAGACATTACTAACAGGTTAAAATTGTTTATAGGTCTATGTGGTGTTTTAAATATGCTTTGAGACAATCCATGTGTAAATTCATCAGTCAACACCATTGCTGAATATTTTCTCCTTAAAACTGCACTGAGCCAAAGACAGTCTCAAAAACGCAGTTTGAAATCGATGGTGTTTCTGACAAACTACGTTGTAACTAATGTCAATGTGTGATCGTAAACGAGTGGATCTCTGGGCTGGTGTGAGTGAGTGGAGGCGGGGCTCATTTGCATATTCATAGAACCGCGTATAATAAATAAAGCAAGGGTGTAGTAGTTACATTCAAACTATTTTAAGGAATGAAGAAATTTTTTCCAAGGAAAAAACGCTTAAATAGGTAATTTTGGTGATCAATGATGAGTTTTAAGGGACAAAATTATTGACTACAGGGGGATATATTTGAGTAAATATAATGAATAGGCTAATATAGTGCATATGTACGAAATGCTTCTCTCTAGAGTTCAGATACTAAATGCCTGAGGTAAATGTAATGCTACGTGAGATATTCTCAAGCTGTTTTATTGATATCTTTCCGCAGTTGAAACCATATTGAAACACTTGTTGAGAAATGTAAACATATCGATCATCATCTTTTCTTCTTCTGCGTTTTTTGCTGGTAGCAAACAGCATTGCATTGTCGCGCGTGCCCCCTTCTGGATTGGAGTGTGGATCTCTGTGATTGAATGTATTCGCTGTGCGACTACATGCAACGAACCATGACGTACCGTACGGTTCGGGACGAATACATGTACCTAACCCTATAACACCCCTCAAATACACACAGTAGTGGCCAAAAGTGATGCCCAGCCTAGATAAAATGATATCGTCAAAATATTATTTTAAATTTGTTAAAGACTTTGTAAGCATATTGTGTAGTTGTGCTTCGAGTCAATTGTTTTATTAGTGATTTGCAGACTTATTTTTTGGCCAGGCTGTCGTACAAAGAAATTATAAACGCTTGCAAAAACAAGAGAGAGAACCAATAAAGTGATTATGATTTAGTCAGTGTACGCTTTTCTCTTTGAGCTTTTTGCTTATCTATCTGTTTTTTTTGTATAGTAAAATAAAACCTGTAGCTGTAGTTTGCCTTTTTTTACCAAATAATTTTGTCAGATAATAAATACCTTAACCAAGTTTAGTGTTTTGTTCTTGCCTAATATGTATTATAGTCATAGTAATAGTCATTAAAAACAAATCCCCTATGGACATTGCGTTTGGCCACTACTGTGTATATTGTGTGTGCTTAACATGCAGTGATTATTTAAATAATCATCATTATGTTTTTTTAATGGTGAATATTTTCAATTAGTTTAACATTTAAAAAGTATATTTGGAAGTAACAGTATGCCTCCAATAATTGTGCTATAAACATGCAGTGTCATGCTTATGTAGTGAGTTATGCAGTCATGAGGTCCGAGACCCTTCACATGAAATCTGATCAGAAGTGGTTACTGCCAGTTGTGTTCGTATCGAGATGGAAACCAAGTGTAAAACGGGGCTTGTGTGTGTGTGTGGAGTTGTAATCTCTGTTTTCTATTTGTTTCTGGCCTCGCAGACAGATGAAGAGCTGGAGTTGGTGAGTGAGGTGAATACAGCTCAATTCTTTTGACTGTTGTGCTGTGGACGGTCTCATTTCACAAACAAATGTTTGACGAATGATTTATGGATGTTGTGTATTTAACGTGTAATTTTTGGTCCATTTTTTTTTTACACACTGCATTTTTCACTGATCAAATTGTAATGATTGTGGTTAAACCGTTTTTTTATTTTTTTATTGAAGAATACACCGTTTTTCATATGATCTAATTGGCGGTCAGTGAATTGGAGTGAAATGTGTGCTGTTTATTCAGTTGCAGGCTGACTGCCTGATTATTGTGTGCAGTTTTAAATGAATGCACACACACACTCAAGGCGAAATGCACATATGCATGGGTTGATCTCACATGAGTCAGACACACTAGATCAAACGTGGAGCGCATCGGAGCAGAAGCCCTCACTCCAAAGATCAATTTGTCTGTCTGTCTCTCTCCCACCTTCTTTCACTTCTTGATGTCTTTTCCTCTAATGATTGTTGTCCAATGACACATTAAGTGTAGTGCATGTCCATCTGAGTTTTGGGGGGGGTTTCAGTCATCTCAGCATCTGTATCTGTGAGTTTGTGCATGAATCATTTGAGTCTGTTGACTGTAAAAGTGGCCTCTATCTTTATCCCCTTGTAAAATTAAGAGGGGTTTAAATGTGAATGTTTGACGCTGGTTTGCCCTGAAGACACAGTCTGCATTTTGTTATCTTGTGTTTTGTAGTAAAGTGGGGTTTTTTTTCTTGCATGATTCAGATAAGGGCTCAACAATGAGGATTTTTTTTTGTGTGTGGTGAATTTTTAATTCCCAAGCCAACATTTTCAACAGCCCCACCACATAATATGATTACACGCATATATATATATATATATATATATATATATATATGGTGTAAAACATTACCAGTTTTTTGGATACTTCCAAGACTATCAAAGGTCCTCATCAATGTCCTCATCAATTTCCTTGGTGCCATATTTAAAGGGGTCATGACATGAGAAACCAAATTTGCCTTGATCTTTTGGTATATAAGAGATCTGTACTATTAAAACTTCCTGCAAGTTTCATAGCTTAAGACGTCCTCCCCATTATAAACGAAGCATTTATTTAATCAAGCTCTAAATACAGCTCGTTCTAGATCCTTTGAACTTAGTGACGTCTCGGTACGAAGTGACGTACCAGTCGTTTGCATATGACCGCCTCCAGCGCAAGACAATTTCGCATCATCGCATGCGTTGTCGTGCAGCGAGTGGGTCTGTTTACAAGATGACTGTGATGCCACGCAGATGTGCTGTTCCTGCTGTGGACAAACATGTTTGAATACGCTGCCGAACGATCCAGACGTCAGGGAAAGCAGTTGGATGCAGTTTATTTGCAGCATATGCAGCGCGCCAAGGCTTTATTTGAACGGTGAGTGATCAGATGAGTGTGACAGGGCATGTTACTGACAGAACGAGCAGAGAGCGAGCGAGCCCCGGCCGCGCGCGCGCCTTCAAACTGTCTTGCTCTCTCTCTCTCTCTCTCTCTCTCTCTCTCTCTCTCTCTCTCTCTCTCTCTCTCTCTCTCTCTCTCTCTCTCTCTCTCTCTCTCTCTCTCTCTCTCTCTCTCTCTCTCTCTCTCTCTCTCTCTCTCTCTCTCTCTCTCTCCCTCTCTCTCTCTCTCTCTCTCTCTCTCTCTCTCTCTCTCTCTCTCTCTCTCTCTCTCTCTCTCTCTCTCTCTCTCTCTCTCTCTCTCTCTCTCTCCTCTCCCTCTCCCTCTCCCTCTCCCCCTCCCTCCCTCCCTCGCGCATATGAATCAATTGAGAATTGACACGATGGTAAAGATTGGAAGACCGAAGTTTCACGTGGTGGAGCATTGTGCAGTCTACATGTGATACAAAATGATTAACGTTAATAATGTATGCATAAGCAGCACTGACGTTAGCCAATCATAACAGTATAGGCGTTAACACTGAAGTCTTAAAGGGGAAACACCCCAAAACAGACTGTTTGAATCAGAGGTGAGAAACAGGTTGGGAAAATGTCATAAATCACTACCTTTTTTAATTTTTTTTTTACAAAAAACTATAGTAATACTATAATTGCACCTAAGGGAACATAATAAAACAAAACAAAAAACCATGTCATGACCCATTTAAATGAGTAGAATTCACAACAATGCTCAATACATCATACAAAACCAAAAGATGTTCTGACAGATCATACAGCTGACCAGAAACGCTTCCAGACTGGCCCTTGACCATCCTTATTTTTGAGCTCTTCAGAGTTGTAGGACATTTATCTCAGTAGCTACGTTTACATGGACACCTTTTGTTTCATTGTTCTTGTCACATTCATGACATTTTAATCGGTTTTGGCCAATTCATTCTGATTGACGTGGTTACATATGACTTTTTTTACTCCGACTGTGCTGATTACAACCTAATTACAACATTAGGGTCCATGTAAACTCAGCTACGGTTTTACACTCAGCTGAGAGTCTAGATTCTAGAGAGATGTTTAGAGTGACAGTCTGAAGCTGTTGAGCTTACGTTGTTGTTTTTATGGACTGGTTGATTATTACTATTTTTAAGATGGCTTTTAATACTTTAACCCCCGGATTCA
The DNA here is from genome assembly GCA_031834385.1 of Semotilus atromaculatus. Taxonomy (NCBI): domain Eukaryota; kingdom Metazoa; phylum Chordata; class Actinopteri; order Cypriniformes; family Leuciscidae; genus Semotilus; species Semotilus atromaculatus. The sequence continues at coordinate 3,571,540 of JAULUF010000019.1, read as the reverse complement.
CAGACAAGGTTTAAGATTAGTCCCAGACTAAAATGCATGTTTGAGCTCTTTTAACTGAAAGCAACTTGCACTGGCGTATCTTAAAATATGTCAATATCTTTGTTTTGTCTGCACACCAGTAATGTTTTTTTCTAAGGCACGTTTATAAAAGCGAATTCCTAATTGAACTAAGGCCTAATCCTGGCTTAATCTAAACCCTGTCTGTGAAACCGGGCCTATGGTGATCTAAACTATTTAATCTTCAGAAGTGTCTGGAATTTGAAGATTGTGTACATACACAAGTCTACCAGAGGTGTTTGTGTCCTTTCTTTCCTTGCCCGGAAAGTCAACTCTTGGTACTTTTGACTCTATCTCTCTCTGTTTTTCTCTCTCTCTGGCTTTCCAGAACGCTCAGCGGTTAGGCGCCTCTCAAGTGACCCAGCCTCTCACCACACCAGTGGTTTCCGTGGCAACACCAAGCCTCCTGACTCCATTCTCCATGCCAACCGCCTACAACACAGGTGAGAGTGACATCATAGGGAGAAGCTCAGACATCCGTCACTTTGCAGGCCAGCACAGATTCAGAGAAATAAACACGGCCATGCTTTAGTTAACACTCCAGAGAGATGCTTGCAGAGGCCACGGTCCATTTATCTCTTACTTGCTCTCTTTCATTCTTTCACACCTATTCCTTACCTCTCTTTCGAGGCTAGATTTATCACTGGAATTTATTTGGAGCATAAAAAGAACTGATAACTGAAAATAGATGTTATATTATCACCACTATAGGAATCAGATAGATTCATTCAGATAGATTCAATCAGATAGATTCAGATAGGCCATAAATAGAATTCAGTAAATAAATATACATTAAATGTTCTTCTTTGTTTTCATGCAGAGTACCAGCTAACAAGTGCAGATCTCACAGCCCTCCAGGCCTTTACGCCGTCGGGTGCACTGTTGCCAAGCAACATGACCACTTGGCAACAGCAGCCATCCGTATCCCAGCAACAACAGCAGCAGCCATCCGTATCCCAGCAACAGTCTCAGCAGCAGCAACAACAGCAACAGCCACAGCAGCTAACTCTGGCCTCCCTCAGTAATCTTGTGTACGTCTCATGCCTTTTACAAACTCTGTCTCTTGCTCTCACTTACTCACACACACACATGCACCTGGTTTTTCTCTAACCACATGTCCATAGTGTGAGGCCACATGCACCACATCTACTTCCTGTCTACAGTGGAGAGAAGTTTCAGTGATATACGCCCCTCTAGTCTTGAGCTAAAACTCTTCGATTGTCTTGATGTTTTACCTTTAGCTACATCGAACTAGATAGAAGTTTAGTGGCCAATACTTTACAATCAAATATATTATGTTAACATAGTTAAGGCAAAAGATAACATGAAATAAAATTTCAAATACTCTATAGTTCAGAAGTTTATTAAAATCTTACTGACCCTACTTTTATTCAGCAAGAATGCATTAAATTGTTCAAAATTCGTAGACGTTTATAATTTTACAAAATATTTAATGTTGAGCTTTTAAAACATTTGATTTGAAAACATTGATTTTGATGATGTTGAGCAGCAAATCATCATATTAGAATGATTTCTGAAGGATCGTGACACTGAAGACTGAAGTAATGATGCTGAAAATTCAGCTTAGATCACAGGAATAAATTACTTTTTAAAATATTTCAAGTAGAAAGCCACAATATTGCTGTTTTTACTGTATTTTTTTATCAAATAAAGGCAGCCTTGATGAGCATAAAAGACTGAAAAATGCAAGTTTACAGCATTTATTTATTTAATGTATTTTGTTCATTTCTACATAAATTAATAAATTTCAACATTACAAGATGTATAAATGAATTTTGTTCAATTATCATTAATCTAGATGATAAATGCTGTAAAAAAGTTTTACGAAAAACGAATTAAACCTTAAAGGTTGTATCAGTCATTTCAGGCCCAAAAAAGGCAGAAACATAAATGATCACATTCACCTAATCTTTCCTAACGATCCGCTAGCTGCCCGCCCCATAAGCATGCCGTCCAAAAATCGCGTCTCTGTAGGCAGCCTAGGCTCTGAAATCTGCACACAAAAACAAATGGGTACAACCACCACTCAAAACCAAAATAAACAGTGTTTCAACCAATCAATTCAACCTCAGGTGTTGTGAGGTTTTGAGCTCGTGCATGGCTGGACGCGAAGTCGGAGCAACACCCGCCCCTGTCGGTGATTGGTTGAAACACTGTTTGTTTTGGTTTTGAGTGGTGGTGTACCCATTTGTTTTTGTGTGCAGATTTCAGAGCCTAGGCTGCCTACAGAGACGCGATTTTATGTTTCTGCCTTTTTTGAGCCTGAAATGACTGATACAACCTTTAATATAAAGTGTTAGCATTTAGCGTTAAACTAACATTCATTTTTTAGAAACTGAATTAGCACAAACTAATGTCCTTCCTAGACAGAATTTTTGGGCATTATTGTCTAGGTAGTCAGCTCATAATTTTTGACACGTGTCCACTGTAAACTGTTGGGAATTATTACATATTAATATGCAATTTTATTCCCACTAGATTGAACCGTAATACACTTTAATCAAGTTGTACTTTGTGTCTCTCTGCTCTATCAGCTATAGAGAGAACTCAAAACTGTGTTACAGGGGCATCTAGACTGCCTGAATATGATGTTTCATGTTCAGGATGTGAATAAAATGTACAGGGCAGAACAGCTGACTGCCTGCGCTACCTATTTTCTCTTTATGCATCACATAATAGCCCACGGCTCAGGTCAAGGGCAACTGTACGCTGCATTATTAGCAAGACACATACATCTACCTTGCTGTGAATGTGCTCAGGTTTTTTTCTTCAGTGGTATAGGAGAGGTCATGATCTCATATTAGCAATCACTTGAACAAGAACAATCTAACGATCATCGGTAGCACACAACCTAAAGCCTGCGTATTCTCCCTTGGAGATTGACCTAAATAACTCTCTTTCGGTCTCACACAGACGTTTTCCTCTTTTTCTTTCTCTTTCTCTCCTCCCTATGGGGGGCGAACATCGAGGTGCCTGCCTGCCTTTAATGCCTGCTAACAGCGGGGTTAGCGCTACGCTACGCTCTCATTAGCGTGACTGTTCGCTTCTGTTAATGCTGTGTACAGATTTTCAGATTTCTGGAGCAGGTCTAACCTGCCGTGTGTTTGTGTGCTCTTTCTCATTTGTTTACAGCATGTGGGGCTCAGACAAACAGAACGGAGAGATGGCTCACTGCATCTCTGGTCTAGCTGCTAATCTCAGGTGAATGGGGTCCCCATGGGCACTCTGTGTCCGCCAGTCAAACCGTTGGCTCTCTGTGTTAGCCAGTCATATTCTGTGGGTGCTCTGTGTCGGCCTATTATGCACCGCTGTCCTGTCTGTCACCTGCCACGGCCTAGTTGTCATGGTTACCGTCTCTGGCCGTGCTGAAGAATGTTCACGCTTTCGTCGTCTCGCAGATGACCATTTCATCATCTGAGTCTCTCTTCATTAAATCCAACTTTGTGTCTTTTTATCTTTTTCTTGTTCATTGCTTATTGTCCAGTGTCCTGTGCGCGACAAACAGATTTACACAATACAATTTTCTAATGAATCTAGCACATTGGTGCCCTGATAACTGAGCAGGTAGAGATTAGAATTTAAAAGTAGGACAGACATCTCCATCATGTCCTCCCAAGTGGGTCAGGACTCTCTGGGGTTCATTCGTCCGTCCGTTTGTAACCTGCTGCATGGCCACACGTTCATCATGCCAGCAGATCCTGCTCTGAACCACCTCAAGCACTGCATATATAAACCAGGCTGTTTAACACAGCAGGTCAAGGCTTAAAATGTTTTTCTGTTACTGTGCTGCTCATTTGATCAACAGCAAGGCATCATATTAAACATTATATGTCTATTCTATATTTTTTATTTTATTTATAGTAGCAATAAAGTTAAATTCACATATTGGCACTGGAGACGACTTATTTTCACATTCCCGTACTGGTAAATGCCATTTAATATGATATGTGCACATTATCTTTGGTCACTTTGTTAAGAAAGTGACTGCTGAAGAGCATAAATGTATATGCCGATTGATTTTCTGGGTTTGATTGATCCCTGCCTATAAAAATAAAATTGAAATTGCTGCTTTTCACAATATTACTAGATAAGACTGTATCATGGAATAGATGATAGAATAGACATAGAATTGTAAAGAAATTAACTAATAATATGGCGTATCCAGGATACAGGTGGTATTTGTTTACCAAGTTATTAAAAAAATGTTCTCATTCTGTGTATTATTCGCCAAATGAACATGAAAGCATCAGTAGTTTATTGTTTTAAATGTACATGTTGATTCAGGTCATAGTACAATCAATAGAAATTAGATAAGAAATGTTATCATTTGTAAAATATTGTTTTTTAAGACATAACAATTATTTGTAATGTTACACTGGATTCCATCACACTTTAACTGCATTTTTACCACTTTAAAAGCCCATTTACTGAAAGTTGTTCAGTTCATTCTTATCGGACGTTCTGTGAAGCGTCAGGACAGTAACCAAGAGAGCCTAGCTAATTCCTTACTTTATTATATAATGTTAATGTTCAGTTTGGAATGGAAATATTATGTTTTGCCTTTTACCTCCATAACTCAAACTTGCATTTTTCTGTGAATTTAATTGTAACTTCTCTCATAGACCTCAAGGGGGCGTAAGAGTAGTTTTAATTTCATCTAATATTTCATCTCCTCTCTACTCTCAGTTCAAAGAAGAAAATCTTAATACAAATATGCTGTATATGTTAGCTCTAGCAGGACTGAGACAATATTTTCATGTGTTTAGTGCAGCCGTGAGCTGATTTCATTGATCAGTAATGCGGTGTCCTCGTGTCACTTGAACTTTGTCAGGACTTCCCACTCTCCTGGCAGCAGCTGCTGAGTTCTCTGCAAATATACAGTGAATTTTCAAATGAATTTCTCTCTCGTTATGCCTGAGAAACTGTCATTACGTCCCCACTGTGGCCCTGACTTCCTGTTCATCCTAATATAAATGCTAATGGAGCCGTGAGAGCTCCCCGCTGCTCCGCCGCCCTGTCTTATGTTCTCATGTCATCAAATCATTTTTCCTTGTGCCGGCCTTTCCTGGCCAGACTGGGGTGAAGACTCACTCGTTCTGCTATGCATGAGGGTGGGATATTTATTTGAGTTGGGTTTTCTTTCTCCTGCTGAGTAAACAGTCCATGTTAACTGTCCATAGACATCCGTCTGTCTCTGAACTGTTGTAGATGAGTAAATGCTGACATGTACGTGTGTGTGTTTGACATGACGTTGATTATTGCCGATGCTAGAGTGGGTTTTGCCTGTGTCTCTCTCTGCAGTGTGACCTCTCAGGGCAGCTTACTCTTGGGCAGGGAGGAAGGGATCAGCTGGTACTGTATCTGGCGTTTCCTCTCTCCGTCTGTCTCTTGTTTGTTGTCTGTCTTGTGGCGGTTTTCTACGGCTAATGGCGCTAACTCTCCTGCTCTCTCTTGGTTTTCTCTCTCATTCAGTCTCTGGCTGCTTGGGCTGTAGGAAGCTGGGCTTTGTCTTTGTCAGTGATTTGCTGAGTTGGCCTTTCTTTCTGTTTTGCATTAGAACATACTGAAGCAGCACCTGCAGCATCATCAATCAACCCGTACAGGCCCACGAGCCCAAACTCTCTGTTTCACAGCCCTCTCACCCTCTCTCTTTATCTCTTTTTACATTTGTTTTCTTTAAATAAAAACGTTTAGCATTTTTGTCTTCCTGTTTACTGTTCCATTTATTTGTACTTCGCTTTCTTTTCTCTTGCCTTTCCTCACCCCCCCCCCCCCCTTTGATCTCTGCTATTTTTCCATTTTCTTTTCTCTTCCACGTTCATTTCTTTCATTTCCACTTCCTTTTCACTTTCCTTCTTTTCTTTTCCATTCCTTTCCAAATTCTTACGTTCCTTTCCTTTCTTACCTTGCGTTACCTTACCTTACCTCCTCTCCTCTCCTCTCTTTCCATTCCCATTTACTTTACTTTCCTTTTTCAATTTTATTTTTTCCTCTTTTTACTCTTCTTTCTTTTCCCTTTTAGTTTCCTTTTCCTTTCTTTCTTTCTTCCCTCTTCTCCTCCCATCTTCTTCCATTTCCATTTTCTTTCCTTTTTCGATTCCGTCTTATTTTCTTTTTCATTTAATTTCCTGCTTCATTTCCTTCCTTTTTAGTTTTTTATTTCTTCTCATTTTCATTTTCCCTTCCATTCCCATCGCTTCCCTCCTTTTCCATTTTATTTACTATTTCAATTCCTCTTCTTATTTTCTTTTTCATTTAATTTCCTCTTCCATGCCGTTTCCTTTCCTATTCCTCTATATCCTGTCCTTTTCCATATTTTCCTTTTCCTTTTCACTTCTGTTTCTTTTTCCTTTTAGTTTCCATTTCCTTTTTTCTTTCTTTTCCCTTTTGTTTCCTTTCCTTTTGACTTACTTTTCTTTTCGACTTTTCTTTTCCTCTTGTTTCCTTTTTCCTTCCATTTACAATTAATTTCCTCCTTTTCTGTTCATTCTTCTCTTCTCTTCTCTTCTCTTCTCTTCTCTTCTCTTCTCTTCTCTTCTCTTCTCTTCTCTTCTCTTCTCTTCTCTTCTCTTCTCTTCTCTTCTCTTCTCTTCTGGAAAACCACTGGAACAGCTTTGAGTAATCCCAACATAAATAATACACTACTGTAAATACATACGTTTGGCTGCAGTCTAATTACACGCACATAAACAAACACACTCGCTGCAGTTGAGGGTATGTGGCATGTTGTGATGAGTGAAAGGAGGCTGACCAAGTTGTGACTGCATGGCTAGCAGGAGTTAAGTGACAGAGATAACTTGTCTGGCTTCTGTGCATTTTATAGCTGCTTTATTGTACTATTCATTTTTTGTGTACTAAAATGTGGCTGTACAAAGGTAGTGCAAAACATGATAAAGTTGTGGGTAACGTTGCTGTTTGTCCACACGTATGTTTGTCGTATTTAAAATGTATGTTTTTTTGTAAGACATCAGGTGTCTCCTCTTTATAAGTGGTGTTGATTCTTCTTCTCTTTCTCCTTCTACCATAGGCCCGTGGGAACGATCCCTCATGGAGCTACTCTGACGGTTAACACTAACCCCCATGTCAGCATCAAATCCGAGCCGGTGTCTCCTAACCGAGATCGCAGCACCCCTAATTCCACCGGCGGGGCAGCGGGCCTAACTGTGACCCAGTATCACAGTGGGACGCAGCGTTTGGAGCCCACCGGGCGCTCTCCGGTCGACAGCATCAGCAGTAACGGCAGCTCTTATGAGGGAAGCGACCGAGACGACGGTGGGCAGCCGCGCCCTCCCGATTTCAACTCGGCCGGCCTGGGTCTCCTCCGAGCTTCCGGAGAGCAATCGTCCCAAGCGGAGCAGCAGGAGTCAGCCAATGTGAAACGCATGAGATTGGACACCTGGGTCACATAAACGCTGAAGGAGAGAGCGAGAGAGCTGCTCTCTTACCCGCACATACACACACACCGACATAAACACACCCCTAGTGACACCTGCTTTCAGCAGCCAATCTCAGTCTGCACTTAGACACATGCATGCGCCTGTCTCTCTGTCTCTCTCTCTCTTCCTGTCTCTCTCACTCTTGTCTCACTCTCAGACACACTCATATTTACTGGTGTGTGTGTATATATTTATATAAAATATGCATATATGATCACACATGCACTAGATCTTCAGACACACACAGTTGCCAATCCAGGTGTAAACGTGTTCAAGTATACGAGACTGAAGAGATGACTGAAGGCGGAAGGGCTTTTGGTCGCATCTCTGATATCCCTCGCCCCTGCTCAGAGAGGCCGCCCGGATCTCAGATCAACTTTTACAGGCCTTACCGTCGACCTGATCAGAGTTCAGCAGCACTGCTCTGTCAAAACGCCATAACAACTGCTTATGTTGCATAGACAAGCCTGTCGATCTCTATTTTTTTTGTATCTATTTCACTTTTGTTTTGTTTTGTTTTTGTATGAATGGTTGTATTTGCCATTTATATTCTCGACTGACTCTTTCTCTCTTGCTTTTCCTGTTTCTTTCACTATTTGCTTGAGCAGCTGCCTTTAGAATCGCCCCCGTTCCAGTTGTAACAACTTTAGCATAAAATCTTTCTTTGTTTTTCTAATTGCGCAAAAACTAGCTTAGTGTGCTTGGTGTGTGTGTGTGTGTGTGTGTGTCAGCTGTGAGACGGAGGTGCTCATTCATTCAATTGCTAAACACAATTCAGCCAAAAAAACATCCATCTTTCGTTGTATCATAACCTCACACCAGTCCCCTCGCTTGCGCACTAGATGCGTGTGTCTATCGGCGGAGCTCGAAGCGCGGACACCGCTCCGCATCCTCAATTTTCTGCGTACGCGTGGACCGTAAACGTAGTGTCGTTGATGGAAATGTAGATCTATCTGTACTAATGAGATCCAGGCGTGCAGGAAACAGACACGTTCTTATCGGCCTGCAGTGTGTGGCTGCATTTACGAGAGCAGCGGCCTGCCACATTATGCTATATTTATTGTTTTGTCTGGCTGTGTAATTCAGAGATTAATTAGTTAACTTTATGGGACGGGTATGCTTTATTATTGTTTGTAAGATTCCATGAAAAATAAAAAGCGGTCAAAAACGTCTGAGTTGTTTAACTCAGGATGCCGGGTTTTTAGATGTTTGAGATCATGTATATACAAAATTTCTCAGTGTTTCAGTACAGGTTTATGTATAGCAAAAAGAGTTGGTGGCAAACAGGCATCTCAGCTAGGTCGTTTTAGCTAAGAAAGAGATGGAGGTTGTGTAGCGCTGTGTGTATGAGAAGCGTTGAAGATTGTACATAGCGATGTATGTTCACATATATTCTGCTGGGTCTTTCTGAAACAGCGCTGTAATCTCAGTGGAGCCGTCTCTGTCAACCTCTACCTGTAAATAAACTGTATCGTGTTATACGTTATCAAGGTGGAGAGGCAGATGAAGGAGGATTTGACTGTTTTTATTCGTGACTCTTTTCCGTCATTTTTATCCTGATGGCGTGCACTTTAAAATCGTTCCCCCTTATCCGCTCGCACACCTTCAGACACACAAGAGGATTTTCCTCGCATTATCGTTTACACGATCAGTCCACTTTAATTGATTATCTGTCATTTTTACACATCTATCTCCCAACAGAGCGATTCCCTGATGGCTTGGAAGGGAATACAGTCTCCTTTCACCTATAAGATGTTTAAAAGCATTCAGGGAAGGACGTTTCGTTTTTGTTTAGTTTTTTGGCTTATATTGCACTTCACGTGTTTAACCGTGAACAATAATAGAAGAAAAATGTCACGTTTTGTAAAAAAAAAAAAAAAAAAGAGAAAAAAAAAAGAAGAAATGAAGATAAAAGATGACAAATAAAAAAGAATGCTGTATTGAAATCTAGATTAGGCTTTACACGTGTTGCAGATGTGACAATTATGTACACAAATCGTTTTCTGTGCATTAGTGTATTCTCTAAGTGACAAAGATGAAGGACGTTTCCGTGACGAGTTTTGAAAAATGACGTGAGGACAAACTTAGTGCTGAAGGGAAATGGGGTACAAAATGATTTCAAATATGTTGTATTCCCCTCTAAAACTATGACTTTAAGTGTTAGTAAGGTTAAGGTGAGACTCACCTGTCCGTCATTGGCTTCTCTACCTCTCCTGTCATCCTCTCGTATCTTCTCTTTCTCTCCTTTCCTCCACTCCTTCACTCACAGAGGAAGACAGAAGCCATTTCATTTCACCTCAACAGGTGGCCCACCTTTTAAACCAGATTCCACACACACACACACACTCACACACATGATGTATGCAGTACTGGGAGGCGGTGAGAGTAAGCGTTTGTTCGGACTCATCACAGACGTGCGTTCGTATCCCTTCGACTGAGGTTCTAGAGCTACTGGGCGGATGTTTTCTAGAACTGCATCATAGCAGAGCGAGGCTTCTGCAGCGCACCCGTTGACTTAAAGACTGTTGTGTCCTGAGCTTTGAACAAATGCAGTGATTTCTATGTACGTTTATAAGGTGACAGCCTGATCCTCGAGGCCGAAGCGCTGGCTGTGTTGAGTTCAAGGCTAAGACGACGTTCGAAAAGCTCTCTTGAAGACCTCGTGATAAAATTAGGAATCTGAGTAATCAAAGAAAAGACAATCGTCCGGTGAATAGTTCACTTTGGTCCCCGTATTCCCTTTGTATGATGTCTAGAGATTCTACATACCTTTTCTCGTGTTAATTTGTGCTGGTGACAGTTTTATTGTCTGTTTTTAATATAATTGTTACGATGATTATCATGATCATTATGATTATCGTCACAGATGGTAAGAATAATGATACATTTAGAAAGACGGTTTTTATTTTTTTGTTAGTTTTTTTTGTGTAGGTTAGACATCCTGTTTTATTTTTATTTTATTTTATTATATATGAATATTATATAAATATATTTTCGTTTTAATTTTTTGTTGTTTTCTTTTTCTTTTTTGTTCTTCAAAGGGGTGTTACTAATATTGCACGATTTATTAAGTAAAACAAAACCGTTGTAGTAATATTAGTACTTATTGCTAATTGAGGGAAGCGATAAAACAGGTTCGATAGAATGACCAGTTCAATGCTGCAATTTTTAGTCAATTGTACAATAGTATCTACACATAGTTAAGGTGGGACATCCACACATTTAATTTATTCTGATCAGACACAATGCATGGGCGTCAGACAAGCAAAGAATGAGTCATATTATAAATAAACTGAAATGTAATTTCAATAAGAATATACAACACACAAAACTAGAATAGAAATTGAAGAAAAAAGTTTAAAAAAGAAAAATTATAGCTAATATATTGTGTTCGGCTAGTCTGCTTTGAGTTTTGTTGTAAAAAAAAAAAAGAAAAAAAATTGTTGTTTTCGGAGAATGATATACAGTTTGTGTATATTTTCATAAACAAAGTATGCACTGATATGTTATTACAAATTCTATACTGCTTTTACAAAAGAGTGTTTGTTATTGTACCAAAGTATCCATTGTCCTTTATGACCCTCCCCTTTTGCGTATGTTTTATTGTATTTTATATATTAAATAGACAAGTTGACCTACACACAAGTATGAGTCTGTCTGTATTACAAGTTTCTGTGTGGGTTGGTTTGTTCTGTTGTCAGTGCACTCATTAGACCTATATTTGCATGTTCATTTAGCAGATGCTATAATCTAAAGTAACTTTCAAATGTGGAAAATGATTTGTAATGATAAAGTAACCAGCAATATTTGCAAATATATTCTCATCAAGGATGTATTTATTTGATTAGAAATACAGTAACAACAGTAATGTTGTGAAATATTGCTAATTTAAATAACACATGATCCTTAATAAATCGTTATTATAAGTTGATATTTCTTGTCAATTTAACAGTTGTGCTGCTTAATATGTTTGTGTAAATCTTTTTTTTTTTAAATCTTTGGATTCCTTGATTAATAGAAAGTTCAAACAAATCGCATTTATTTGAAATAGTCAAATTTTTAAAGGTCGTTACTTGAAACCAATGTAATGCATCCTTGCTGAAAATAAATATTAATTAATCTTACTTCCCCAAATATATATATATATATATATATATATAACATCTATATATAATATCCTACTTTGTTTGAAACTCTTAGAGGACCATAAGGTTTTTTATCATATGATCTTTCCGATTAAATCTGTCTATTGCAGCATTAACTTTCAAGTCATTTTCATATCTGGCCACTAGATGTCAGCCTTTCACTTCTCTGATAAGTAGCTATTCTGCTTGTAGCTACTAAAATTATCAATTTGAAACAGCCAGTTGTAATGTTTCTTCCTCAAATCAGTTTTATAATTTACCAACTTGCTTGTTCAGAAGAAATCCAGGTCTTTATTTTAACCCAAATGAGGCAGAAAGACAGCTGTGATGTAAATATGTAAGAATGTTTTTTTCCTCAGGGACATGTGTCTGTTGCATAGACTGTAAAAAAAGGTCTGTTGTTGTTTAGCAACAGATCATGGTGATTCAGGCACAAGGGCATGACTTTGAGTGTGAGTGTCTTGTGCATGTGTCTTTTGGTGGTGGGGGCATTGAATGCAGACCGTTCCTCAATTACATTCTGTTCATCTGAGCACTGTGTCAGCTGAGTTTGTCAGTTTGCATGTCTGGTGCAAGTGCAACCCTTGAGCTTATGTTTGTAACAGGTCCCCACTTATTGTTTGTCTAGGTGACAAAAAAAATTCCTAATGCACTTGAGACACAAGGATCATTTCATCCTATAAACTCCCGTGTCGTCCTTAAAGAGGTTTGATTATGCTTTTTTAACTTTAGTACGTCTGTAATGTTGCTGTTTGAGCATAAAAAGATCTGCAAGGTTACAAAGTAGGCTACAAAGTCCACTCCAAAGGGAAATATTCCACAGATGTTCAATCAATATTTTTGTCTTTTGAATCAGCTGGGATTCTCTTCCTTCAGGCAGTAGGATAAATTAAATGTTTTTTGTCTCTTGATATAAAAATGTAGGTTTCAGTTTAAAAAATAAATAAATTCTTCTTCATAATTTTATACAGGTCATTCTTGTTATCCAATTCATTTGCATTTTCTTAAACTAGTAAATTAACAGAAAATATTAAACTCACAATTTCTAAACATGGTAATCAATCATATTATTCAGATTTGTTTGATCTCCTCTGTCATATAAGGTAATAGGCCAATAAGGTAACATTAGTTAAATGCATTTAACATTAACTAAAATTAAGCAATATATTTTTACAGCATTCGTTAACCTTTGTTAATGTTAGTTAATAAAAAATTTTCATGTTAGTTCACAGTGCATTAACTAATGTTAACAGATGCACTTTTGATCTTAAAAATGTATTTGTAAATGTTGAAATTAACATTAACTAAGATTAATAATGCAGAGTTGTTCATTGTTAGTTTGTGTAGTTGACTAATGAAACCTTATTGTAAAGGGTTACCGTTTTATCACATCACAATAAAGAACATGAACGTGGCTAAATTTTACATCATTTTATTAGTTCTACTATACTTCCAACATGAACATGTTTTACTTTTATAAAGAGCATTTCCAGTTATTTTTTTCTTAATGATTTTCCTTTCCTCCTCAAAAATGTTTATTGGTTTTAGAGTCTTCAATATCACTTGTCACTTTACATCCTGTTTTGTACTGTTCATTGACCTAACAAACGTTCTTTAATTACATCATTCTCCAGGAAAAGGACATTTTTGAGAAAGCAACAGCGTGAACATTACGTAATAGCCATGGTTTGATGGCGTTAGCTGGTTTGTTACACATTTGCATTAGAATGTGAAAGTTCAAAGAAAGATGATGAATGGTGGGTCCTGTCTAATTTTAAAAATAATCAGTCACTCAGTATCTGGCATTGATAATCAATAGCAATCAATAACAGCGGCAGATGGTAAAGGGAACAGAGAGAGCTGAATGTCACTCTGCCCCTGAACGCATTTGGGGTTTATCAAGATTTATTTGAGGCACTGTGGTCTCGGGATTCTGTGGTCATTCACTCAAATAGCTCTCACTGACACTTGTAATTGAGGTCGAGATCAGATTGAAATAACCTGTCATTTCAACAGGATCATCAGTTCAATGTTGTAATAGAGTTGCTTGCTGTTGCATCAGGCATGATTATGTGGCATATCCTCTTCCACAGGAAGCAGGTGTTGAAGCATCTGACCGCCCAGCTGTTGCCCTGCCTCACTTTTGTTTAAGCTCTCAAAAGACCCTGTAAATCCTGCTTTGAGTATTTGTATGTGTGGGTCATCAGACTAGCTGTTTGATTTGGACCGAAAATAGAAGCTTGAACCTTTTGGAGAATAAAGTTTTTTTTATATATATATAGGCTATATCTTATTTATTTCATTTTTTTGTACAGGCTATTTATCCACAGGTTTTTATCTGACTATTTCTTCTGGTAAAAGGGTGTTGGCTTAAATGCAGTCATTGTCCCCCAACACCCCCATCAGTGGCACCAGAGAGCCAGCATGCATACAGAGGGAAATGAGGCGGTGATGTCATCTATTATTCATTGTTCCTTATTCTTTTTTTCTTCTAGTGTGGCCTCTTTCTCTCAGATCAGTATTGTGTGCTTACCAGAGCCGGGCTCCAAATCAGAGTGTGATTCGCTGTCATAATGAGTGAATTTAGCCTGTACAACCAAGAGCTCTGATTCATTGCAAACTGAAATGGTTAGAGAAATAAAACTTTGACCTTTAAGAAGCATATTTACATCTATCTAAATAAATAAAAAGTGTTACATGTCTATACAATGTTGATGAGGGAAAATATGTTCATGAAATGATTTATCAAAATTGTACAATTAAAAATCACGATAAAAGAAAACACCAACTCAATGTATTTGCTGTTGTACTTTTTATTAGTCTTTATTCTTTTTTCAGAATTTTGAACAAGTTTTAATCCATATTGTTTTTTCATCGTAATAGTGCAAATTCACAAAATTGAACAATTTCCAAATCACTGCCATATGAGGGTCATTGGATAGCTGGTCTGATTAGTGCAGAAACAACAAAGATGAAGTAAGGCTTCATAGTAAGAATCCTCTCTGCTCGCGGCTGTCATGAAGTACAACACATTCTTATCCTGAGAGGACAGCTGGTACATTATGCCAGGCTGTTGACTCGCATTACAGAAATCACATTGTACCATTACACATACTACGCTCTGCAATCTTGTTTCATTTCTGTGAATGCATGAAGCTGTTTTTTGTTCACTTCGTGTTTAATGTTGCTGTTCCTCTATTTATATGACATCACTACTTTTTTATGTTTTTGGTTTAGTCTTACGTGGTCTAAAACCTGGTTGGACAAAGCTGTTACTCATCACCAGAAGACCAGGAATCCCCTTCATCAACAGAGTCATCAGACGGGACCATCTCGCCTCGCTTTGGCTGTTCATCTTTACGTTTTTCATCCCGGCCTTTGAGGATGTCCATCTCTTCTGTAGGATTTCCATTAGCTGCTGGCATTCCCTCCATATCTTTCCACTCCTCTCCAAAGACCATGGCCTGGTTTAAGTCTACAGTCTTGGCAGGGTCATAGGTAGCTGCCATCTCAACTTTCTCTTTGCTCCAGAAATCCTCCTTCAAACTAGTGCTGAAAAAGCTATGAATCTCACTTTTCTTTTCCTTTGACTGAAATTCCTCTTCCTCTCCTGAATTGTTGCTCTCAAAGTCCATCACAGTCATCACTTTTTCAGAAAATCTCTCCTCTGTCATTTCAAGATGTTCTTCAAATTTTCCAAAGATATTTTCTGCTACACTTGGCATTTGGTTTTGACTTCCAAAATTCTCAATCTCATTAACCGGGAAACCGCTTGAATTTTCATCCATACTTTCTGCTTCTGGAATGCTCATGCTTTTGCCCCAGACATTAGAATTATCCCAGTCATAAATCTGAGAGGCTTTAGCTTCTTCAGCGCTCTTCTCCTTACTGAGCACTTCTTCAGGCACATCGTTGTTGACAGAGACAGAATCAGCCTTAAAGACTCCATTAGTAAAGGTTAATGGCTGCTCAGTGAGAGTAGCCGCTGCTGAAAGGCTTGTATTCTGAAAGCACTGGCTGGTATTTGGAGATTCATCTTCTGAGCTATTGCACTCTTCCTGGTCAGAGTTGGGCATGTCTGATGTCATGGTATTTGGCTGACTGTTTATCTCGCTCTCCAAAGAATGACTGTCCATCGGATCTATGTTGGTGTGCATGGAAACATCCAGAAGATTTTCTGGTTCTTTGGTTGTAGCTGCATCTTGGAACATGGTCAGAGATGGTGAAGTTTCAAATGAGCTTTCAAGCTGTTCGACCTGAGATGTTTCGGAAAACGAGGGTGGATGGTCTATGTCGACATGCTCTTGACTTTCATATGAATGGACTGTTTCATTCTCAAGTTGTTCAGTGTGTATATGCTGGTTTTCAGTCACTTGTGGATTCTCATTTTCCTCATAATCCTTGACATTATTATCTTCATCTCTCCTCATCTCTCTCATATCATCATCAGTATCTTCTTTCGGGTTTCCCCTGGGCTCAATTCTTGGCCTTTCTTTCTCCAAATCTAAACTTTCAAGGACTCCAGAGTCACTCTGTAGCATCATGCATGCCCTATCATCATCTAGTGCATCTTTAGAAACAATGTCTTCTGTCATCATCTCTCCAATGATGTCCATGTCTGGTTCTTCTGTGAGATCCTCCATAGTGTTAAAGCGTTTTGAGGCGCTTTCATTCAAATGGCCTCCGTCCACTCTTTCCTTCTCGTCCTCGCTGTCGCTGGTCTCACCAATGAGGTGTGAGGCTTCCACATTCCCATCTGTTACCTCATCACTCTTATATTGGATCAAGGGCCGAGGGTCTGCTAGCGTATTCTCCTGACTATAGCTGTCACACTCACCAGGATCAGTTCTCCATGAGGTTGATATGTTTGGGGAGTCGTCGTCATCACCTTGGTTCTCGGGTAACTCAGATTCCTCAGGTAAAGGAGAGCCTTCATTTACTGTCTGAACTGAATGGGCTTCAGTTGGCGGTACAGTCTTCTCTATACTCTCATGATGATCAATGTTCTTGGGAGAATCTATACCTCCACCCTGTACAGAAGTGTCTCTCTCAATCTCTTCTTCTTCTCTTTCAGTCACATTTTCATCTTCTGTTTTATTCTTCAGTTCAGTTTCAATGCTCATTTCACCCTCTTCCTCTACCTCAGACTTAGTGCTTGTCACATTCATCTCATTCTCTGGTTCAATTTCTTCCTGTCTATCCCACTCATTGATTGAATCAATCTCTGCCTCAGTTTCACTGTTCATTTGCTCTGTCACTTCCTCACTAATATTGCTCACAGTGTCCTGTTCGTCTACCCTCATCAGATCTTCATTTGCTTCTTCCTGATAGCTAAAATCACGCAAAGCTCCTTGCTTGAGGAACGATGAAGCCAGTATATTGGAGTTTGGACTGATATGGCTGGATGTTAATGTATCATTATCATCTGTATCACCACATGCAACTGTATAGCTTTCACTAATGTTCTCTGGTCTTACATCCATCTCAGAGGCATCATCTTTTTCATCCTCTGCCACGCTTTTATTTTCTTCCCAAGTAACCTTAGGTGCATGTGAGATCCGGGCCATTTCGACAGATACTTCCTCATCCTTCCCTTCTTCTGAAACTCCTGCAGGATCTGTGAATGGACCAGCCCAGCTTTCTGTCTCTGGCGTTTGGGACAAGCTACTTGGTTGGTCAGCTGACACACTTATCAATGCAGATTCATCAGTTTTAGATTCAACCATCTGAGCTTTCTGGAACTGTTTTGGTTCGTCCTCCACCTTGATATCTTCTGGTTTGATCTGTGGTTCTGGTTCTGCTGCTGTTTTGGGGAGAGTTGATGCGATAGCCATGTCTTCGTGTACTTTCTCTTGCTGTAAATAATCCACAGACTCCTCAGCAGCTTTCTTAGGCTCCTCTGAGATATGAACCCCTGTCTTTTCTGGCACTGAGTTTTTGGTTGGCGTTCTCTGTGGAGTCCCTTGAGTCCATGATGGAGTCGCACTGGTCAGCAGAGTGCGAGAGGGGGTGATTGATCTGTGACTTGTAGACACAGTATTGCTGAAATGGCAGGAAGCTGAAATGGTCTGTAAGGTTTGGTGGGTCCCAATGGGCTTTGAGATTGTATCTGTAACAAGAAACAAGAAGATGGTGAGACAGGCTTTGTCACATAGACAGGGAACAAGCTCTGTAAGAAGACTATTTGATTAAGTCTACCGTTGACAGATCATCATATCTATTTTCTGAATCCCAAATGTTCTTAATTTAATGTTTTAAAATAACAATAAGGTTCCATTTGTTAACATTAGTTAACTGCATTAGTTAACATGAACTAACAATGGAAAATACTTAAAAATCTTAATGTTAATTTCAACATTTACTAATTATTATCAACAGTTGTATGTTAATATTATTTAATAATATTTTTACAGGAAGCACCATCAAATTATTTTAGTCATGAATCTGTAGTCGAAGCGCATTGAGCACTAATATTCATTCATCAAATATGAGCAGAAATACAACAGAGTGGCTCATGCCCATAATGTCCCATACCCTGATAACTATGATGCTATTGGAACAAGTGTGGTTGACTGGAACAGATAAAGCTCCAGATAGATGGAGATAGTCTGAAACAGACATAGACCCTTAATCTGCCTCTCAGGGGAGTTATCGGAATACACACTAGTCCTGAACTGTGAGTGAGTCGTAATGGAGAGGTATTGATCTTCATTATGCTTTTCCAGGCCTGCATTACTGGAAAGTGGAGCCATCTGTTACAGTGACCTATGGGACTAACACAGGAAGCTAGCAGTACAGGCTTCGACAGATACCCCACTATGCAATCAGTACCAATCATTTAACCAGCCCAAAGCACAGCAATATTTAGAGAAAGGGGATCTGTGTTCCAAAATCCAAAATGTATATAAGCTGAAGTTTGTTCACTGCAGTATATATAGTACATACTCATTATACGTTTGCCATTGCCATTGCTCAAATAGCCCTCATTATAAAAAAACAAAACAAATAATAAATTAAATGGGAATAAAATATTTATTTATTTTAAAAAACGAATGTTACCTAAAAAGACAGCAGAGTTGGTCTTGTTTGTTTTTGGTCTGTCGATTCTCAGGCCCTCGCTGTCCAGCAAAGCTCTGGAAAGAAGCAACAGAACAGCACTTTATTTAATGTGAGGGGTGGGCTAAATGAGATGGAGTCATGTTCTTGAGCTGCAGTCCTGTGCCTTGTTCTGTTGTTATGCAAATAGTATGTCAGATTTGTCATTGTCAGCCCATCTGCAGGATTCTCTCATGCATCAATTCATTTACCTCCTGCACGCAGCATTAAACAATTGCAAGGGTTGGACTTGACAAATGTAAAGCACACTGTTAGTGTAACAGGTGATCCTGCAACAAAAGCATCAAACAAATGTGGATTTTAAATGGATCTTTTGGGAGATATGCACAATAAAAAACAAATGAATACATTTCTCTGTATTTCTAATATTTTAAACCCATCCCCATCCTTCCAAAGTATCTGCATGTAATGCAACACGCCTTCATTAAATGGAGGACCATGAAATGAGCAACAGCTAAAATGCTGTCAAAATGTATTTCTGTCCGCCCTCAACAGACATAAATCGGACCGATCTGAAGGATGTTTTTGAATGAATTACCCACCCCCCTGTTTCCCTGCCCCTCCTCCAAGCAGATGAATCAGGGTCAATGCCGGGTGGGAAATGGAGAGGGTCTATTCGGATTGACTGATTTAAAGTTACCCCACTTAGAGTGCTTGAAATGCTTTTTAGAGCCACTGATGCATGATCATATTAGTTGGGCCTCCATAAACTACAAATCCCACTGTTTATATAGGAGAGGCTTTCCACTCTGGCATCCCATTAGGGAGGAAGTAGGACGACTTTTCAAAAGCTACAAGCATATTTTACTTCATGTAAAGATGGTTCTGAAGATGATAATAATAAGGAAAGGTTGTGTGTTTTGGTGTTGATGATGATCTGGATGACTTTGACATGTACCTGTATGTGGCCACCTCCAGTCCGAGAGACATCTTCACCTGCAGCAGATTTTGTCTGTCCACCATCATGCTGTCTATCTGCTGCCCCAGGCTGTCTTTCTCCAACTCCAGAGCATCTACTTGAGCCTGCACAAAATCATCAGACATGTTTTCTTAAAAATCTTTGATTAAAGTTAAGAGATTGTGGAAAATGGTATTGTTAGCATGCTGTTAAAGAAACCCATACAATCAGATGGTTCTGCTATACTGTTCCAAACCTGTATGACCTATCTTTGATGGAACACAAAAGAAGATATATTGAAAAATATTGTCCTAACAGTGACAGCAGGGTTTAGTGTTGTTTAGACTTCCATCGTATGAACAAAATAATTCTTCAAAATATCTTATTTTGCGTTCCACAGAGGTAATAAAGTCATACAGGTTCGAACTATATGAGGGTGAGTAAATGATGACAGAAGTTGAACTGGTTAAGCAAAAAAAGTCCATAAGTTTCTATTCTTACCTGAAGATGTTGAAGCTCCTGCATCTGTTCTTCTCTCTGCTGCACTACATGTTTCTCCAGCATCTGTCTCTTAGTCTTCGTACTCTCGAGCTCCTTGGCCAGATGCTGAACCTGATGCTGTTTCTCTCTCTTCTCCTGGTGAATCTTTACCATGTTAGCTTTGGCCTGGTTCAGACTTTCCTCCAGACGTCCAAGCTGTCTCTGATAGTTGTTGGTTGCCTCCTGCCAGGCTTGAGATGCTCTGTGGCTGTACTCCTGTCCCAGGTCTGGGATGCTGGTAGTTTGAGTGTGCTGTGGGGCCATTAGGACTGGCTTTGTCTGTTTCATAGAGGCCTGCAAGGTTTCCATGTTCTCCTGGTGGACTTCCATCTGTAGCAAGAGGTCTTTCTCAAGTTGTCCAACCTTCTCCCTAAGCCAAATCTGAGCCCTTCGCTCCTCTTCCAGCTCCTTCTTTCTCTCCATGAGTTTTCTCTGTGCTTCAGCCTGTGCGGTCTTCGCCTTCTGCCTTTGAATACTCACCATCTCCATATCCTCCATCAAGTTCTCCACTTCCAGCTCCACATGGTCTTTCTTCCTCCAGGCCTCCTCCATCCTCCTCCTGGCCTGGCTGAGAGCCTCCTCTTGAGCTTTGTGCTGGCCTGTTGGGTCCCTGCTGCTCTTGAGAGTGTGGATCTCCTCTCGCAGTAGCTTGTTCTCCTCCTCCAGAAGCTTCACACGGCCCAAGTACGATTCGAGACGCTGGTTCAGCTCCAGCATCTGGTACTTTTCCTCCTGAAACTGTGTGAAGGGCCGTCGGACACCCAAAAGCTCCATCTCAGAGTGGGGTAAAGTGTTAAATCACACTAGAACTGTGCAGAGGCTGTGAAGGGCTGCAGGTCTTTGTGGCTGCTAAGTGATTCTAATGACAGGCTCGAGGGTGAGGTCTGGACCACAGTCCCAGTGCCCAGCGGCTGAATGGACAGGGGAGGGTAAGACCCTCCTTTCATAGACAATGAGAAGGGGGAGGGCGAAGGAATAGAGGAGGAGGGGTGGATGGACAGAATGTGCAAAAGCAGTGATGTAATTTAAGGAGTTAACTCTCCCACTGCTGGATTACATCCAAACCAGTACAACTTACTTTCTCCTGTGGAACACAAAAAGAGATTTTAGAGACTTGATAACCAGAGTCAACATGCATTGCATCTTTTTTTTCCATACAATGTAAATGAATGATGACTGAGACTGTCAATTTGAAACAGCTTGAAGGTAAATAATGACATAATTTTTATTTTGCAGAACAATACCTATACATCTTGTAGTTTCAGATATTATCACATTCATTTACTGCCCCCTCTTGTGGCAAAATGATCACAATACATCAGACCAAAGTAGTAAATTTTTCCATGTTAAAGGAATAGTTCAACCAAAAATGAAAATTCTGTCATCATTTACTCACCCTCAAGTTGTTCCAAAACTGTATCAATTTCAAAGGAAGATATTTTGAAGAATGTTTGTAACTAAACAGTTGTGGGGCACCATTTAACAGACATTAATTTGATTACAAAAATATTGTCAACTAAAGAATTTTTTAGCAGTGCAAGGGGATAGAACCCTCATTCTTTCATCTTTACATTTTATTTTCAAAGCCTATATGAAATAAGCAACATTTGCTTCTTAGAACTAGTGACAAACATGTTACTCTTTAATTATAAATTAAATCTAACAGCTTTGAGATGCACATATGCCTCAACACACAAATCTCAACAATGAAATCTGTCTGAACCAATGGAATATTTTTTTTCATGCTGGAATGCCTGCTGAGGACTTGCACAACATTGTGCAATGTAAACTTTTTCAGCTGACTCAATTTTGGAGTTTTGAACACATATTTGAGCATCTGATTAAGGTCATCAAAGCAACTTTTGTTAGAAATATGTTTAGAGTACTCTTGTTCAATACAATAAACTGATTAAAAAAGTTCAAGCTACTTATTTACATTTGTTAGAAAAACTTTTGGCAAGCTGGATTTTTACAGTGTAAATTTATAGTTTAGACACTTGGCTAATTGTGCTTTGGCACCAAAAATTATTAGTTTGTAAAACATTAAACCATGTGCAAAATCCATGAAATTTCTGACAGGATCAATTCCTTTAAAAAAGGCAACCCATTAATTGAATAATTTTTTAATAGTTTAAAACACAAAGGTGTGCTTTATGTAAAATGATTCATTATTGATTTATAAATGTAAATGAACACCACTAAAATTCCATACAAAATTCCATTGCCATTTAAATGTAAATGTTTTGTCCAAGACAGGAACCGGTTTCCACTGAAATGTTTGAATCTCAACAAGTTACATACGATTGGTTAGTATCTCATCTTGAATAAAGTCTGGTTAGGCATTTTGTACTTACTGAAAATAACTCACATTTTTGTATAGTGATAGTGATGCCATTACGTAATTATTTACCAAACATCCCCTGACAACTCAAATCACACACCATGTCTGTTATTTCCTAATTCTGAACATCACAAACTTCTCTGTGCGATCTGGCTGACAGATTTAACATCATGCTGTTTTCTGCCTAAAAGCACTATACCCTGATCCAGCAGTGTTCTGTAGATTGTGAAGGTGAGCAAGTGCAATGGAAGACGAGTTATGCTACTCATCAGTTATCTTCAAGCCATTTGACAAAGAGAAATCTAAAGGTATGTTCAGATGTTTTTTCCCCCTGTTTACTGAATACTTAGTTTTTCTCTTTTTGGATGATCAGATGAAAGAATTAATGCTTGTCTGGTTAGTGCGACAGTCAGATGAGTCTGTGCTGTATGCAGAGGTGAAAAGAAAACAATCGACTTCTCATACTGAGCCTACAGGTTAGAGATCATTCACACACATAAAATATATATTTATACAAAATTGATATCACCTATTAAATACAATATATACTGTATATATATATATATATATATATATATATATATATATATATATATAGATAGATATATAGATATATATATATATGCCATTCAAAAGTTTGGGATCGGGTGGATAAAAGAAATCAATACTTTTATTCAGCAAGGATGCATTAAATTGATCAAAAGTTACAGTAAAGACATTTATACTGTTAAAAAATATTGTATTTCAAATAAATGAAATTGTCTGTTTTCAACATTGATAATAATAATAAACAAATCAGCATATTTGAATGATTTCTGAAGGATCATGTGACTAAAAACTGGAGTAATGATGCTGAAAAATCAGCTTTGCATCACAGGAATACATTATATTTTAAAATATATTCAAATAGTAATGTTATATATATTTTTTTTGGTGAGCAGAAGACTTCTTTTAAAAACATAAAAAATCGTACCGATCCCAAACTTTTGAACAGGAGTGTGTGTGTGTGTGTGTATATATATATATATATATATATATACATACATATATATATATATATATATATACACACACACACAATAAATACAATTGTGATATTTATCAGTTTTATATTGGGGTTTTTTTTTCTTCATTTTTTTTTTTAGAAAAGCAATATAAAATATTTTTAGATTTATATATACAATATACAGTCATGGTCAGAATTATTGGCTACCCTTGATAAATATGACCAAACAATCAGCATTGTTTAACCTTTTGATCTTTTATTTAAAAACAAAAAAATTAAAAATCAAACTTTTCATTGAAGTAACACAATTTAAAGTGGGGGGAAATCTCATTATAAAATAAAACAAAAATCTCCAAAACACGTTGGCCACAATTATTGGCACCCCTAGAAATTCTTATGAGTAAAATATCTCTGAAGTATATTCCCTTTCATATTTAAAAAAAATTTATACTGTCATATGTTCACGTTGGAATCAAACTTGTCTCATTCTGATTCAGAAAAAGGATCTTCCACCCCAATCTCTCCGGGGTACAGACGAGCTTCAGTGTTTCTGGGGCTGCTCTGTTTCCTCCTGCTCGCTGCGTTAACAGCTGTCAGCATTTTCTGTAAGAATTAGCGCTGTTTCATTCATATAATACCAAACATACCATTCAATCCGACTTTTAGATGTCGACATTTCTGCAGTTTAGTTCCAACCCTGTGCAAGGAAGCTCAAAGACCTTGATTAACAGGTCTGGTTTCACAGACAGGGTTTAGATTAAGCCAGGATTAGGCCTTAGGTCAATTAGGGCATTTAAGTAGCTTTTATAAACGTGCCTTAGAAAAAAATATTACAGGTGTGTGTGTTCATCTTGAGACTAAACAATGGCACTGACATATTTTAAGATATGTCAGGGCAAATTGCTTTCAGTTAAAACAGCTCATGCAGTTTAGACTGGGACTAGGTTTAAGTCAGGTTTGTGAAACCACCATAAGCGTATTTCTTTAGAGCTAGAATAAAATTTTTTTTAAAAAGGGAACCTTGAAGAAGTCATTGTCGTAACCTCAAATATAACCAGGAGAAAAGTACAAACGTGTCGACATAAAAGGGAAACTCAAGTGTTGTAAATCAGTTGCATAATTTCATTCTTTTTTACAAACTAATGAGGTCAATATGAGACAGTGGTGTAAATTATAATTAAATATGGCTAGTCTAAACTCATAACGACTAAAATAACATAGAAACATTGCAGTTGAAAAATTGTCTACAAGTACTGTAAATTTTACTAACAATTTGACTTTTTTGTTTATCCGCTTTGCAGACTACATTCACATATCTAAACACAACAATATTCTGGTAAGAGCGAAGCCTGAAACAACATAAAATACTGAAATACTCAGAAATTGCCCATATCTGCTAAACAATATGTAGAGCCCAGAGTATATCTTAACCAAAGGAAATCTCTTCAGGCCCAGTACACTAAAGAGAGAGCCGCCAACCTGCAGTTACTGGCAGACAAGGAAGTGCTGGAGCAACAGACAGCAAGGCTGGTGACACAGGGTCAACAGATGAACAGCACACTGGACTTCATAATTCATAAAAGCAGCTTTTCAGGGGATAAATACTGTCAGTTCACTGGAAACGGTAAGCTGTTTTATCTGAAGTCAACATTGTTGTTGTTTGTTTGTTTTATCCAGCTTATCTGAGCTATTCTCCATCACAGGGGTCCGGTGTACATCCTGCCCTCTAAACTGGATTCAAAATGGCTCCAGCTGTTACTATTTCCATAAAGGAAACCCCTGGAATACATGGGCAGAGAGTCACGAATACTGCAAGAAATATGGGGCTCAGCTGGCCATAATAGACAGCGCGGATGAACAGGTATATAAAACAAAATAAAGTATGGAAATACACAAGATGTTCACATTTGATTTTTTTCTCTTTCCAAGACTTTATGATCAAACTAAAATAAGTTTTGCAGAGTTGTACACCATTTCCACAGCTAACAAATCAAACTTGAACTGGAAAGTTCTTCAAAGAACTGTAAAGTGTCTTTTCTGAAAAGTGCACCAAAGTATATACTGTAAACATGTACATTAGGCATTTAGCTTAAGTTCTTAAATGTAGAAGTTTAGCATTATGAGACCATCGTGATCAACAGTCCTGTTTACACTGAAAAAGAATGTAAATACTAAATAGGAATGATTTCTATATGATTATAGCATTGTATTTATGTTCTCATCGTATTATGCAAATTCAGGAATTCATCACTCAGCACACTGAATCATATTATGATAAATATCACGGGTACTGGATTGGACTCTCTGAAAACATGGAAAACACTTGGGTCTGGACCAATGGCGCTCAGCTTGACACAGGGTGAGTTTAGAAAAAGGCAACAAGCGCTTTTGATTTTTCAAACTATTAACTAAACTTCATTTATTTTTTATAATTATTTGATTATTTTTCCAGTAGTAAGAGCCAGGATTAATGTAAATAATACATTTTAAAATGAATTTATTTCAAAACGGTTTCCTTTTGATAAATCATTAAAAAATACATATATATATATATTACTTGAAATTTTCCATATTTGTCTTTCAGATTCTGGATCAATAGGCCCTATGTAGAATACTCGTACTGTGTTTTGTCAATGCCCAGCTCAAACCCACTGAGAAGCTGGAAATCAGAAAGCTGTCACATGAAATGCAGATGGATCTGTGAAGTGGAAGTTTTAACATGGCCAACCTTCCTTCAAGCCCAACGAAACCACAGTGACCCCTCAACATGAACAGAAGTCAACTGTCTCAGAAATCATTTTATTTTCCAGTTCAGTTTGATTTGTTAGCAATGTTTCAAGGTACTGACAGACTGGCACATTTCAGATGGATTAAATGGAGAAATTACATCTTATTTCACCATTCGTGCCATTAAAAAAAAGGCCAGCTTTAATGATTGAAAAAAATGCCACCCTTTTTTAAAAAACAATTCATATATAATCACATTTTTTATCACTGTGTATAATATGCTATGTAATATGCATTACACAAGTGTGTTACAAATCAGACCAGTAAAAAGCTTATTTCATGTCACCTGTTGGTCTCAAGCTTAAAGTTGATCATGATTTAGAAGAATAAATATGAGCGATGTGTAAAACTAATAGTCTGAAAGTTAACGGCTGCTAGAGAATTGATCTTGTGTTTCAGCAGCACAGATCCTGATCATCAACTACCAGCCTTGTGTTTGTAGTGAGTTTGTGCGTTCACTTTTTTCTCTTTGGCATGGACTCCTCACACTGAACATTCTCTACCACCTCCTGATGCTCCACTTTGCTTCGTTTCTTTTTCTTGTTCCTCTTCTTGTTCTCCTGTCCTTCTGTTTGTGCATCGGTTATCTGTGCTTCATTGCCAGTGTCTGTCACTGTCATCACACTAGTTGAGTTTTCCACATCTGCGGATGGAGAGGTTTCATAGAGGTCCATGACGGATTTCTTTTTCTTCTTCGAGACATTATCAGAGGTTTGTTGATGCTCAATCCTGCCCTCCTGTGGTTGTTTACTGTGTGAGTCTATGGAATCCTCAATGATCACATCTGTGCCAGCGGTCTCAGCAACTACCTTGGACCGTTTCTTCTTTTTCTTCTTCTTGTGAATGCTGTCATCCATCGGCAGGTATGCGTCTCGTTCCTCTGATGTGTGTGTGAACGCTTCATTCACGTCTACGCTGCATTCTCCATTAAGACCATCCTCAGGTGCTTCTTTTTCTTTGCGATTTTTCTTTCTCTTCTTCTTTGGCTCAACATCTGTGATAATATCATCGTTCATAGACACACCATTAAAGTCTTTCCTCTTTTTGGGTTTGCTGTCTTCAGTGTCATTACTTGAAATAAGGACCTGTGTTGTCATCTTATCTTCATGGATATTATTCTCTGAGGGTCCGTCCTGCCTTTTTGACTTCTTGCGTTTTGTTTTCTCTTTAATATCTGGATGTCCCACAGGGTTTAGACAATCTGTGCTGCTTGTGGATGTTTCAGCAGTGTGGTTCTTCTTACCATACTTGTTCAAGAACTCCTGCTCCTGCTGCTCAAGCCGAGCCAGTTTAGCACTCATAGTAAATCCATGTCTGGCTCCTCTATTCACACAAACAAACACATGAACACATATTAGAGCAGTACGGTTAATTGTTAAAAGGTTGCGATCTCGGATCAAACACCCATGGTATCTCATTCCTATTAAAACTGTGACAAAATCACACCGGGACATTCAAATTTGCGTTTGTGCCATCTTTGCTGACCCACAAAAGGCAGTTATTATGTATAGGCATGAAACAGCTTCAACTCACTTTACAAGAGAATACTCTGTATTGTTATTTCTGTGTAACAAATATTCATATTCATTGTTACGACCCGTGAGGTCTATGTGTTGTGCTTGCGTTGCTGTGGGTGTGTTCTGTTTCTCGCCTGCAGGGGTGTACCCGCGTCTTAAGCCTGACACTGTGTGAAATCTCGCGGCTGGAGCTGATCAGCGGCAATTAGTGAGGTGTATAAGTTGAGCCAGTGAAGTGCTCTCGATCTCTCACGTTGTTACTTGATGGCTCGCGACAGACTGTGTGGACTACTGTGTGATTTATGGTGCGGATCGCGGCCGGACGTGTTGATCTCGACTTCTTCTCCCCGCGCTGTGCGTCTGGTGACTTTGTGAAGGCAGCCGTCGAACCTGTGTGTGTGCGCCCGACCAGCTGGAGGTCGGCGTGGTGAGCGGCGGGGAAAACCTCCGTGTGTGCTGCATTAACGTGGTGGGAGCTGTGGAGATTGTGTATTGTGTCACATATTTCCCACTGAATGTTTGGTGTTAATTCATTTACTTTACATAATATATCTAATATCCTTTGGGATTTTAAAGAGATCTCTTAAAATAAATACATCAACTTGATACGTGTTTTGAGTCATCCTTGGTTTAATTTTCACCCGGAGTATATTTATTTTGTTAGTCCCTCACTCCTAGACATACCAGGGACGTAACATTCATATTGAATTCATATATGAATTCAAATTCATATTCACAGAAGTACTAGGATAAAATGATTGAATTGATTACATCGCTATGCCACCAGGTTGCGACAAGTGACTGGTAAAAAATGTATTTGTAATTAAATCATTCATTCAAGAGATTTGCTAATTAAACAATTCAAGGGTATATGAGTGAATCATTCATTCAAACTTTTTATTTATTTTTATAAATCGTCAAACGTTTTAAACAGACTGCAGAGATTTTGTCAGAACATCTAGTAAATGACACATTTTATTTAGTTTTATTTTTTAAAAGATTTAAATAAAATATAAATATTAGATGAAAAACGTAAGCTTATTTTTTATTTATTTATAGTTACTCAAATTTAAATAAAAACTGCAAATATGAAAAAAGCTAAATATTAGTACATAAATAATACCACAATAACACTGACAATGTTACACTATCTATGATTCTTCTTATGACTTATGACTCAAATGTGATAAAAATGGGTCAATGCTACGAGTTCTTATTAGTATTATTGATATTGGTTTGACTAACAAATTATTGTAAGGATACTGTGGATTTGGATGCATCAGTGTAACCTTTATGAGATCAAAGCTTACTTGTGTGCTGTTCGTCCTCCACAAGCTTTTAGCAGATCTGCGTCAGATAGCCTTAAAACAGACAGATGAAACAAGGACAATTGAGCCGGCTGAAAGCACAACTGATCTTCAAATCTAACTGGGACATTTTAAATGGATCTTTAGTGCCTCTAAATGCCACATACAGAAACATCTAAAAGAGCATGCTTCATGCAGCAGAATATTATTATATAATTATAATATATCACAGAAATTAAAGGTGGGGTATGTGATTTGCAAAACGGCTGGCAGATTTAGAAAATACACAACTCAAATGGTCCTACCTTCTTTCCTCCAACGCTGGCCCTGATTCGCGTGAGGGGTATGGGGGGAGGGGGGTATGGTACGACCGTTTGATTGACGGACTTACTGTCCAATGATTCTAGGTGGTCTTGGAAATGATTGGCTGGAGTTTTTCGAGTCCTGCCCATTCCACAGATTATTAAATTGCTTAATTTTCATTTCAGTGCTTCTAACTCAGTGGCTGTAAGTGGGTTATGAATAGGATTTCAAGTGATTTTGAAAAAATGGACAAAAAAGAGAATCACATACCCCACCTTTAAAGTATTTACTGCAGAAGTATTTTTAAAGGATTGTGTCACAAATCATGATTTTGTACTACTGGTAGCTCATACTTGGTAGTGGTGGAAAGGTCCAGTTTCTGGTCCTCGTCTTCAGAACTGCTGCTATCATCTGAATCAGAGGTCTTGTCTGGCTGCTCACCTGACAGCAGTGTAGCTGACTGAGAATGGAGAAAGATGACTTTAGAACAATTACACAATCCAAATACTCAATTATCGCTCCATAAATGCTTGTGGTATTGTGAAAATATCTTGATTGTGTGTGCCGTTTATGGTTTTGCACCTTGACAAAACATCCATAGAGCATGGACTTGGCTTGCTGAGCCTTGCATGGCTTCTTGTTAGAGATCAATCCATCACTGCTGTCATCTGACTTCTTCACCACCACACCAGTCTAAAGCACAAACGACAACATCAGATGACTAAAACATGCCCTCATTCACTGCTATCATTTTCTTTTATTGAGTGTTTTATATATTACCTGTGCTGTTTCCACAACCAGACTGGATGAAGCTTTGTTAAAAACATGGTCCCACCAGTGAAAACTAAACTGCTCACCTTCCTTATGGCCCATCTGAAGACAAATGATCAAATATAAATACAAACATAAGGGCTACAACAGCATGATAATTGAAAAAGATAACCTAAAACCACAAGGGTAGTTTACGTGACCTGCAGTAAGATATGCTATACTTAATCTACAACTGTTTTTGACAGCATGTCCAATTTCTGCATAATTATTATACATGTAGATTCTAACTACTGTATAATTATCATTATACAATATTATTATATAATCTCATAATAAGAAACTTGCATTTAAGAGACTGTAAACTGCAAGAGCTAAAGGGTGGGTTAGGATGATAAACATAGAGCACCATAATTATAATTATTAACATACACATTATATATATATATATATATATATATATATATATATATATATAGCCAGTTCATGACAACATGGGCAAAAAGTTTATCAACTACCCACAATGCTTTAATCATTGTAATTTTCAACAACAACAACAAAAAACAAACAAAAACATAATAAATCTCTCACTCACCCCTCCTTTACCATATTTAATTTTGACTTTAATAGCCTCTGATATGCCATTCTCTGATCTTCCCAGGCCTTTACCTGCAACACAACAGTCCAAACATTAGACATCATTGAGTCAGGTGTCATTACATGGATATGCCAAAGATGCCCTAAAATCTGTTCTGAATTCACCTTTTTCCCATCCGTGTCGCAGAAGCTGCTCCTCCGCGAATTTTAGCCCTGTACTCTTTTCTTTGACCATTTCTGCCATTTCCAGAACTTCTCGGAATCTGAAAATGTGGAGCAGTTTGTAAAACAGATTAGGCAATATTAAATATGCGTTAATTCAGTGTAATTTTTCAATCTATCAAAGGACTGTAAACCCAATAAAACACTACCATTAATTTAGGCTCGTACAGCAAAAAGAGGTAAATAAGCAATAATCGCTACCACGCGTTCAGCAACGGAGCAGACATGACACCAGATAGGTAACTATGGAAAGCGAAAAGGGTCATTGCTCTCGATTAACGGAACGCGTTCTCTGAAAAAAGGCATTTTGAATGCACACAGAGAGTGATAGTAAGAAATGATAGACCCATGATGACAGACTCGTAATAGATTTCAGAGGCAGTTCTGCCCGACCCAAAAAAAAAAGTCGCTGTTTGGTCATATTCCAGGATTCATTAGGCTCAAATTGGGGAAAAGAATGGTTGGAAAGGAACATGAAGAATCATTTTCAAAGTTAACATGAATTGGAACCTGAGGCATCGGAGCCCAGACCTTAAATCCATTGAAAGTTTTTGGAGTGTTCTGGCATAGACTTTACAGAGTGCTCGACTCTTGAATTGTCAATATCTTGACCAAAAATGTATGCACACACACACATATATATATACATATACATACATTATATACATATATATATATCATAATAATTCTGTCTCACACAAAGCTTGGTATAAATAGTCATTTTATTATTTGTCTCCCAGATTTCCTTCAACTTTGTGCATTTTTCATAAAACACCTGAAGCAAAATAAAAAGAACAAAACCACCCTTATATAAAAATACTGTACATGCCCCCCCCCCCCCCCCCATTTGTTCATATATTCACAGAATATACAGTCAATCTGTCAAAAACAATATTGGTGAGAATCTGCTGGTTAGTGCTTTACAATGAAAATTTGTTTTCTTTTGACTAATCAAATGTTTCATTTTGTGCTCAGGAAGACCCACCAATGGTAATACAATAATCAGAACCAGAACTGTTTTTGTGCAACAATTCGTCAATAAAAATGTTGAGTTGGTTTTAGCATCTGTCTGATGACATCTTCATATTTAATGGATTTATACTTCATATGTTACAGAGAGACCTTAGGACCATTTGTCACCATGCTTAAAATATGTCTTAGGCTGGTGTTAGTGCACGACATGGGGTTTCTGTGCGTGACTAGGCTCCAACTAGAAGAACTGCATCTGTGTTTTATTGCACAAAGACAAGAGTTCATATGGATGAAGGAAAGTCTCAGTCCAGTTCCTCATCAGTGGCAGACTGCTGCTCAGCAGCCTCGTCCTCTGAGCTGGCCTGACAAGCTGATGTATGGAAGAGACGCATCAGGTCCCGAAATCTCCTTGAAACCTGCAGAGACATTGATGTTAAAAAAGGCACAGAAAGGAATGCTAAAATTGCTTTTCAAGGATTAAAAGTCAGAGCAGTGGAAATAGATCTGTAACTTTATAATCCTGGTACCTCACTGGCTGTTTTGTTTCCAAGTTGCTCTGCCACAGACTGAAAGGTGCTCTGATTGGCTCCTTGCTGCTGACAGGCAGTAAGGATCACTCGATCAGCCTCTCTATGAACCACATGATAAGAGGGCCATGTAAAACACAAGCACCATTAAACGATGCTCAAAAACAGATCATGATTTGTGGCTGTGCTCACCTGGTCCAGAGAATGACCCTCTCTCCACTGGGAGTGAGGGATATGTTTTTGGCACACACAGGTGTGTCTAAGGCCGGGCTCAGTGTGCTCTGCTGAGTGGCATCTCTCTCTCCTAATTCATCCTCTTCATCCCTACTGTGCTTCTGTGGAGACGTGGGATGCTTATGTTTATCCTCCTTGTTTTTCTTGTTGCCTTCTTCGTTCTGTATTTTTTGCTCCTCTGTGATGGGGGAAGGGGGTCTCTCACCTCCATCCCAAACAGGCCCATCACCTTCTGCAGGAGCAGGTACAGAATGTTTTTGAGCTGTTTGTAGTATCAGTTGAACTGTCAGTACAAATTAGATTCAGTCATTTAAAAGGACATGTTTTAGAGTTGTAACGATACCAATACCAACTAATATGTGAATGAACACTCACATTTTAAAAATATGAATGTAAATATTAGCAAACATAAAAAGTACCGTAAACATGTACAGGGCCATTCAAAAGTTTAGTCAGTAAGATCTTTTTTTAAAGAAGTCTCTTATGCTCACTAAGGCTGCATTTGTTTGAACAAAAATACAATAACTTTTTTACTAATGTTTTAATATATTTTAAAATGTAATTTATTCCTGTGTTGGCAAAGCGGAATTTTCCGCATCATTACTCCTTCAGAAATCATTCTTATATGATTTGGTGCTCAAGAATAATTTCTTATCAATTTTGCATTATAATTGTCTTTACTATAACTTGTGATCAATTTAATGCATCCTTGCTTTATAAAATCATTTTTGAACAGTAGTGTAAATTATAAGTAATAATTCAAGTAAATGTAGTAATAAAAAGTATCTTTAGAGGCTCTGTAGGAAGACATGAAGATGCTGATTTTAATCATTAAAAACAAGGATTTGAAAAGACTTTACCATGATGTGGACTGTTTTCTCCACTGCCAGTCTCATCTTTAACCTCTTTCTCTGTCTCTCCATCCTCCCCTTGTCCCTTTTCCTCTTCCTTCTCTTCCCCTCCCCTTTCAGATTGCGCATCAGCAGGCGGAAACACAGAATCACGACTTTTCAGCACCTTTGAGCCATTAGTGGCCTGTTGACCAAAAAACAACCGTAGTTGTATAACTCAATGTGAGAAAATAAAATATGAGGAAACAGTCTCCTTAATAATAAGGATGGCAATTACACATTTTAAGATATGTTATAGCAAACACACAAATAAAGCGAGCACCTTGCTATGACAACGCAAGCATCCCTTTCTCTTATGCCTGCGATGTTTGGCATCATGGCTGGAGTCATGACAGGGACAGGAGCAATCTTTCTCAGGCCAATCACAGTCCTGAACAAAAGCACGAGATTAACAACTAAACAAGAATGGGAAAAAGAACTGTGAATTCACTGGGATGTACAACATGAAGACACCTTGTAGTTGCCATGCGTGTGCATTTCTTTTGTCCTCTTGCTCCTGCTGCTGATCTGTCGAACCTTGTGCGACTCTTCATCCTCCTCTAGATCAGGGAGTGTGACCTCCTCAAACCCTCCCCACACACCTCCTCTAGAGTCCACACTCATCCCTGCCTCTCCATCTGTCCCAGTGCCCGTGTCCTCTGGCCAAACTGCCTCTTCAAACTGGCCAGGACGTGCTGGAGGTGGACGCATCTCATCAAAAAACATCCAGAATTCTCCTTGTAGGTGTGTGTGGCCCTTAAGAAGGGTGACCATCTGTGCTTTGAGCTGAGTTACAAAAGCAGAAATAAAGGGATTTTAGATGACAGGTCTGGACAATAAACAGTCAGTGGTTCCCAAACTTTTTCTGCCAGAAAAATATTTTTAAGCCCACCCTACCTACATGCACCCACAAAGACACCCTTAGACATGACCTTACTTTAAAAATCCTATTGGATTTATTAGAAATATAATTGTAATTAATACTGTACTACAACCAATAAAAAACTTGATCTGGCTTCTCCTTGTGTTTGTGATGTGAATCCGAGGGCGAGATACGCCTTGCCATATTTTCTTGTCTTTAAAACAACGCGTCTACACACTGCAACGGGTTGGTGAGGCTTGTCTACACTGGACACGTAAAAGCAGTATGTAAGAACGGGACATTAGTCTACTGTCGAAAATTTGTTACACCGCATCCTTAGAGAGAATCCCTGATTATTATGGACTCTACATGCTTTTGTTGCATCACATTGCGCTTCTCGTCTGTCGTAGACACTGTGTTCTGGCAGTTATGATGTTTGACTGCTTTACGTTTACCTGGCACTGTCAGTCCAAACTTGTCTATACTTAGTGCAGAACCATGCTCTGTTCAATGTTCAATTCTGTTATTTCACGACAACTGATTACATACAGCTCAAGCGCGTACTGATAGTCATCTTGAGGTAATAAAATGTAATTAAAATTCGATGTTCATTAATTTACTTATGAAGTAGCATCTCTTATCACCCTAAAGAGGTCTCTTTTGCATAACAAACTGCTGACTGTACACTATCACTTAGCCTTTCCTTTTTTATAATTCCACACCGCACTCTACAACTTCAGTGTTTGAGGAAGTGTCAAAGAAGACGTGCAATTATGGAAAGCATTAAGCATTAAAGGAGGCATTATGCAAATTTGTTACATTGTTAATTAGGTATGAAAAAGGAAGCGAGACTGAAATTGCTGATGACTCGTTTCAGCAGTTCAGACTCGATTCTTTCTTTTAGGAGACAATAACTTTATTTGTCATGCATTGATCTTTAAAAATGTGCAGGCATTTTACAGGCACAAACAGCTATATTACACACTGCATAAAGGTAATATTCGACAAACCAGAATGGGCCACTTTAATGTTTACAACCGCTGAAAAGTTTGGGAAAAAAGAAGTTTGTTTCTGAAAGAAGTATCTTATAAGGTTTTTTTTTTCAGGAATCTTTCCAGTAAATCCAGCATTTACTTGAAATGTAAATAACGTTACAAATGTTTTACGGTCACTTTTGATCAGTTTAATGCATCCTTGCTGAAAAAAATTATAATCTTACAGACTACAGAAAACCTTTCAATTTATTCATCAATCCATCTATCCATACCTCTTCAACGCCAACAGGACTGAGAGGACTTCCACTCTGCAAAGCTCTCACTATCTTCTGGTAATGAGAAGGATTCTCCCCAAAGCTGATCTCCAACTGACGCAGGAACCGACGACTCCTCTCAAAGGCCTGCTGCTCCTCAAACTGGGGATGGGAGAGAGAGGTTGGGAGATACAAATAAAGTTGTTCTCTTTTTTAGCACTGACATTAACCAAATGAATAGTTATTTGCCTGGAAAATATGCAAATTTCTTTGTCTTTAAAATGATTGTAAGTACCAGTCCACACTCCAGCGCTTGTTCGGGTAAAAGGAAAGCTGCAAAGTCCTTGAGGAGCTCAGGCCAATCTTTGAGGAGAAGTTTCAGCTGGGAGAACAGCTCTACAACACTGCGGCTCTCTCCTGACTGGTCAAACTCATAAAGCAGTCCTAAAAACTCCTCCACCTTACCAGGGATGTCTTGCAAGACCTCGCGCACCTATAACAGCACAAGAAATGGAAGAAAGATGACAGAGAGAAATGAGTGTTTCTCTAATCATTGGTGTAAAGGAGATATAGTGTGTCAAAGATACAAGTGGTCTGACCCTGTTGAGATAAGCCTGGGCAAAAGCCATGTCCTTGCTCTCTCTCAAAGGATCGTTGTCCAAAATGTGGTCATCATACAGTAGCAGCAGCTTTGAGGCATCTTTACTGCCTCGTTCCTGACGTCGACTACGCTTCAGACTACGAGGGGGTGGGCGACCGCGGCCTGTAAAAGTAAATCAACTATATACATGGAAACATTTCATATTGGAAAACCAACCATTTTAACTTGACATCGCTCAAAAGTACATAATCAGGTGTTAGCAATTGTACTGACCTCTTCCACGGCCTCCTCCTCTCCCAGTGATCTGTGGGGGGTCGTCGCCCAGTGGCACATCTCCCTCAGGAAGCTTTTCGCCTTCTCCCTCCCCTGCTTCCATCTCATCACCCTTTATCGCCCCATCATCCTCATCCTCGGAGTTCTCCTCCTGCGAATTCTGGGAAGCAGGGGAGTTTTGAGAGTTTGGGGAGGTGGGGGATGTTGGGGACGTGGGTGAATTGTCCTCCTCAGAGTCTCCCTCTCTGCACAGTCTCCTCTCTGATGCCAACCAGGTCAACTTTTCCATTGTCTCCTACCGAGGGAACACAGCAGGAACAATTGAATAAAACTAGTTTCGTTCAAATAAATAACAATCGGATAACAGTTGATATTAGATTTTTTTAGTTTTTGTATTGGTATCAGCTGTATATAATATAATTGTGCATGCTCATTTAATCTATTTTTACATTTCAATGATCTTTGCCATCATCTAAAGCTCAATCTCTAAAAACACAAATTTAATAAAACTGTTAAATGTAATCTTGCAAATATATATTTTTTTCATACTGCACATAATGCTGTGATGCCCTTGTATCATTTAAAATGATTGACTTTATGTCATGACTTTGTTAACATTAAAATCTAAAACCTATGCCATAACATGAAAAAATATTAGAATTTTTACCTAATATTTTAAATATCATAAACAGATTCATTTGCAAATTTTTTTTGTTGACATTTTCTAAAAACAAAACAAACCTGAAGTTCTGGAACAGACAGCACAGATTCCTCTGATGCCGAAGACATCACTTCCTCCTCATCTTCATCCTGCGTGAGGTCATCAAAATCCTCCTCTTCCTCATCCCGCTCTCCATCTCCATCTTTTTCTCCATCTCCATCCTTCTCTTCTCTTCCTTTATCGCCACTTCCACCCCCATCTCTTTTTCTGCCATCTTCTCCATCACCGTTCTTCTCTCCTTCTTTATCTTCATCACGTTCTCCTTCTCCCCCACTCTCCCTCTCCTCGGCCCGTCCAACATCCTCATTCCCACTGCTCTGTTTCTCTCCCCCACCGGACTGTTGCTCCTTCCCATCTCCAGTGCTGTGTTTGTGCAGTCCGAGTGTTTCCTGACTGCCAGAGCCCGACCGGACAGGAGGACACTCTCCAGTATCCGTCTTCACCCTCACGGATGCTTCAGCATCACTGTCCGTGCTTGCATCCATGCTGGTCAAACTGGAGTCGGGGCTACAAGAGGACTCTGAGAGTGCCAGGAGAGGACTACCAAACAGAGCACCAGCCATTTCCTCTTCCCATCTGTCTCCAGTCATTTCCTCACCCTCTTCCTTTCTTTCTCTATCTTCTGTGGATGGTGTTATGATGTTTAAAGGCACCTCAGTACTCTCGGTGTTCTTTAGTACTATGGAGCCAGCAGGAATGTCAGAACAGGCAGTCTGCTGGGATAAATTCCCTGGTGCACCTTCAGCATGAAGTGGACCAGGTTGGTTCAGAATGAATGGGTCTTGGGGCAAAAGTAGGAACTGAGGAACTCCAGTAGATGAAATGGTCTGAACCAGTACATACTGAGAACTGTCTGCTGCTACTGATGTCAGAGGAGAAAAAACAGTCCTTTGACCATTTTGAACACTATAGTGTGAAGGAGTCTTTCCAAAATAGGGACTTGGGCCGTTTTCCACGGCCTGTGTACCAGGGACTAACTGTATGACAAGATCCTGAGAGGGAGATGTGACCAATCTCTGTGTGGTGCCAGTCGGGTGAGGAGCATTTTCATGGGCTTTGATTTCAATGTTATCTAATGGAACATTCTGTGTAACATTTAAGGATATTGGCTGGTCCATTACAACAGCAGGGTTGCTAATGTTAGAGGACAGGGGAAATAGCTGGGGGGCTGGTTTCAAAGGAGCAAGTTTTCTAGGCATGGTCTGTTTCTTGTGTTTATCGGACATCTGCTGCAAGCCACGCGTCCTGACTATCCCAGTTCTATGTAGAGGCATGTCACTTGGGGGTATCTGAACTACAGTGGGGGGCAAGTTGGCAAAGGGGTGTGCCGGATTACCAGCCCCCATTTCTGGAGTAACAAACTGGAAATTAATAGGATAAGAAGCGCTCAGTGGGACGGTCCCATGTGCAGGAGTCAAAACGGGCTGAACTAATGGGAGCACCCCATTTATAGGAGTGCTAGGTGTTTGGGCCAATAATATTACACCATGTGCTGGAAGTGGTGTGGAGACATTGGATAATACATTTCCTGCACCTGTGGGACACGGAGGAGCTTTCGCCAATGGTGTGAGAGTAGGGTAGGCGAAACCGAACAGACGCTGAGATTTGGGCTGTGAAGGGCGACTTACACTTGGATGTAGGCGAAGAGAAACACCTTTAGGGAGGAATTGTGGGTAGCGTGTTCCTTTTGGGAAGGACGGGGTAAGAGATTTGATGGTCACCTGTAAACTGCTCGGACAAACTCCCCTATGGATGTATGGCAAGCTTTTCTGCAAAGGCAAATTTGAAACCATTAAGATTGTACTTGACATCAGATTGTTTTTTAGTTTTTTTTATGTAGAATTTCTCTTCAATAGGTTTTAGTGAAAAAGTCTAGGGTAGTTGTTCTCAACTGAGGTAAACTTCCAGAAGGCCCCTTGTAAGTCTTAATTATTTCCATTTAATGATATTATGCTTAGAGGTTGAGAACCACTGGTCTAGGGGGTTGTACT
The DNA here is from genome assembly GCA_031834385.1 of Semotilus atromaculatus. NCBI lineage: Eukaryota > Metazoa > Chordata > Actinopteri > Cypriniformes > Leuciscidae > Semotilus > Semotilus atromaculatus. The sequence goes on along the minus strand of JAULUF010000019.1, from coordinate 3,532,159 downwards.
ACCTTCAGCCAGATTGGCATGATGTCCTGCTCTCTCTCCACAGGAGGTCGCTCTTCTCCAGGTACCACAGGTCTGCACATCACCGGCAAAGGAGGAACCACACTATTCTGGCAGTAAAACTAAGACATAAAACATTACATTGTCATAATAAACTGTAACCCACATTAACCATGACAGAATATTATGATTAAAATTTTCAGCTTCAGAAAGTGTAGAAATTAATTGAGGAAACTGGGGAGCAAATGTGCACCACCACAAATAACAGTGTATATGAAGATGGGCAGATGAACCAATAGATGATCGACGAATCACCTTGATTATGTTGTGTGGGGCTTTGGCGGAGGCCATTTCCTTCACACGTGCACGTAGCTGCTCTTGAGGCTTGGGCCGGATCAGGTAGCGGCTCATCAGGTGGTATGGGAACTCTGTTTGACCAAAGTGCTTTAACCCCAATACTATCAGTCTATAGAGATGTGGGAGCAGGGAAAGAGAGAGAGGCACAGGGTTAACTGGGTGAAGGTATGGCTCACTGCTTCTTTAAGTGTTTGCTAGGTGGTATCAGTTGTGCAGACTGAATGAGGTGCTTGCTTTGATACATTAAACAGTAAAACGCCCATATTGACGTTTCTTCCTTCACGGACCAATTGCATTATGAATTTGACATTTGTAGTCAAAAGGTGAACAGTAACTTCACATAGAAGGTACTTATTTTCCCCTTAAATACAGACATTAACAGGTATTAGTGTAGATACCCTGTGAAATTCAGAGAACGTATATTTCTTTCCAACATTAATGAGGTTTTCTCTATAATTCTCTATTTTAGAGTACTTATATGACTATATAGAAGCAATGCAATTTCCTTAAATATGGATTTATAGCACTACAATACAGCAAAATATACAGTACTGTGCAAAAGTTTTAGGCAGGTAAGATTTTTTAAGTTTTTAAAAGAAGTCTCTTCTGCTCACCAAGGCTGCAATTATTTGATAAAAAATACAAAAAAACAGTAATATTGTGAAATACTATTACAATTTAAAACAGCTGTTTTCTATGTGAATATACAGTAAAGTGTAATTTATTCCTGTGATCAAAGCTGAATTTTCATCATCATTACTCCAGTCTTCAGTGTCACATGATCCTTCAGAAATCATTCTAATATGATGATTTGATGCTCAAAAAACATTCATTATTATTTTCAATGTTGAAAACAGTTGTGTAAAATTTTTTTTTCAAAATTCTTTGATGAATAGAAAGTTCAAAAGAACAGCGTTTATTTAAAATAGAATATTTTCTAACATTATAAATGACTTTACTGTAACTTTTGATCAGTTTAACAAATCCTTGATGAATAAAAGTATTGATTTATTATATTTCTTTCCCCCAAAAATAAAATTTTAATTCTTACTGACCACAAACTTTTGAAGGGTAGAGTTTAATGTTACAAAAGCTTTAGATTTCAGATAAATGCTGTTCTTTTTTAGTTTCTATTCATCATAGCATCATGAAATAAAAATGTAAAAACTGTTTTCAACACTGATAATAATCATAAATGTTTCTTGAGCATCATATTAGAATGATTTTTGAAGGATCATGTGACACTGAAGACTGGAGTAATGATGATGATAAATTCAGCTTTGATCACAGGAATAAATTACACTTCACTATATATTCACATAGAAATCCGCTGTTTTAAATTGTAATAATATTTCACAATATTACTGGTTTTTTTGTATTTTTTTATCAAATAATTGCAGCCTTGGTGAGCAGAAGAGACTTCTTTTAAAAACTTAAAAAAATCTTACCTGCCTAAAACTTTTGCACAGTACTGTAGATCTAAATTAACTATTTAAAAGTGGTTCTTTAGCATTTAAAAAAAAAAAAAATGCTTAATTGCTGAAGTTTTCCATGGCAAGGACGACATATGCATGTAAATGCCCCACTACATTCACAGACTGTTAATGGCTGAATAAAAAACATTTCTATAAAACATTCATTCCCATGACTGAAACTAGATGGAGTAGACAGTAAGAGCCATTTGTACCCGTCTTCTCCTTTGGTGTAATAATGTTTGCTGCGTGTGCGATACAGGACTGGATCCAGACTACACTGTGGTAGAAGCTCTGGGTAAAGAAACACAGAGCGTGTGGCGAACAACCATGCAAGACCAGCTGGGAGCAATGGGTACGAACAAACTGCAGAAACACAAAAAACATACTGCCATCAGATATATCCATGCATGTGCTCTTCACTTGATTTATTGGATCATATGAATTCATTATGAGATGCCTGACCTGAGTGACGGCGAATGGGTTTGGGAGGAAGATACAGAGGAGACGGACATTGTTTTAACTCCTCCAGCAGCTTGAGGGAGGACTGCAAGTTACATACCCTAAACATGCTTCTAAAACCCGAATTAACTGCTGACCTCCCCTCCTCAGCCCGCTCCGCAAATGACAGCAACTCCCCCTATCAACACAGGACAGGAAACAGTTTGTAGTATCATTGTAATCTTGATAATCATCTTTTTTTTTCTTCTTTTTTTTTTTTTTTAAGTACTCAAATTTGCAGACTCAAATTTTTTTTGAGATGTACAAAAATAAAATGTAACATTATGAACAACATTTTGGCATAAAGCTATGTGTATAATAAAAAATATATAGTTTTCCCTAGATCTGTGGCTTCAAAAATGCTGTGTTAAAAGTGTTAAATCTCCTCTGTTATCACACTGTCTGTAAAACTAAATAAAATCTTTGAAATTATAGTTTTTAAACAAGGTAAGGGTAAAATGGAATTTAGGGATAAAGGAGGGGGAAATTACATTTTAATACACAAAGGGAAGCAAGCGGGAAAGGGGGGAGTAGAAGAAAAGGCATTTGTACCTATTGTAATAATGCTGGTTTTCTTGTAATTTTATTAGTTATAAAATTACAGCAAAATAACAAAAGCAGCAGATAATTATTTCTTAATTTTAAGATTGAAAAAAATAAATTGAACCATCTAGGTTTTTCATACAGGAGAAGCGACAGGATTTTCAACCATGCAGAGCACTTTTCCTTGATATTCGTCACTTTTGAACCATGTTCATTCATCAGTATTTTCTTAAAGCCTTAAAGAAACTGATGCGTTTAATCCCCAATTTTCTTACCAGGAAATGTTTGGTGGTTTGAGCTTCACACTGTAGTGCCTCCACTGGGTTGCACAGCATATTGACCTGTGTAAGTAACTGGACATGCTGCAAGAAAAAGTTAAATCTTAAATCAAATTTAAATCATATCAGCATAAAACAAGAACTTTGAAAATATGTTTTGCCAGTGCATTACATGAATCACATTCAACAAGGATCAACAGCTCTGTGGTAATATAGACTAGATCCTTGTGACCAGGTAACCCTTTATGGGTAAATTCAGTCTGTTGAGTGTGAATGGTGGTGCTTAAAACAGTCTCTTACTTGCTGTATTTGCTGCTGCAGCTGTATTCTCTGAGGAGACGTGACCACCAGAGGACAGGGGGGCTGCAAAAGAACCATGCCAGACCCAGGTGCATGCTGGGTGGTCCGAACCTGGTTCTCCCGCCGCTGCTGTAAAGCATCCAGCTGCTCTCTAACGGTCCGCCTGCATGCTGTCAACATGTGAGCCAGTGGCTCCTCAAACCTGATGACAGACAAACTGAAACATACTGAATCTGAAGAGAGTGAGCCTGGATGTTTTAAAAGGAGTACCAGAAGCACTAATTATTGCAAAGCAAATATGCCATCTTGATGAGACATTTGAATCAACTAGTGGTATATGACATATCAGTACCTTATTTATTAAAGATTTTTATTTATTTACCATATCATGCATTATTGGATATTGAACAGTATATGCTAATTTCCTCAATGTATCAATTTTAAAAACATCTGTAGTCATAGAATACTAACTTATCAAATTTCAAAATGAATAGCCATTTTCCATGCATTATTCGTGTTGCGATGCCTAGATTCACTTTTAGCATGTAATACAATTTAGAAAAAAACAGAATATAATTTTAATAAGCTATTTATTGATTATCTGCCATAAGATGATAATTATCAGCTTAGTCATCCAGAGTTTAATAACAAATAAATAAATAAATAAACAACAAACCATTTTAATTCCACATTGTAATGTTTTTTCAAGAGAAACTGAATAAGTGTGTGTGGGAGTTGATTTTGTCTACTAGGAATTTACGGAATCTAGAAAAAAATGAACATTCCACAAATGAGAAAGTTTGACAGTTGCATACATAATAATGCTGTTATTATTATACAATTATCAATAGGCAATAGAATTATGTCTCATTATTTTGTATATTTTCGTTAAAATGCAAAAATACTGATGCTTATGTTCCTCTGATCTAGTGATAATGTTTAGTAAAATCATTGTTAAGTTACAGTCACTAATTAAGCAGACCAAGTGTCTTATACTCTCTGTACCCTAGTAAATGAGCATTACAGGCACAAGTGCTTGGCATTTACACATTTGCCATTTTCACGGTGTGGAAGAGACAGCACAGACGTCAATGTACCTCGTTAACATTTTAAAACAAACATCAGCCACATCTCTGTCTGTACCCAGAACAGTGACGCACAGAAGTCACATTCAACACAGTGCAAGCTGTAATGACCCCTTCACTTGGCAAATAATAAGCTGTAACACTGTGTGACATGTCCATCTCTTGACAGTTTTGTGCTGATTGACACTGTACTATTACCGTAACAAAGTTAATTACACGTATCCTTAAAGAACAGAGATGTGACAAGCCTGATGTGACGGGTTTTAAATAAGGGCCTCAGACAGAGACTGCTGATGACTGTTATGTATCAGAAAAAGGGTCATATGTTTTAAGGGAAGCCCTTTGAGTAGGTGTCAGAGGTTTGTTTGTGTGTGCGCGAACGTGCATGTAGCGGTTATCTGTTCCAGTAAATGAGCTCTATTTAAAGCCTCTGTGCCTGGATTCTGCACGTAGCACAGGCATACGGTGAAATCTTTTCAGCACGTTCGCAGTGACGTACAGACCTGCACCTGTACAGCACTCAGCAGTGGGGGATAAGATTTGTGTGCATGTGTTCAGTCTATACTGAATGTGTACATGTAGCTCCGCAGTGTCCATACTTTGTCCCGGGTCAACAGCGAAACAATCGGACACATTAGAGTATTTCTCTACCTCCCTACCCAAACAGATACAGCACTCCTCTGCTGCTCTGTCCCATAGGGAGGACGCATCTTGAGGGTGTTTTAACATGTCTCCTCACTTTGTACTGTTAGAAATAGTTTTATGTTAGAAAGCAAATGCATTTAGTTTTCTTTATCGCAAAAAGGACATAAAAACACACATTTATATATATATATATATATATTAGGGCCGGGACTTTAACGCGTTAATTAAGATTAATTAATTACAGACTTTAACGCGTTAATTGACGCGTTAATTGACGCGATAACTGATTTTAATCGCTTATTTTTGCACCACGGAACGTTTCTCACTGGATGAATAACATTCTCATTTTCCACTAGATATTTTCCTATATCTCATCAGCAATTGTGATTTCGGCCCGCTCTGCACCAGCTGACCACTAAGGAGCGAATGTACAGTGAAGTGACATCACTGCCAGATTCAAACTGTGCTTTCGCGCTGTGGCTGAGCCAAAGACGGACACGCGCAGCGCTTGTCATAAGCGAATCGATCACAACTGTTCAGTGTTTTTAACCACATAATGTTTATTTTAGGTTTTAGACATTAATATAATTTATAGCAAAACACATTTATAGTTTGTAAAATACACAATGGTGTCTATGGAAGCAGCAATAACAACCAAGGAAAATATATTTGCCGACGGTTTTTATTCATATCAGACACACAGTGTAAATAACTATAAAGTCAACTCTATTCTACTCCCAGTTTACCGGCCACTTACTTTCATGTATTTCGGGAGAAACTGATGAATTCACGCGCTGTAATAAATCCAACAGACAGGAATCTCTGAACTGCGGCCCAAACACGGCGCCCATCTCACGTTACAGATCAAGATCATTTATAAAGATTTTTTAAACAACAAAACAAACTCACTTACACATATTTGAAAATCGGAAAAGAAAAAAGTTGATGACATGGTGAGCAAGTTTTTTAATATTTAGAAATAAAAAAGCTACATCTGTCATGCAGCGCTATTTTGGCTTTGGTGAATCACGTGCCAAGCCTGACGCGTCACCCTGGAAACCTTTTTTAAATGTAGGCCTACTATATTTCTAAATATGCTATTGCTACATTCAATGGCAAAAATTGCACTGGTCTGCTGGACTTGGTTGAACAAAAATAAACAATATTTTGTTGCTTAAGCTTATTCAATGGTATACTAAAAATCCATGTGAAAAAAATTACTTCACACTGTTCTCAGGTCAAATATTTATGCGATTAAAAAGCGATTAATTTCGATTAATTAATTACAAAGCCTCTAATTAATTAGATTAATTTTTTTAATCGAGTCCCGGCCCTAATATATATATATATATATATATATATATATATATATATAAAAAATTGTTTATTTGGGCCAGTTAAAATGTGAAAGGCCACAGTGTGTGTGTGTGTGTGTGTTACCTAATGGCTTGGGGAACATTAAATTGTGGAGTGTCATTGGCCTCCTCCTCACGTTCCTCATCTTCTTCATGACCTTCCTCGTCTTGTTCATTGGCTGCCAACTCATCGTGGAACTGGAGAAGAGTAGAGAAAATGAGTGAGGAATGATTGGCTTTAGTTTATTCCTGTTAGTGTGAAGTCATTTTACCGTCTCAAACAGCTCTTCCATGAGCTCATTGACTTCCTTCTCTGCAACAGACAGAGAGAATTTTTTTTACTAAAAGCAAACACTTAACTGAGGAGTTTATTTAATCTAAAACTCGTATAAAAACCCACTTGTGATTCGAACAGCACGATCATTTCGATAATCCTCCAAATCTGGCTCATCTAGATCATCTAAAAAGTTATATTCAGGGTCGTCATCTTCATCAGCCTCTTCTAAAATACAGAGAGAGAATCATCAGAACTGTATTTTTCACGTGTGAGAACACACACAAAGAGCAGTGATGCTGAAAAGGACTTGGGGAAAAGGTCAGGGGAAGAAAAACATGAGTGGAAAAAAAAACAGAGGAAGGTACTTAATCGCTGACGCGCACGCATTAAACTAGTCTCACACACAGAGAAAGCCATTTAGACATTTAAGAAAAGTGCTTTGACAGCATCTGTCTGAGTGCAGCGCGCATGACAGTGATTTGTTTAAAAGAATAATTACACCTGCATGTTCACTGGTTCAGGCAAGGCCAGAAAACAAATGATAGAAGTCAAAAACAGCCCCAAATAATATCAACAGTTTCGGGTCGGTACGATATTTTTGATGTTTTTGAAAGTCTCTTATGTTCTGACTGCAAGAACCATAATTTTTTAATAAAAGAAATACAGTAAAAAGAGTTACATTTGAAATATTATTACAATTTAAAGTAAGTTTTCTAAATCTCTGTTATGCGTTTTAAAATGTAATTTAATCCTGTGATTAAGTCAAATCTGAATTTCCATCAGCCATTACTCCAGTCTTCAGTGTCTCATGATTGTTCTAAAATTCATTATATTCTGATTTGGTAATCAAGAAACATTTCAGACACTCTTCAGACATTTTACAACAAGTAGAAACATGAAGATATTAGAAAAAGAGATGGTCTCTTTCCTGCTCGTGTCCCACATCACCTCTCAGCGCGGTAGGCATAAGCTATATCACACATCTTTGTGTGGAAATATTAAACAAATGTTTTGTAAATATTTAACTTTATTATATTATTTAAGCTACTATTTACTGATATTTATTTCAATGCTTTACAGGCTTTAGTGTGTTGTTTCATTGACGGAAGTGCTCAAATAAACACGCATGTATGTTACGAAATGGACGTTTGAGCCTCGTTTATTATTATTTCTTATTTCAAAATGTATTTAATTGAGATATATATAATATATATTATATTATATAAAAACATTCCACAACACCTCCCAACCACCGCCGGTAGTTGGTCCATTACCACCATGGTCGTGCCACTGTCACAGCTCTACATAATACACTGACCTTCATTGTCCAGGTGAGAGGTCATGAGTCCCTGCAGCCATTGGGTCCATTCACGGTCCTCTGGTGTGGAGACATTATCGTACATATCTGGTGTGATGTCTGGTGCACGGAGCTCTGCCTCCAGCTGATCCAGAGGGACGTCCCTCAGCGGACGTTTTGACCGAGTACGGCAGGCTACCAGACTGCCTTTTGGCTCCCCTCCACTGCCATTGCTCAGAGCCTTCAGCAGACAGATAGATACACTGAATTTAGAGAGAACCATATATAGAAGGCAGAGAGATTTTTCTTGTGTATGTGATGCAGTACCTGGTAAGGCTCCAAGCAGAGAGGACTGAGTTCAAGTTCTTTATCCACAGCATGGAGTTTCTCAATGAAGGGGTCAGGGGCCCTAAGGGATCGTGAGGGGCCACAGGACTGAGAAGGTGGGGCAGGGGGACCCATAGGCACTGCCTCAACTCTCAAGTGCCTGGAGAGCTTGGGCTTCTGTGATAGAGATGGAGGGGGACAAAGAGACTTAAAACCTTGAAGAATGTGCAGAAAGAATGAAATATGTGTATGTAATTATAATACTGTGTAAAGTACCAGTCTGGGGCTGTTGCTGGCATCATCACAATGGGAGGGCGTATGAGAGGAAGAACGTCTGCTGCCACGTGGTGAGGAGGCCGTGCTATCCACATCACTCTCCAAAAATGTCTGAGAGAAAATTTAAATATTGCAAAAGCATTTAAATGCGCAATTGAATCCGATTGACAGTGATAAACATATATATAGCAATAGATGGAACAAAACGATCTGATACTATGTCAATTGATCTATGCATTAAGTCTTGGAGTGTAAATGCAAAATAATAGACCTGCCCCTTTTACTGCTACGCGTTACTTTGTTGGTCATTTCATTATTAACTTTACAAAACAGTCACTCAGTAGATATGTTTCCATTCAAAGTTGTAAACTTAACTTAATTGCAAAATTTGGAATCGGAACCTTCTAGGACTGAACTAACTTTCTCTCCTTTACACACACATATATATAGGGGAGAACGACAGAGAAAGAGGGAGATTTATGAGCAAAAGACTCGACTTATTGATATTTGTTTCAGTAGCAATTTTCTAATTTCAATTAATTCTTCCATTATTTTGACTTCTACAGAAATTATTCATTCCTTTCTTCCTTTAATTTCTGCTCCAAGAAACAGGTACCGTCAAATAGTCTGCATTTTGAGTGGCATGCTGCACTTTTCTTCTAGTGAAGATTCTTCCAAAAAGGCACACTTCCTATTGTTCTATGTGATTGCTGACATCACCTTAAGATTATTGGTCCAGATAGCCTTGTTCTTCTGTAAGGTAGTATCATGTGTGACACTATATATTGCTACTAAAATAATTTCAAAAAGTATTAAAGTATTAAGATTTGGATTGTTGTAGAAAAACAGTTCTAGAAAATTCCAGAAAGTTCTCAAGAGTCCAAGAAAGTTCCAGAAAGTTCTAGAAAGTTTTAGGAAGTGCAGTAACATTTGTTATATGGTTGTTTAATTTTTCTTTAACAGTTCAAAAGAATCAAATTTATTTGAAATACAAAATCGTTTGTCAAAACCCCAACATTTTGTACCATAGTATTTGAATAATATATATATATATATATATATATATATTTAATTAAAGAATGATGTGAGTGTGGTATATGCACCTCCTCAGCTGTTTCATCTTCCTCATCTTCATCAGGACAATACTCTTCATCAGAGGAGTCCTCCTCCTCTTGCAGGGGAATGTCCACAAACTGGGGCGGCTAAGAAAAGAGTCCAAATAGCAAGGAATATCAACCAAAAAAACAAACCAAAAAACAATACGAACTCTCACAGGTGATACATCACAACCATTTGGTACCTTAATCTCACATGGCCTTTTTATTGGAGAGATGTTCCAGTTACACATCCCCTAAAATATAAAAAAATATATAAAAATTCAGCAATTATTTTAACACAGCTAAAATTCTCAAACCTTCCTGATAAGAAAAACAACACTCACCGCCCCTTTCTCAACAACTTCTTTGAGCTTGGAACGGGTCATTTTAGGCTCCTAAACAGAAAATAAATATAATCAACTGAAATGATCATGTTCAAATAGACTTTCACTATAAGAGTTAAATAATGGAGGAACTTACAAACATGGGCATATCTTGTGTGTCTCTAATAGCAGCTTTCATCATGGCCACAACATGCTCATTGGTTACCACCTCCTGAGGCCAAACACACACAAAAACATGTTAAATAGTTTTAACTGATTTTCAAATTACTACCGATTTGATGGTAGCGTTTCCTTACAATGATGTTATTTTCTTGAAGATTCAGAGAATAAGCTCAGATCACAGTGATTTAGTAATAGGGCTGGGAGAAAAGCGATTCACCTAGATATCGCGATATAAAACAAATAAAAAAATTACGATTTTAAAATCTTTTTTTAAAACAGAATCGATATTAATTCCAATTAAATTGCTTTATTTTTGTCCTTGCTTATATATGAGGTTGACAGATGTTAGCCACTTGTGTTCCAACAGAGGATGAAATGTTTTATTATCTGAGTGTGTCGTAATATCACAAGTGGACATGTGGAAGCGACGTGAGACTGAATGCACTGAAAAGCATTAATTGAAAGCATGATTTTACACTGACAAAATCATATCATATAATGTGATACAAAATTACCCTATTCATCACTATCATCATCACCGCGATCCTCAACAACAAGTTCATTCAAGTTCAAAAGTTCACTCTCCAGCCTCCGCTAACTCTGCCTTGCTTGCACTAACAGCTCCCGCCCAGATGCGCAGGGCTCTCTTGCGTGCGCAATCTGCACCATAGAACTAGCTTACACAGACGATCTGACGGGTTTCAGAAGATTAAACACAACCCGAAACTAAAAAACAGACCAGGCCTCTATTTGAGACCGGCCTTTATTTATCCAAACCAGATGCCACACCAGGCGTGTAAAAGAGACAGGTGTCTTGGGCAGGTGTCGGCTATTATTTCAAGTTTTACGGTAGTATCATTTCTGTGATACAATAGTTCACATTATCATAGAAGTACTTGGATAAAAGTTTAAAGTTCAAATATAAACACTGATGTTCACGATAGCGATCAAAATAAAGTAAATCAGCTTTTGATAGAAACCTAGCACTTAAAATAACTGATTTATCGATTACACTGTTTCACGAAAATTTCAAGAACACATAAGCACAGAATCTTAAAGGAACTTGCATCTTGCTTAAGTCAGACTCACATGAATTATGTTACGAACGTTGACAGAGGAGAGCTTGAGTTTTTTAGATTTGAGAGTTAAATCTCTGTCCAGCTTCCTCAACTCTTCCTCACTCTCATCCTCTTCCTCAAGCTCTTCTGAAGACGTATCCATCTCTCCATTCTTCTCAGGGAACTCTTCTTCCACCCGAGTCATTCCACTCTTCTTTACATTCAATCTATTTCGTTTCTTCAGCCACTCCTCTCCTTCACACCTGTCCTCATCTAAGGATTGGCAAGTAATGAGACTTCATTCAGATTTTGGAAAACTCCTAAATAACAATAGTGATGTTTGACTTGACAAGTAACATTACAAAGTCAAGTGTGGTTAATAACAAGGCCAAATAAAACGACTCACCCACAGTGATGACCAGACCCAGCTCTGCATCCACCTCCGACTGCAGGGGGGATGAAACTGGAGTGGAGTCATGGACACTGTCAGCATCATCCTCACCATTGTCTGCTCACACACAGAAAAACAAAAACAAATATCAAGTTCTGCTATTAACTTCCCTCAAGGAATACTGCTCCTTTCTGCATTACCTGGGCTGGAGGTCTGCTCCTGGCAATTGGATTGAACTGGAGTCTGTATTGACTTTGTCTTAGTGGGGGTGGAGACCTTCCTTCTCCAGGAACTAGGAGACAGTTTGAGAGAGAAAGGAGATCTGCTGCTAGATTCCCTCTTAGGTGCTTTGGCAGGATTCAGTTGTAGTTCTGGAGATGACGACTTGCGTTTCCAACCCATATTTAATTGATCTCTGAGCCTGAAATCACAGGTTAAGAAAAATATCCAAACTGATGTCTTCCAACTAATTCTTAACAGTCTTTATTCATGCAATTATATATAAAAAGAATAATTATCAGTCTGATAAGGAAAACTATAACAGGAGGACAACATTATTTCTGGTTGTGTATCAAAACCCAGTGAGTCGCCTACCTAGAAGGCTCACTAGTATGAAACATAACGTTAGACCAATAAATTATAAAGACAGTCTTTTGTTTACGTTCAGTAAAAGGTTTTCTGGTACAACAGGACAATGTACACAGTAAGATATGTGTGTGTTTTATTTATAATTTATTTTTAATCAATTATAGAGATCACAAACAGTGAATCTGTAGGATTGTATCTTCTGTTGTTAGCTTATTTGCTAACTGAAGTTAGCATTGCGCCACTAAGCAAAACACAGCAATTGTAAATAGTTTATATTTGTGCCACGCAAGGATGATATTTTTTTCTGTTCACATTTCATAATGTAAAAATCTATCTTACCCACGAACAAGTGTTTGCAGCCATCGGTAGATTTATACACACACACACTAGCCCGCCGCTTCACAACAAACGACGGGTGTTGCGGCCATTTCCTTCCCTCACAAAACAGAAGCGATGACAAACCGTTCCCACACCTCATTACAGCTGACTGATAAAACTTTTCTTTTTTTTAAAAAACAGCGTTTTGTAAAAAAAAAAATTTAATTGTGATGCTTAAAAAAAAAATATATATATATATATATATATATATATATATAGAGCACTCCTGCAGCCAGACTAGGAGTCTATTATAGCCAATATATTTTAACGTATTATTATTATTGTTATTCAAACAATATTATATCAATAAAGCCAGGGAGGTAAAAGAGCCATACAAACAAAATAAATAAATACAAATTCAGATTTTTTTTAACAGATCTTAAAAAGAGACCATGCAGTAACGTTAGGCTAAATGGTCTTCCCAAGCCTACTGAAAAAAAAAAAACATACTGGGAGGAGTCAATTATAGTTGGGACTGTATTTACCTAAAGTTGCCATTTGAGTTTTTAGTTTTTGTTCTGCACTGCAGCAGAGCAGACTTCATCTAGACTTCCATAAGCTGTTAAACATTTTAGGAAAGTTGCAGAGAAAATAAGCTACCACCACCAGAAAGCTCAGATAGGGAAAAAAATATTTGGCTCAACGGAAAATATTCTTTACAAACAATTACCCTGAAATATATGCCATAGCCTATATGTAAACAATGGGCAGAAATGGAACAGCTCGTGATCTTGCAACTCCTAAGCGAGAAAAATCGTGGCAATCAAGTGCTCGGGAGATCCAACCGGCCGCAACGAGGCAGGTGCCTCTTAGGAATATGGTGGTGACACCTGCGAGTGTACCGGAGTTCACCATCCCCTCACTGTGCCCTAGGTTGCAGGGATGCGGCAGGGAGAAGGCTGGAGTCGGGCACGGACGGCGGCACACTTTTCCCCGGTCCACGAACCCATCATCATTAGTTCGAGCACTCGCGCGCTGCTGCCCGTTCTCAGAGGAGCGCGACCTGGTCTTCATGGATGATCATCAGACTTACGTTCTGTCAGACCCGACCACCAGTGCAGCAATGTCCTTACCTCACCTCAGCAAAATCACCACTCCGTATGGCTTTCTGACACTTGCTGAAAGTCCGTGCGTATGCAGGAGGGAATCGTTGTTTTTCGATGAAAATGGATTTGAGGAATGTCTCAACAATGCAGAACATGCACATGGTCTTGTGAAATCAAAGAATCAATCTTATTATTCTTTCTCACAGGTTAGAAACGTAAAAACTGCTGGTGATGCAGCTCCTCTGCAGTTGCTGCATGATTCGTGTGACCGTTCAGAACTGAGACCTGCTCATCACTTCAGCTATGGATTTTTACGTAAAGGATGGATAAAATGTTTACCTAAGTTTCCCTGGTCTCGGTGAAGTAATTTCCTAAACAAACTGGACAGGCTAAATAACAATCACATCTGTGTATCTCAGACGCAGAACCTCAAAGGTCACAGATTGGACAATCCGACACATCTGGTGTGACTTTAAATCTATAGCATTTTACAATAAAACATTTGTTACAACTGTAAAAGAAACATTGTGGTTGTAAAAAATGTTTTTGTAAAACAATAGAAATGATGAGTAGCCTATATTGATGTATATAGCATAACACACAACTCATTATGTACACTGTTATGTATTCAGGAATAAATACTGTTACCTTTCTTGTATCATATGATTTTGCAAACTGATGAGAATGATTCATTAAAATAATAAAGTTATTTTTTTTCTTTCCTATGTCTACACATGAGTTTCTGTATATGCTAAAAAGAATATTAATTGCTAAAAAAAAGTATCTCGTATGTGGACTAACCATGAAATGCTGCATATAGCACTTCAGTGGGATCAGAGGAAAAACAAAGTTTAAATATCATTAGTGCTTCTAACAGTATAATGAAATTACTGGGTATTATATGGGGTTTAAAGGGGTGGTATAATTCCCCTTTTTACAAGATGTAAAATAAGTCTATGATGTCCCCAGAGTATTTGAAATTTTAGCTCAAAATACACCAGATTTAAAAAAAATTTGCATGTTAAAAGTGTCCCTTTTTGAGGGTGAGCAAAAACACATTTTGTGTGTGAGCAGGCACAGAGGGCGGAGCAACAACAGCTCATTCATCTTAGCAGCTTGCAGACACGCACTAAAATGTCAGAAACTGTTCTGCCTTTGATTAGCATATTCTGTCATGATGACCTATAAATCGCTGGTGTGGGAACTGTTAAGATGCCTACAGAGTGACATGCTATTGCATTTGTGTTACGTACTGTATCGCATGTGAAAAGACGGATGTGACAGCTTGAGCACTCACAAATGTGCTCTACTACAACTCTTCCTCTTCTCAACACTGTCTCACCCCCTTTGTTGTGTGTTCCCGGGGGAGGGGTTATTTACATTTAGGGTTTGTGATGTCACTAACCCAGGAGGAAGCTCATGTAGTCCCTATAAGTCATTTGTTGTAGTCCTTAAAAAGTGATTTCTGTAAAAGAAAAGATCTCCCTTTGCTTTGAACTTTGAGCGTCGTAACTTTGCAGATGTTTGTTTATGCTCAAATCGCAACAATACACACTAGCTAAAGTTAGAAAAGTAAAATCATAATCATCAACCCCTTTAAAGTATATGATGTGGAAATATTTTTTTGTTATAATATGTGTTCAAACACTAAACTCTAGATGGTGCAGGCTGAAAGGTACTTAACTCAATTTGGTAGCAAGCAATCACATTATCTACATAGCGCAGCTGATTGGTTGCTGCTGCATCAGCTGTGACTCAACATTCAAATACTGGTAGTGTTTGCTGTTAGCAGTCTGCAGAGTGCTTTCAGAAACCCTCCACCTTCCCCAGCTCCACCTGTATAGATCTGCTACAGGGTTATTTCATGTATTTGTGCAGCAGCAGAATGTCTGTAAATGTATTGGCAGTAGCAAGTCTTTGTATTTGCTCTGCAGCAGCAGATCTATTTCGCCAAGACAAAATACATTAGCATTGTCATATCCATTACCATGTCAATCTCTCCGAGAGTTGTCACGACTGAACTGAGATATTTTTAAAGCAGCAGTTATTAAGAGTCTCGCTCTGCACTCTCAAAAGTGTCACCTTTAAGTGCTCATGGGAATGACAATCTGAAATCAGTGAGAAAATCCACTCAAGTTGGTTATATGTAATTGAATTGTCAGGCAGGAACTTTTGTAGACTCTCAAGAGAATATAAGAAATTAAAATATGATTTTAAAAGGATACAGCTCTTGATTGCGGTCAGAAATTAATGTCAGCCTCTATATGAATGTGGTGCATTATAATCATGACCTTAAGATAATTTGGAGATAGACTCTATGCCAATTAGTACAATTTCACTTTACTGACTATGAAATAAATAAAAAGACAAAGTAAATATTCAAGCATGTAAAACAATACAAAGGCAAAGTGCTTCTCATAGATGATCTTTGATAAAGAATCAATTCTGTGTCAATCTCCCATTAAACATACCTGTAGACTCTGCGTGTACAATGAAAAAGCTGGGGAAATGATCTAAAATCAAACTGAGCGATGTTGCGGATCTGTTAGCAGGTTGATTTTATTTATGCTTTATTAAAGCTGCTGTAGCTCTGCTTGGCTCACGAAATTGCATCAATTGCACCAAAAACTATCAATAACAATCGTCTCGCAAAACGAGGACCATAAACCAGAGAGTAATGCCTCTAAATGGCTTAAGGAAGAATGTATATGGGTGCAAGAGTCCGACTGGGTGATAAAAATGATTTGAAATATTACTTCAATGAAATAAATGACAAAATAGTAAATGATAAGTGATTTGTCTTCAAAACATGTGAATTATGAAAGCCAAGTGATTTTTTTGCGGGGTTAGTTAAATTAAGAGTAATAACATCATCATCTTTAATATTTACATGTCTTTTCTCACACACACCCTGGCTGGAAGAAATCATATTTATTTAGCCTACTATATTTTAAGCCAGCAGTGCTGCTACTTATCCACCTGGGGGCTCCATTCAGTCACTCTCAACCTTCACTCCATTTACAGCTGCTGCCCTTACAAAAGAAACATCTTAAAGTACATATATACAAGGTCAGACATCATCTAGTGCTGTACAGGATTACATGCTTGTGCATTTGGCCAACAGAACCGGCGCCCAACAGTCTTGGCTTGGTTCCCCGGGGTGCATATGACTAGAGTCAGTGTGTCTCTGCTGATCCCGTTGGGGTTTTACACTCTCACTCCCCACCATCTCAATCACTGTCCTTCATTTCCCCCAGAAGCCAGTAGGTCGTCATCTTCCCTTTTCCCTTCATCTCCACATCTCCCCTCAGCTCCAGCTGGAAGCAGTTGAACTCCTGCAGCACATCTCGAGTGGCTGACGACACATGAATCTTCAGAGCTGCAGGATAACAGCGTGTAAATGATTACAGCGTTCCTGTATATACACTGATTAGTGTAGTTCACACAGCTCACTTCATCGTGTAGGACTAAAGTGTGTTAGCAAACATTATTTACTCATGTAATTTCCAGCAGCAGGTAATTAAAAGAGCCATTTATTTTTATTGGCACACACAGTGTTATTTTAGTATTATTTATATAATATTACTATATTTATCAATATTTTGAATTTACTTTTATTTTTATGTTTTCAGTTTTTGTCAAAATACTACAATTTAAAATGATTTAAATTCAGGTCAGGCCAATTCGCATTGGTTTGCACTTGTTTTTGCCAATTGAACATGTTCAAATGGGTTTGTTGGGTCTTGGAATGTCTAAGAAGTTCATCTGGTGACTGTCAACATTGGTCGATATCTGTCGGTGCAGTGTGAATTAGCCTTTAGATACCAAGGAAACATTTTTAAGTTTCATAGTATTTTCATGTTAGGTTTGTCATGTAATATTTATTTATCAGCTTTATTTCAATTACCAATTAAAAAAAAAAAAAGGTTTAAGTTAACAATAATTTGTTTAAATTAGGGACATACTAAACAGTTGAGCAGCGTCCTGGTGTGTTTAATGCACATAAATGCCACAGTGTGCAGTAAAAACCCCTCAGTACAAAGAATCAATCATGATTGTGATGATCAAGGCAGGTGTGATGTATGGATTGTGATATATGCCAATCTACTCAAAATGAATGTCTTTCCTAATTGCAATTCATTTTGCTTTTGTCAAGTGTTATCTAAAGACGGCTGATATTTCTCATTTATCTGGCAGCGTTTATGTGGGGAAACAGGTGGAGGGGGAAATAATTAAATCTGAATTACAATGAAATCTTTTCATCAACATTTTTTGTTTAGGCTTCTTGAATGATTGATAATTTCATTATGTAATATTGGTGTTGAAAATTAAATGTCTGGTAGCCTAAGGCTAATACTAAAACTGCTAATTTTTAATGGCTTGGTTTCACAACTGGCTTAGATTAAGCCAGAATTAGTGTTATTTTAACAGCTCAAACATGCATTTTAGTCTGGGACTAGGTTAAAGCGTTGTCTCTGAAACCAGGGGAAAATGTAGTAATCTCCATCTCAGTGTGGTCTGCAGAAATTAATTGACCAGATGGAAACTTTTGATTGGATATTTTTTACAATTCTATACTTTAAATCTATTATAGAAATTAAACACACTCAGTATTTCTTTACTGAAATTAGTTCTTGTCTCATACCCTTAGTATATGGCCATGACTCAAACCACTAACCCTAACCTAACTGACCTGAACTCTTGCTATGGTTATATACACAAGTTGCTATTTGGTAGGAATGGGAACAGTAAATCCTTACGTTCCCCATTTGACTCCATGCGGGAGGATGTGTTTACTGTGTCTCCAAAGAGACAGTACCGAGGCATCTTCAGCCCAACTACTCCTGCACAGACAGGGCCTGAAACACACATACACATGGAAACGCTGTTCAAAACTATGCATGCTAATGTAAAAGTTCTCTAGTCTATGGGCGAGTTTGAGAAATATGTCTGTAATAGATAGCGATTATATGTTAACAAAACTTATTACAACCAGAAGAATCCATGTCAGTTTTCTGCTAATTTAAATAGTATGTTAAAGACTAGTTCAACCTAATTGAGAGTGATGCGTTCATTCTAACCACTGTGAAGGCCGATTCGTAATTTGAGCTGCTCATCAGGTCGGTGGCGAATCTTAAATGTTTTAACAGCTTCCAGCAGAGCAAGCGACATGCGTGCGATCTCATGACCGTGCAGATTCCCGTTCCGTACTGGCAACCCTGACACCACCATGTAGGCATCTCCTATTGTCTCCACCTAAGGAACAATTAGAAACAAAACCACCACAGCAGACAGAGATCCACATCAGCACAAAAAACAAGACTAATGCACGTAGGCCCGGTTTTACAGACAGGGTTTAGATTAAGCCAGGATTAGGCTTTAAGATTAGGCTTTTATAAAGTGCCTTAGAAAAATACATTACTGGTGTGCATCTTGAGACAAAACTATAGCACTGACATATTTTAAGATACACCAGTGGAAGTTGCTTTCAGTTAAAACATGCATTTTCATCTGGGACTAGACTTAAGACTTGTCTGTGAAACCGGGGGTTAGATTTTTATGTATAAAAAACACCCATAATAATAAAAATTCACTGATAAAATTAGGGGTGTTTCTTGTTTAATTCAATGAATGTACAGGTGAATAGACCTTAGTAAGAGTAGCACCATATTTAATTTTTGACAGGAATGAAAATGAGGCTGTGAGGGATAAAATTATAGTGCGTCCAATAAATTATAGTGTTGTTATTCAAATAATTGCAGCATTTGTGAGCATAAGAGATTTCTTTCAAAAACCAACAGCAAACATTTAAACGACAGTGTACCCTGACTAAGGTCTACCAGGCTATATTTTTCATTTATTTTAATGACAAACTTTGCAATATGAAAATACATACATTTTGTATTAGGATGCATTCAATATTTATTTAAAATATGCTAATTAAGTGTCCTCTTTTTTTAAAGGAAAAATGTCCCATAATTTTAATACAAAAAGAATGAAATAAAACCCTTTTAAAATGACTAGATATACATATTTTTAAGAAGCAAAAGGTAAAACTGGGGATCTGTTATAAAACAGAAACTACATATTATCAAAATGTCACCTCAAGGAAAATGGCCGTTAAAAGATTTATTTATTTACTTATTTAGTTGCCAAAAAAGTGATAAACAGTCAACAAACACTTAATTTTTATGTTTTTATTTATTTATTTTGTTAAGTTTGGAAAGATAAAATTGTTAAATGCAAGAAGAAAATGAAAATGAGGCATAAATAAAATAAAGGCATTGTTTGTTGACAAAAGATACAGATTGATACACCTGTATAGGGCAAATACTGTATGTGGTCAGGTATGAGGTGGTGATACCTTGTAAACATCAAAATTGTCTATAATGGCATCAAAGCAGGTATAAAGGTCATTGAGGAGGGTGACGATCTATGAGAGAGAAACACAATTAAAATCTTTAGGGTCAAAAACAAACAACAAAAAACAGGATTGTTTTAATGTAAGATACCTGCAAAGGTGTGCTCTCTGCTGACAGGGCTGTGAAACCCACTATATCACTAAAGTAAATGGTGACAGAGTCAAAAGCTTCAGCCTGCACTGTCTCACCCTTCTTCAGCTGGTCTGCCACTGAACTACCACACACAACAGAAATCAAGTCTTATGAGAGTTAACCAAGTGTGTATAGGATCATTATATAGTTGATTTATTATTTGTGCAGTATGTCAAGTGAACTGACTGAGGGAGGATTTGGTACAGTAAAGCTTCTGCCTTGCGTTTCTCCTCCAGATAGGCTTGAGTCCTCTCCTCTACCAGCTCCTCCAGATTATTAGCATACTGCTCCATTCGAGACAAAAGATTATCCAAGATATTACTTCTGTGCTCCCTGAGAAAGAGAATGCGAGACAGAGAAAGAGACAGGATCGGGTGAATGTTATAATAGTAATAATAATAAGTGAGCAATGAGACGCATTTTATAAAAATGTTCAGAACGACATATTACAGAAATAAGTAAACAAGTGAGGCAGTATAGATGGCAATAATTTTAGTGTAAAAAGGGACAGACCTATTCTGTTTGCGGAGTAACACATTAATATGGTTGAACTCTGGTCTGTCTGATGGTTCTTCAGCCCAACAGCGCTGCATCAGCTGACCCAGCTCTTCACTGTGGGCCTGAGGGTTCACTGATGGCCGTAGATAAGGCCATTCACCCAGAGCTAGACGGTCCACGATCTCTATACAAGCAAAGAAAGCGGGAGAGCAAGAACAATAGAGAGAGGGTAATGTTTGACCACAGGAAAAAAAACCCCAGAAATTATACAGTAATCATTTATTCACCCTCAAAATCATATTTTTACTTTCATTTTACCTTTGTCATCGTCTCTCACTCAAAGTTAAACTTTAAAAACACTAATCATTTAACCCTGTAAATGTTATCTTTAGCAAATATCAAAATGAATATTCATTTTTCATACTGTAAATTATAATTTTGTGTCAATTAAAACAACTGATTTTAGTTTTTAGTGTTTTCTTTTTAATTAAGACAAAATAAAACAATTTTAACATCAGGCCATTTTATTGGTTATGAGTCCTGATTTTAAATTCACCCTGTTTATTTTCTAAATACATGTTATTGATCTTATTGTGAACGATTGATCCAAGCAAGCAATACGTTTTTTTTTTTACCTTGTAATTTTTAATTAAAATGTGATAATTCACATTCAGAGCTGCCTCCATCCAATCAACAACTGTGAGATTGAACCCATGATCCCAAGCCCTAATTTTTATTTTATTTTCAATAATCTGTTTCACTTGTATGTCCTTCAAAAATGTGTAAGAAAAGATTGGTCACATCTCCCTTTACGTTGTGACTTCAATAAGGCATACATAAAATAATAGTTTTTTTGGGAGACATTTTGCCTGTCAATGTGCCTTCCTTCCTTTTCTCTCTATTATCTGTTGCATCAGGGCATTTTCCGTCTGTCTTATTCCCACAAACTCCCACAATGTTTTATCTCCGGTTTCCATCCTCTGCCTGATCTCTCTCAGCTCTATTCATCAGGCTCTTACAGCTCTGAAAGCCTGGCAGGAACGGCTGTGGGTTGTAGCACTCTAGTAAAAACACCATTTCACAGCTCCGTCTGAGAGGCTTTTCACGGACAATCTGTGCTGATAAGAAACAGCTCTTCAGAGCTCAGGTCATCTTTACTGCTACACAATTTCTTTGTGTTTGTGTTTTGTATTTATGTGTGCTGGTGGTGCCAGGTTGATTGGTTGGCCAAGCATACACTAGGTTGATTGATTCACCACCATGTCTACAACCATAATCTTTGCCAACAGTAATCTCATTACCAAGGTGCCCAAGTGCATGTGTGCCGCCCGGTGAAGATTGATATGATCTCTTCTTCAATGTCAGTTCTGATTATAGTGCTGAAATCACGACCTCCAGATATGCTGACAGCACATTATCTGTGTTTGTATGTGTACCAGAAGTCTGTTCTTCACATAAAAACACACATACCGACCCATCGCTTTTTGGGCTGTATTCTGAATCACATGATTAAATCCATAAATTAGATCAGAGAGGGAAAGAGAGTGAAAGAGACAAGTATGGATGGATATGTGTGTATGTGTTTGTGTGACAAATCACAAACAAGCATTTTAGTGTCTTTGAAAGAGATATAAAAAGACAGTGATTTATACAGCTTTTCTTTCATTCAGTGTGGATTCAAATTATAGATGCAATGGAGACGTTACTTTAGCAACATTTGAGTACGTCATAATTTTTATATTTTATGGCAATTAGCAACTGTAAAATCATACAAATGCAAAAGTTTGACACTCTGATTGACTTCTATGTACGAATGAGAGAGCTCTTCACAACCTAAGGATTGTTCTCTGCAGAAAAAAAAAGAGAACCAATTTATGAGAGTATTTTGGCGAAATGACAAGATAATGTCAAGTGTGTTCCTCTTCAGACAAACTCACTGACGGCAGACTGAGAGGGATAGAGGACTGTCAAATTAAGAGCTTGTGAGGGTGTTCTTATGCATACATACTGTATGTGTAAAAGATCATCTATGATGTGGGATGTGAGAATATGCGTGTGTGTGTGTGTGTGATTGTGAATGATGAATGGTGTCTGGTGTATTTGTTGACCTCTGTGAAGAACCTGGTTCATTAGTATCTTTCATTCCTGTCACTGTGAAGGCTCTCGAGAGTAATTTGCGCGAGTGCAGAGCCGTGCATCAATATTTTGAAGTGTTTTAGAAAGAGGCAGAAAACCAAGTTTTTCATCCTCCTCAAATTGTTCTCATGACCCAAGTATTTCAGAACCCAAATCTCATGGAGAATCAAAATGAATGATATTAAAGGAATAAAATGAATGCCATTAATTTATTAATTAAATGGAGAAGACATAAAACCAGACTTTTACCTTTAGCAATTGAATGGGAACTAAGACGTTCAAGCTTCAAAAAGAACATGAAAGTACTACAAAATCATCAGTGCAGTTCGACTTTTCAATTTCAGATGTTCTGAAGCCATATGATAGCTTTGTGTGAGAAACAGAAACTGAATGTGAAGGCTACATAAATTAAACTCTAAACAAAAATTATAATGCTAGACATCATACACTTGCAGACTGGGCAAAACTGCATATAAACGACTGAGGATCACACACTACTTTCAAGCTTTTCCAGACTCAACAAATAGGCATCTTGTTGCTAGGATACGCATGACAAATGAAAACAATATGTTCTAAAATTGGCTCAAAAGAATATCAAACATGTTTAAAATCCTCAGACTGGATGGAATCATAGTCTAAATGCTAAAACCAAAGTGGGTGCACTATACACTATGCAATTTTCTGTCAAATCAGTCAACTCTGACTGGCCATTATCTGCAACTGGCTCTGACTTTCGGCAAATAGTGTTGACTCCTCTACTATAAATCTAGGCAAAAAAATTATAAAAAACTGGGCAAAAGTTGTATAGTGCATTCCAGCTCAAGGTTGTTATTTACTAAAAAATCTGACATTTGCTCTAGATCTCCTTGGCATGTTCATGAGAGAAGTATTAATGCCTGATTCATTAACAAAATGTTCTTTTCTTGTCTGGTTAACAGTTTACAGGAGGGAAGAATTATCAGTGAATAACAATTTAAATTTCAGTCCGTTCTTCACACAAAGCTATAAAATGACCAGAGGACTTGGAATATAGTCATATGGATGAGTCAAATGGATTACTTTTATGATTGCATCATATATGAAGCTTGAAAGAATTGTTCCAGACCTGTAGGACTTTCTTCTGTCATTTTATGGGTATTTTTTTTTTTTTAAATAATCAAAATTTCTCCTTTTTTGCTCCACTGAGAGTCATAAAGGTTTGAAACAAAATGAGAGTACATAAATGTTTAAGGTTCAGGATTTAATATCAAAAACAGGATAGGTCTCTAAGGAAGCCTTAGGCCAATTGTACAATTTATGACACGTGTTTTGGCAAGATTTGATCTCTGACCTTTGGGGCTTATCGAGTCACCCTCCAGGTAAAAGACTCCTCTGCGCAGAGCCACTTCCTGAAGTATGATGCCAAAACTGTAGATGTCGGCCTTTTGCGTGCCTCCTGGAGGAAAGCACTCCAATCTCAACAGCTCTGGAGCCGTCCACAGCTTACCTACACACAGGCATATGCAAATGCACACAGACACAGACCGGGGACTGACAGTGAACAACAGAGACCGTGACTGAGGTTTGCATGCATGCGTGTCGTGGAAATTGTAGACATGTGAGTAAATTTGACACATGAATTGACGAAGAAGAAAGGTCACATGACTGACGTGCATAATAAGAGTGGGCGTCCTCCGTGTCTGACTCTGTCCTGATGCTGGACAGCCCATAGTCAGTGATCTTTAGCACAAAACGATTGTCAACCACACAGTTGGATGACTTCAGGTTGCCATGGGATACAATCACACTGTTATGGAGGAAAGCCATGCCCTGAGGGGAGAGGAAGATTGGAAAGCATGAAAGAAAGCAAGAGGGTAGGAAGAGAGTAAAATGAGAGAAAATGGAAAATTATCATGGCAAATAAATGCATGAACACTTAAAGGGATAGTTCCCCCAAAAATGAAAATTCTGTAATTTATTTAACTTCATGTCGTTCCA
Organism: Semotilus atromaculatus; assembly: GCA_031834385.1. Classification (NCBI taxonomy): domain Eukaryota; kingdom Metazoa; phylum Chordata; class Actinopteri; order Cypriniformes; family Leuciscidae; genus Semotilus; species Semotilus atromaculatus. Next base: position 3,507,220 of record JAULUF010000019.1, on the reverse strand, counting down.
AACACGTAAGACTTTCGTTCATCTTCGAAACACAAATTAAGCTATTTTCAATGAAATCTGTAATTTTTCCACACAAATACCACTTTGACGCTTCAAAAAGTTCATAAAAAGATCATAAAACTAATCCTTATGAATTTAGTTAGAGATTTCCGAAGAGACTTGATCGCTTTATATAATGAACAGATTCAATTTAGTCTTTTATTCACATAAACATTTATCAACACAAACATCATGATGAATGGTAGCTCAAGCATGCTGTTTGTGTTCGCTGTTTATGTTCGCTGATCAATGTTTGTATGTGAAAAAAACAAAAAAATAATCTGTTCATCATATAAAGTGATTGAGTCTCTTCAGAAAATTTTGACTAAACCGCTCAATTCATATGGATTAGTTTTACAATCTCTTTATGAACTTTTTGAAGCTACAAGGTGGTAGTTGCATGGACTGTCAATGGAGGGACCGAAATCTCTCAGATTTCATCAAAATATCTTAATGTGTGTTTCGAAGATGAACAAAAGTCTTATGGCTTTGGAACAACATGAGGATGAGATGACAATTTTTAAAATTTTGGGTAAACTAACCTTTTAAGGTAAATTCCACTTTAAGTACAGAGAAGGGTCTCTACCTTTACTATGTCACTGACTAGAGAATATTTGAACATCCAGTCAAGTGTGATGCTTTCGTTCTCCAAAATGTCCTGTGTGCAGATGCAGAAAAAGCTGAAACAAGTACATATACATACATATACGGCCCAAAAAGTATTTAGACTTGAGGCAAACTTAATACAGTGGTTCTCAACTGGGGGCCGGGGACCACTAGGGAACAAAGGGCGCCTCAAGATGACTTAAAATTATTTAAAATAAGACAAAACAAGCATACACTTCATACATTATTTTACAAAAAGGATCTGACATGTCTGCAAATGTTATTTGGTTCGATATTTAGAACATAATTAAATGATTTGTTTAGAGTGTCCAAACATATCGCTATACCAATGATATAGACAACGGACCTTTTTTTTTAATTGTGAATTTTCACTAATGTGACCACAGTTTTTCCTGAGACATGCCAACCTGAGATCTACAGCCAGAAACAGTGTGTGTTCATGCACATTTTCATATTGATGAATGAGTGTGGCTCTGCATGTCATCAAAAAGATCTGAAATAATCTAAATTGATAAGTCAATGGCCCACACAATGAATTTTAATTCAAACAAAAATGCAGAATTGTTTCTGTAAAGGTTGAGTTTAGGGTTAGAGGATGGAAAACATCATTAGCACAGTAAGTCAATGAGAAGTCCCAACAATGACAGAATCCTGTGTGTCAGTACCTGTAGGCTGCCTCGGGGGCAGTATTCTGTGACGATGCAGATATTGGGCGGGTCGATGCAGGCGCCGATAAAACGAGTCAAATGCTCATTCTGCACATCTCTCATCTGGAGAACAAACACGCACTATTGTTCACAATTCACAGTATATCTTTACAAACATTTATAAACAAAACACTCCACTTGTTGGTATTTTGTGAACCTACAGTACCATTTAAAATTTTTAGGGTCGATAAGATTACTCCATTACTCCAGCTTTCAGTGTCACATGATCCTTCAGAAATCATTCCAATATGATGATTCGGTGCTCAAGAGCCATTTCTTATTATTATCAATGTTGAAAACGGTTGTGCTGCTTAATGTTTTTATGGAAACTGTGATACATTTTTTCAGGATGACTAGAAAGTTCAAAAGAAACACATTTATTAGAAATAGAAATCTTTTGAATTATATAATCAATTTGAACAATTTAATGCATCCTTACTAAATAGAAGTATTAATTTATTTAAAAAGAAAAAATGAAACGGACCCCAAAACTTTGAATGGTATTGTATTTGTAATGATTAGAATCAGATTAGCAAAATAATCCTCATTTAGTGACACACTCACATGCTTCAGTTCAAACAACACTTTCCTCGTTAACTCGATGCGCTTCCTGCTGATGTATTTAATGGCTACAATGTTTCCCTGGGAAAAAAAATAAGTGTGCATTTTGAGGTTCTAACAAACATTTACATGGTAAAATTTTGAATTATAAATAGTTAATGCATTAGGTATTATGAACTGACAATGACATTTATTGCAGGTTTATGTAAATTACTACTAAACTTGTATAAATTAACATTATTAAACATATGATGAACAAACATAAACTGACAATGACTAAATATTTCAAAATTATCCTTAACCTATTAAAAAATAATAAACGCTGTGAATAATGTTGATCATTGTTAGTTCATAATACAAAATTACCAAATTGAACCTTATTGTGAAGGGTTACCATGTAAACGTTTAAACAGAGCTTGTCAGAAAGATACCTTAAAGTAGCCAGTCTTAGCAAACATCTGGAAATTACCGTCAGCTGTCAGCAGTGATCCATAGTTTGAACCTCTCTGTAGAGAATGAGAGAGAACAAGTGATATAATAATGATAGTAATTATAATAAATAATCAAATAAAATTAATATTAAAATGGAAAACCACAGAGCTGGAAAAGACATTTGAAAAATATGAGTGTGCACTAGTACGTAGTATGTACTGTATCTGTGTTTTACTAGAGAGAGTGTGAGTTTGCTGCCGGTGCTTCTCAGGGCCTTTTCCAGATTGCTCATCTGAATCTCCTCCCAAGCGATCCTCCATAACTGAGCAACCAACTCCTTCTCCAGCTTCAGCTTTCTGTGTGTACATACAGTAGATTATTTAAGACGTACCCATATTTGTAGAACAGAATCACATTTAGAAATGATTGATTAGGTGTAAGGCATCAAAATCATCTTGCTTGCTCTCTTACCTGTATATAAACACAGTCACAGTGAAGATGATGACAAGGATGAGGAAAAGAACAATGGAAATCATCTGGTGCATTCCGACTGTTCCTAAAAGGAAAGAGGGAAAGTAACAGAGATTGTGAGGAGGGTAAGCAGTTGGACTGCAGAACTAGTGTAAGATACCTACGTTCATGACAGTCAGGGTTGTCGTTCTTAAAGCCGCAGTAGGGAACATCCAAGGGAATGTCACCACCTGGCCACTGGATGGCCATCCCAGGAAGAATCTTCATCTGCTTCTGAGTGCCGTTATACACTGCCACAATCTGCAGCACAATATGAAGTAATCAATAAGAGAACAAACGGTCATAATGGAGATAGATAATTCTATTCATATGATTTAATAAATTAAAAATCTAAAATGGAAGAAAAACAGCAGTGTTCAATGTTAGACTTGTTGCAATACCTTAAAGCCCCAAAATCAAATCAAAATTGGATCGATTCAAAACTTCAAAAGTTATGGGTCAGTCAATTTATTTATTCAGAAGAATGAATACTTAATTCAGCAAGGATACATTAAATTGGTCAACGAGAAAGCAAAGACATGTATTATGTTACGAAAGATTTTTATTTTAAATGAATGATGTCCTTTTGAACTTTCTATTCATCAAAGAATGCGAAAAAACACAAAAATATGAAAGAGCACAACTGTTTTCAACACTGACACTAATTTTTCTTGAGCAACAAATCTTCATATTAGAATGATTTCTGAAGGATCGTGTGACTGAATGGAGTGGAGTATTGACTGCTAAAAATCCAGCTTTGCCATCATGAGAATACATTTTAAAATATATTAAAATATATATTTTTTTAACTCGTAATAACATTTCAATATATTACTGCACTGTAAAAATGAATTTTGATGATTTGTTATCACAACTTTTTATATTTTGTCAAATCAACTTAGATAATTAATGTAGTTCAGATAACATAACATTTTGAGTTTCTATTTATTAAACCAATCTCCTTTGTAGTATTAACTAAAATTTTTAATTTCAATGAACTAAATTTTAAGGCAACCAGGTAACTTACTTTTTTAAGTTAATCCAACTTTTTTTTTTCAGTGTGTATTTTTGAGCAAATAGTATTAAAAGAATATAAACAGTATCCTACTGTTCTGATAACAGTAATTTTCTAGCCTGGATGCCAGGCGAACTTAGCCCCACCCACAACATTTGAGGATGGGAAATTCGGTCTGGACTTGATCCGTTGTGAAGCAAGTAACTTATGCCCGAACAAAAGCTGTTCGGACCAATCAAATTGTCAGGGCAGGCTTTATACGATGATAGACAGATGATCAACAGTAACGTAATCATCCACGTCACCAAAGAGCGCTTGGGTTGAATTTGTTTACAACAAGGAATGGCTGCCGCTGGAGAATTTAGATGTGTAGATTCAGCCATCACGTCTGTTATAGAAGATCTAGACAGCTCATTCATTTTAAAAGAGGAACAGAGAACCGCGATCAAGGCATATGTCGATCGGACAGATGTTTTTGCCGTCCTTCCTACGGGATTCGACAGAAGTTTAATTTATCAGCTGGCCCGGATGGTCGCTAATAAGTTGGGGCGCAATGAAAACCATGTGGTCATTGTTGGTTCTCCTTTGGTCGCACTCATGGAGGACCAAGTGAAAGAAGCAACCGGGATGGCAACTCGGTGTGCACGACGAGGTGGAAATAACCATCGGTTGTTGACAGCTTCTTTTGGGAAGCCCGGATTGCTCTGATTGGTTGTAGGTCTATCCAATTGAGTGCAGAGGCATTTTCTTTCCTGGTTCAGTTGAAACACTCCCCATAATCACAGCCCAATGGAGCAGTATCAGACTCATATTCTGACTAGAGTCTGAGTATGACAACGTCAGGCTAGTAACTTTCTCAAATGTTTACAGAACAAGCGAGAACCCAGTGTTCCTGTATCTTTCTCTATTTTTTGTTATATTACATGATAGAAAGTCTAAGTTCTTCTCAAGCCGTACGGCAAACCTATCTAATCTGCTGCCTGTCACATGTCAAACTAAGATTGCTGTGGGGGAAAAAATGTATACTGTCCAGTTAGCACTTTTAACCATCCGATCACTTAAAAATAAATCACTTCTAGTAAATGACAACCACAAACAACCTAGATTTTATGCTTCTAAATGAAACTTGCCTATAAGACAGCTGCAGTGCAACAGTCCTCAATGAAACAGCCCCTCCTAACTTTACTTTTGTGAGTGTCTGCAGAGCGGGTAGGAAAGGATGGGGTGTAGCTGCTCTATTTAAAGATGTCTAGCAATGTAAGCAAGTATCATTTGGGAATTACCCATCTTTTGAATATCTGGGCATTATGTTAAAAGATTCTCCATGCATTTTATTTATCATTATTAACAGGCCTCCAAAATACTCTCCAGGCTTTGCTGAGGACTTTAAGGAACTGTTCTCAACAATTTCCTCAGAGTTTGACTGTTTTGCTATTGCTGGGGATTTTAATATTCACATAAATAATGCAGAAACCAATATGGCAAAATAAATCATAACGGTTTTAAATACTTTTGATCTGACTCAACATGTACACGGACCCACACACAATCATTGACATACTTATCAGTAAGGGTCTAAACATTCAATCGATTGTTATTAAGGACGTAGCTCTGTCTAATCATCTCTGTATTTTCTTTGATATATTGATCTCTCCTACTATTGAAGATAGATCTGTGTCTGTCAAGAAGAGATGCTTAAATGAGAACACTATGTGCTACTTATGAAGGAGTCTGACATATCTTTAACATCAAGCATATCGGCGTACTCTGTTGATTCTCTCTTTGAGTCCTTTAACTCATAAGTACAGAGCGTATTTGAGGATATTGCTCCTGTGAAAGTCAGGAAGAGTGGTAGACAAAAAGCACCTTGGAGAAACTCAACAGCAGTGCAATATATGAAAAGACAATGCAGAAAAGCTGAGTGCATGTGGCCGAAGACAAAACTTGTAGTCCATTATAACATCTACAAAGACAGCCTTCATGCTTTCAATGTGGAACTAGGCAAAGCTAGACAGACTTTCTTCTCAAATATTATAAACAGAAAGAAATAACACACACACTCTTTTTGCTACTGTAGAGTCTAACAAACCCCCCAAGCCAGATTCCCAATGAAATGCTCTCAGACAGCATGCAGTGAGTTTGCTTCCTTCTTCTCTGAGAAAATCAAAAATATCAGAAAGTAAGACAGATCAGAGCACATCCTCAGAAAGTAACTATGTCTGATTTCGAAGAAATTAATGGTAAAATTTTTGGACGAAACAGTACAGCACCTTAAAACATCAACCTGCGCCCTTGACACACTCCCCACCTTCCTTTTCAAAAGTGTGTTAAACTGCTTAGAAGCAGATCTACTAGAAGTGGTAAACTCACTTCTCTCTGGGACTTTTCCAAAGACTGCTTAAAACTGCAGTCCCTCCTGAAAAAGAACAATCTGGATAGCAATATATTGAGCAATTACAGAGCTCAATCTTCCTCTCATAGACAAGATCATTGGAAAAATTTTCTTCAATCAGCTGAAGAATTTCCTAATCTCAGATGGATACTTTGACCATTTTCAATCTGGTTTCCAACCACATCACAGCACAAAGACAGCGCTCAAAGATAATAAACGATATTCAGTTAAATAGTGATAGAGGCAAAACAAATTCTGGTACTACTCAACCACAGTGCTGCATTTGACATCGATCATAACATACTTCTTGACAGGCTGGAAAACTGGGTCGGGCTTTCTGGGATAGTCTTAAAATGGCTCAGGTCATAAGTAATTGTGTGATTATCGGGGACCATAAGTCTGAATGGACATCCATGACATGCGGAGTCCCTCAAGGCTCAATTCTTGCACCACTCATGTTCAACCTGTACATGCTCCCACTGAGCCAAATAATGAAAATGAACCAAATTGCTTACCACAGCGATGCAGATGACACACAGATCTACTTAGCCCTACCCCAGTCCTCAGGTCTTTAAGGCAGCATCCGATAGAACAAGGGAAGGTCTCTGTGAGTTACTGTCTTTCCGAGTGGCAAAGTCATTTAATTCCATTTAAGCTTTTATCTGACCCCATTTTATATCTACCTCAAATTTAGGTTAGATTGCCAATTGGTTATTGGTCAATTATATAATAGTTTACCAATACATTTGATTGTTCTATTTAACTCTTTACTTATATTTTACCCGTTCATATTTGGGTCAAATATAATATTCACGCCTTGTTTAACGTGAGTCTCACGATCACAAGCTCACCAGCTTCGGTCACCAAACAGAGGTAATTTCTATATACCTGAGATTGGTCGCATTCACACTTACACAATCACAGATACTTTCGTATAGCCCCCATGATCGCATACACTTGAAATTAAAGTAACGTTTACTTCAGTAGAGGTATGGCCACTCCAACAGATAGAAGTCAACCAACTTTACATGGATTGGCCATGCCGTGGTTTCCCACGTACACTTAGTTAAACTAACATTAAATTAAAACAGAGGTAAGACACACCAAGATTTAGGTTGTTCAAGCAGCACTTTTGCTGCCCTAAACGGAAATTCACTTCTTGTCTTTGCAAAACACGTACACTTGAATTAGTACCAAATATTAGTCGTCACTAATCTGACACAAAAATAAAATGTAACAATTTATTATGTCAGGTAAATGTATCATGCCACTTTCAGAATCAGTTCAAAGATGTGGTGATTTCTTAGGCGCACCGAAAGAACACTACAGACACAATGTAATCACCATGGGAAAATCAAGTAAAACTGTGAGTTGTGAAAAATATGATACACCGGTGATTTGCCAGATAAGAAGTTATCTATGTATCATCTTTTTACTCTTAATTCATTTTATAACTGTATAATATATCCATTTTAATTTCTTTTATAACTGTTTTAATTTTCCTTGCTTTTATTTTGTGATTATTTTAATACTTTTCTGTAAAGCACTTTGAATTGCCATAGTGTATGAAATGTGCTATATAAATAAACTTACCTTGCCTATTTCACACTTCTAAGAGCCCGCAATTGGCACTAGTATTGTATAATATAATGTATTAAAAAAATTACTTGCACAAAGTAATTATTCCATCAGAATATCAGAAATATGCTTTTTTGTGTCCAGATAGTTTAGTTATGTCATCTACCAGCTAGGGCTAACTGAACTTTGACCCCTTGACGTCAACACAGGAGAACAAAAACTGCACTAGTCATGTGAATTCTATAGCTTTCACAGATAGCAAAAGCAAAATGTTAAAATGAAAAATTACTAAATTTCTATTCAGAGAGCAGCTGATATCTTTAATATCTATTCAGCATATATCCGGTACACGTTCACACGAACAAAAAACATTCCCCTGACTGAATATGTATCCTATAATTAACCTCCCTACAGTCTGGCCTCCCAATTACCAATCAAGTGTCTTTCAGAAAGGAGGGTGTGTGTGTGTGTGTGTTTGTCCTCTGGTTTTAAATTTATGCCACCAATTGCCCCTTGTTTTTTGAGATTCAGGTGTTATATTCTAATTCATTAGCCTGTAACAAAGGCAAAACTGTTTAGATGACACACACACACACACACACACACACACACACATATCTGCAAGAAAAATGTGATTGCATTTCATCCATCTATTGCAAACAGTGCTATTCAAATTAATGTGGCACATTAATATATATTATGAATTAACCATGCATGCGCTTTAAATTTTGTCAAAAAATGACAAATTCCCTGACTAAAAGTTGATGATATCAAAAAGAAACCGACAAATGAGAAAGCTGTGAGAAAAGGTGAGTATGAGATCATAACTAACCTGAAAGTTGCCAGTGTTTGTGTCAGTCATGTCCCAAAGGGCGAAATCAGTCTCTCTGTCTCCATTCTCATCAATCTGCACCAGACCAGTGACACCTGGGAAAACCAAGAGACAGAGTGTGTGTTATAGAGCCGACAGCAACAAATTAACATCAGAACACTAAAGAAACATTAGCTTTGACAAAGTGAAGTGTAAACTTTGAGCTACTCAAGGTTCATGACCTGCCTGGCCATCATTTGCAGCTGAATTTAAAGTTCAGCAGTACTCCCAGGACTGAAATGTCAATCTAAACAAAATTATCCCCACAAATGATCTACATCTTTTATGGATGAGTTCATGTGATTGCTTTAACAAAACTTTAAAGGGATAGTCCACCGTCAAAATATCTTTTCAATATCTTTTCATGTTTGGGTGGACTATATCCCTTTAAATCTCTGTCTCTTTATTATAGCTGAAGCGAAGCAACCTTGCCGTCTGTTTTCACGTCTTCCTGCTTAAAGGGATACTCCACTGTTTTTTCATATTAAACTATGTTATTCCCTTAACTAACTAAATCGCTCTGTCTTGTGGCGAAACTTTGTTAGCACTTAGCTTAGCCCAGTTCATTCAATAGGATCCAAGCAGAGAAGCGACCAAACACCTCCACGTTTTTTTGTATATTGTATGGCGGAATACCATAGCAAGTGCTTGGGAGCACTTTTCACGAGTGATGATATTACTGCGCCGAGTCGAAGTGCTCCCAACCACTTCCGCCATACAATATAGTTATCCATTTTACACGCTTAGAAAAGCGTAATGTTTTATTTTGTTTCACTGTTCTTGGTCGAGTTACACTACTCGAGTAACTGTATTTAAATAGGGAAAACGTGGAGGTGTTTGGTCGCTTCTCTGCTTGGATCCTATTGAATGAACTGGGCTAAGCTAAGTGCTAACAAAGTTTCACAGCAAGACAGAGCGATTTAGATTTAGGTATGTATCAACTCGTCTTAGTTAAGGGAATAACAGTTTAATATGAAAAAACGGTGGAGTATCCCTTTAAGTCTCACAGCACTGAAAAGCTTTTCTAATATTAATGTCAGTCCTAAAGCTCTTGCCTGATCATAACCCATGATATTCCTCTGACCTTTTAATCTTTTGTAATGTCTCTCAGCCATCACTCTTTCTACAGTCTTTCTTCAAATCTCACTCTTGCTCAATCTCTCTTTTTCCCCCCTCATGAGTGTACTGCTGTGTTGTGGTGCTTGGTTCGGTCCACTTTCAACAGCATTTCTCAGAAATCGCTTACTGCACCTTTAAGTGACCTATAATTCTGCGAACACATTAACAAGTATCAAGTATCAACCACGTTATGAGTAATCATAATGATTATAATCACACATAGTAAATCAATCCATACACAGTGTGTGTGTGTGTGTGTGTGTGTGTGTGTGTATGTGAGTGTTCAATCTAATGTAAATGAGTCTCTTGAAAAGCTTCCGGTTATGCCCGATGGTCCCATCTTCTAATGAGGGTCAGGTGTGAGCTGTAATTTCCTGTGGAGGCCACTCACCTCTTTAAATGGGCTACATATAGACGCAGAGTCCAGCTCAGAGGAAACACACAGTGACATTTAGACTGATATGAAAAGCTTAAGCGTTATCAGACTGGAAATGTCAAAGCCATTGCCGAGAGGGAGAGGAGAGAGAGAGATGTCCTCACATCGGTTGATGATAAGAATGGTTTTAATAGGCCTACATGAGCAATAAAATGAATGGATAATCACAGACTGTGAACAGTGACTCCTTGTGCAAATTGTATTCAGATTGTGAGGAATGTTTTGCCACATAATTCTCTTTGGAGGACAAAGGGAAATATCCCTGAACACTGCCACTCTTGCCAACGTGCTCTCAGAGGAAATACAGACTTCATTCTGATACATTTAACATTAGAAACACTGGGAAGAACATGGATAGAGAGAGATAGAGAGAAATAGAGTGAGTGAGTGTGAGTGTGAGTGTGTGTGTGTGTGTGTGTCAGTAAAAATAATCAACTTAAGAGTCCAATGAGTGGACATACTGTATGTTAGTCGGAGTCATCTGAATTGAAGACAGGTAATTTATGTAGTGTAATGACTTAATTAGCAAGAAGTACAGGAAACTACTTGAGTATGACATGCCAGCATGACAATGTAAATGCCAGACTGATGCTGAATAAAGTCTTGAATAAAGTCAAAGGGAAAATACATCTTTCATATCTTCTATGATGTTGACATCTGTTTTGCCTTGGAAAATTAATGATCTACCTCAATAATATAGATAAGGTTTGTCTAAATTGTGAGAATGATTTGTGAGAACTGGAAGAATCAGTAAGAACAGACTAAAAATAAAGTGTATGCCATCATTTTTCAGCTTATAACTATAGCTGAGTTTGAGCTGTTTTATAGCTATACAAAATGTACAAATGACAACCAAAAAAAAAAACATTTTTAACATTTAGGCAAATGAAATATATATGTAAATATGTTGAATTACAAAATAGAAATTAGAAATGGTCTTGTGGTAATGCATACATTTTTAAAATAACAAATTCTCTCTATTCATAGTATATAGGTCATAAAAAACTGCATGTACAAGAATTACAAAACAACTAGCAAAATGTTTTTACAAATAGTTTTAGATATAATAGTATAATAACTATGTCACAGTGAAGTATTTCACATCAACTACCGATTAATCTCAATCTATCACAAAATTAAAATGATGGTAGCCTACCTCAACAACACAAGGATAATTTATGCATTAATCTATACATTAATATCAAAGATTAAAAAAACATGAATAGAGAATTAGTTCTAGGAAACTAATAAAGGTGCATGCAATGATGGGCAATGGGCAGATTGTACCCATTAAGTCTTTTTAAGTCCTTTCTGAGCCAGCTATAACAGGCACAATATAACAGAACTGCACTCAATCAATCAATAGATCTGAAAAGATTTCATTATCTTTACAATAAAGATAAATGATTTTATAAATCAAGAGAATCAACTTCCCCTTTCAAATGTCATATGAAAGGCAGAACAAGCATGTAGAACATCCTGTGCTTCCTGTCTATTCAGCAACTTTATACTGAATACAGCATTTAACTGTACTAACTCGATCCAACTTAGTAATTTCAATTTTGGGGGGGCGGCTGCAGTTAAAGATGTCTAAATGAGCGTTTTTATTTTTACAGAGATGTAATTGCAATCAGCAGCCAAATTAGTCATTGTAATATGAATGTCACATTCTATAAATCCTAAATAGCATGTCTGTGAGTGATGTTTTGCTATTACAGCATGCATGAGAATATTATCGTTTGAAACAATGTCTTAAACTTAAGACATATTTTAAAGGGGACCTTGTTTCTGGGGTCAACTCGAATAGGTTTTCATGCTTGAATGGTCAAACAACAGATTGTTTTTCTCATATTTTACATTGCTGCAGCACCTCTCTTCCCAGTCTGTCAGTAACGCTCTGTTTAGTTTCTGCCTCTATGAAGCCCCTCCTTCAGAAAGGCATGATGTGCTCTGATTGGTAAACCACTTTGAGCGTGTTTCACATTTTACACAATATAGAAGTTATTGCAATAGGCAGAAAATCATTTGGTATGATACTTGCACTGGGCTTTTTTTTTGACAAAGGGCCAATTATTGAGTATTTCCATAGTTTTGGCACTGTGCATGTGTCTAAAAAAAAAAAAATTGCAAAAAAACCTCGCAAAAACTACTTTTAATTGAGGAGCACAATATTTAAGAAGACAGGCTTTTAGACCATCTGGGCTAGTGGACTTGTTCGGAAAAACCTTATATCCACTGAGAGAAAAGAGTGCACGAGGAATGAACAGAGTGCATGCAAATCACTGACACATTTGGCCGACGCCAAGGCCTGGAGCAGATCTGTCTTGAAAGACAGAAGCTGAATGGAAATATTTTCCAGGTGCTCAAAAGGCTGTTGAGACAAAGCCTCCAGCACCATGGAGAGGTCCCACTCTGGAACCGCTCTTCTAGTGACTGGAAGAGAATTGCGAACACCCTTCATAAATCTATGAAAAAGGGGGTGTTGCCCCACCATAGTGCAGTCAAACCCAACATGACATGCAGAAATAGTCTCTGAATAGTCATAAAGTCTTGCAGAAAAACCAAAATATCAGAAACTGAGCACGGATATGATATCAGTCAGCGCCCTTCACAGTACTCCTTAAACACACGCCACTTACAGTCATAAATAGCTGTCTGGTGACACTGCTTGCGCACTTTTCCTCACTAACTTTGAAATGGGGGAAAACCCCCAACGTGTATTTGAAGAGGGGACCCACACTGGGCAAGACGGGGAACAGTGAAGCCTGTGTGAACTTGAGGTGGGCAGCCACTGGCCGGGGGGGTTCTGACAGCCTCCGTATTTTGAACGGGAATCCGAAGGGCAGAATTGGTGTCCAGAGGGCGTTTAGGGTCAAAGGGAGTGGTTTTTGGGGGTTTCTTGGCAGCAGCTGCGGCAACAGACATTTGCCCCCAGGCAAGAGGGGGTTACTCTGCTGGGCCGGTGGCTTTCCGCAGGATTTATTAGCCCTGCCTGCATTATGGAAATGGTGTCCAGTAACATTGGTGTTAGAAAGGCAAAGTCTGAAAGCCTTGTCCTCCTCGTCATCACAGCGCTGTTGCATTAAAGCTATGGCAGGTCCAAAGAGAGCCTGGCCAAGTTTAACCGGCGCTCCAGCAATGCAGCGCTTTTCACTATCAGGAAGACCAGATAGATTAAGCCAAAGTGCACATTCTCCGACAACTGAGAGAGCCATAGAACGCCCGCTAGCTTGGACAGCTTGATGGGAATTACAGAGAACGAGGTCATTAAAAGGTACAAATCTTCTTCCAGAGATCGGGTGAGGGCAACCCTTTCTCCAGTTGTTCCGACATGTAGACCAGGAGCTCAGCCTGGTAAGCTGAAAGCAGGGAGGAGATGTTGGGGGCACTTACAACCAAGGCCAGAACTTTATAAGGCTTGGTGGAAGTACGTGGAAAAGCTATCCATTTTGCCAGGGAGAACAGGTTTAAGAGGTGTGAGCAGCCCACCTTGAGAGGGATTAAGGTGCCTGGCGATAGAGGGCTAAAATGGCGGGCGGGGGGCAGGGAAAAGCTGCTTTCTAGGACCGGGATGGGGTCTCAGAAGTTTCCCGTCATAGATGTCCCTCTCTTGGTCAGAGGCACTTTGTAGGGACGGCCATTCGATGTTCAGGCGAGTGGCCGCTTGCTCACAAACCGCGAAGAGGACAGATGGGGGTGCATGTGGCCGGGCAGGCACATGACTGGTTGGTCCCCTGGGGTAGCCATTGTAGGTTTAGAGAAATCCATAGACAAAATAAGTAATACGACAGGCAGGCGGCCGTAGAACTGAGAAAACTTGCGAGGAGAGAGTGTCTCACGCCTCCTCTTGAGCGACGGCTTTTCCTCTCTTTCTTTCGCCTCTCCGGCCATCTGTCATGCCGCCAGATTGCATAATAACCCCCAGGGTTTACAGATGAAGACCCGCCATTAGGGCGTAGTGACAGCTGTTCACACATATAGGTGAGGGCATCTTGTCGGTCTGTCCAGCAGTGATTCCCAGGCGTATTAATAGTGTTGCAAAATTCATGACAAAATACAAGGTAAAATGGCATTTCCAGCAAGTGTAAAAGACCTATTCAAAACAAATTTCAAACAAGCAGACAAACAAGTAAACAAAACACACACGGTGCGCGAACGGTTCAGTACACTATAATCTATTGAATCAATTTCATACACACACAAAATTATATTATATTAGTTAAGCAAATAAACACAGAATATACATTATAAAAAAGTGTCTTAAAGGTTGTATCAGTCATTTCAGGCCCAAAAAAGGCCGAAACATAAACATAAATGATGTCAAACATAAATAAGTCAACATATTGTTATATTTCCATATCATTAAACATCAGTCTATCAATAGTCCACAGGATGCCTTCAACAGAATTTGTCAATCTGTCGGAAGCATACTTGGGGCCATTCAACCAGGTTGATTAATTGCAGAACTTTTTACCCTGTTATTTTTACTTTATAATTAATCACACTGAATTAACATATTTAATTGACAGCCCTATATGTACACATGCAGACGGACCTAAGGACGGAGCCTACACTCACATAAGGACTGTATATACAAAATAACCTTAAAAAGTAACACATTCTGTACACAATAAATATATGCAAAGGCAAACAACACAACACTGCTGATATAAATTCAGTATATCAGCTCTAGATAGAAACCGTACCATAGGATATCACATGAAGGTTTTGCATAAACCATCATATTAAGGTTGTGATTAATTAATATGTATTTTTAAATAGGCAGCTGAGTGCCATCTGCTACAGTAAATGTTTGTCTGTGTGGGTGTCTGCACACATGTGCTTTTTTTCCGAACCTTAGAATTTATAGAAGTCACATCATAATTCTGGAAAGTACATCATCAGATCCATCTCCGCAGGGAGCTTCTGTTTTTAGAGGGTGTGTAATGCCAGACTTTTTGCTGCAGGGCAGATTCATACATATTCTGTTTAATTGATAGAAATAAAATGGGACCTGGCATAGAACAAAGCCTGTTTCTCTTTCTTAATGATTAATTAAGCTGGGCAAGGCTTTTTTAAGAGCCTCCCTGAAATAAAGTCGTTATTGTTTCTATTGTATTATTTTTTTTCTTGGTCATACTGGACCTATACTTGCACCATACTGGAAAAGCAATACACAATGTCAATACAAAACTAGCATTTGTTTTGTTTTTTGTTGTTGTTACAGAGCAGAGAATGTAAATGTAGCAAACTTATGGAAGCACTTAAAAATAAAAAAAATCCCTTTGCCCTTCAGAGTTACTGTAGTGATGGAGCAATGTTTCTTTGTTTAGAAGATCATTGAGCTGAAGACTCAAAATATTGCAAACAGAAAAAAAATGTCTCAACCAACCTCAATTAAACCCACACAACACAACCCAACCACCATGAGAAGATAAAAAGAATCTGTTTTCTTTTTCAAAACGCCTGACCTTCAGCCTGAGACATTACCATAACTCTTTTCTCAGTAATTCTCAGTCAACCCAATTGACCGAAGTGTTAGACAAGTAAGACTGCAGGATGTGACCTCTACAGAAGAGAGGAGAAAAGGCCAGAGATAAGCTTCAGTCTTTGGTGGACATTATTCGCTTTTGAAAGCTTCTCAAACATTATTAAAATGAATCAGCATCACATGACACTATGTGGAAAAATAGATGCCAAAAAAAATGACGCAGAAAGATACATGGTCTGCCAGTGATAAAAGATCCCAAATTTATATTTATTTATTCTAAAAAAATTATTTCGATACTCACTTTAGACGTTCTACTAATTATAAGTAACTTTTCAACTACATGTCAACTAACTATTAGAGTATTAGTATATTATAGTAGACTGTCAGTAGACTGTTAGGTTATGGTTAGGTGTTAGGGTTCGGGTTAGGAGAATAAGTTGAATGTCTGTTGGGGGACCAACAAAATAAAGTGTTAGCAGATATTAAGCTGACAGTCTACTAATACTCTAATGACAGTTATTAGTTGACAAGTAGTTGAAAAGTTACTTATAGTTAGTAGAATGTCTAAAGTGGACTACCGAAATAAAGTGTTACCAAAAAATTATATTTTTTCATTATAAAGATATACTATTATTTTTATTAAGATTAATAATACTATTTTTTATTATTTATGAAATTTATTTTAAAATTATATCAAAGTTTGATGATCTGTCTTTTGTAGTTTGGTTGCTATGAAAGACAAATCCTTAGCTCATAACTGGACTATGTGCTCACCATAATATGTCCGGTTCCACATTCTCTTTGTGACAGACTCTCCTGAAGGTCGATCATGTCCCTCTGAAAGACTCTCATTTAGAGCATTGCAGTACAACATCAGACCGTCATAGAAACCACCTGAGATGATGTTCATCTGAAATAATCAAATATCCAAATAAGTGAATGCACATATAAGTGAAAAATTCATAATCACTATGAGGCTCCTCAAAGATTTATAAAACTATGTATTTACCTTTACACAATATGCCTTTGCAATTTAAACAATACTGATTTTCAAAGCAGTTTTAGGGATAAACAGGAAAATGATGATTCAATGATGCAAATAGAGTTCAGTTCTGTTAAACTGTTCAGTTCAGTTTTCTCTAAAGAGAAAATAGTGTCATTGTTCAGCTGAGGTCAGTTCAGAGTTGATTCAGTTCTGTTCAATAACTCTGTAAAGACCATAAAATAATAAATTAGTTTAATTCAGCTATAAAGCTGCTCTGGAGAAAACAGTGATGTTATCATCCAGCTCAGTTCAGTTTTCATCCAATAGTGTCAGTACAGTCAAAATCAATAATATTGCTAAATATATATATATATATATATATATATATATATATATATATATATATATATTTAAATATAAAAAATTGTTTAGATTGTTAGATTGATTTTCTTGACACACATCCTACCTGGAGCATGTTATTATGGTTTTGGTTTTCTGAATACACCTGATCTGAATCCTTTACCAAATATTTGTCAGAAATTAAAAAATTAAAGTCTGACTGTGTGAGGCACAGGGTAAAGTGCATCATCTCTTAATCTTTTGTCCCGATCCATTCAGACCATTTTACCCCTGCAAGAGATTAATTTCCATGTAAATGAACAGAACTGATGAGAGTTGCTTTAAGGAACAGTCGCTGAGTTTTTTCTTTTCATATTTCATCTCACTCAAGCCCTGTCACTTTCTGTATGTGAACTGGGACACAGAAAAACACTTGAATATGGTCTCCGAAGCAAACCTCTCAATTAGAATCCACACTGAGGGGAAAATCCATAAAGCCTCATACAAATTAAGACAGATGTGCTCATACAGCTTGTTCGATTAGGAGAGAACAGACATAAACATAGAGTTCCTCTCAGGAGCACACCCTGGTGTTAAATACCCCGTTAAAAATACATGTTTTCTCTCCTGTGTCTGTGTGAATGTGTCTGTATGCATGTTGTTTTGAGGTGCACTGTGAAAAAAAGATCAGAATTTTCTAAATTGAACTAAATGACCTGTCTACATGCCTATTATATGCACCATACTCTCTAATAACCAGCACAACCATTAACAGGCAAATACATCATACACATGAGCTAACTAGAAATTTTTTTCTTGCATTAAAATACATGAACTGTAGTCTCCTGATGGATACAGAGTAGCTTAAACTGTTTGACCAGAAATTTGCAGGTGTACGTCACATTAATTACATATTCTGGGCCTTAAACACACACACACACACGCACACACACACAGATATATAATTATGTTCAACCTTTACCGTTTGGAGAGAAAGAGAGCAAAAGTGTATTGCATCCTGTTCCTTTGTGCATTTAGTGAATAGATGACTATTATAGAAAAAAAAACGGTAAACACACCTAATGCACTGAAAAACATGAATTTATTCATTTTGAGGAAGAAGGTCCCTTCAATATCTTTATGAGAGAAGCCTGGCTGTAATGGGGGCACACAGAACTTTTAACAAGATAAGAGAATAGAGAAATAAATAGTAATTGCAACGAAAGATATTAAAGATGGAGAGCACAGTAGAGTCTTGGCAGAATAGGCATAATAATAAAATAATGAAAAATTAAAAGGTAAAGATAAATCACTTCATAATGATCTTTCTTACCAAAGAATCCTCCACTGTGAAGTTGAACATACGTTTGGCATCCGCTTTTAGATGAGTGACGAACTCTTTGTACTCCTGATTCTGTGGCTCTAGGTAGGTCAGAATCTTCACACTCTGAAAAATATAAAAAATATATACAAATTTACAAGCAACTAGTGTGTGTGTGTGTGTGTGTGTGTGTGTGTGTGTGTGTGTGTGTGTGTGTGTGTGTGTGTATAAAAAATAACTGTATACAAGACCATGTCTCTTTCTGCAATTTATAAGCAACATAAATATTTAGGTTATTAGTATACAAAGTTAATTGTATACTAATAAATACAAAGGTTATTAAATGCTGTAATAATATATATGTATTGATAACTGTTAGTTAATCCATTAACTAATGCTAACAAAGGAGACCTTATTGTATAGTGTTACCCACATTTTTAGACTGATTGAAGTACTTCTCAATATATGAATAGTAGTAATTTGGTCAAATTGGTCTGTTTTTATATTGTGGGCAATCATAATCTACCAAAGCTAAGCTCCATTGAGCATCAGCATGTCCTGAATCTGCTGTGCGTGGGTTCATCAGTGGGT
This sequence comes from Semotilus atromaculatus, assembly GCA_031834385.1. Classification (NCBI taxonomy): domain Eukaryota; kingdom Metazoa; phylum Chordata; class Actinopteri; order Cypriniformes; family Leuciscidae; genus Semotilus; species Semotilus atromaculatus. Next base: position 3,488,206 of record JAULUF010000019.1, on the reverse strand, counting down.
ACTTATTGTTGGAGTTCAGACATTTCTCACGCTCTGCACAGAAACCCTTCCACTATCAAAACAGGCGGCTGTTATCACAGTAGGGGCCGCTGACTGCGGTTCTGTGACACCGACCAAAGCTAGAGTGACCTGCATAGCTTTTGATAAGAATATGGCATAGATTTTGAGCCCCCTGAAGCATAGTGGGGATTGTTTTGTGTTGTAGGAGATTTAAATAATATGCATTGTTATGTCAACATACAGACTAAACCCCAGGCTCTTTTTAAGATTCAAGATGATTCGAGATGAGACAACAATTCTGATGTAAAAGCTTCATAACTGTCTCTCTTCTCCTTTATCATGATCATAATAATAATTATCTCAAATTGTATAATATCAGTTATATTTCTGGTAGCAAAACTTAGAGCATGAAACTATGGATGTTGATTGAGTGAGTGAGTGAGTGAGTGAGTGAGTGAGTGAGTGAGTGGGATAGCTCACGGTTCAGACATAGGTGTTACTGGACAGACGTTTAAAAAGACAGCTGATTACAACAACTTGCGACACCTCCATAGAGAGCAATACAGACAAACTGACTAACTTCAGAGAAAATACCTTGAATTAAGTTTATTTGGTAACTTAATTTGATGGCCCCCTAACAGACATTCAACTGTCTGTAAATAACTTTACAACTACATGTCATGTTGTCAACTTATTTTACTAACCTTAGCCTAACAGTCTACTAGTCTACTAACCAGTGTAACCATTTATTTGATTAGAGAATATGTATTGAATTAATATTTTCCTCTTAAGCATACATTTCATAAAATGTTGTATTATTTCTGCTTTAAACAAGAAAAAAAAAGTGTCAGTGGAGTAAGAACAAACAAAGATAATATTTTATGCAATATTTATATTAATAATTAAACATTAAAGATTATTATTGATATTTAAAAATACAAAATGAATGAAACTAATGAAAGACTATTGGCAGTGTATCTCCTCATCACTATTTGTCCATCCCTCTCTCTCATGTTTTATGAAAGGCTTTAATCACCTGGAAGGCCTCCTTCGCAAAGACATCATCTGGGTCTCCTCTGGCCCATGGCTGCGAAGGCCTGGACTCCAAACTGCGTCCAAAGATGTCAATGTAGAAGAAGACATACTCCTCCTTAGGGAGACCTGCCCTGTGGAAGTGCACCATCAACTGCCGGAAAATATCCGGAGAACAGCATACAAACACCACTGCAATGAGAAAGAGAGAGAGAACGAAGGATATCGTCATGAGAAAAAACTTTGGCCTCCTCATAATTCCCTCCCCTACACACACAAACACACATCCTGGTTCTATGGAGCATTGAGGATATCCGTCTTCCTTCTCAAATATAGCTTTTTTGTACTCCCATTAGCATGTTTACCAGAAATGACTTCGTAATCAATATCATAATGCTATTATCTCAGCATGACGCGCCAATATAACACATCCAGACAGGAATTAGCATGTGCACGTTTGTTTTAGTTCATGTGTGTTTAAGTGTGTCTGTATTGTACATTAATGCATTTATGGCTCTGAGTGAATCTGGACTGTCTGTTCTATGCTTTTAGCATCGCACGTCATACATTAAAACATGATTTTGATGATTCATTCACAATGCATAATAATTTTCCTAATCTGTATTTTTCCTTTTCCAGTAATATAAATCTCTTAAAAAATATATACATTTATTTGTAAGATAAGTTCACTTTTATCCACATGCAAAATTGTATGAGATATTAAGATATTCCATCCATCCATTCTCCAATCCGCTCTAACCTTCTTCCTGTGAGGAAACAGTGCTAACCACTGAGCCACCCACAGAGAATTTGCATATTAAAGTATAAATTTTTTATGCTTATTTTATCAAAATATGTTTTATCATATCAACGTTTTTTGTTAAAATAATAAAATAATAATAATAATAATGTTATAGCTCAATAAAGTTACGTTATATATATATATATATATATATATATATATATATATATATATATATATATATACAAAAAATAAGATATACAGCAAATAAATAGAGCCTATCATGTTTAAAAGATGTTTAGATATTTTTACTGGAAAAGAAGTAAAAAAAAAAAAAAAAAAAAACTGATAAAGAAAATTATTCTCACAGTGTAAATATAACCAGTATAACATTTTCTATTTCCATTATTCATGTGATATTGTGCTAAACAGGATGTTTCATAAAAATGATAAGGGATAGATTTTATATGAAAAGGATGTTAAGCTTCTCCTCAACATTTCTGATAACAAAAAAAAAAAAAAAAAAAAACATACAGGCGAGAGAAGGAACCACAAATAGGGAAAGAAAGCAAAATGCTTAATTAACTCTTATCAAATGAGTGAAGTGAGAACAGAGACGGGGAGAGAGAGCGTTAGAACTTGACTCCAGCCAGTCATTTGCAGAACGAGGGTAATTACAGGAGACATAAGCTAACAGCCAGTGTGTGTGTGTGTGTGTGTGTTGCTCAGTAACAATGTGATTTCAGTTTGAGGATAATAACAAACACAAGGTGAGAGATGGATTTAGAATTTTAGAAGAATTCTGAATGAACAACTGTCTATAAGCCTCTCATGCCAATAAAATGATGGAATACAAGTGAAGGATCATGGGGAATATCAATCTATCCATCCATCTATTTATCCATGTATCTGTCTGAGACTTCAGAGGCAAGATAACAGAAATAAGACAGAGGAGAGCGACTGCACTCACTACATTTCCGATATGATTACGAAGGCACGTCCATATAGCGTAAATGAAATTCTGTTTGGGAAAGGAGTATGTCAGGTGTGAGAAGCAACCCGTCAGAGAGATAAAGCAGTCCATTACACACTCAAATGCACATCATTATCAGATGAAGCCCTTGAGAGGGACTGCTGGCAGATATCCAACCTAACGGAGAGAATTGCTATTTTCAACGCTGTTAAACATTAACTAGCACTGAGCAAATGAGTTCAGGCACTTCGCTTTCCTCAGACGCACACGTAAAAACATTCCTAAACATGTTTTCCCTGGACAGGAGTGATAGACCATGAGTGGGTGTTTTTGTGGGCCAAATAGAGTTTAACTACTGCATATACTCAACAGAGTTCAGTCAACAAATAGCACTAGTTGGTTGCTTGGGTACTGTAAGGCATCTATCTAATAAGACTGTGAATAGGTAGTCAACATGGCATCTGAAGCAGTGACATATTATACTTTATATAAAATGACGAGCAACAAAACAACTGACCTCACATTGAGAATGCATTTTAAATATTCATGTCACAACACAACTACTTCAAGCTACACTCAGTATTTTCACCTGGTCATGTCATGTGATGTCAGTATGTCCACCCCAATGAGACAACCCACTTCATGTAACATAAAACAGCTTTTTTAGGCAACTGATACAATTTGTCTCATGTGAGCAAACTTGATTTTAAGCACCTTACCTTTTCTTTCACCTTAAAGTATTATTCATTCCTTTAATAAACAAAGCTGACCAAAATTTCTACCAAAAGCAATTGTTGAATTATATCTAACTGAATAACTAAAGTAATTGTTGAATTATATCACTGACATTTACAATTGTCAATTAATTTATATTGTACACATTTCAATGAAAAATAAAAACAAAACAAAATGTTAAATTATCTTGTGATATGATATGGCCGGCCAAATCAAAGGTCATCATGGGCCAACCTTGTCAGTAAAGAATACGAATAGACAGGACAGGACATAAAAACATGCTTTGCTATTTGTAGATTACATTTTCTAATTAAACTTTATAAACATAGCAGGCTCCTATTCTTCTGAATATAATGGGCTGAGAAAAAAAATCTTAATTTTTTTATATAGACAAGAGAATTGTCTATTTCAAAACTCTGCACTCCATTATATCATCACACCAACTAGACCAGGACTAAGAGAGAGTCTGCCCTCCCAACAAGGAGCTTGCATGCAATCAGATGAGGAAGTACGTTGTAATTGCAATCGAGAAAAATGGCCGCACACTGCGCAGGAACGATAATGATGGGCTCAGCTCAGAAAATGCAATGCCATTCTCTAAAAGAAACCTGCTACAATTACACTGACAGCCAGAATCAGAGTACAAGTGTACATTTTTCTGTGTATTGAGTTTAAAGTACACAAGACCGCTTATGTTCTCTGAAAATAACATCATTAGGAAACAACTTCATGTTCAAAACATCAACGTGTGCTCTGCTCCTACTGTTTGTTTTATTCTGTTTTCTCTATTTGCCATTTTTAACTGCTGTCTGTCCACATTATTTTTTTTTTTAAAGACCTATTTTAACATAATTTGAGTGAATAGTTGAAATGACTGTAGCTCTATGATCTGATCATTGATGAAAATGTTTGATCAATCAGAGCAAACTGTTACAGCTTCATTCCTGCACTGACTCTAATCAATCCCATGTAAATGCAGGACATGATCTGTTATGTTTAAGCTGTGCCACCCTTCCCTTTACCCAGTGATTAGGGTTCTTCAGTCCGTTTTTCTAAAGAATATCGACACTAAAATGCAGGCACAACAATCACAAAACACTCCATGGCTACAAAAAACGATCAGAGCAATTACAGCAGGAAATAGCAGCAGTTCTATTGATCTGGATGGAATCCTTGAAGCCCATTTTCTCACGTGCATGTTTACCATGATAGGGGAGCAGACAGGGACATGGACGTTCTTTATACATGCATTTATTCAGCTTGTTGACAAGATAATCCATCTGTGCCTTGGGTGAACTGACAGAAGATGAGAGATTTGGAACGATGTGTTCAGACTCTACAATATCGAGTGGGGCAAATCATCCGGACTAAATCTCACTGTGAGAGTGAAGAAAACATTGATTATCACAATGTCAAATCCACAGTCTCAAACGGGGTAGAGAGGAAGGAAAGGAAAGCTTAAACCACAACTCTCACAAGAGCTTTTCGCTTGGCTTCGCATAAGAATATAAATGAGACAGAGGGGCTTGATGGGGTATCATTCAACATATATGAATGTTTATGTATTATTTATTCATATGAAATGGCACACCAGTAGTACATCTTCCCCCGGTTTCACAGACAAGGCTTCAGATTAGTCCCAGACTAAAATGCATGTTTGAGCTGTTTTAACTGAAAGCAACTTGCTCTTAAAATATGTCAGTGCCATTGCTTGTCTCAAAATATAAACATTTTCTAAGACACGTTCCCCCTGTAGTCAATAATTTTATCCGACATATTTAAAGTTTATTTCTTTGAATTTATTTTCTTCATGCCTTAAATTAGCTTGAATGTAACTCTACACCCTTGCTTTATTTAGTATACGTGGTTCTATGAATATGCAAATGAGCCCCGCCTCCACTCACTCATACCAGCCCAGAGATCCACTCGTTGACGATCACACATTGACATGATTAGTTACAATGTAGTTTCTGACGTCAGAAACACCAGCGATTTCAAACCGCGTTTTTGAGACTGTCTTTGGCTCAGTGCAGTTTTAAGGAGAAAATACTCAGCAATGGTTTTGACTGATGAATTTGCACATGGATTATCTTAAAGCATATTAAAAACACCACATCAAACAACATTAAAAACTTGATTTTCACCACAGGGGTCTTTAAAGGTACTTAAATATCCTAATTGAACTAAGGTCTAATCCTGGCTTAATCTAAGCCCTGTCAGTGAAACCGGGCCATTATGACCCATGACTCTTTTATATCTTAAACAACATTATTTTAAAATTGTAAAGGAGTTTTGTAGACTTCAGTTAATGTTTGAGGTGTAGTGTAATTTAAAAAAAAAAATAGAATTTCACTTTTAGAATTTAAAACACAAATTTTGTCTCTCAATATAGAAGACTCATCTTGCACTACATGGATTTTTGTCCAATCAAGTGCTCTCTAGAACAAGAGAGTCCCACCCCCAAATACCACCTGCAACCGACAAGTAGCAAATCATGATGCATGAATGTGACTTAACAAAAGATGATCCCCTAATATTTCCCGCCTAAATTTCCTGTTTAAAAAAAGAAATTCATCTCCAACATAGAAAGAAAATTGCTTTCAGTCTTTAAAATGGAGATTTCCAATCATGCTCATCAAAAATGGACACAAGTTAATAAATCTTAGAACAAAAAAAGCCTTAGGAGGTTTGACTGCAAGCAACTAAAAATGCAGGTTCTGGCACTATTTTTCGTCTGTCGTGTCAAGCCTGTCATGTTTCTCTTCTAATGCTGTTTAACATAAGCCAGTATAGGGTTACAAATTATATTAGTGCAGGAATCTGTGTGATGTAAGGGAGGTCTGCCTAACATTACCTCATTCTAGAGGATGTGAGGTCATGGTTGTATTAAACTGAACCCAATGTTCTGCTGTCACGAAGAGAACATTATGATTTGAGTATTCTTTTCACAGGGGGCAGATTCAAGACCAAAATCTCTATGAATGAATCTTTAGATATGTTTGGGTTTAGGTCTTAGGTATTCAGTTACACTGCATTACATCCAAAGGTCAGAACCAATGGGAAATATCAAAATACAGCATTCCTCAAGCAGAGAAGCAGTTATAGACTTATAAAAGTGTGCGATATGAGTAAACAAAATAATTTAGTTTTCTTTTCCATCTTTTTCTACCTCTCAGTTCAGATAAATTTTTAAGCTGATCCAGATGGATGGAAATGCAGAGAGAAGCAGAGCACGGCCTTGTGGGTAGTTTAGTTCAGCATGGCCGCTCTTGCGCTCGGCAACCATGACGACAAGAGGCCATGAAGCTGTAGACACAAAGATCGGCATTTTAGTTGAAAAGATGACGACAGGGTAGACTGATGCTACCGCTCCATCAGAAGAGGAATCGGGGAGGAATTATTTCAAACAATTCCATAAAATTAGCTCTGCTAATATTGAAGAGATCACATAATTCTGTTTGCATTTTTCAGAAATCAGAATTTAAGATCTCCAAAATCTGGTTGATGAGTTTGAAAACCAGACCTTCCTGTTGGCAGTCTTGAGTCGAGGTCCTCTTTGATCCTGGTTCACTTTCCACCATGTGCAGGTGTAATTGAAGTGATTGGGTGCATGGAAAAATTAAACCAGAAGAGCACAGTCCTCATCAACAGAACAGCTTTGAAGTGTGTTTGTGTGACAGAGAGAGAGATATTGATGTTGAAGCACCTGCTGACTTATGGCCATTAACGGACTTGCTGTGCTGGAGATTTTATCCAAGAGCAAAGCAGCAGCTAAGTGCACATCACTTCAGCGAGAGAATGAGAAGTGTTATGAATATGCGTGCATTTGTCAATGTGTTTGTGTAATGTGACTAAATAATAATATAAAAAATGTATGTTTAGAGTACTGAATGGACGTTCAGATGGTTGTAATTATGAACTAGCTGCATGTCTGACTTTGCAATCTCCAGCTAAAGCTCTTTAAATGCCTCAATGTCCAGGAAGAAAGTACAAGTCCACTTTCATCTGCATTTATGAGCTGGGTGTTTTCCAATCTGTCCCATCCAGATAATATAGTTTGGTTCAAATAAAATGCACTTGATGATCTCAGATTTACAAATCTAGTACTGCACTTTAAAGAGACAAGTATTCTGAATCTCCAAACGAAAGAGCACTCGCATGGAAACCTCCAGGAGAAGACCAGGAACACATCAGAGATTCCAATCTCACAGGAGGCAGTGTTGTCTCCATCTGTTGTCTTCCTGCTGCTGATGATGATGTGAGGGTGTTTTTAGAGAGTTGAGAGGAAAGAGGCAGGAGGTGAGGAGCATTTCCACTCTTCCGAGGTCTACGTAAAAGGTTACGGCTCCACGGGTAATCGCCACATGTTAATCAGCTAGAGACCCCAAAACATTTCTGCATCCACAAAAACATTCCCTATGTCATCTGTCGCCAAATCCTCATTTAGGAAGGCACTGATATTACAATTCTGTCCGAAACAAAAAGTCAAAAACTATTTTTATGTTATGGCTGATGATAACCAATAAATGGCTAATACTTAAAAATAAAAATATTAAAAAAATATTATAATTTTAAATGCTACAAGTGAATTTAGGCAACACAACATAAACTGTAGGCTACAGTATGAGAAATATCTAAATATATATTTGCTTAAGATTATTGAACTATTAAGTGTTTTAAAGATGAATTTAAGTGATAATTTGATGATGGTATATATAAAGGCAATAAGAAAAAGAAAAAAGGAAAAATTAAAAGAAAAAACAAATAATGAAAAAAGGGCAAAATATACATACATACAAACATACATGTATATGGCTATTAGTGCTGCACGATTAATCATATTATTGCAATCGTAATCGCGATGTCAAGCCTATGCGATTATATGACGCAATTGCCGCGATTTTATATGAAATAAACAAATTAGGACTGTTAACGCAATTAACGCAGCATCTGTTATTTTTCGTCATCCTTTGGCTAGTGTTACATGACCCCGCTCTTATTCGTGCGAAAACCATTCTTGCACGAGCACGACTAGTCAAAAGAGAGCGCGCTGCCTGTGAATGTCCTGACTGTGACACACAGAAAGACGCGCGCGGCCAGTATCATGCGCTGCACAGACCGCGCGCCAGAATTCAGTTCTCTTTCACACTTGAACGAACAATAACACACACAATTATGCCAAAATATCGTTTTGTCGAGTATCTTCATAACATAAGAGCAGTCTTATGATTGGACGTAAAGAGTTGTGAGAGAATGAGGCGCAAGTGAGATCCGCGTCTCTGTCAACAGCGGCTGCTCTTAAAGCGCCAGCATCCAATAATGCTCTGTCAGTAAAGTTAATCAAAGAACAAAGGGAACAGAGAAAATTACTCGGTCGGTGCTCTTGACTAAAGAACGTTTGTAGCTTTAATTTGGATTAGGGCCTAGTCTATTTATAATTTATGCAAACTGTCTGATATCTATATTCAATTTCTGTATTATGTCCTAGCCTACCTGTTAGACAGGAAGGGCACAGGTAGGCCTAAATTACATTTATTGTGGGTTTATGTGAGGATTGTTTGAAGTTTACTTAAATTAAAAGCTGTTATATTTTTTTGAAGCCTAAAATGTTTTTTTAGAAAATTTCATTTTCACTTTCACTTGTGATGGAATCACTGTAATGTTGGATGGCTATAAAATGTCATTTTTATCCAGACATCAATGGTTTATTGATCATTAAAGGTGTTATTAATCATTTAGTTGTTGTTGCTAGTTTGAGTGGAGAAATACACATTAATACACAGAAGTATCACTAATCTGTGTGTGCATTTTGCTTTAGAACCAAGTAAGTTGATGAAAACCATGAATGAAACCGTTTGTTTATTATATCGCAATCGCACATCGCACAATTGACCTCAATAATCGCAATATGACATTTTCCCCAAATTGTGCAGCCCAATAGAAAACTATCTAATATCTAATACTAAAACTGATAACTCATAACTGATTGTACCAGTGGATGATGCTATTAAGTGTTTGTATTTAATACTCACTGAAATACAAAACTTATTCTGACACTCACTCTGAACTGACCCCTTTTGCGCTCGCCAAGGCTTTTGTCTGTCCTCCAGGAAGAGCAACGAATTCAGATACACTTTATTGCTGGTGTTTTATCAGCAGAATATTTTATATCATGATGAGTCTGATTGTATTTTTCACTTTATGGGTGATCGTAAAAAGGGATATTGCTGATACCATCTTCTGAAAACACACGGATGTGTTTACAGGATTGTGAGACTTCAAAAGTTTTTAAACCATGCACGCAGCCACAGCCCCCCACCTGAGACATCATCCACTGCTTCATTCATCTGACTTTTTATGTGTTAGTACAACATTACATTTCTCACTAGCTGTTCATTGAGTGACTCAACAGAGCATCCAGTGACTAATGACAAACCATTAAAATCTTCCCGTTAGAAAGACTGAATGAACACACTGAATGAATACAAACTCTGTTTTTGCAGGAAATGCCAACAGATCAGATAGTGTGTGCTAAAATGTATTGCATGCTCACAGGGGTCATAACCTCTGTTAATAAATGTTGTTCAGTTGACATTTTAATACCCCTTTGGGACCTGAAAAAAGGTTTAAAGTACATTTTACCCATTAAAAACTTATAGATACAGGTTTCCTGAGGTCCCTTTTCCGGAAGAACTAATCTGATGCCAAAGTCAGAACATTGACTATACGAGCTACATTTTGTGATACACTACATCACTGTTACTATAAAACGGAAGCTCCTGTTGTTGACATATTGAGCTGTGGCGCTCATTGGAGACTTAGGTTTGAGTCTGGCCTGAATCAAGCATATTGTTTGGGAGAATGGAAAAAAAAAACTATTCAGTAGATTACTGTTATATCATTCTGAGTAGGTCAATCATGGTTAAGAAAAGCATGGAAAATCAGCAAATTAACAATGACATCAGATCCTTTGCCTTCATTCATTCTTAGTCATGTGTTCTGTGTAATATGCTGAATGTGTTAGTCTGTACACATTTCAATCTGGATCCCGGAGTGCAGAACAAATCAAGCTCAGGGGAGAAAATATGCCATCAAATATACCACAAAGTCACTCAACAGAACCTTCACACTCACTCTCACTGTTCATTGGTGGTAGAAGAAGATTCTATCTACTTGACATACTGAGACCATCACAACATTTCTGTAAGCACTGAAGGAACATTAAATAACCCCCATGTCATTAAAAACCTGTATGACCTATAATGCAGATTCTGCCTGGGCCTATAAACCAAAATCAATAAAACCCACACTTTTTACCAGAAAACATGTTTTTTCCCCTGCTATTTTACAATTATACCCTGTTATAGCTTCAGTGTGACTCTTGTTGTACTCTTGAAATTCAGTGCTATTATTATGGGCTCATTTGTAAGTCACAAATTTGACTTCTAACCTTAATGTCACATCTAGGAATCAGTTGGTATGGAAACAGCATGGCAATTGAGGTTAAGTGGATTTTTAAAATGACCTCATCTAGCACATCTCAAAAGCACTGGGCATGTATTAACACGAAGACAGATGCCCTATTAGATGCAGACTGTTCTAGCAAAAAAAAAAGCACTCACCTCTTCCATCATCCTTGATCTTGTGAAGGAGTTCGGAATAGTTAACAGGCCCTTTGTTCTCCTCGAATACCAGGTCCATGGTTGTGATGTTTTCTTCATGCATCTCCGTGTAAAGCCCCTCTAGGGCGAAGTAGCATGCCCTTTCGCCCATTTTGGTGTCACTGAACATCAGCAGGGCATGTTGGTGCCACCCGAAATGCCTGTGGAGGTGGAGGGCGTACTCACCCAGTTTCTTGTGTGTGGGGCCCGTGTTTGTGATGGAGGTGTACATTTCCATGAGGAGGAAAGCTACAGCAGGGGCCCCTGCCGTGATCATGGGGAGGCCCCAATGAGCAGTGAACAGCCCAACTGGGGAGGAGGTATAGTCACAGCCAGGTCCTATGAAGGCCCACGGGTTGTACTCGAATTTCAGGTCCACGGCCATGATGGGGGCAATGGACTCGGAGCAGATACCGTACTTATCCTCGCTGTTGGCGAAGATGTGGCGAAGGTGGTGCCGGGGCAGCAAAGTGGGGTCGGCATTGACGCGAGCAATGGCGCGGTCCAGAGCGGGTCCCACGCGGGGCCATGCCCAGGGGTAGGATGTATTGTGTTGAGGGAGTATGACAGCCAGTATGATGTCATCAGTGTGGATGTGTGTGGGTGTGTGGGACCCTTGGTGTCTGCTGGTCTTGGCACAGGTCAGCAGTGTCCCACAGCACAGCAGCAGCAAAAGCAGCAGAAACGTTCTGCCTTCACCGAACCAGAGCAACAGACTCATATCACTGCAGCTCACGCTTCCAACTGATCAGGAACAATACACACACACACACACACACACACACACAGACACATTTATCATATGATATTCAATTTTATATATACACATACATATATAGAATAGAGTATTGATAGGTGTTTCACTGACCCATACTATCTATATTTGGGCCAGAAAAGCTGCTGTAACCCAAATTTACTAATCTTATTTTTCTGAGAAGAAAACTTTGTTCTGTCACCTTTGTGTCAAAGTACAAAAATCATCATTGGAAACTGTTCAAATACTTTTGGAAAAAATTAAATAAAGAGTGAGAAAACGTAAAGAACGGTACTTAAGTGTATTGGAAAGGTATATTTGGAGAATTTGCTGTTTCCCTCTATATTTGGGTCTATAACCTATTTCCAAATGTACTTATCTTATTTTAAAGAAAACTTTATCATTTTACCCAAGTCTTTCACCTCAGTTTTCAAGGATGAGATGAGAGCATATCATGCAACCTGTCTGTGTTGCTGTCTGATCAATCTGGCTAACTTCTACCTAGTAAGAGATTCATTTTAGCCAACATATGCCATTTTGTTACATTCTGTACAGCTTAGGTGATTGGCTCATCAAAACCTGGTTGCAAAACTGAGCAGCTCTTCTGATGATTTGTGATACCCGCTCAGATTGTGCTACCTCTAGTTAAAACAGTAGGTGACCGCAAATTTGACCACACACTTTTTTAACCTATCAGGTTGTGCTACCATCATTATATTCATATGGTTTGAGGCTTTATTAACCCATACCTACCCCTACCATAAACCTATCCTTAAAACAATGAAAATATAGTGTTGGTAGCACAATCTGATAGGTAGCATTATTTGCCAGAACACCGCCATGAGCATGACAGATTTAAAATAAGGTACTTCAGGGGGGTCTTGCACCAACCAAGCAACTGTTATTTAAAAGAATGGGAATGCTAAAAGATAGCTAGAAACACTTTTCTATAAGGTTCTTTAAATTACATTTTCAACAACAATTTTACCAATTTATTAATAAAGGTACATTTTAAAAATATATATTGTTTTTCATTGTTTGTTTAAAACATTATCATGTTCGTTTATAAAATAATTGTTAAAAATGTAATAGCATATAGAAATGAACAATAGATAGTAAAAAAATAAATTAAATAAAATCACAAAGCTGTACGAAGAGCTAAAAAACATCAAACTCAAAATATGAAAACCACCTGAATGCATCCTGAATCACAGCTAAAAACACACTTCATGCCTTCATGTGTAAAGAACATTAAAATCAGTCCCCATAGAAAATCTGTAGCAGTTGTTCTCAAATAGTGGGTTGCAAAAAATCAGAGAAAAACACCACTTGAAGGGCAATAACACAATTTAAGTAACCATGTAATCATACATTTTAGAATGGATAGCTTCAAATTTCTATTGTTCACAGCACAGGTTGTGTATCTAACTTCATGATATTTTGGCACAAATTAATCTGTCACTTGGTAGAAACTAACCAAATGAATCAGATGCCAACACGGACAGGTTGAGTAACTTGCCCTCATCCTTAAAAACTAAGACGTAAGAATAAAGACTAGGGTATAAGAAAATACAACCCAACTACATTAAATTCTGGTTCCAGGTTTTGGGTCGCCACATGTCCAGGGTTGAAGGAAAATCAGTCAGGTGAAATCTGAGCCCTGAAGCAAAATCAGTTTTGAACCACTGATCTAAATTTTATGACAAATCATATTTTGCAGAAAAAATTTTAGTTGACAATTTTTTAACACAATAGAACTCCAAACAAGCTGAACAGAAAACTTACCTTACCTTTTACACATGATGTCTTCTGGTCTCCTCAACATAAGTCGGTACAAACCCGTGACAGTCCACTCAGCAAAGCACAAAACACATCCTTGCCTCTGTGAAACTCATCCCCGCAGGCTGACAGTGTGTCATTCAGAGTGCCAAGAGCAGCTGTGATTTTCTCAAATCACATTACCTCACAGAGAGCTCCACCTCATCTCTGTGTCGAGCTGCAGTCTCTGCCATGCTCCAGGGTTCTGAGGGTATTAATGCCTCTCAGCTGCAGTTACTGCCGGAAGAAAGAGAGAGAGTGAGTGAAAGAGGGGTGTGTGTGTGTGTGTGTGTGTGTGTGTGTGTGTGTGAGGGAAGGGGGGGGGATGGGGTATGGCTGATCAGCCCTGATTTTTTTTTTAATGCATCTCCTATTCTATGCTTCAGCAGGGTAAAGGTTCACCCTTTGGTCAGAAATCACTTCCAATTGTTCCTAGCTATTAAAAAATAACTACGTAAACACTCTAATTTTGAGTCAGAGGAAATCAATGGCATCAAAATCCATTAGCTTCTACTGTGCATTAAGTAACCATAGCTGAATATTACCTATAAGAAACAAGAGGTCAAGGTTTGGCTAGTTAGCAACTGTTAATTAGTGACTGACAATGTTTAAAAAGTAGATTTATCACATTTTAAGAGAGAAGTTTGGAATGAGATTTTAATGTTTTTGAAAGAAGTCTCTTCTGCTCACCAACGCTGCATTTGTTTGATTAAAAATACAGTTAAAACAGTTTTATTGCAAAACATTATTAAAATTATAATAGTTTCAGAAAGATAGACCTTACTAGGCTGAATACTGGGCTGAAAGTGATGGTGGATATGGCCACAGAAGTGATGTTGCAAAGGTTTAAATGCTGTTGTGAACTGATATCCCCTCAATGTCATTTGTTGAAGAGGAACCAGTAACCCTCACGAGAGGCAGGTCAGAGCAGTTTCCAGCCGCCCAGCAAGATCTGACCCTATGGGTCAGGACCAGCTCTATCTGCTCGCCACACATTTTGAGTTCATCCTCTACTAACCGCCTTCAGTGGTTTATTATGTGTCTGTGGAGCTTCTAGTGTCTCCTTGGTTTCTGTAAGCTGCAGTGTGTGTCTGTCTTTGTGTGTGTGTCTGTCTGTGTGTGTGTGTGTTAGAGAGATTCATTTTTGAGCTTTCAGTCACCAGCACGATTCTGACATTTATATTCGAATCCAACAATTAAGCTTATTTCAAGGAATGTCCAAATTATAGTCATAAGCACTGGGGTATGATATGCCTGTGGTAAGCAGACAGGTAGACAGGTAAGCTGTTATAAATCACATCTCTTTCAACTTTCTTTTTTTTGTTGTAATATGTTTATATTGTGGTGTATAAACTAAAGGGTGGTATAATTCTTTTTGGCAGTGATTCCCAAACAGAAGTAAACATACTTCAGCAGGTTTAAAAGACTAATTGGAAGGACTGCAGTTTGCTATGTTAAACCTATAGAAAAAAAAATATGTATTTATCAAGATTAATATGATTCTATTTAAGTTGGAAACTGAAATTGTTAAAATTGAAATCAATAAATGGCAGATAAAAATCTAAATAAAAGAAAGAATTAATCATCTGAAATGGTACAAGTGAATTTAGCCATCGCAACATTAAAACATACAAAATGAAAAAAATAGATGTTCATTTTGAGTGTTATTAAATTATTACTGTTCTTGAAGATTAACTTAAATTAATCTTTATTTTTTCCAACTGAAAAAGATAATAACAATAAATAATTTATTGTAAATAATATTTACAACATTTTAATAGAAAACAAGAGAGGGTTACAGTTTTATATATTGGGTGACACTCATACTACATTATGTGCTTCTTGAGTTTCACTTACAGTATCATTTGTTTTATGTTTAAAAGTGACTTTAATGATATTGCTAATTGATATCAAGTATAATATTAATATATATATATATATAAAAAAGTTCAAAAGAAACAGTTCTGGTTAAAGTCGATAAAGAGGTATGTAAGCATTAGAGATGGGGGCTACATAAAATGAAAAAGGTTAGGAAACACTGCTTTAGATTCAGGAGATGTTTAAAAAGAAAGATACAAACTGAACTCAGATCAGTATTCAGTCAGTTCTAGATTTGTCCTTCGCCCCCCTTCAGAGAGCCCCGGGACGGTCAGATGGATAGAATTACCAAAACAGGATGCAACACAATAGCGTCTCCATCTCTTTCTCTCACCCAACATTCCAATTTCCAACCTCTATCTCCATATTTATCTCCAACCCTTATTTAAGAAAAGCAGAAAGAGAGACCGAAAAAGGCAGGGAAAGTGAAATTGTCCAGTCTAGCACACAGCAGACAGGATTCAGTAATTGACCAACAATGAAGCTGTCAAATATTTCAAACACATTTACCAGAGATCTGTTCTTGTGCTTATTGCCATTGTGTAAACTCTCCTTAAAATGCAACCATTGCTGGTTCTAAAGCAGGACACTGGCTCACGGCACTCTTCATCTCTCTCTCTCTCTCTTTCTCATTCTGGGGAGCAGCAGGAGATAACAGCAGCTGGACAAGCTTGTGGGATTTTGGAGCAGAGCTGCATGTTGGGGGGGAAAAAAAGTATAGCGCACACACACACACACGCACACGTGAGTTTTACATGCAGTGGTATAAACCAAATAGATCTAGTATAGTTTAGTGGTTTTTTTTTGTTTGTTGTTTTTTTATTTATTTCATCAGCAAAGTAGTCACACAAAAAAAGGCCAATGAATGATATTCCTTTAGCACAAACACATGAAAGGCGCATGCCAGTTATCAAGAAGTACAGTACCATTTAATTATAGTCTATTCTGTTACCATGGAATTACACTCCCAGGTCTGTGGTAGGGGCTTTGTGATCAACTGCTATCAATGTACTGTGTGTTTAGACTTATGTACAGGAACAACTAAAGAGTCATTTCTGGTCTTACAACTATAGCATGAGGAGATTCAGGTACGTAGACACATATTTGCACATGAAGTTCATTCAGCACATTATGCACATCTTATATCCACTTACTCTTTGTCTTGGAAAAAAAGAAAACTTCAAATTTTGACAAATGACTTGCTCCTAGGGCCACGTCATTTTTTTTTTACATTTCAGTTGGTTCTAAATATTATGTGAACTTATTGATGAATCATGACTTTTTAGCATTCTAGCATACTCCACTCACTATTTCTGCCATATAAAGAAACATCAAAATAGTAAGTGTAGCATGCTATTTCGAATTCAGCCCCAGTAAAGCAAAAAGCCAAGAAGCATTGGCAACCTTTCTGAGCTGGAGAAAATGGGCAATTTTACCTGTAGGTGTTCCCAAAAACATTGAGTTTATAGTTGATTGCAAGCTCTCACATCTTTCTCTCAGCAGCACCGATGTGGTCAGCACAGAGTTTGACTGTCTTAGAGAGCCATTCTGAAAAACTATCCAACTTCTTAAGGTGTGCTGCCCACACCATTTGTGCACATTCATTATGTTTTTTGCCTCGCAAACACTATTTCTGAAGCCACTGCCATAAGTTGACATCTTGTGCATGGCATTTCTAAAAATGTAATATTGTAAAACGTAACATTTTCACAGAATAAAAAAAAAAAAACATGATTACTGTTGCATAAATCATTGTTATCATTGCTACACAGTATAGCCAATTCGTCATCTTATTGGTTAGGTTTTGAGGTAGGAATGTGGTGTGTCCTGACAGTAAGGGTTACACTGAGAAAGGTGCATTTTGTTTCACAAGCACAGCTTAAACTAGCAGTCATGTTAAGTGGGCAAATCAGACTTTCAAACCCCAAATGAAAGAATAAGCCAAGCAACGACATGACATCATCATCTTGATATGTGCTCATCTGTATGTTGGGGAAAAAAACAATTACACAAGTCCCACATCATTAATTTTTTATTCTAATCCAGAAAGTCTGTAAAAAATAATGTGGTTGTGGATGAACCTCAGCCCTCTCCTCTTTGTCAGTACATTATAATGAGACTCTGACGAGACAGCTGTCTCAAACTTCATAAAACACTTAAACGAACAATGAAATCGGTGCTCAGTGAGCAGCACATAAATATTACAGGAGCTGTTATATTAAACCCAGCATGAAACACAGGGTTATAAATGACCTACCCACCATAGAGATGATGATGGCAATCAAGCTAAAGTGACACCCTTGATCATGTAATCTTAGTCCAGATTCTTTGTCTTCACTCACCTTGCACAGCACAGGGGCCAAAGGTGAGATGGCTAGCGTCATTCTACCAAGCCACTTTCATCTCTGACATCATCTCCTGCTGAATGTAGCACTGTTGGCAGGAATGCCATGGCAACCCTCCTCCGGTCTTCAGAGTGGCATATTACAGTTGAAGTGTCTGGACACAAGAGATCAGGGAAGAAGGGATATGGGTGGCAGCTCACCAGCCAAACTGACTCCTGCTAAGAGCCAACGCATGATGGTGACAAAAAAAAAAAGCATGTCACAGCACACAATACATGTGACATGATAGCTTTTACCTGTTTCCAACTGAGAACAGGGTCTTAAATGCAGCAAGTGGGATTTATGCACAGAAGTTGTTGTCATCTGAAACGGTTGACTTTTCATGATCCATTTTCTTCTATAACAGAGTGGCAATGTAAAACATGTGTGCTTAATAATTCAAGAAAACAATTAATATTGTAAAACCATGAGTCTGTAAACAAACAACAAATGAAGCTTTGAAACCTTCAACTCTGCACAATTGCAGTATAAATCACACAAAAGTACATTTACTCTTAATCCATGAATGAACACCGACAGCCTCCCCAGGGTGAGCTCGGGCTTGAAGAAGAAGATCTGGCTTGACAAAGAAAATTGGATTTGGACCACAGTGTGTCTGGATGTTTAAACAATGCCTAAGAGATAAGGAAAGATATAGAAAACAGTGTGATCTGACATGCACTTTAAATACTCAATGTTTCAGCCAACAGCTTGAAGCATTAAAACCATTTGGAAGGTGTGAGGGGGGCAAAGACAGAACCAGAGGTATGGGGTGATGACAAAAAATACAGATTGGTTTAAATTCCTAGTGAAGCAGGAAAATAAATGGGTTGTAGTGTTGTCCTAATTTTGAAGGAAAGGGAAGGTCTGGCCACCTGTGAACATTCAGAGCCTGACTCTTGACAGTGATGCTAGTAGAGGCAGATCCTTCACTAATCGATTTCTATATAGGATAACTGTAATACATAACTCATTCTTTTTGCTCTAGTATCTCAGTTACACATGTGATTCTGATATATGATGCTGCCGGCGACACCAATGTGGACCATGGTAACATGTAATAGCTACTGTAATACTAATAAAACTTCTGTGGGATGTTTCTTCTTAAATCAAACTTTCTGGACTTTAAACTACAGAAGACTACATACACCCAGCACCCCCTGCTGGGCGACATCTAGCATTTACCAAGATTATTGAAATTTCATAAATAAAAAAAATTTAATAAAATAAAATTAATATATATATATATATATATATATATATTAAGAATGTGAAAGGAACTGATCATTCATTAAATGTCATTCATGAATTTTTATTTTATTTTTTTCACATTTCCTGGCCATAACAAAACTCAACTTAGAAATTTAGCACATGCAACATAGGAGTATTTTTTCCCCCTCACCAGTATATTTTCACTAGAGACTAAATATATGGGCTGCCATTTATCTGGTAAAGAACACCCTTATCCTCCTGAAACTCTGGATACTGGATCGAGTGCAGTGGGATTCAGAGGTTGAGTATTCTGATGCTTCTATAATCTAGGGTATACCACACACTATCAGGAAGAGGATAAACATAATCCAACTGAAGCGTTCTCAAAACATCTTTCTCTGGGTTCTCTTATATAAAAGCACTGATCTATGAAATTACAGCATGAAAGGACACAGTTTGGAAAAAATGGATTTATAAAGAGGGGCCAACTCATTTGTTTCCACAGCAACAGGAGATTGCACAAACAAATCTGTGGTCATTGGTCCATCACTACTCAACAGCATATGTCAGGAAAGAACTACATATTGCAGAATGAACTACATATACATATTCTTACAGGAAAGAATATTGGAGAGAAAGCAGAACTGAAATGGTTTTATATTAGTGATAGCAGCAGATGTGTTTCAATGATTGACTTACCATTGGGTCTGGGATTTTCAAAATAATCAGCTCCGGCTCATATATCTGCGAAAGAACAAGAAAAATCACAAAGCAAATTGTTATAAACATGGACATGTGAGTGGAGGGTTGCCATTTTACTTTTTAGAGAATTCTGTACATTAGCAATTATAATAATTAAAAAAATTATAATAATTAAGCAAAATAAACAAAGACAGCAATTTCCAAACATCTTTTATTAAAGAACAGGAAAACCAACTATCATCACAGGGTGAAGGTTTAAACAGTTCTCTTTTTGATCACCACCTGTAACAAACACTGTACAATTTTGCATATGGTGATCAAATTGTAATGATACCAAACACTCGTGAAAAACAAAAGATGGCTGACATGTATCTCCTTCAGACCAGTTATAACTCAAATAAGTCTATCATAATAATTGTCTCATATGAATCTTCATACAGTTTACAACCAAAATGGAAAAACGGATGTCGGCTATTAAACAAATTTGTTTCTCATTACAAACCGCTTATAAAATATGAACTGGCAAAGTTTTAACTGAGGTGATTCATGTCCATCCAATACAAGTATGGAATAATTCAATGGAACTGTTTACCAAATAAAGTGGCATTGAAAAGATTTTCTCGGAAACAAGATTTTCTAGAAAGCAGCACAAGGCTTTGGAAAGCGTTCAATTCTTTCTTGCTCAGTAGGACTACAGGGGATATAATTATTGTTGAATTAGAGTAACAAACTTGAAGTCAGGGGTTTCTAAGCAGCAGAGCTCAAAGGGATACAGTAAACTACATACAAGTTCAGGTCTACTGGAGTCAATCACAAATAACAAGGACAAATAACCCTGTAACAGCAGTGTATCTGCAAGTTAAATTACATGCTCCATTGGTTAGGGCTAAACTAAAAAATAAGCAGTGGAGCTTAACTTTGGTCTCAGGTCATCAAGCCATGTCCTCCAAATCAACCTGAGCCATGTACGCATCCAGCTCTGCGTCCAGACGGCTCTTGGACATGGACATGTACTCATCCAGTTGCTCATCCAACAGTTCCCGAGAAGGAACCTGATGGATGTTGAATCTGGCCCGGCTGCACCCTGAATGCCCTCTGATAGATGTCAAACTGACATCACCTGTGCACACAGGATGAGAGTTTATAGCCGAGGGAAGGTTATGAATAAAAACATTTGCATGTACTGAATATCTAAGTGCACCACTTCAGTGAGGTGAAGAATAATTACTTTTTGAGAGTAACATCAGCCATCTGGCAGCTTTTTAGTAATTCGAGCTATTGAGCAGAGCAAAAATTATTAATCAAGAATTTAATTTATCTGAAACAGTTGAAAAGAAATGGAACAGAGCCCATTTTTCCTAAGTGTTTCCATAACCAGTTAAATTGCTGCAATATTTTCTGTTTATCTGATGTCCGTTGCTAACTGAATGCACTGAACATGTAAACAGCAAAAAGCAGATGGAATTACAGACATATATTCAATCAAATATGCAGGCAATATTAATGAACAGTGAATGTTGTCGGCTTTCAACAGCAGGAAATTGCTTCTGACATCTTTTTGGAAATCAGAAGAATTTGCTTAAGATTTACAGTACACAATCAACAACGCTCGATTAACTGATCAGAAACTTGGCCTAACCAGTAACAGAGCGGTTATGCTGGATATCTAAACAACCGAAGAACTAGTAAGATTGCCAAACCTTGTGGTGTTCCTGGATGTGGCACCTGCTGCTCTGCATTTCCTTCTGAAGAATCCAAACATTAGGAAAGAGTTGCTGAAGTTCATTCTTTAACAAATTCCCTAATAATAATTTTAGTCTGATATTAACAATTCCAGCGTAAAATGGAGTAATGGCATTTTTAGGATGTTATTTTCCTGCGGCATGAAAGTAATTAATCACATAACAGACACAAAAAAGACAAAAAGGTTATAGTATGCAGGTTGCAATTCAGTACTTTCAGAGCCAAGCATTGAGATGAATAGGAATGCTAATAGATACAGGTATTATTACCCACCTTGTTTTCAATGTAAAAGCAGACATGGCCAATTGTAACTTGAATTTGAAACTTGTATTTGTTATATTATTTGAATGTATTTTTGTCATTACAATCACACTAGTTTGTAGCGCAAACGGTTTTACAATTTACTGCACTTTGTTATTCTTCTAGTTATTTACCTATAGCAGCTAATGAATCAGAAGTCTCACACGTCCACAGAAAATAGCTTAATAGCAAAAAAAAGGTGGATAGACATCACTGGCTGCATCCGAAAGCTGAAAAGACAGCATACAGTCGGTAATAAGACAACAAAGTATGTCTGATTTCAATGCTCATGTTACATCCTGTCAATTGAGATACCTTGATTATTGAAGGCAGAATAGGTGTATCTTTTGCTGCCTATGATATCCCAACATCCTGTGCGTTTGATTCTAAATCTGGCAAGTTGCGGTTGGGGTCAGTTGTGTACTGTGGTGGAAAATTTAAACTGAATATTAAGCTAACCATGTTTTAACATTTGACCTTATTTAACATGCTAAATCTCTGAAACAATGTACTAAGACATCCTGTACTTTATGTGTCAAACACCTGACTGTGTGTATAAATAACAAATATGGGAAATGAAACTACACAGATGACTAGGTTAGAAATTGTGATCAATGAAGTAATCGTTAAACCATTAATGTCATTATGCCATACCTCCCTATTCTATAAAAACTGTTGTATCCGTGTTTTCGGTGGATTCTCAATGGAAATTGTCTGAGATCCTCCGGCCTTGTTTATTCTTGGGAGATTCTCTGAGAACTGCTCGAGAACTCCTGGCCGTAATAAAGAGCATTTGAAGGACATTCACTGAAGTCTGTCTGTCAATTTAAGCTGCGCAGCAAAGTAGTTAGGATAAGAGAACTCGAAGCTAGCTGTCGACGGTAGACGCGAGAGCTCGAGTAGAGTAGGGAAATGAAAACTCAAAGCTAGTTGTCGATGTTTAGACGCAAGAGCTCGAGTAGAGCAGGAAAAGAGAACTCAGCAGTTGTCGCCAGTAGACGCAGAGAGCTGGAGTATAAGAATTATTGGTAGGGTAGTTATGTTTAGGGAAAAAATCCATCACAGTATATTTTACACTTTATAAACACTTTTGTGCACGAAATAACTTTTTCCACTTTTGATGTAATTTCTAGCAAGAAATTACTATTTTAGTCATTAAATATTTGCTTAATTATCATCTCTCTCTATTTTGTTGTACAAAATTAAACCTTTACAATGCCTCAGAAGCCTGTCCGTTTTTCGGGAGGTACCTTTGTGTGCAAATGCTGCCTGCAAAGTCACTGCCTGAGAGGGAAGCGAGGCAACCAGTCAGCAGCTTAAGCTTTCGGACACAGCCCTTGTTCTCACCTGTCCTTCTAATGGCTCCTCCTCCTCTGGTTCTCATTGCTCCAGTCAAATTAATTATGCCTCCACGCTGCTGCTGCTGCTGCTGCTGGCCACAAACCATCTGAACACCTAGAGTGTTGACTACACCTTGCTGTCTACTCATGCCTGCACACACATGCATGTACATGAGATATAACGTCATGCTGGTGTCTCTCTCACTTACGCTGTCACTCACTTCTCCTTGTGTAAAATCCTTTGACCAATCCTTTTCTGCCGCCGCCTCCTCCTCCTCCTCCCATTTGCCCCCGCAATCCCACCATGCACCGTCTCCCCAAGGGATGTCCGAGCCTTGCCTTCGCACTCACTTTGCAGAGTTGATTATTTATATTCTGCAGAGAGGAAAAGTAATAGAAACTATTAAGTCTACCATCAGAGAGCACCAGCTCAGATATTTTTGTATTTTATCAAACAGAAAGTATATGACGGATACATTATGCAGGGCGGCCAGCACAGAAGGTCTGTTGGCCATCTCCAGAGCCAGCTGCTGGTTCTTCAGCGAGGCTGCAGTCTGCTGTTTCACTGCGGAGGTGATGTCCATCACATCTGCTGGCTGAAGCTTCAGCAAACTAGTGAAACTACAGGGAGGAGCAAAGCAAGACCGAGAATTAAAGCACACCATAATGTTATAGTGACACTCAAGCTGCACTCTAAACAAATGTATTTCTTGACAACATTTCGACTAAAGGATTTTTGCCAAACTAAATCTCACCGGTCATGCAGAGAGACGGTGCATGTGCTGTCCAGAATTATCTTTTGGGGATCCCTAGGATTCATTTTCACATCCAGCTTGCAGTGTAAACGTCAGACGTTCAGTCAAAACATACGCTAAAATAGTAGAATGAGAAGTCAAAATGTTGACATCTTACTTTAACCCACATAATTCAAAGTGTACTTCCCCAAAATGTCTGTGCTTGTTTTGCACAACTGATTTGCTGTAAACTAATCTTAGCAAACATTTGAATGTGCTAAACAGATGTGTCGTATTTTAATATTTAAGCTATATATAAATATTAATCATAAAAAGGTTTCTTGATTTCCCACCATTGAAGTTAGCATCGAAACACGCGCTGTTATGTTGTTAGAATCATAGGTTAGAATAGCTTTAGTCGGATGTTTTCTGCCAGGTGTGCGGAGTTCGATGTACACGCTGTTACGGTCCGGTTGATTCTGAATAGTATACCGCCCTCTACCGGGCATATCAGCACATGGACGCCACAATCTCTTTGCCAGAGATGTACATTACAATTACAATTTTTCTCACCCTCATGTTGGTTTAAAACTGTATAAGTTTCTTTGTTCTGTTGAACACAAAATAAGATATTTAAAAATAATTGGTTTCTGGTCCCTTAGTATTTTGTTTTCCTACTATGGAGGTCAATTGGGATCATCAACTGTCTGGTTACCAACATTCTTTAACATTTATTTTGTGTGCAACAGAAGAAAGAAACTCATATCGATTTAGAACAACTTGAGGCTGAGTAAATGATGACAGCATTTTCATTTTTAGGTGAATTATCCCTTTCATTTTTTTTTTAGTTATTAAAATATGATCTGGATAATATTTGTTATACCTTGTATAAAGTTATCCGTTTTCTATTTTTCTATCCACCATTAGAGTAATATTAGATGTATAAACATTTATTTATTTGTCATATTTAATTCACATCTATTTTGTATTTTACAATAAATAATTAATTTTGATATTCCAAAACGATTATAGAAAATAAAAACCTGCATTTTTTTCTTTGGTTTTGTTACTTACAGTAACAACTTCGATTTAATTAAATAAACTGAATGCATCTCGTGGTTTCCAAGCATAAAGCAGAATGAAAAACGAAACATGGCCTATATAAATATTTAATACATTAATAGTTTAGATCAACAGTCCTATAGAACTTGACTACATTTTATAAAAAATTTAGGAGTCCTTTTTTGAAAATATGTAGTAGTATTCCCATGCTTTCTTCAAACTAATGGCCTGCAAGTCAGCTGACCGACCAGAGTCTCTACGATCAACTTGCTCACGATGCTTATGAGAAAAGAAGCCCAGTAAACCAGCTTAGCTTCAGCCTGACCAGTCTAGTGGGATCATCAAGACCAGTAAACCTTAAGCAGATTTAAAGTTTTTGTTTGTTAATATGATTAATATTTGTTACTTATTGCACCTATACTTGCGTTCTATAGTAGCTAACTTTAGAATGATTTCGATCCGCGAAAAAAATTCATTCTCGTTAATGTGTGTCTGTTTCATATTCCGATTTTAGTTTTATTAATAAAACAATTGTGCTTTATTTGTTTTACAAATAACTCTAACTTACGTTTGTATCGCCAGGGGAGTTATCTCTCTCTCTCGCACACACAAACACACACACACACACACACTCTCTCTCTCTCTCTCTCTCTCTCTCTCTCTCTCTCTCTCTCTCTCTCTCTCTCTCTCTCACTCACTCACTCACTCACTATGCGCGCGAGCGAGTCAGATTCAGACGGGCGCAGACATACACAGAAGAGAGAGCACATGTGACACATAACATGTAAGTAGTTTTTATATTAACTTGCCGTTTATGTTTTATGTATTTAGTAATTAATAGTTGTGGTGGGAGTACCTATACTGTCTCAGAAAGAGTGAAACCGAACAAGCTAGTGTCTGATTCAGGAAGTAACTCTTCGGCGTTTCCCTTACTGAAGTTCAGAATGATAGACACATATCATGGAATATGATATCAATTTTTTTGTTTAGTTAATAAATATAGTTATATTGAACTGGAATTTTCTATAAATCTTCATACTAAAACGTTAGTGTTTTTTGTGCTACTGCCTATAGGCTACTTTAAATTAAATCAACTAAGTCTCCACATCACCTGTGTAGCACTGTTAGTCTAAATGTCCATTTCTGAGACCTGTGATTACATTTGTATTTGTATGATTTTCCATTATTGCTGTGAAAACTATACAGTGGCCCCAAAAGTATTTAGACATTTTAACCACACTTGTTTGAATTGTATTGCCTTAGATCAGTGGTTCTACACTCACTGGCTTTGCTTCAGAATCAAATTTGACATCAAGTGGGCTGGTGACCCAACATAGTTTGGAAATAGTTACAAAAGTAACAAAAATGTCTTTAATACCAAATATTAATATGACCAGCATAAGCCCAACAATATTTAGCATTTTATACACAAATACAGGACAATATGATAAAATACAGTACAGGTTGACTGGACACATAGCCATGTGTTCATAAGTTCATTTAGTTCATAAACCTATATGAATTCTGACTATTAACCTATATACAATTATACTAAATAGATACAGTGAGCATAACATTTAAATAATTGTATTATTTGTAATTGCATTGTTTTTTCCCTGCTGTCCCCAGACCAGGGTTGCAACTCACCAGATGGGAACATCGTATTAGATAACAAACTTTTCTCAGAACTAAGTTCAAGTCAAGAGAGACAAACCTCTTTTTGTGAAATGTTTTGAGTGAAAAGCGTGCTCGTGCTGTATTTCTTTCTTACTTTAAAATAGGTACTATGTGATTTTATGTTTTAATATCCAATGCAATGACATTCATACATTTTTAAGTGCTGGTAAAGTGTCCAGGCCACATGCATATACCATTTCTTTTTCTCTTATAAAATAGTGGGAGCAGAATGTCTGTGAATGCCCCCAGCAGCAGTGATGCGTGTTTAAGCATCGTTCACAGCCTGATGTGCCACCGCCAGGGAGGAGAGAATGAGAGCTTTGCCAAACGTGCCATTGAAAGCCTGGTAAAGAAACTCAAAGAGAAAAGAGATGAGCTTGACTCTCTCATCACTGCTATCACCACAAATGGAGTCCACCCAAGCAAGTGCGTCACCATACAAAGAACGCTGGACGGACGTTTGCAGGTCAGAGCATTAACAGCCAACATCATTGGTTTTTAACACAAATGAATCACACGTGTGACAATCAGACAAATGCATGATCTGGTGATGCTACAACTGGTCAGTGACTTCTGATGAAGCTGGTTGACCAAGGAAGCAAGCGCTATTTAAGAATTCTGGTGGGGAAACAAGCATACCAAAATAGGCAACAGCATCCAAAACACAACATATACTAGCCAGTATTTGGTCATTGAAATAAAAATTAAATAAAATGTAAATATTAAATGGACAACTTAAACTTAAAAAAAATAAAATAATAATAATGTATACGAAACTTGTAAATGTTGCATTACCAACTAACTGAAATTGAACTAAAGTTACCCTACTAAAATTACTAAAACTGAAAAAAAGTATTAAATCTATGTAGATATATAAAAAACTAATAAAAATGACAAAAGCGCATAACAAAATTAGTTAAACTAAAATTAAAATGAAACCTGATAATCTAACAATAAAAGTCAATGAAAAGTATTAATTATTAACAAATACTCTCTTTCTCTCTCTGTTTCTCTGTCTGTCTGTCTCTCTCTCGAGCGGTCGTTTGGGTGGCTTGCCAATGTTTGCGATTTCTCTAATACATAAAATAAGTAAGTTTGACCAGAGTTTGTGTGGGGAGAAGAATTTATTGAAGGTTTGTAGTGTAGCAGTTCTTCTGCTGTGATGTTAGCGTGTCGTCTTTCAATAATCTTAACCCAAAGTTCGTGTATGAAGACAAAAGGGCTACATAAAGTAGAAAACTGTTAGGACCTCCAACAGTAGATCTACACTGCAATCTACTCTGAGCAATGTTGTTTCTTTGTCATTCGCACCCATCAGTTTCTACGGGCCATACGTCTGTATGGGCCATTTGGTTCACACCTTTACAGACACAGATAGAGTTGATTGCATCTGAGGCACAGTCACAATGTAAATGCATCTGACTAAAGTTAACTGAAATACACATAATCTTTCAATATATATATATATATATATATATATATATATATATATATATGTGTGTATTTATACTAAAATAAAACAAATACTAGCTTCTTTTCAGCAGGGTAATATATTGTATACCAGGCTGTTGGTATCATCTTACACATAAATAGGCTGTTATTATGGAAAAGTCCAATAATTTTTCAGTGTTAATTATTTTTCCTCATGCGACTGACACAGTGTAAACAGGGTATGGCCAGTTCTCCACTTCAAATGAAATCTGAACATAAACAATATAAAATAAAGCTCCCGCATGTCAGCGTTAATTACATGTCAAAATACAGGAAAAGACACACACCACATTTTTCCAAGAGGTTCCATGCAACTTCCACAACAGAAGCGACTGCACTCGTGTCATCTACGTTATAATGAATTTTCACAAACATAGTTAACTGAAAAAGATTCACTTAAAGAGCCAGTTAATCCAAAAAGCATGCATAAACAACACTTTAACTGACAAATAAACAGTCACATCATATCATAATGGATGTTAATACAGTATGACATTTTGTAACGTGATCGCTTTTCATGTTTAAGACCAAAAGTCTGGCAGACTTTCACCTCTGCGGCATTTATAACCATCAGAGGAGAATCGAGGTATGAGTGATGTCAACATGGAAGAAATCTTTTCTCCCAAAATAGTCTGCTCATGATTTTAGAGAGAGAGGAGAGGCCCGTGGAGAATGAGACAGAAAGTTTTCCCTTCCCCCAGCTGTAGACGGGGAGAGAGGCGGGTGGAGGGCGAGGAAGGGTTGTTTTGTCTGAAACACAGGAAAGGGGCATGGCCAAGCTTAAGCCTGTCTGTCTCGTAGTCTGTGTATGTGGAAGAGAGACTACTGTGTCAGTATTTGAAGCATGAGTGCAATGCATTCAAGTAGGACATTTATGCAACAAGTTCTGAATGTATGCGTGTATCCGTAATATCCGTATGCATGTGTGCTGAACTCTGTTTCATGTCACGCACAGCTATTAGGGTTTGTTAGTGGAGAAATGTTATGTTTATGAAAATGAGAGGGTTCTGAGAGTTTAATATGGTGCTCTGTCTGTGTGTGAGTTTGTAAAACGTAATGGGTTTGGCAATGAACCAGCTCTCTG
Source organism: Semotilus atromaculatus (assembly GCA_031834385.1). NCBI lineage: Eukaryota > Metazoa > Chordata > Actinopteri > Cypriniformes > Leuciscidae > Semotilus > Semotilus atromaculatus. Next base: position 3,458,884 of record JAULUF010000019.1, on the reverse strand, counting down.
TCTGTGCGCCGACTGTCTCTGCTTTGACTCGCTCAGGAAGGTCAGTCTCCTCGGTGGAGAATTGTAAGTCATTCCAATAGCAAATGAGATCACAGTGTGTTGCCACTGGCTTTTATCTTCTGTTCCTTCTCTTTCTCTGACATCTGTCCATTTGTAACATCTTTCTGTGTGATGTCATGCTCCTTAAACTTTTGAATTACCTTAATTGAACCATGAACTGTCAGTGGCTAGATTATATTCTGATTGTAGGTCAGTTCTGCATGGTAGAGCATCCCTGACTTCAGACCTGTCTATCCATCCATAAGAGTTTGACCGTTCTTTACTCATGTCCAGTTGATATTTATTTAGTGTAATGATTGGATGCGCTGTGAAACAGTAACAACACTTCTTAAAATCTTTACAATTTTCATGAAACAGAAGTTGCAATAGTTTTTCTTCCCTGCTATTGTGACGTACTTTATATCGAACAAGATAAAATGTAGGGTTGGACTTCAAGAAGTCTTGACTTAGTCAGGGGGGGTGGGGGGTGGAATATTATATAAATATGCAAAATATTAAATATTATATAAATATGCATATGCTTCTTTCAAAAACATAAACAAATATTACCATCCCCAAACTTTGGTGTATAATATATAAATATATGTATAGTTTTATTATAATGTAAAATTACTATAGCACTAAAACATTTAGTTTTCATTAAAACCAAATACACTACATTTTGAAAACAAAATGTATATATAAATATATACTGCAATTTGAAAGTTAGGGGTCATTAAGATTTTAATACAGTAAAAAAAATTATGCATTAAATTGAAAAAAAGTGACAGTAAAGACTTCTTTTTTTACATTTCAGAACTTTCTATTGATTAAAAAAAAATCGTGATTTTTTTTAAATCTGTTTTCACAACTGTTTTCAACATTGATAAGAAGAAATGTTTCTTGAGCATCAAATCAGCATATTAGACTGATTTCTGAAGGATCATGTGACACTGAAGACTGGAGGAATGATGCTGAAAATTAAGCTTTTCCATATCAGAAATATATTACATGGTAAAATATATCTTAAAATATAAAACATTTATTATTTAATTGTAATAAAACTTCTCAATATCACTTATTCTCAATTTTACTCTATTTTTGATCAAAGAAATGCAGCTTTGGCAAACTTAAGATACTTCTTTCAAAAACATAAAAAAATATATCTTACCATCCCCAAACTTTTGAACGGTAGTGAATATGAAGCAAATATGACCAAATTAAAAACCTGACATTCTAAAGTAAGAAATTCTTAGAGTAAAAGCAATTCATTATTTTTGAGCCCTAATATTCACGTAAAGTCTCATAATTAAGGTCTTTTAAACAAAGATGATAGACCATGATTGTCTAAATTTCCAGCCGTGTTTTACATCACATTACAGCTACAGTCTTCTATTTCATTTGGCAAAAAGTGTAACAAACTCATCTATGTCTAAGCCATTAGTTATGTCTTTCTCGTGAGCCAAAATCATCAAATTCATTTTTCTCTGAGAACTGAATAGTTCTTTGGAACAGTGTTAAGACTCAGGACAGGGTGGAGAATGAGGACACTCCGATTACCAGTGCATGCAGTCCAGGGAATTTTTCAGTCAGCGCATAATAAATAATACTAAATAGATATAAGAAAGAAAAAAAAATATCCAGAAAAAGGTAGAACAGAATCCTTCTCTTTGCTAAATGTTTGTAACTGAATTCTATGTAACTTTTAATATTAGGCAATAAATATCTGTAAAAATTATCTGAGTAAAACACATAATTCTTCAAAATGTATTTTGAATATATATATGTATATATCACACTAAAAGTAAAAAAAAGTCATAGCCGTGGTGAGAGTGTGAATTAAACCCTGTTATAATACTGTACGGTTGTCATTCCTCCTCAGGTGGCTGGGCGGAAGGGTTTCCCTCATGTCATATACGCTCGTCTGTGGCGATGGCCAGACCTCCACAAGAATGAACTCAAGCATGTCAAGTTCTGTCAGTATGCGTTCGATCTGAAGTATGATAACGTGTGTGTGAACCCTTACCACTATGAGCGAGTGGTGTCCCCTGGGATCGGTGCGTATCTTTTTAAAAACACAAACTGCTATGAAAAGTTTTTAGCAGGGAAATATTTTGGTATGGAACATGCGGTATACTTGAATGTGATTCAGTGTTGATATTTTTTGTGATTTTATTATATAACGCAGTGTTCTATGTCACTTTTTCTTTCTTCTCGTCTTGCAGTGGGATTCAGTTTGCCAAACACAGGTGAGCGGAGCTCTGACTGAATAGTGGTGGCTATTAGCGCTTGTGTTTCTTCTCCACATGTGAAAGAATGTCTCAAACAATCATTTGGGCTAATCGCTGACGGCCCTGATCGCTATGCTGCTGGCACCCAGCCTTTAATCAGACAGAGACTGCCATAAAATGTGTCAGATCAAGACATGCAAGGACTCGCCTTGCAGTGAGATAGATAAATGAACGGGAGTATAGAAAGGAGCTCAAAGATGTTTTGACACTCGTTCTCATCCCTCAGGCAGGCTGATAAAAGAAGAGCACATACATGACTGCATCCAGATGGAGGGTCCGTCGAGTATGACCTTACATCAAGACCATCATCCTCCAGATCACTACAGCCCACAGCAACTGAGACTGATGTCCCCAGAGCCGCCCCAGCGAACCACTTCCTCTGTCACTCTCTACCCCAGCCTCCCCCTCTCTCCACTCTGTAAGTATAGCAAAGCTTGATCAAGGCAGAGCTCGTAATATTGCATTATGAGACATATTAAATACGTTTATTTTACTTTTTTGTTTTATTATGAAGTTATTTCGCTTAATTTAAATTAATTGTATTTATTATATTTATTGATAGATTGATTATAATAGGGATGTGAGGGTGATTTTAGGTTCACCTAACCCTGATTGGTTTTATTTACATAAGACCAAACAAGAGTATTTTTAACTTGACTCTATAAATATATTAGGTAACACTTTACAATAAGGTCTTATTTATTAACATTAATTCATGTATTAATTAACATGAAACCACAATGAGCAATACATTTTATTACAGTATTTATATATCTTTGTTAACATTAGTTAATAAAACTACAGCTGTTCATTGTTTGTTTATGTTAATTCACAGTGCATTAAAGGGCCCCTATTATGATATTTTAAAGTTTCCTAATGTTGTTTTGGAGTCTCCTACAACAGGTTTACATGCGTCAAACATCAAAAAACGGTTTAGTTTTCTCATATTTGCACATCACCAGATTTTTAATGATTCTCAAACGACTCGCCAAATGAATCAATCTCTCTAAATCCCTCCTTTCCGCGAGCTACTCTGCTCTGATTGGCCAGACGGCTCAGTCTGTTGTGATTGGTTTACCGCGTACAGCGTGTGTGTCGAAAACAAAAATTCACATTGCCATAACACCGATAGCTCTGCGTGTCCTGAGGCTTCCTACACCGTAAACTAAACACAGTAACGAACAATGACGTCGATTTTACCATATCAATCTGAGCGCGAGTCCGATGATGAAACACTAGAAGAAGAACTATTCATTCAACCCGAACCGCCATCGCAAGAACTAATATATTGCGGTGAACACGTGGAAACTGTATCAATAGCATGTAGGCTATGTATGCAATGTATACATTAGCCGAGCTCTTGCGTGAATGACTGATGTAAAATAAACATTGTTAAAACAAATCATGCTCCATGCTTAATCTTTCCTCAAAGTAGTGAGAACGACAGACAATCTGCATTAATAGACAGTTTTATGTAATAGTGGCCCACAGCTGATTAGCTGACTCCGATATTTGAGAAGTAGTCGTCAGTAAAATAAAGCTAACAGGAAAAGTTTATGATTATACTGCTGTAGTATCATGGTAATGATTAATTTTAACCACAGATTCTTTACATGCTCGTCCTTGGGCAGTGGAAAAAAATGTCTTTACTGTCACATTGTAGAGCACAGCGTCTCCTCGACATGATGCTATCCAGTATCCACAGGATCAGCTGCCGGTTTGAGGTTTAAGTTTCCCTGGTGTTTGCGCGCGCAATAAGTGGGCGGGCTAATGCTTCGTCTTGACGTCACGACGAAACGGTTAATGACTCGTTTGAAAAACAATTAATTTAATTGACTCAGTCGACTCTTACTTTTGAAAGACAATAACTTTATATACGGTGCACTTTCAGATTTAAAACTTTGCAGGATGTTTTCATTCACAGCTATATTATACACTACATGAAACGTCATTTTCAAACTCTTAATTATTCCAAACTTTTGACTGCTAGTGTATATCATTTAAAAATACATAAAATTTGGTTTTGGAACAGTTGAAAATCGATAGTAAAATGAATTTTCTTGTTTTGTGTGACAGTTCATGCTTTAGCTGTCACATTGGTGGTTGCACCTTACTAGCTGTGACAACCAAACAAGTGGAATCATGGCCTTTGTTGTATTAACACAATTGATCTCGTTCTCTCTGTCTAACTCTTTTTAAAGCGAGTGCTTCCAGGTTGTCCATGCAGGTAGAACGACCTGAGGGAGTGTTGCAGATCACCTCCCCAGCGGGACGGGCATTGACCTCCAGCTCTCCACCTTCCACCCCAACACACAGTCACGTACCCTCGTCCCAGCAGCCCTCTATCAGTCAGAGTGAATACAGCACCTCCAAACACACACAGACACAGGGCTCTTACCACAGTGAGTGCATGCAGAAATCATGAACAGTCTTGTGTTCACCATTGACTGTGTTGAATTTGATCATTGAGACTTTAGAAGTTGTATATGTTTGTAAGGTAGTTCAGTTTCATATTATCAGTGAAAGACTCACATATGAAATCAGTATCAAGTCATGTTAAATCTGTTTATTATGTCTCAGCAACAACTTGGACAGGGACCAGCACAGCCTCTTATACTCCTACTGGACCACAGCAGAATGGGAGGAGTCATCAGCAAGCCCCTCCCCCTCATACGAGCCACTTCTGTATGTAAATACTGATCATTGTCAACAGTTTTTGTAAAATATAAATAATGATAACTGTAAAATAATTTAACAATCTCATATACAATAAATTATATGATATATATATATATATATATATATACACTGTTGTTCAAAAGGCGGTAAGATGTCAGGAGACGGTAAGAAGTTTTTGAAAGAAGTATCTTATGTTTACCAAGGCTGCATTTATTTGATTAACATACAATAAAAACTGTAAAAATATATTATTTAAAAAAAAATACTAAAATTTATAATAACTGTTTTATATTTGAATATATTATAAAATGTAATTTATTCCTGAGATGGCCTAGCTGAATTTTCAGCATCATTCCTCCAGTTGTCAGTGTCACATGATCCTTCAGAAATCATTCTAATATGCTGATTTGATCAAGAATTATTACTGTTGAAAACAGTGGTGCTGTTTAATATTTTTGTGGAAACAGTGATTCATTTATTTCAGGATTTTTTGATGAAAAGAAAACTATTAGAATAAAAATAGATTTTTTTGTAGCATTATAAATGTTTTTATTGTCATCATAATGTTTATATATAATGATAACTTGCTATTTAATGATATACTTCTATTATATACAGTATATACTTCTCTCTATCATCTTATCATCATTGTATTATTAATTGTGTTTCCTTTTAAAAAAAAATATTTTAATACTGTTATCAGGGTCTCAGCATCACACACCAGCCTCATACCCTCAACCGGTCTCTAATCATCCAGGTACAACATGACAACCCCCCCCCAAACAACACAACACACACACTTACATCTACATGAACACTGTAATGAGCCTGTGTGTCATTGTGTGTACACTACAGGCCCAGAGTTCTGGTGCTCAATCTCTTATTTCGAGATGGACGTGCAGGTCGGGGAGATGTTTAAGGTTCTAGCTAACTGTCCTGTGGTGACGGTGGATGGCTATGTGGACCCTTCGGGTGGGGACCGCTTTTGTCTGGGTCAGCTTAGCAATGTTCACCGAACTGATACCAGTGAGAGGGCACGGTCAGCGATCGTTCAACATAATAGTTATACACATTCATTAATATATGCAATCGACAAAGATGTAAACTTATGAACACCTGACATCCACCCAACAGGCTTCACATTGGTAAAGGAGTTCAGCTGGAGTGCCGTGGGGAGGGGGACGTGTGGATGCGTTGCCTAAGTGACCATGCTGTCTTCGTGCAAAGTTACTACCTGGACAGGGAGGCAGGGAGAGCACCAGGGGATGCTGTTCACAAGATCTACCCAGGAGCCCTCATTAAGGTTCACCTTTAATGACATCACACCTTTGCAATGCTTTATTCTCTGCAATTAAATCCAACCCAGTAAGGGTACAGCCTTGTGTCAGAGCACTATAGACAAATACTATAGATGTTTTTGGCATTGTACATTTTTTCTCCATGAAACAAGGATAAATCAGTAAAATTAAGCATAAATATGTGAACAAGGACTTAAATATTTGGATCAATTGTCCCAAGTGCTGGTGAACTAATTCCATTTTATTCCTCCAGGTGTTTGATCTTCGTCAGTGCCACAGGCAGATGCAGCAGCAAGCGGCGACTGCACAGGCAGCTGCAGCTGCACAGGCTGCAGCGGTAGCTGGAAACATCCCTGGGCCTGGCAGTGTTGGAGGAATTGCTCCTGCCATCAGTGAGTCACTGGTCCCACAAATAACGATTTTTCCAGTTCTGAACAATCTCGGTAACGATTCTTAAAACCCCAAATGCCTGAACCGCTTTTCATCAGTAGTGTGTTGAATCTACAGCCCCACAGCAAAAGAGATAATATTTTACCCAAGTTTGCAGCCTGAATTGAACATCATGAGACGAAAAGCACGTGTACAGCAAAATTATGCCAAGAAAATACAGCTTTCTATTGAGTTGTCATCACAAGCTGCATGCAGTATCTTACAGCATGACAAGTTTAGCCCGATTCGCAAACAAATGACTCCTATGAATTGGTTGTTTTTAGTGAATCGAAAACATACAGCATGACCAAGTGACCAGTGTAGTCTGATTCACAAGTAAATAACTCTAATGAACCCACTATTTTTAGTAAATCAAAAACAAACATGTATGTTTACAAAAAAAAATGGTCTGATTCATGAGCAATTGACTGGTTCAAACAGAATGACCAGTGTAGTCCAGTTCAAGAACAAATGACTCTTTTGAGCTAGTCCTATTAATAAATCTTACAAAAGACTCTATTATCCTATTATCCTCTATTAAATAAAGAACAATAGAAATGCTTAGTTTGGACGCAGTTGTTCATTCTTAAAATGAATATTTTTGTAATCTACCAAGCTATAATGTTATAACTTATAGCTGTGAGAGAATTTCCTTTAGATGTCAGCAAAATGGGCACTATAACTGTAATATTCCCAAATGAATTAGAATCGAACCATGAGCTAGTGTATAATCAGAATCAAATCATGACAATCATGTCCAGCCCTAGTTTTGAAATTATGCCTTTCAAAAAACTAGCTTACTTTCTGTAATACACACTCTCCCTTATACATTTCCGTAGGTCTGTCAGCGGCAGCTGGAATAGGTGTTGATGACCTGCGTCGTTTGTGTATCCTGCGTCTGAGTTTTGTAAAGGGTTGGGGACCTGACTACCCTCGACAGACCATCAAACAGACACCATGCTGGGTGGAAGTTCATCTACACCGTGCCCTGCAGCTGCTGGACGAGGTCCTGCACACCATGCCCCTCGCTGACCCCGGACCTGCCAACTGACCCACAGACTGAAAAATATACAAGCCCTGTCACAAAAACAGGGAAGATGACTGACAGAGAGACACACACACCTGCACAGGCAAACATTGACTCATAGTACCACATACACGCATAAGCCATCATGCCTTCACACACACACAGTTTTTCCACAGCCTTGGCCAGCAAAGTGCCTCTGAACTGACCAGTGTTTAGTCCACTCTTGGGTGCTGTTGACTCGGTTGTCATGGTAACACAGACCAAAGGCCCCTCTGATGAGTTCACACTAAAGGATGTGGAAGTACTGTAGATGAAGTAAAGAGGGAGAGAAAGATCCATATAGCTGAACATATGATGACACGGTTAATATACTTAAAGGGATAGTTGAAAATTCTGTCATAATTTTCTCACCCTTATGTCATTCCAAACCCGTAAGACTTACGTTCATCTTCGAAACACAAATTAAGATATTTTATCGAAATCTGTGAGATTTCTGTCCCTTCATTGACAGCTATGCAACTACCACTTTGACGCATCAAGACTCGATCGCTTTATATGATGAACAGATTGAATTTAGGCTTTTATTCACATAAATATTAAAGGGACACCAGGGAAGTCTGAGTGTTTTTTCTCTACGACGCCCCCCCCTGGTGTCTGGTAGTAAATGCTTTCAAACACACTGTCGTAAAACGAACTGCTGTTCCTCCCCCTCGCCACGAGCAACCCAGCTGATCAGCTGTCAACCTAGCTGAGCATGAACCGGCTGTTTCAAAACCAGTTATATCTACCGAGGTAAGAAAAGCAATATTTTCTTTCCAACTGATGGCGATTTTTTTTTTGTATTGTGTTCTCATGCATGCTAGTATTTTTACCGGGAACGAACAATATGAACGAGGCGAACTACTGCTTTCGTGTTTTTTTTTTTTTTTTGGGAGAGTGGGCACGAGCATAAAAAAAAATATATATCGGAGGCTAATTTGTCTAAAGGTATATTAGCAAGGTCTATAAGGTCATCTGGTAGAATGACGGTTTACCTTTGCTTGTCTAAGAAAACATCAGAACGTTTTTTCTTGCTCGATCATGATATATGTGTAACATGTGTATTGCCTATTATCAGATGCGTTGACTTAGGCCATCGTAATTCAACTCATATCTGTAAAGTACGTCAACTGTTTTGTGATATTGCAGGAATCAACGTCAACCTCAGCCTCGTCTGAGTACACAAGCTAAATTAGACACATAGAAGGGCAGCATCCATCTATCAAGCCAAAATCTCCGCTAGCCATTTAGACGCGGGTAGGATACACCGGTGTCTTGATTTGAAGAATTTGATATTTTTAAATATTAAACACAGTTTATTCCAAAGATACTTACAAGTGCAACAGCAAGAAGGCCAAGTCAGCATCCGTTTTGCAGGCTTCTGTTTCTCTCAGTTCTCGCCATTCTGAAAAAGGCGGTCCGATATTTACTCGAGTCTTGCTCGGTCAGTCTCCCGTTTCCTCTGTCGTTGGTCCTCCGACAAAGATTTCCTAGCTTTCTGCTTCATTTTTACAGGCTCAGCCATAACTCAATCTATCGTTGCCCTTTCCTTATAGCTAGCCGGCGCTTGAATGGGGGCGTGTATGTGTGCAGTGCCGTCAAGCAATTCGTTACATCGCGAGACCTGATATCACGCGATACTTCCTGACGGCGAGGCCGGCGGCCCGCCGGCCCAAAGTTGCAAGTGAGTTTTCTCCGCTCTCGGGCATCAGGGGGGTGCGAAACCACCACCATTCAACCCGAAATAAGTAATATAACCATTCCACTGACTCCGAAGCTGTTCAGTTAAGGTAAAAAAGTTACTTAGAGCACCTTTAATCAACGCACACATTAGATATGGTAAACGGACGCTGAAGCCTGCTTACTTGACGTGCGAGAACCAATGAGGTTCATTCTTGTGTGTAACGCAGCACATTTAAACTTCCTCAAGAACCAATGAGGTTTGTTCTCGTGCGTCAAGCAAGTACAGTTGAAATTCTGTTTATGTTCGCTGATCAATGTTTAAATGTAAATAAAATCCTAAATTCAATCTGTTCGTCGTATAAAGCGATTGTTTCTCTTCAGAAAATTTGTATCAAACCGCTTAATTTATATGGATTAGTTACAATCTCTTTATGAACTTTTTGAAGCGTCAAAATGGTAGTTGCGTAGACTGTCAATGAAGGGATAGAAATCTCTCTGATTTCATTAAAATATTCATTTGTGTTCCAAAGAGTTACTGATAACTATTTTACCCTTTAAAGGGGTCCTATTATGCCCTTTTACAAAGTCTGGATTTTGTTTTTGGGGTGTAGTACTAAAATATGTTTTCATGCTTGATTGTTCAAAAAATGCATTATTTTTCACATATTTTACATTATTACAGCTCCTCTCTCCCCAGTCTGGCTAGAACACGCAGATTTCCTTCCGAAATACAAAATGTCCTGTGATTGGTGAGCTGGCCCAGTGTGTTGTGATTAGCAAATGTCCCGTCCCTCCATAACTGCGAGTTCTTCTCTAGTGTAAATATAAATATGGATGGCATCAATTTCAAACCAATTTGAGCCTGATTCAGACCCTGACAAGAGGACAGTGCAGAATGGATTTCATGCACAGATTTTGCAAGTATGGAATTCACAGGACATTTCAGAGTGGTATGTTTGTAATTTTCTTATACATTATAGATGTTATCCACCATTTAATCGTGATATTTGTCTGAAAACTAAGGTAATACAAACAGTAATCGATCACAAAATCATGGCTAATTTTACTAAGGAGCGGTGAACCATCTTACAAAAGTGAGAGCTTGCAAAAGCTTCAGAAAACAAATGTGCAGCGCACAGATAAATGTTTGGGTTTTAATGTTCAGGAACAGTGTTTAAAATAAATTTTAACAACTCTAAGTTCGTCAGCCTTAGGAAGGTCAAACAAATGAGTTTTGGAACAAATGTTGTTGATAAAACAGTCTCTTTGACAGCGACAACACTGTCTCCTCTAATGCAGCTCAGCCAGGCCTTGTCCCTTTTTTGTCTTCCATGGGCAGGGATTATTTAAATGAGCACCATTATGACTTCATAAGATCCTGAAAAATCGCATTGTAGTCCAAACGAGCCGTTCGTTGTAGTTCTTGAAAAGGGGATTCTATTAAGTAAAATATCTCTTTTTGGAGTAAACCTTGAGCTTTGTAACCTTACAGATATTTGTTATGCTGAAACAGCAACATTACACACTAACTTAAGTTGAAAAAGTGAAAAAGCATAAAAGGACCCCTTTAAAATTTCTTTAGGTAGCCATAAGTTATAACATCTTTTTTCGCAAAATTACATTGGAGTTGAATTTGAAAAATTGCAGGGCTGGGCATAGGGTTGCAAAATTTCCCTACTATTTTTCAGAACACTAAATAAAAGTTTTGAATTCATAACACAAATGTATTTCAAAAATATATACAACCAGGATAGTCATAAAAAAAAAAGAAAAAGTCAATATTTGATCATTTTAATAGTGTAAATATTTTAAATGTATTACTGGTCATTTTAATACCACTTCATTAAAAATTGTATATATAGAATTTAATTATGAAACGGCTCAAATTTTAAAAAAAAATTTTTACCATTCAACATTCATTAGCCTCCATTGTGTGAGAAGTTTGACCCCTAATGCCCAGTGGTGCATTCTTTTATCAATTTCTGAGTGTCATCTATTCTACTGCTATGTCAAGTGTAGTTTTTATCCACATTTAGTGAAAATTAGGAATTTTCTATTTCTTTCATTTGTATATTGCTTTATACAAATGTTGCAATTCTGCTGCACTAGGTCTCTAACTCAGTCTGATTTATCATAGTTCTTTAAGTGGCAGCTGACCTCAATGCTGAGTGCAGGCAGGACATCCATGAACAAATGCATTTAAAACCAGCTAATATAAAGAGGGGAAAAATGCTGTAGTATACATACCAGTTTATTTAATCTGACAAATCTTGAAATGGGACCAAAAACAAGTGATATCAAAGAATCTGCAGTTTTAAAGACAATCAACTTGTTATGAATACCATAATAGTTTATAATTCAGTGATACAGAGATAAAAGTTTTGTTAACAGTAGGATTTTCGTCTGCTAGACTATACATGAGTGATGCCATAACAATGTGCCATAACAGTCTGACACGTTCAAGCTTTTATAAGCCATGACAATGAGACAGGAGTGAGGACACCTAGTGGTTATTTTTTAAAGTATTACATTCCTTCATACACAGACCTGCGTTAGACTTGAGTTAACTTACATGACTCTAGTTTAAGCTTTATATATTACGAATTGTATTTAATTCAAAGATTTTGCTAGAGGCTGTGCTATATTGTGAATACATTCATAGCAAAACACCTCCAAGATATGTGCTTGCTAAATTATTTTTTTCAAATCCTACTTGCTTTATGTAGGATAATATAGGGGTCTGCCACTGAGGGGGGCCTCCAAACATGTGTTCCGGGACCATGGTTCAGTCGTGATTATATTCAGAATACAGCGCACACTCAAGTGCCTTATTTCATAAAATGGTCCCTACATAATAAAAATATTAAGGAAAGTAAACTCTGGGAATATCTGTCTGCTAGAAGATATATGATACCTGGCATTATGCACCAACAACAATCATAAAGAACAACTTTATTGGTATTTATTTATAGCACCCCTCCAGGATAGGAAACCCATGGTCAGGGTTGTAAAGTACACATTCTCAGTAAATGCAGGTCGTCACGGATTACCAAACTTTTTTGACAGCTAAACCATTTGATCAGAATCGATCTAAAATATTTACTTGATGTACCTCGTGAGATTTTAAGCTAACACATTTGCATGTTCATGGTTCTCTAATGACAGTTGCATGACCTGCAAATAAACAACAAATATGTAATCATTTTTAGTAAGCATTTTATTTAGATCTTTTTTTTGTTTCATCAATTACAAACCCCTTGACGTTCCCTTATTTGTGAACCCTTCCACAGATCATCTGGGAACTGCCTAGTGAGTCAAATCCATTTTTGCACATCCTTATCATTTAACATAGGCTACTGCAAGGAAGTATATTCTAACATGGGTTTTTAGTATTCTAATTTCATGTCATAAAAAATACATTATCTTAACGTATTTTTGCAAAGTACATAACCATACCACGTTAACCAAGCTGCTGATCTTAAAGTAAAAAAAAAAAAAAACTGTTAAAGTGGTTAGAGATTTTAAGACCCCTCCTCATTTTTTTATTTAAATGTACCTCTACGGATATGAAAACGCTGGAAATTACTGGACGGTGCGATCCTTGGATGCTCGCTGCTGGTGGGCGGTACTTACGGTCAGACTCTCAATCTGACGCAGTGCATCCTGACGCTCAGCATCCTTCAGGGCGCAGCATCCCACAACGGCCTGGACTGGACCAGACAAGAGGACCCCACGTACTGTAGAGATGTAGACATCCACATTATATCAGCTAAACGAAGGACCGTCGACATCTTTTGTTTATTCCACGGCTGTTATCCGGATCGCAGCGCGCCCAACCCTCAAAATGGCTGAGATCACTGAAATAAGCGCAGTGTACGGTGAGTAGCCTATAGCGCAGGCCTGAGCCATCCCAACACGCCTGAGATATGAATACTACGTATTATGGATACACATGATCTGGTTAAGATATCATTAATTTCGGATTTTATTTTGGAGTGTGCTTCTAGAAAGGGAATTCAGACTATTTAAACGACATCAGGCTATCTGTTGTTCTATGTGTTGTATTATTATAGCGAGCGTTTGTGAACGTTGAACATGATGCTAAAGTGTTTTAATGGAGTGATGCGCACATTGCGCAGTGAGATTGAAGCAGGAATGACGTGATGTCTATTCCGGACTGGACCCGAGGGCTCTTTGTTTGTTAATAACGCGCACCGCTGAGATTACAGTCTCCACCCATGTGTCCTCAAAATCACCAGCTATATGGGCTGGAATTGAGCATACGGGATCTATATCTGAAAATTTCTCAGTCAAAAGTACAATTATACAAATGTGTGTTGTCTCTAGGAGTGGTGTTAAGTCATTTTGTTCAAAACCCTCTAATAGAACAATTCCTAATAGGCTACCTTAAATTCTGTCATCATTTACACACCCTCATGTCCCAGACTTTCATTTGTATGGACAAAAAAAGACAGACTTTTTTTTTTCTTCATAACATCTTTTGCTCAGCTGCTCTTTGACTGGTAGCCTACCATTTTTTTTTACTCCAAGGCCCCCCAATATCCACAAAATTCAAAGCCACAATGACTTTTCCTGTCGTTCGTGATTGACTGGATAAATATTTTTTTACTTAAGATTTCGAGCATGACATAACTTGGAAAATGTACACTCTTTATAAAAAATGCCCATGGAGTTATAGGACTTTACTAATATGACATTCCAGGTCTAGAAATTACACTTTTAAAATTAACCTGATTCATACAGAGATTGGAAACCCTAGTTCTTCAAAGAAAAAGAAAAACAGTTGTTGAGGCGGTGAATTAAAATCTTAAGTTGTTTTAGGTTATTTTAATGCCCCTATGGGCATTTGTAAATACATATAGGCCTATATTTATCATTTTAATATGAATCAAAATAATACAGAATTGATTTTCTCTACATCGGAATGAAGACTAATTTGATTGTTATATTTTATGTTTTCACTTGAATTACAAAACCGATTTATAAAGTTTTATCTTTTAAGATAATATAGGCTATATATTTTTTATAAGTGTGTCGTGTCTGAGGGTGTGAGATAGTATGACGGAAAGGAGCGTCCTCGGATCTGATGCCAGCACCAGCTGGCACCACAGTGCCCACCTCCATCTGGCATCAGTCTCCGAGAGACATTCCAGACACCGGTTCTTCACCCACTCTCACTGTGGGCTGAGCACGATTTACACAAGGACCTCTTTTAGAATCTTGAAAGACAGTATTGTACATATAAATTTTTTTTTGCCATGTTTTACAATAATAGATATTGGGCCCTATTTTAACGATCTGAAACGCAAGTATCAAGCGCGAAGCCCAAGTAACTTTGTGGGCGGGTCTTGGGCGCTGTTGCTATTTTACCGGCGGGATAAATGACTCTTGCGCCCGACGCAAGTTTAAAAGGGGTTGGTCTGAAGTAGCTTCATTATTCATAGGTGTGGTTTGGGCGTAACGTGAAATAAACCAATCAGAGCGTCATCCAACATACCCTTTAAGAGCAGGTGCGCATGTTGCATGGCGGATTGTTATTATTATGGCGGCTTTACCAAGCGCGCGCCAGTAGCGCGTTTTATCAGGGCAGTGAAAGACAAAGTGAGAAGCTAGATTTAGGCCTAAATTTTTTTTTACATCTTCGTGGACACAACAATGATTTCCCTCATGTGTTAATATTTTTCCTTGTTATATAATGTATGATTTGCAAAAATAAAAACTGCTGCATCTGTGTTGATGAGAGAATCAAAGTGTATGCTCGTTGTGTTACATTATGGCCAAGCATGCGCGCTTAAAATAGCATTATGAACAACGCGCAACGCGCCACTGACTTTAGACTAGGTTTTTTCTGGTCAGTGGCGGAATTGTTTTCTGGAACTGCAAAATAGCACTAGGGAATGTTTGCGCCTAAACACGCCTCCTTTTTGCGCCGACCTGCCCAGGGAGCGCAAGTTCATTCTCTAGTTTGCCGGCGTGCGTCTGTGGAGGGAAAAGTCATTTGCGCCGGGTGCAAGATAGGGCCCTTCATCTTAGGGCCCTAGGGACCAGTTAACCTGTTGTTAATTTAAATTAAAATCAGCATGAAAAATGGAATTTCGCCCAATTTTCTAAATGGATCTTAATGATTTTATTGTGAACAATGATCCATGCATATTTTATTTTTATGAAATAAAACATGTAAGTTTATTTAGATGGTCATAACTTTATCTTCTAGTAGATCTCCAATCATTTAGTCTGCTTAAACACGGCCTCTTTCTTACAAACGACTGCAAGCTCACATTCACATCTTCCCAAGTTCCCGCCCTACAAATTTTTCTTTTACGATAATCCATTACATGTCACAATACAGAAAAAAGAGCTGTTGCTACTTTGTTACATTGTGACTTTAAATGGGTCAAGATTGAGGTTTTTCTGTTTTGCTGCATCATTCTGCTTTGACATCCACACTGAGACCATAGTGCTGGAATAACTGGCAGTACTAATTTTAGTCAGGGTTGGTAAATTGACCGTATTGCTGTTGTAGATGTGTATGACCATTCCATTACCTGGTATGGTGAAGTCAGAGCACATAACATTGAACCCGTCATATTCACCCACAGACAGCTTGTTTGTCATTTAGTGGATGCTTTTTATACAAAGGATCTTAGGGCTCTTTTAGCAATCCTCTCAGGTTTCCCCATCCTTCAATCCAATCTGTAATGTTTTATCTAGCAATGAGTTAATCATTAAGCTACCATCACCCACGACAGATCATCTTTGATGTTTGATATGTGATCACTCTACCGTGTCCAGTCTAGACACATCTGTCAGGGCTCTAAAGGGAGGTTATTTTGATTTATATCCTGAGAAATACAGAGAAATACACCAAGAATTTAATCATAGATTTGTCTTGGTTTGGAGGTCAGAGACTTTGCTACTCTCACTGCATTGATTAAAAAACTCTAACAAAACTGTTTACGTGTGCGTGAGGTGTGTATCCCCTTGCCAATCAAGGCCTCTTAACAATCCCCATCAACACTCCCCTCTCCACCTATAGCTGGTGTGTGGCGAGCGCACAGGCGCCATTGTACTGTGGCTGCCGTCGCATCATCCAAGTGGATGCTGCACACTGGTGGTGGCTGAGGAGAGAAACCTGTCATTGATAGTGAAGCAATTTGAGTTAAAGTAGTAGGTTATGCGCTATATAAATATCTCATTCATTCATTTATCTATCCTCTTTGTTTGCGCGTGTTTTTGGTTCATGCGCATCTATGGCTCATGGGATTTTTCCAGGTAATTGGAGCAGCTGTTTTTTTGGAGCCTACCCAAGTCTTGCATCATCTAGCAAGTGGGGTGAGGGTCTTTGTCTGAGGTTGGGTGAGAGTAATAGAGCAAAGAACAACATACTGGGTGGAGCACTGGCAACTATCTCTTTCTGTCTGCCTTGTGCTGTTCATTTTGGCTGTAGCTCCATCATGCTATTATTTTTTGGCAGTAATGACTATACTATATTTGATTTTTTTCACCCGCATTGTGGGGTGGATTTCAGCATAACGATTCATTGTTAATCAAACCATGTTTGAGCAGCTCATCTTACAATCGCCATATATCAGCAACATACACAAACACACTCTCCCGCAAGGAGTGTTTCTGTTCTGCTGTCATCAATTTTCGTCTTAATTTATGTCACTGTGTCCTGACAACACAAGGACAGAAAGCTCCAGTAAATAAACTGTCCTTCAGATTTTTTATCAGTTGAAAACAGTTTTTTTTATGAATAGAAAGATAAATAGAACAGCAAATCTTCTGTAAAATAGTTTTTACTGACTTTTGATCAGAGACAAATTTTATGATAAAAATGTATTTCTTAAAAAAAAAATATATATATATAAATAAAAACCCCTGTACATTAGGGGTGTAACGGTTCACAAAATCAAACCGTGCCATCTCAAATCTGAAAATATACATCATGGTTTGTTGAAAATAATGTGTAAAACAGACTAATGTATGTTTCTGTCGATGCATTCTGGCTTCCCAATTATATGTCACAACAGTGATGATCAAAAACCATGGACAAAACAGCCATTCTTTCTAACCTTAATGCGAATGCTGTATGCTCATTACTCAAACATAACCAGTCATTTACGCTATCATCACCAGAGTGTTGATTGCACAGCAAACGTAGCTATCTGTGTTTAAACTAAACTCATTTGTGCATGTTTGAAGCCATGGCAATTTAAAAATTCAAGAGCAAGAAGATTCAAATGAGAACTTGAGAACACACGTAAAGCCGCGTCTGACAGCGCGTAAATATTGAGTCCTCTCAAGTCTTGCGCTTGAACGGACAAATTCACACAAAAATGATGTCAAAATGCCTGTCTTGATCAGTATCCTAGTAAACATAGTCAATATGTCTTAAGTTAGGCCTTAAGTAATATTTCTGTTGCTGTCTGTGTTTTTAATGTTAATCAAACAACAAGACAAGGAAATCACTCACTACTCTCGACTGAATAGCTTTTTGTAACATTAATAAGGATTAATCTTTAATTCATTTTACATTTGATTACTTTATTCAATTTCTGTACCTGAAAACTACTGTTAGACCTACCTAAAAAAAACATGTAAAGCACTGTTTATTTTTTTTGTACCTTTGCTCTATTGTATTTATTTGTGCTGTTGCTTGTAGTTAGATTATTTGTTCTTGTTTTCTTTATTTTTATTTCACAGTATTTCTTGAACATAGCCCTTGAACCCTAAAACTGTGATACAAACAGAACCGAGTAATTTGAACCGTTACACTACTAATGTGTGTGTGTGTGTGTGTGTGTGTGTGTGTGTGTTTATATACTGTATATACACATTCTCTCAAATGACATTCTATTCTATCTTATTCTAAAGGCCAACTATAGCATATGAGGTGCTTTTAAACAAGATTTTAACATAGCACACCATTAAATGCATTTACAGGGCAGTGACTGACGAACGCTCTGATGCGGCATTACATTTATACAGAACAGAAGCATAAAGACACCTAGACAGAATGATATGATAGGACTTCATGATATTTCATAGCTACGTTGCAGAGTGAGACCGGATGCAGTAGTTTGTTATAGAGTGGTTTGTCTCTGTGTGGGACTATGGTGTTCCTCTGCATCATTTGGTGGGTGGCGTAGGCATGAAGTAGATATTAGAGTAAGTCCTCCGTGGGTTTGTCAGTCTCTGCATTTTCAGAGCTGTTGTGCTTTAACCATCTAGATTCTAGAACGAGAAAGACTGTTGTTTTATTTTTTACAATATAAGCCTGTGAACATCTTCAGGTATGTTTAGACTGTTGGTGAATGAAGAAAAATGTATGTGATTAAGTTGTTTTTCAGTCTGTTTACTTTTCCGTCTCTGTTTTTTCTATTTTAGATATGTCCCCAGTGCTGGCGGGGTTTATCGGTGCTGGTGTGTTGGTTGTTGCAGTCTTTGCGTTAATCTTTGTGTGGACTTGCTGTCAGAAACATTACAACAGGAGGAACTACAAGCTCCATGGCATCCAATCGGAACACAGTGACCCTCTCACAGACCCGCCGTACAAGTTTATTCACATGCTGAAAGGAATGAGCATCTACCCTGACACGCTGACCAACAGCAAGAGGATCATTAGGGTGGCACGCCAGGCAAGGTCCCAGACCACTGATGGGGCTCAAGGTAGCAAGGGCCGCCCAGTGGTGCTGATAGATATGGATTCGGCAGCAGAAAGCGGCCTGCTGGGAGAGAAACAAATGCAGATGAGGCTCGGGGAAAGTGGCCACGAGGTTCCCAGGCTGGAGAGGGAGCTTCCCGTGCGTGCGGATTACTGCTGTCTGGACAGTAGCTCTGCAAGCAGCAGTCAGACCTCCAGTACTACGGTTTCCAGCACGGCTACACCCTTCACCCCTGCCGATGAGCCCAGCAGGGGGGACCTCAGCATTGCAATCGACTATAATTTCCCCAAGAAGGCCTTGGTGGTCACCATCCTGGAAGCTCGGGGGCTGCCGGCAGTGGAAGGCCAGGTGGGCAGTGCAGACCCCTATGTAAAGATGACCATTCTTCCAGAGAAGAAACATCGTGTTAAGACTCGTGTTCTGAGGAAGACTCTGGAGCCTGCTTTCGATGAGACCTTCACATTTTATGGTGTGCCGTACAGCTCCCTGTCGGATCTCAATTTGCACTTCCTGGTGCTGAGCTTTGACCGGTTCTCACGAGACGATGTGATTGGGGAGGCGATGGTTCCACTGGCAGGTGTGGACCCGAGTACAGGCCGGGTCCATATTACGCAACAGATCACGAAGAGAAGTATGCAGGTGAGAGCGAGCGATTAAATAATTTAATAGTCATTTTATATATATATATATATATATATATATATATATAAAAGTAACAATATCTACGCTGACTTAAGTCTAATTCCTCTTAAGGTTTTTGAGTTAAATTGTTTGTATTATTATAATTAATATTATTTGAAATAATGGTACATTTTGCAGATGTTTTTATCCAAAATGACTGACATTGCATTCATGGTACACATTTGATCAGTTCTTACTTTATGTTCTTACTTCAGTTCTTTACTGCATGAAAAAAGAACCACATGAAGTGAAGTTTAAGTAAAGAAAATATTTAACATTTTTATTAAATAAAATATTGTAACATTACGCGTATAATATTTGTACATTATGTATAATATATTATATTTCAAGCTAATATCAAAACAACCACACAGTAGAACATTGCTGTAAGTTTAGTTTATACCCATCAATAACAATAACTAATCTGACTAAAGTCAAATTCTTCAGAAGATTTTAGGCTAAATACATTTACTTAAGCACATGTTTCAGTTTAATGTTTTTTAATTATTTTATGCATTTTATTCATGCTCCCGCTGTGTGACTGATTCATCTGGGTTCTTTTTATAAGTCACTTGTATGAGCTCAGCACTGAATCATCACTCCCATCCTCCTACTGTAGTTTGTAGTCATTGATAAATGTGCTTATCCTCCTGCTCACTGAGTGGGTTTAGATGATGCGTAGACAATCCTGTTGGCACATACATGAAAGCCTCCTCGTGCCCCCGCACAGAAAAGAAACTCAAGACGTTGAGTTGCCAAGATAAAAGGAAAACAAGTTATTAAGTTATCAGCCCATTCATTTTGTACTTATCATTAACACATATGTTACTTTGCTAATACACCGTGCGTAGAAGAGCTGCTATGACATTATCACTTACCTGCTTATGCTGGAGTTCTTCCAGTGTTGTGGAGGTGCATAGAGGACCCAGGGTCTTATTCTTATTCAGCTGAATTAAGACCTTAATATTAAAACCTAGTTTTAAAAAAAAAAAATGGTTGTCTTGCAATGAGAAAAGCAATTTATTTGTCCTTTGTGTCTGTGTATTTGCATTTCTCCAGTGTGTAAGCCGTGGAGAGCTGCTGGTCTCTCTGTCCTATCAACCTGTTTCTCACAGACTCAGCGTGGTGGTGTTAAAAGCAAAACACCTCCCAAAACTGGACATCACTGGGCAATCTGGAAGTAAGTATATATATATTTATTTTTTATTATTATTATTATTTTATAATTTTTTTATTGTGTACATTTCTTTTGGAGTCAGTAAGATTTTATCAGTAAGTAAGTCTTAAATGACCACCAAGGCTGCATTTATTTGATCAAAAGTCATCAATATTGTGAAATATTAGTACAATTTTCTATTTAAATATATTTAAAAATGTAATTTATTCCTGTGATGGTAAAGCTGAATTTTCAGATCCTTACTCCAGTCTTCAGTGTCACATGATCATTCTGATATGCTGATTTGTTGCACAATAAGCATTTCTTATATTATTTTCGCTGTTGAAATCATATTAATATTTTATATTAATATATTAATTAACATATGAATATTTAAAAAAAATATATTTTTGTGGAAACAGGAATACATTTGAAATGTATACAATTGAAATATAATTATTTTCTAACATTATAAATGTCTTTATTGAGAATTTTGCTAAATTGCTGAGTAAAAGTATTTTTTGTAATCTAACAGATCCTAAACTTTTTACAGATAGTGTATAATTTAATTACATTTTTTCTTTAAAATATCTAATCAAATGGCCTGTCTTATCTTGTGTCCCAGATCCATATGTGAAGTTAAACGTGTTCTATGGCCACAAGCGCATCGCCAAAAAGAAAACGCATGTGAAGAAGAGCACGCTCAACCCCGTATTTAATGAATCCTTCATCTATGATGTACCGGCTGAGTTGCTGCCAGACATCTCTATCGAGTTCCTGGTTATGGACTTCGACCGCACTACTAAAAACCAGACCTTGGGACGGCTGGTGCTCGGCGCAAACAGCCCCTGCCCCTCGGGTGCCGGCCACTGGCAGGAGGTCTGCCAAAACCCACGGCGCCAAATCTCAAAGTGGCACACACTCAATGAATATTAGAGCTTCACCACACTCGCTCCTTGCACACATTCAAACACAGGCACACAGGAAACGTTTAATAACAAGAGACCGAGAGTTTGGGAAAATATGCCTTTGTTACCGTTAATTGGAAGGTAACTGATCTTCAAGAGGACTTAAAAAAAAAAAAAGACTTAAGCCAACGTTTACGTCATTGCTGATGTGATTATGGGCCTCGGAAATGAATCTTTTTTAAAAAAAAGTACACTCTTACTTTCTCGCTCAGTTGCTCACAGACACACACACACACACACACATGGCCAAAACATAAACACACATGATAAATAATAAACGAGACCAAATTTTTGAAAGACTGTTAGGAGTTTATGAGGTTCAGGATACTGTAATTGTCATAATGAAACTTATCGCATGTCTTAACACTCCATGTTTCACTCTAGAAGGGGACATTGTGTGGATTTGTAATGCCGACACAGATTAAACAAGCTCTTTTTTAGGCATCTGATTTGTGGAACTTACATCAAGGGTAGCTTGTGATAAGTGGCTTCTGATATGTACTGATTCTCCACTGTATGAGCAATGCACTGAAGTGACGCATAGGTTGTATGATCTACGCTTAAGTATGATTTGTTCTGTTCCGCTTTGGCTGGAGATGTTTCAGAGGTTCCTGCTGTGTCACATTCTCCACAGCTACAAGTTGAGTCATGTGATTGTACAACAATAACCCTTTTGGCAGCACTCTGGGCCTGATTTATTTGCCAGTGCAACAATTTCATTACGCACTTTGGATAAATCTGGCCCTGAAACCCTTAATCTGCACTGCTATGCTACAAACAAACTCTGAATGTCACTGTCTGTATGAATTTCATACATCAGAGCTTCAATTCACCATAAAACAGAGGTTCACTGTTTCGTAGACTACTAGACCATGTCATCAGATGCTCTTTTTAAGGTGGATTGGATCCGCTGTCATTTTACATCCTGTGTGATATAGAGATAGACAAAGAGGTGTGTTCGTCATATTAAGGGGGCATTCTGAGCCCTCTGGTGTTATGTTTGGGAAATGGAAAGATATGTAGCGGTATATAATTTGTAGTTCATAAAGTCAAGAGGGAATGTATTCATGTAATTCTATCAGTCACAACCCGTCTTAGTCTATTCTTCTAGCATACCTCGTTCACCTCAGTTCCCCTTTTTCTGTCTCATACCACTTTTCCACATCTCTCTTTTCTGATGAGAATTGGTAAATCATTTATTTGATTTAGAGTGGGCTTACCCTCAAGATCTAGATGGTTTGCATGTGTGCCTGCTGATAGCCAGGGCCTTTATCTCTGATTGGTGCTCCTCACTGTTAATTTAACAAGCCGGAGGTCTAAATCTGTCTGTGTTTCATATGGAGGCAGAATTAAGATTGGGAACCGAGAATCAGAAATGATTCCATTGGAAATAAATACTGGAACCAAATGACGTTCGACTCCATTAACAATTCTCGGACATGCATTTTTGCGCTGATGCAGACAAAACATTGTATTAAAAAACTGTTTCCTATTTCTCAGTTTCCTGCACAATTTATTCCGCAGTGCCACAAAAACACTATTGAATCTACAGCGTTAAACAGATAGCAAGCCCAGTGTAGTGCAATTACAGAACTGAAACCATACAGTGCAACCAGTGTAGTATGATTCCTGAACGAACGACTCTAATGAGTCGGTTGTTTTTAATGAATGAAAAATTTACAATGCAGTTTAGTATAATCTCTAAAAACAAAAGGACTCTAATGAGTCAGGTTTATTCAATGTATCAAACCAACAACACAACTACAGTATACTGATCAGAGAAACTGACTGGTTGCTCATATGACAATGTGTAGTTAAAATACATATTATGTGTATTTTATAAATATTAATAAATAAATTGTTAAATAATTTGTTTTTAGTATATATACTTAAGAACAATTATTGGACTGCATTTATGCTGCCTCTAAAAAAGACGACAAGAGTTGTCTTAAATGTATTTATTACTTAAATTATTTGATAATTTGGTAATGCAATTGCATTTAAAAATATTTAATCCTTAAAAATACTAAAAAACTAATTGTTAATTGACCGTTCAGCAATCATAACAGGAACCAGATCCTTTAAATGCTTGATCCCCATGCCAAGTAGTAAATTTGCCCAGGATTCAACAGACCCAGCAGAGCAGGGACCATCACTGATCTGGGAAGCTCAAAACACAATTGTCATTTCTCAAAAATACATTACAAACATTCCCACTTAATTCCCCACAAATTAACCACTAGCAGTCAGCTGATCGTATGGCACATGGTTTCTCTATCATAGAGGTGTTAGATTCTAAACTGTAATTCTAGAAGGGAAAATTTCATTCTTTCCATTCAAGCTTCTAACATGCTAAATTCACACTCCCTGTATAAAAGTACACTCTATCCACCCAGTAATGTAGAATACAAGTTCTTTGTGTCAGATCACTGGTATGGCAAAATGGAAAGATGGAATCAAACCATGTGAGAAACAACACCCAGGAGAAAAAAAATACAATACATTTTTAAAAAAGAAGGGGGAAAAAACTAAACGACAGTCATTTGTGACCTAAACACAATCGCTTTGGTGTTCAAAAATAAATTGGCAGGAAACTGTGAAAAATGTTGTATTAGTGCAACCTAAAAAAAAATATCTTGTGAATATTTGACGTATAATGTACTACAAAATGCTGTGAGATCTCTGCTAATGTTACACACCCACCTGTATGTTAGTGTTCTTAACACCCACTGAATGTGCAAAATAAACGTGATACACAAGTGATTATCTCTCTCTAGTATATTTTCACTCCAATTTTTAAAGTGTTTGGATATTTTCATAATACATCTGCTTGAGATGGGTGATTTAAAATTAAACAATAATTTTTTGAAAATCTAAATATGTCAATATTAAAGGGATAGTTCACTCAAAAATGAAAATTCTGTCATCACCCTCAAGTGGTCCAAACCTTTCCAAAGTTTCTTTCTTCTGTTGAACTAAAAAGAAGAAATTTTGAAGAATGTTGATAACCAAACAGTTGATGGGCCCCATTGACTTCCATAGTAAGAAAAAAAAAATGGAAGTCAATGGGGCCCATCTATTGTCTGGTTATCAACATTCTTTAAAATATCTTGTTTTTAGTTCAACAGAAGGACACTCATACAGATTTTACTTTCAAAGAATCATAAAGAAAATGAATGGCATTAAAGCTAAACCAAAGCAAATATCTGTGGTGTGAGCAGTGACGTCAATTAAAATGAAACTAAATAAAATTTATTTCCCCATGGAAATGAAATAACAGTTTCTTCTTTTGCTACAAAACCTTCATGGAAAGTCTGAGAAATTCCCAGGATCAAATTGTCAAACGATTGTTTACACTTATTAAAAGGTCCAGTTTACTGAGTAACTTTTTTAGTTGGGAATTAAGACAAATGGATATGAGAATACATTACTCTCCAAAGAGAGCCTTTATGAAGGATTTCAATTATGACATGGCAATGTGAGATGACCTTAATGTACCTCATCTCCAATGAAAGATTGATTTTCTCAGAAGAAACCTCAAGCTTGTAGTCCATTCCTCATCATTCAATTTCTGAATCAGAACAGGAATGCTGATATAAAGGGGGCTGAACACCCATTAAACCTTTGAACCGTGACATTAAAATCATAACTGACTAGACATATCTGACTAGACTCTCTGTACACAGCAGACATATTCATACATCACAACCTAGTTTAGGTAACCTAATTTAATACATTTATACAATGTATACGTATATATTTGCACTGATATACGTTGTCCTTCCACATGTTTTAGGGAACAAAGTTAATTCTGGTATAAACGTGATACCCCACACAAGTCCTAGACTATTTTTCATCTGCATTAATGTAAGTAAATCAAAGAGCTGATGTGAGGAATGTCAGAGTAACACACTCTGTGTGTAAAATCACACACTCTGTGACACAAGACTGTCTTTGTCACTGTTAGGTAAACCAATAAACTGGCAAACAACACCATAGAAACATCTCGACATGCGTGAACTGGCCGCACCCTAAATGAGGGGCATCACATGCACCAACCATGAAAAATGACAAAACCATCCAACAAAACCCTGATTTAAGACACTGCAGACAAGGACTGAGACCTAATAGAAAGGGCAAGTCTAGCGGGTTTGTGACAAATATCTATAAAATATATTTTCTATTTCTACAATTTACCATCTCAAAGGACTCAACACTCAATCGTCTTAAAGGTAAGAACTGTTTCTGATTTGACGGTTTTTGCTGTCTGCTTGAAAATGACTAAAAGCATGAGAAATGCACAATTTCACACAACTAACTCTCAGAAATGGGTTAATTTGTTTAAATATAAAAGTTTAACTATAGCAGATGGTACTGTGTATTTTAAAATGTAAGTGTATATTGTATATTATGTTATAAAAAATTATAAATATATTATTTTGGGCCATTATGGATAGATCATAATGGCCCAAAATAATTTATTTTTTATTTTTTATAACATAATTTATGGAACATTTTAAATGTATTTTGTCATAACTATTGCTGATGTCCAAAAAGTATCTGAGAGAAGTTGATTATTTTGGTTTACTGTAATTGTCAGCAAAGACAGGTGTCTAACCAGGGATCAGCTACCCATGCATCATATTTATTAGATAATGAAAGGCAAACATGACCTGGAGCACTTGAGACTTTACCAGAATGATCACTGGTCTGTTTCAAATTCACACAAGCTTTACAAATCTGGATTTGATCTTAAAATAATTTCACTCACTAAACAATTTAATCCAGCACAAAATACCCATTTTATTAAGGCAGATTATAAACATGTTCTTTGTTGTGATTATTGTCATTAATGTAATTTTTAATTCAGATTAATTTTGGGTTTTTGCAGCAGCAGTGCTGACTCCACTGGGATCTGTAAGAGTGGCCCCTCTGTGCAGTAAGTGAATCTGATTATAAACAGGCCTGTGAGAATGCTTTGATCAGATTTGACACATTGGATTTTATTCCATGAGATAACATTCTGAAAAAACCTTTGATCTGTGGATTTCATTTGATCTAAAGATATGTTCGAGGGACTTCAAAAACATTTTTAAAAAGCCAGTTTTTGGATGATTCCATTGGTTTTGGTCAGAGGTCATTACCTGGAATGACATTTCAGAGGCACCGGTGATCAAATGATAGATTCTAAACCACTAAAACTGTTTCATCTAACAACATTATTCACTACAGGAATGTTTCTCAAATATACATCTAAATATAATATAAAACAAACTAGTCTTTTGGCCATTATTTAACAGTATTTAACCACAATAATTACAGATGTTGCATGACACTGTTTCACTGTTTGATTGCTAGGTCCTTTTTGGGCCGTGTGGTTAGAACGCTAAATAAAATTTCCACAGCAAAGTTGTGTCAAACATAGGCCAGTATTGTCATGTGACATCATCTGACTTGGCATGGGCAGGTCAAATGAATAAATACAGATCAGTATTGACGTAGTTGAAATTGAATGAGGTTGTCAGATGTCAGAAGAATGTGCCTACTGTTTGGTATTAATATGCTGCTATTTTAATCTATATTCACCCATCTACTCTACTGTTCCACAAAACAGAAGTAAAAATTAAGAAATTAAAATAATAGAAACTCTAATAAGACAATTAAATGTTTTATGTTCTCTGCTCTGCCTCAACAGTGCAAAGCAGACATGTCCAGAACAAGCAACAATGAGGTGAGCTTTTTGCATTGTCACTCTACACTAGTGATGCATTAAATAGCGTTTAACTTAAATAGTTAAACAGGACGAATCAAGTGTTAAGTGTCTTATGTGTAACAGGCTGTGAAACGGTGTATATGACAAACTAATAAAGCCTATATCCAGCCTTTATTTGGGCTGAATGTTTTAAATTTTCTGGTATGTGCGATCGGGAAGTTGCAGTGACGGAAACAGTGACATTGAATAAATTTAAGTTTGAAGTGAATAAAGCCTGTGTTTAGGACAGCTTTTAAGGAAATGCAATTGTGCAAAAGAAAAAGTTTTACTTTAAATAAATTATGTTTTATTAACAAAGTTCGGGAGGAGCACGTTCAGATAATTAACAGTGGATAATTAATTTGTGGAGTGCACTCAGCAATCAATGATATAAGGTATATATAGATTCAGCAATCTCACCTCAATCCATTGACAGTTTAGCAGCATCTTGGTTTGCCATTCTGCTACCATATTGCAACGCAATAATTCTGAGAAGAAACAAACATCCCCAGAGATCCGCCTTTGCATTCCGCCAGCCTCAGGACCATTCCTCCTACGCTGGACATCGCACCTGAGCCCCAGGCTTCTTCTTCGCGAGGCCGCACGCCTACACGAGCAGCCCTGCGCTCGCCAAGATGTTGAGGCCAGTCTTCGCCGCCCCGGCAAGACTTCCATCTTCCTCCCTGGCCTTCTCCTACCGCTCGGCCGTCCCGACGATCCCACCTATCGGGAAGTGGACTGTAGCAGGATTGAGGCAAGCGTTGGGTAATCCGTACGTACAGGCTTCGGGAAAAATGAACAAAGCAGAGCTGTATGATCTGTATATTACCTTACAGTCAGCCAACCTCTCTCCAAAGTCCACACCAACGCCCAAGTTGGCTCACAGGCAGAGCAAAGCCCGCTGGGCCCAAAAATCGCCTCCCCAGACACCACCGTCGTCTTCCTGCACAAGATTCGGCTCGCTTCGCCCATCAAACCGCAGCAACAAGCCTTCAGCGAGCCTGGAACGCGTCCCAGATTCTGCCATGGCAGGTCCACACCCACCTCTCAACGAGGCCCATTTCTTGCGCGGTCTGCAGGTCAGTGGCGCACTCGACTGCATCATGCCCGCAGGTTAACCCCTCTTCTTTTCCCGGCTCGGGAACAAGCACTGCTAAGTCTACTGACTACGTGCCTCGTGCAGCAACCACCAGCGCAAGCCAAGACTCTTTTGACGAAAGCATTCAGCCCTGTAACCACTTTATAAAAAAAAAATTTTTTAAAGCTCTGTTCGAGCTTTACCCTCTCGACAGCGACGCAACAGTGCATTGCATTAACAAAGGCCGTTCCCATTCACCTGCTCTGATGCCACTCCTACGACGTCTCACCTGGATTTCAGCTTGTGACCAGTTCATCATGATTGCTAAACACGTCCCTGGGTCAGAAAACCAAATCGCTGACTCCCTGTCTCGTTTTCTGTTTCAGAAATTCAGGATGCTGGCACCAGAGGCGGATCATTCCCAACTCCAGTACCTCGCTATTCGGAACTAACATTCCCGTAACCCACCTATTAAAACCCCTCCTCGACGCATCGCTCGACACTATCCTCCAAGCAGTTTCTCCCAGGACCCTTCAATCCTACGTGACTGCTGGGGGAAGTTTCAAAGCATTCCATGTCTCCAATAACATGCCGTTCCCTGATTTTTCTCTTCTTTCAGTCACCTCACTCATTTCTTACCTTTATAGCATTAAGGGCCTACAAGTTGGTCAATCAAAGGTTACTTGAGCGGCATCCATTTTTTCATAAATTGATGTACGGCGCTCCGTCCCCCGAGGTAAACAATTCACAAACCTCCCTGCTGATCAAAGGGATTCAAAGATCCCAGCCCACCTGACCTGACCTGACGCCAGACAACCCGTAACGCTAGACATTCTCACGAAATGCATCCACGCCCTCCGCACAGGCTACCAGCCCCTCAATACTGCCCCGCACACTCTACACTATGTTTATCCTAGCCTTTTTTGGTTTTCTTAGATGCTCGGAACTCGCTATCACTGCCATTTTGACCCAAAAATCCACCCCACTGTCTCAGACTTGTCAGTACTAGATGGTGAAACAATCTCATATTTGATTAAGCAAAGTAAGACTAACCAAACCAAAAAAGGTCATTTAATTTATTTTTAACCTCTCATCATCAATCCAACCATACCAGTCTATTCTGGCATATCTACAATGGAGAAGCTCTCAGGTTATATCTCCTCTGGCGCCCCTGTTCATAGACGAATCCAATAAACCCGTGACACGCTTTTGGTTCCAGAAACAGCTCAAATCCGTTCTCCAACAGTCAAATTCCAGCAAAGAATTTTTCAAGTCACTCTTTTCGTATCGGGGCAGCAACTTCAGCAGCCCAAAAAGGCCTCTCCCAACAGCAGATCCAAGCTCTCGGGAGATGGTCCTCAGATGCATTCCAAAGCTATATCAGGACCAACTGGTTCCACATCAAGAAAGCCCACCAAACCCTCATTGATTAAAACCACCCGGGGTCTCTTTCTTTTCCGTCCAGCGAGCATTTGGCCTCACAGCGGACGCAGTGACAAAATCCCCCGGTTGAGCACCCATGTTCCTATTTTTCTGTTTTCTCTTTCTGTCCAGCGAGCATTGGTCTCACAGCGGACGCAGCGAGAACTTTCCCGGTAGGGCACTTACGTTTTCTCCTTCGTCCAGCAAGCATTGATCTCACAGCGGACGCTGTGTGAGAAAATCTCCCGGTCG
Source organism: Semotilus atromaculatus (assembly GCA_031834385.1). Lineage (NCBI taxonomy): Eukaryota > Metazoa > Chordata > Actinopteri > Cypriniformes > Leuciscidae > Semotilus > Semotilus atromaculatus. Next base: position 3,428,401 of record JAULUF010000019.1, on the reverse strand, counting down.
AGTACTCATTTTCCTCTTTTTCTGGTTTCTCTTTCATCCAGCGAGCATTGGTCTCAAAGCGGACGCAGCGAGAAAATCTCCCGGTCGAGAACTCATTTTCCTCTTTTTCTGGTTTCTCTTTCTGTCCAGCGAGCATTGGTCTCACAGCGGACGCAGCGAGAAAATCTCCCGGTCGAGAACTCATTTTCCTCTTTTTCTGGTTTCTCTTTCTGTCCAGCGAGCATTGGTCTCACAGCGGACGCAGCGAGAACTTTCCCGGTAGGGCACTTACGTTTTCTCCTTCGTCCAGCAAGCATTGGTCTCACAGCGGATGCTGTGTGAGAAAATCTCCGGTCGAGTACTCATTTTCCTCTTTTTCTGGTTTCTCTTTCATCCAGCGAGCATTGGTCTCAAAGCGGACACAGCGAGAAAATCTCCCTGTCGAGTACTCATTTTTCCCCTCTCTGTCCAGCAAGCATAATGGTCTCACAGTGGACACAGTGAGAACTTCCTGCAAACACTGGTCTCACAGCGGATGCAACAAGAACCTTCCAGTAAGCATAGATCGGAATTGTCACTCAACCGTCGGCGGGTAGGGCCCGACAACCACGAGCCGCCCGGTCGTAGCTACACGGGCCTCTCGGTCTGTCGTCCGTGATCTGCCGCGAACTGTCCCCTTCAAGAAAGGCACAAACTCTCCCGATTGGTGATTCCAATTACAACTGCTCTCCGTTTGCGGGCCAGCAGGGCCCGTCAGTCTAGCGCAGTGAGCCGCCATCACGGGCCCTCCTGGTCGAGCATCCAAGCCCCTTCTCGAGATGCCAGCCCGCCAAACTCGGCACTCATTTGGGGGGGTCTTTAGTCCGGTGGCTGTCCTCTGCTCTTTAGCCTTTTGGGGGAGTACTCTGGGTTCGGGCCGAACTCCCGATCTCGGAGCCCTCCCCCCGGACAGCACGCCAAATACGCATTAAACCTTACCCACTCTAATTGTGTGTAAGTGTGAACTTGTGAAATGATGTTTTATTAACAAAGTTCGGGAGGAGCACGTTCAGATAATTAACACGAGTGGAGTGCTCTCAGCAATCAATGATAAGAGGTATATATAGATTCAGCAATCTCACCTGAATCCATTGACAGTTTAGCAGCATCCCTCCAACTCCCCTTCTCCACAATTCTAGTCCTAACCACTTACATACAGGGGGGAGTACTTTGGGTTCGGGCCGAACTCCGATCTCGGAGCCCTCCCCCCGGACAGCACGCCAAATACGCATTAAACCTTACCCACTCTAATTGTATGTAAGTGTGAACTCGTGAAATATTAATTTAAAAGCAGCCTACTTCAGTATAATATGATGTTAATATGATATGATGACATTACCATAATATGATAATATCCATTAATATCATGATATTACCATATCATCACTCTTCACACATAGTATTTGAATAATTATAATATGTTGATTGGCTGCGGGTCGGGTGTGGATATCTAAATCAGAGAAAATCATAGGTGTGGGTGGATTTATTTTTAGCAGCAGATTCGGGTGACGTTAGAAATTAGTAATTCATCACTACCGTGTTCAATGAGACACTGACTTGCCTCTGCAGGGGAATGTGCTGAAGCGTGTGGCAAAACTGCCTCTCATCAGCTCAGCGCTGCAGCAGGCCTCTTCCGTCTACATGGGCGTGAAAGGTCGTTATCCGCTGCTCGGGTTTGTGGGAGGAGTAGCAGAGCTAGGTGTCCGCAGTGCATCCACAGCAGCTCTACAACAAGCAGCACCTCTGCTACAGAACCTAGAACCAGAAAGTGAGTCTCACATGTTTATATATGGTATCTCCATTATAAATGGCATAAATACTTTTTTTTTTAAATGGAAATCAAATGCTCATAGTAAAGACATAATTGGACATGCAAGTCTTTGAGAATAATAAAGTGAATTCATTGTATGTGGGCCTTTGCAGTTGAGGCGGTGAACAGTTTTGCACTGGTGGGATTGGAGCAACTTGAAAAGTTTTTCCCTATCCTCCAACAGCCCACAGATGAGGTGAGTGCGTGAGAGTGCAAGAAAGATTAGTGTACATTTCTGTGTGGGAGTTACCATATCTTGACCTTCTGGTAAAAGCCAACCAATTTATTTTAACACAATTAAATGAGTTTTAAATTATTTAAATTAGAATTAGTATAATTATGCCATTATTTAAAAAATTTGTAGTTTTTTTAAACTTAATTAAAATAAGAAATTATTGTTCAATTTTTGCACATAAACAAAAGTAAATATGGTAACACTTTATATTACAACCCGCAAACTACTGCGTAAGTAAACCGATATTACGGTGTACGTTTCTGTAATTATAGTGTACTTCCGTGTAGGTTTAAGGGAACAATATGTTACGTTTTGGGTAATAAAGGGGTCTTACAGGTTAAATCTTACAGGTTTGGAATGACATGAGGGTGAGTAATTAATGACAGAATTTTCATTTTTGGCTGAAACTAACCCTTTAAAAGAGTAAGTACTTATTAGTAGCCTTCGCTAATCTGATGGAATCTGACTGAAGCTATGCAATTATTATGTACAGATTTGTGCTTTTTTTTGTTCTACAACACATCTCGGCTTGCTGATACTGAATTAGACATATCGAGCACACCTTCAAATAAAGTGGTTAAAGGTCTTGAACAGAAGGTTATAATCGATGAGCTGACAGAATATGTCTACTGATATTGAAAGAAAGGGTTACAATATGCAGAATTTGATTTGATACTGTCACGTGGTATTGTAACATCACCTTTGGTTATTTTTTTAAGGGGGTCAATTCAAAAGTCAAAAAGATTTTTTAAACAAAATAATTGTTTGTAATATATTTGACATGTAAACCAATATGGATAAATAATGACACTAGGTCTATACTTGTTTCGTAAATGTTCTGCTGTTAGTTCAGATGACTTTTCGCGCACTTTTTTTAGGTTGCTGAAAGACCATTTGAAACGGCATAATATGTCAAAAGACAACGGTTTAATGTAGAATATATATACTGTGTATATAGGCCTACATATTAACTTTTGACCTTACTTACTAAGATAATGTAGGACAAAAGTAACTTAAAGTATGTATTTGTGGCTATTTCTGTTTTAATGCGTTTTTGTTTGACTTCTGTGTTGTCACTTATCCAACCGAACCTGTTTGCTCGATGTTTTTTCTACCCCATTCCTCTCTCGGTGATCTCCTGCCTGTCTTCTCTCCTCTCAGGTGGTTGCTAATCTAAAGGACGCTTTCTTCTCGAGGCTGGATGGTGCGCAGTCTCGAGTAAACGATGAGATGGACAGGGCCATGAACAGGTGGGATGAAGTGATGGAGCTCAGCTGGCGCCTCCTGAAGGAAGCTCAGGATTCAGCACCAGGGCGCGTGATCACCGCTGGCCTGGATGAGCTCATCACTCAGTCAGAGGCGGCAGTGGCGTACTATCTACCTCTGCCACCCACGCTGCGTAAGAAAGTGTGACACGGAGTCATCTGAACTGAGACAGGGAGACACATTTTTATCTGAAATAATCATGAAATAACACTTTAGAGAAGGTTTACCATTTATTTCATGCGTACACAAAACTTGACCACAAGGGGGCGCAACTGGTCTTCTGATTCGCAAGTAGCCTACTTTTGCACAATTAAAGAGCCATTAATCTCATCATTAAAGTCTAAGACCAGTCGTTAGAAATCAGAATACAACTGCAATAATGTCAAATTTCGTAACTTATTTATATTGTTTATTTATATCTATTATTATATATTTTTTTTTAAATTACAAAATGTTTCCCTTAACTTTTTCATGTACCCCTAGCATCCCCTTGAGGCACCCTGGCGGTCCCTGAACCACAATTTGAAAACTCCTGCTTTAGCACCAGCTCACTTTCAGAGGGATATAATATTTCATCAAATAAAATCACAGTATTAATAAATCTTTTTTTATTAAGCTCAAAGTTCAGTTTTAGACTAAGCAGAGCCTCTTTCAGTTGAAATCTGAATATTGGTAGTTGTTTTGAAATCACAAGCACTTTGTCTCATCTTGCAGGTTGTGAGTGGGAGAGAAGAGTGCAAAGCTATGAAGATGAGGATGATGATGATGAAGAAGAAGAGCCTCGGATGTGGACGCGGATCCGTAGCCTGTTGTTGTGCCTGTACCTTCAGCTGTACCACAGACTAATGAAGCTGAGAGAAAGACTGGACAGTGTTTTGCAGATGCTGGGGGCAGCTGCTGAAATGGTAGGCCCATGTACAGAAATAATTCATCACTAAATCTTTGACCTTATCTTAACTAAAAGTTCTGTTCAGTGATTCTTGAGAATGGGACAAATACTCTCTCGCCAAACTAACTGCTTCTCAGTGGCTCCCAACAACATTCATGTAGGTATCAATTTCTGAAATGTCACACTGATAATGGGGAACCAAGCTTCATATTCCAATTTAACAATTTTCGTACTTGAATCTAAATGTTTTCAGTTGGCTATACAACACAGAAGAATACAAAGACTTTGGCCCTTCAAAAGAGACCAGGTTTATTATAGTTAACTAAACCTAAAACCATAAAACCATTTTCGTTTCTTGAAATAAAATAAACATTAACTGAAATAAAATTTCAGCCAGTTGCCAAGAAAACATTTAGTTTATCTTGATGTACTGAAATAACTCAAACTAAACTGAAATACAAATTAATAAATAGATTTATAGAAAATAGAAATGTAGAAATCTTTTAAATGCTAAAACTAAAAAAATTAAAACAGAAAAGAAAAACAAATTCAAATTATTAATAAAAAACTATAATAGGACCTCAATGATACTAAAATAAGACTAAAAGAGACCCAAGATGTGAGTCACAAAATAAGTATAGATGCAGACATGTCTTGGTGAGAGACTCAACAATATACACTGACAGGATGATATTGACAGGAAGTGCCTCATCAAAATGTCCTCAAACTATAGCCTATCCCCTCTTTGAGTATGAAGTTAAAATAGACATTCTACGTGCCGCTTCACCATGCTGCAGTCATTCACGCTGCCCTGCCACCCTCAGGGCTTCCTGTCTAGTCGGCAGACTCACCCTCACTCGCATAGAATAAAATCACAGCAATTACTTGTTCTAAATGATGACCCCTGAGACACATTCAAGCAGGAAAGGACATGGGAATGCGAGAGAAGCTGTATTACAACATGAGCTGAAAACATTATATACAAGCTTTTTCACACTGTACCAAATTGATTATCAGAATTTATTTACAATGTATTATTTTACATTTATGCTTTAGTCTGTTAGTAGTGGAGTAGATTCATTACCTCAGATTTTGTCATAGTCACTCATTTGTACACTTCTTCATAATCAAATTAGTGTTTAGGCTAGATAGAGACTTTATCATCAGACTTCATCATTTTATAGTCCAGCATATTAGTGAGTCGTAATGGCTATATAAATTATTTATGGATCGTTTCTGTTTGTGTACAAGGAAGGCAGTTTTTTGTTTCCTAGAAATCAAGGCTGAAATCAAGAAGTCAAGCAGCAGTGCTTTTGATGGGAGTGCTTGTTTAGAGAGAAGATGGTGATGATTGAGCTGAAAACCCAGTGGGATCTAATGCTACGTGCCGTTTGGCGGTCACTGCATGTGACGTGGACCCACTAACCCATGAGGAGATTTGGAGATTGCATTAGAAAACAAATATACTTCTAGTTTTATATATGCATTAAATTGGTCAAAAGTGACAGTAAATAATTGTACATTGTTACAAAATTTGTATTTAAAATAAATGCTATATTTTTTAAACTTTCTATTCATCAAAAAATTCTGAAAAAAATTTATCAGTTGCCACAAAAAAATATTAAGCAGCACCACTGTTTTCAACATTATCAAGAAATATTTATCGAGCAGAAAACCAGCATATTAGAATCATTTCTGAAGGATCACGTGGCACTGGATTACATTAATGGTTGCTGAAAATTCAGCTTTGCCATCACAGGATTAAATTACATTTTATATAAAATATAAAAACAGCTATTTAAATTTGTAATAATATTTCACAATATTACTGTTTTTTCCTGTATCTTTAATCAAAAATACCCCAAATCTAACCAGTGCCATTTCTGAAGCATAGAGTGCACCACAGTTCTGCAAAATTGTATTTGTTCCGATAGACACCAGATACACCCTACCTCAACTGACCTGTTAGAGACACATGGCCTATCTCAGACATGTTTTGTATGAGTAGACGAGTTTGTGTGCTGAGGATCAAAGGGCCAAGGTGGAGTATTGTCTGTACAGGGTCCTTCTGTGCTTTCCCAGCAGTGGGGTGGAGGGTAATTGGACCTGAGAGCACGAAAGCTCCAGTGCACCGTGTTCAAAAGAGTCTTCATTAACAAACTCTAAAAGACGCCCCAGAGAGCCTGGGCTGCTGAAATGTGAGTGACAGACTGTGTTCTACCGGTAGTGATGCTGAGCTGTCAGAGACGCATACAACAGTGAGACTTGGCAGCATAACCTCCAGTAATTCACGTGTTGGTCACGGGCTGTGCAGTGGACCGGCGGTGAGGTGGTGGCCCAAAGACAATGGGAATTGAGAACACAGAGAGGACCTTTACATTTGGCTGACCCACTTTACCCTTCACCTAAATGAACCACGAATAGTTGGAGGGTCCTGCTGCCAAATCAGTACTGTTCTTTTGCACCGTGTACTCACGCTCACGTTGGCTGGCGTCAGATGAAGCTCCACGTGAGAGTTTGGCTGCTTGTGGCATGCTGGTCTGTGTTAATAAAACAGATTTCCCTGTTCAAAATCTTTTTGTTATTCAAATCAACTTGTATGTTGAGTTTATTTGTCACAACTGGTTCAAATGCATTTTGTTTTTTACCGCGTTTAGCAGCACAAACGCTGCCAGACAAACTAGATTATACTCTAGTGGTTTTTATATTAGTGATTAAAATCTTTTGAATCCATTATGCCAAAAGATTTGTTCATTGGTTCATTCAGTGACCCTTTCTGAAAGTTACTTTGTTACACCAGTATAGGTCACTGAATCATTTATGACAAGTCGTATCATCCTTATTAAGATTAGCATGTCTTCAATTTTACTAAATTACAGAAATAGTTTTTTTTTTTTTACATCTATGATGTCAACTGCTGGTCATGATTTATTATCAAGCTATAGAAGAAAAAAACATTGTTTCAAAAACATCCTTACAACATCCTCAATTTAAGTATATTCATCAATTATTTGTACACATTCATAATTCTTTCTGCCCAACAAATAGGATTTGTTCCCTCAAAAGATTCATTCACTTAAAAGATTTGTTCAAAACACTGATTTATTCACAAACTAAACAGCAATTCTATACTAAAGCACTAAACTGTAGTGGATATACGATTGAGTGGCCATGGGAACAGTTAAACAAGGTCAAATAAAATGAGACAAGAAGAATAAAAAGCAAAAAAAATGACATTTAGAAATAGGATGATGAAATGAAATTATTTGGTCTAAAAGAATGTTGGACTGTTTCTTTCATTAGTCTGATAAAGTTTAATTAACCCCAACTGTGACTGACAATACCAGTTTTCACAGCAATTGCAGTTTCTGTTGTTTGTTGGTTTATTTGCACAGAGCAGGGAAAGCCCATTCACGTTCCTGCAGGCATTATGTTGGTGTGTGAATAGAGTCATTACTGCCACTTGATCAAACTGTTAGGCCCCGTTTCCAGGCCACTAGGTTCAGCAATAAAAACGTGACTGAATTAAAGTTCTGCGTATTCCTCAGCCCATGTGGCCAGTTGTTCTGCCACATTCGCTTTTTAATGCCTAATGGTGTCAGTTTCAGGTCTATCATTACCACTGGTTTCCTAATTAGGTACTGTCTGTAATTTGTCATGCTCAGGTGGGCCTAACGCAGTTGATGCTGATGCTGGAGTCCCTGCTGCAGCTGCTTCTGTCTTTTTACACGTCTCAGGTGCATCGTGGGGAGGAGCTGCGTTCTCTGCTTGTAGCTCAGCTCACATCAGGTATACAGGCACTGAAGGCTTTGCCCCCTGTACAACAGATACTGGCTTTACCTACTCAGGTACGCACTATCATGAACGACCTACTGGAACTGGGACAGATTCTCATACAGCTGCTCATCAACACCACCCCGCTCTATGACCTGGTGAGAACACACACACACACACACACACACACACACACGCACACACACAGGAACCAGTTCTAATGGACAAATTATGTTAATAAAACAGTAGATGTTCTAGTGATAAAGAACACTCTAGAATCAAGTTATGAAGCTAATTCAAAGGTATAATAATCAGTCTGAACATCAAATATTTATTATTTTTCTTGGCCAAACACATCTGTTTACTCTAGTGAAAAATAAATATAAAAAAAATGTATCTGAAATACATTTATTTTATGTTAAGTATACTACAAATACATTTACATATTTATGTACTTATTAATACCCTGCAATTTCACCTTTAGTATACTAAACTGATATACTTAAAGTCTGCTAAATTGGACTAAACTAATTTTTTTTACTAAATGCACTTTAGTTATCTAGAAATAGTGCTAGGAAAGTATATTTGATTGTGTTTAAGTGGAACTATTGCAAGTATACTTTAAATATCTTACATTTAAAGACTGATCTTATACAGTGATCATATTATCCTTACTAATAGTGATATTAAACACATTTTAAGCTTAATATTAAGAAATGTGCATTGTGCAATAAAGAAGTACTCCAAATAAAGTTTAATTATAATATTTATACAGTAAGTCTCAAGCGATATGTCAGTAAACGTATTAATGGATTTGTAGCATAGTACGAAATAAAGGTATTTTAAATACATTTTGGTATAGGTTTTTTCACTAGGGTACTGACAGGATGAACAAAGCTAAATATGTCACTCTTTGTTCCCATAAAAACTAACTAAATCTGTGTTTTATAGTCTGTGCTGGCCCATGAAACAGTCCATGGCCTGGTTTATTTTCTCTCTATGTTTTTTTTTAGCACAGTATCCAATTGAAGATCAGGTACATAATGTTTTCAGGCCATTATACAGCTTAATTAAACTTCAATCACATCAACTGTTATGGCCTAAAAACACAATCACATCAACTGTTATGGCCTAAAAACACTTCTATTCAGTTGCAGAGTTAATTTAAATGGGCTTGATGTTCAAACCAAATTGGCAATATCTGGATTTTGTGGTCTATAAACCTGTGTATCTTCTAAAGCTAGCAAAATGGCATTTTAATTTTAAACAAAGACAGCACAAACTGTTTAACTGTTAAATCAAGTATTTCACAAAAATATTTTTGGGGCTATGTAGTCATCAGTACAATCTTATTCATTGAATGATGATTAATAATGTTTACCTACTAAATTTTTCTCCAAAACAATTTTTTTTTTTTTTACATTACCACTAGTGACAGTAAAACACCAACTACTTTCATTCCTTTTTACACAAATTATGATTGCAGGGGCAGACTTTTGAATAATAAAGACTTATTTTTGAACAGTTCCTATGTCAAAACATTTGGTCTGTGAAACAAGTCACGATAAAGCAGCTCAAAATGTTAAACGGTTGTTCAGCAAATACACTTTTGTTAACACTGTCAGTCAGGTTTAAGTTAGGGTTTAGAGGTGGGATGTTTTTTTCAGTGAGAGGCGCTAAAAGTGTCTTTTTCCAAAAACGCCTTGGCTGAATTAAATTGTTGAATAAGGATTTCAAAAGAATCAAAAGTATCAGTCTTAGCTTACGACCTTGCCATCTCTTTTCTCTCAGATGAAACAGGTTTCTGATCTCGACGCAGCAAACAACCCACCTCCAGATGAACTTCCTGAGAGTCCCTCCAGCCGTGCCTTCGGAAACAGCCTCTTCCTCAAGGCCATGGACGGTCGTCCACGTCGCCGCAGAAGCCTTTATGCCCGTTCCCGTCGTGGGTCCACCAGCGGGCTTCCAACAAGCCCAGTTCCCTCTCCGACTCCTACCCCAGTCCCAGCAAATGGCAGAAAAGGCAGTTTGAAGCTAGATTCGCAGCCCTTGGGCGCTCCAGAACTTGACACACTGGCTGTGCCCACTACCGATATGATCCGCCGCCGTTCCTCGGCCACCGAGGTCCTGCTGGCTCCCATTATGCAGTTAGTATCACAGAGCCAACGAGCGTTTGAGTTTCTGAGCTCTGGCCCTTCATCTGAAGATCAGGTCATACCTGTGGTGGAAACCACAGAACATTAGGCTCCTCCACCTTTTTCATACATTAAACCAAAATGCAATCACAAATCATTCGAACACAGATTGCTGCAGCTCACAGGCTGTGGATAGTACAGCAAACATACCTTCAAACAGCAATCCATACAGTGACTTCTCTAGTAGGCCTACAAAAACAAATCTTGTTGGTGGAGACAGACAGTGCAGTTACAAGCTAACTTTTAACTAAAATCATTAGCCCAGCATTCAGTATGTGCTGACGGTTTAAAAGCTAAATAAAGCATTGTTTTAGCTATGCATATTACTTAGAATCAGTGCCGGCCCGAGCCTTTTGGGGGCACTAAGCAGAATTTGATTTGGGGGCCCCCTCCCACCAGGCGGAGTCACCTGTGCTTGATAATTATTGACACAAATGTCACGCTATAATGTTACATTATTAATTAATACAGTGAATTTATGTATTAATACAAAATAGATAGATACTTTAATAAAAAAGTTTTAACTTTTACTTTACTCTTTTACTAACTCTTTGAAACTTCTGAAAACAAACTGTCACAAAACATATTAAATAAATTGTTTATTTATTAAATAAAAAAAATTGCTAATGTAAATTAAATGTGCAATCTTCAACTACAAAATAGACAAGCATTAATATAATCAAAAATAGAGTGTTACAAAAAAATAGATAGGCTACTTAAATAATGAAAGTGCATCAGTGTTCCACTTTTGTTTTTAAAACGTATAACTTTTACTTTACTGCAGCCTAAATATAAGGGGAGCACCGCTATATCACTCGCCACCAAATTAATAAAATTAAAGTCTATTAAAGTCATCACAGATGTCTCCCCACTCAACATATTTAATATATTTTCTCATAAAGACCAATACGATCTCTCACCAAAGATCTTAGAGCAGAGCGCACGTGCTCCATCTTTGCCTGTGAAGCTGGAACGTTACAGACGCTGGAAAGTTCACTTCTGGCATCCCTTACACCTAGAAGGTTAAGTTCCCCTTCACCTTCAGCTGTTTTCTCGAACTTAATCCGATATCTATTGATACGTGAAATACACCTAGATTTCACTGTTGATGGCGGGGATTTAGCTAGGATTTAGGTGATGATGGCTTATATAAGATCATAACTAGCTGCTACCTCAAGTGAGTACAATTTGTACTGCACAAAATACTATAAATAATCATGCTAACATACCTTTATCTTTCCGGCACCAGATGGATACGTCCTTTTTTGTGACATGATGGCTTAAGGATTAGTTCACTTTTAAAACATATTTTGCAGATAATTTACTCACCCCCATGTCATCCAAGATGTCCATGTCTTTCTTTCTTCAGTCGAAAATAAATTAAGGTTTTTGGTGAAAACATTCCTGGATTTTTCTCCATATAATGGACTTCAACGGACTCCAAACGGTTCAAGGTCCAAATGACAGTTTCAGTGCAGCTTCAAAGGGCTTTAAACGATACCACGCGATGAATAAGGGTCTTATCTAGCGAAACGATCGTCATTTCAAAAATAAATAAAAAAGTTTAAGTTTTATAAGCACAAATGCTCGCCTTGCTCTGTTCTGTGATGCGCGTTCGTGACGCAATACGCAATTACGCAATACGTAATACGCAATTACGAAGAAAGACATGGACATCTTGGATGACATGGGGGTGAGTAAATTATCAGCAAAAGTTTTTTTAAAAAGTGAACTAATCCTTTAACATACATCACCGTGACAATGCGCGCAGTTGCGCACGAATTGTCTATGCACGTGAGGTGTCTAGTTTATGCGCATGACTCAAACGCTGGTAGACACAGCAGCAGTTGTAGGCAGGTATTGATCATGAAATCAGAATTTTCTTGTCTTTAATTATTCATTCATTCATTCATTCATGTCACTTGTTTAAGTTATTTTATATAAAAAATAAAATAAAAACACTCGATTGGGCCCTAAGCAGCCCCTTAGTTCGCTTATGCTTCGGGCCGGCTCTGCTTAGAATGTAATCAAAACCGTATGGATTTGTTCTCTGCATTGCCGTTTGGGTACGTGGTGCTTAGCTTTGAATGCCTGATTAAGACAAAGAAACAACTAAACAGATGAGTTGAAATTATCATTTTTCTATATATTATAATTGTTAGCATGTAACAACATTTTGTTTAGACTAAAATTTTTTTACTTTTATTGCTTAGCTTTTTTGGTTCTTATATTATAAGCAATGTTTAATCTATAGACTGTCTTAGTGAAATGACAGACAGTTAGATGAATGGAGTGAAACAGGATGGCACAAGGATTCTAGTCAGTTGGAAATGAACCATTTGAAAATGTATTTGACTCAAAGTCAAAGGTCATGCGTGTTCAATGGGGAGGAGAGGATACAATTAAATGGTTAATGTTACTTTGTTTCTTCATAGGTTGTTTTGTGTTTTAACATTATTAAGGATGTGTTGTAACAAAGGTAGAAACATAAAGTGAACTGTGTTATACAGACAGGCATGGAATGGTGTTAAATGACTAAGTGGAGGTTTATAGCTAAAATCCTAACACCCTTTAGTGCTTTTTTCCTGTAACAAATGTAATATTGACTCTAATGTAATAAAACATTTTATAAAATGTAATTGATATTTTGAGTACTATTTGAGCAGGGAATGAATGGCTAATTGTGCAACAAAGGTAAATGTTTTTTTCTTTATTGAAATCGAACATTGAAATTCAAGCAATATAAAACATCTCAAAAAGGTCTTAAACTAAAAACAGCATATACTTTTTATACAAAAATGAAAGATTCAAGTAAATACAGGGCAATAAAACTGTAAAATGTATTGCTGTGATTATTTATCACAACTTAACATTCAACATTAAAATAAGTAATGTGTCGTTTCAACAAATTATGTGTTTGTGTTAAAGTTTAGTTAACTTTAGTTGAATATTTAAGTTCTCAACAAATTACTAAATAACTAATAACAGCAACATTGTTTACAGTGCATGTACAGACACTCAGTTCTTAGGTCGTTCACAACATGAAAAATAATTATAACTATATTGACGTACACACCAAGGCATGGTAAAGTTCTGCCGCTTAAATGCTCAAGCTCTTCAGATGGATTCTGATTGGTTTTATCAGCAAGAAAAAAAAAAAACATTCCCGAAAATGATACCGACTATATCATTCACGTGATTATCGTTATAATTGCGTTTTAGACTTTGCGATTCTCATGGAATTAGAATGATTATTAAAACTGTATCGTTACCATCATCCTTGGTTTGAATGTGCCTTAAATCGAGGTTACCACCAACCTCAAAAGAACTACACAGAAAACAATGTTCTGAAAATTACAATATATACATAAAATGTCTATATATATACACATTTTACTATATATAGTCTCCTCCCAATTACCACATTTAATCATTGACATCTAAATGTCAGTGGATATTCAGAAGAGGAAAATACAGAAAGGATAAAGTCCAACTCTATATTTCAGGCATCTGAGATCCAGAGCAGAAGCTCACTTGAATTCATCTACATCATCTTTTCAGAGCTGAAGGATCATTCTTTGAGAAATGACAAGGACTACAATCGATCCGGACGGTCTCTCGGTTCACATCAATACCCTGCTGTGACCAACTTAAAATCAAAGCCCAGGATCACTTATCTTCAGAACTTCTTTTATCACCTTGCTGTAACAAACTTAATCTACCTTTCTTCACCATAAAGCTGCGGCTCTAAACTTTTAACATGTTATCATCTCATTCTTTATCTTTCCACCGTCCATGTAGGTTATTAAGGCGAAAGTGGCCCCCTTCGGTTCCAAAAACCCATTGGCCAAGGGTCTTCTTAGCTGTTTAGACGCTAGGCTGCCAGGGGCCTCATATCTTCATCATGCTCATCTTTCACATCCCCAACTCAGTTCTTTACTCCCATTTCTTTCCAAACACTGCGGACACACTTCTGACTATGCCCTTGATTCCGGCCATCCCCTTTTTCAGTGCTCTGGACTCCTTGATGAGATCCAGTATTTCATGAAAGACAAGAAGCACGCCGTGGTAGGTTTCAGCCGCCGAGATCTCGAAGAAGCCACAGTCTGCAGAGAGGGCAAACAATCTGCCCTCCTCGCTCGACACGGCTCTCTGGTGCAGCAGGTCTCGCTTGTTCCCTACAATGATGATCGGTGCAGATGCGGATAGCTTCCTGGTCTGGCGGATGAGCTGCACCTGTTGCCGGACCACCTCAAAGCTGGAGCGGTCACAGATGCTGTAGACCAGGATCACGCCGTCTGCCCACTGAAGCTGCTTGTCACTGATGGATTCAGTTGTTTCGCAGCTCTGGAGGAGACCGAATTTAAAGATTAAAATCACTTAACCTCACCTAGAAAACATGATCCCAAAAACCTCCATGAATGCATAAAAGTTGTCAAAATTCCCCGGACTGGATTTAAGGTCTTTCATCAGGGATTTTTTTTTTATTGTATTCACACTTAAAAATTAAAAAATGTATAATCATGTCTAATTTCCACATACATAGTAAAGAATAAAATTCCATATGATTATTATACTTTTCCCTCATTCTCCAATTCACGGGTACAATTTTAATAGTTGATAAAATGATTTAAGCATTTTAAGCACCTTAAAAAGTATTTTGGCTCATGAGAAGTATTTCATTTAGTAAGGTATTTTTAAACTTTACATTTGTACAGTATGCATAATTTCATATTTTAATATTTATAGTATTAATATATTATATTTTGAATATGATGATAATTATGATAATAAAGAGCCCACCACACAAGTAAACTAAGTAGATAAACTTACCATTTTACAAACAAATTTTTTCCCCCCCAAACACAAACTATGAAATTGACAGAAAAACATACTTAGAAATATAAGATATAGAAACTAAATATGACCTGTTATTCTTAATTCTAAAATTAAATTGGCTAATTTCTTAACTTTTAACTTTAAAAAAATAATTTTAAATCTTATCCACAGAATTAAATGTTTTGCCATATTTTTGAAAAACCTATAGTGAGATAAGGATTTAATATTGTTGATGTATCCTTTGATAATATATTAAAAACATGCATTCAACACAATTTGACCCCTTTATGTATTCCCAACAATGCTTTTATTTATTCAAACGCAAAAATCTCAAACAAAATATACATCATACCTGTGGATACAGAGAGTCCCAAATATTTAAGGATATCTCCCGCCCATCTGTTTTGTCAATATGACTGTATATTGATTCTGAAAGAGAGCATAGTAAAATTAAAGACTGCTATTTTATAAACACAGTTTATTTGTTCATTATAAATGGCATTATAATACATTTTATTTTACGTACCAATATCCCCATATTCTCCGATGAATCTTCTGGTGAGAAATCGCACGGTGAGAGCTGTAAATGAGTAGTTGAAGTAAATTATTATTCGTAGGCTTAACAAAACAAAGCAGATCATATAAACATGACAAAAATATTTGTATGCAAACAGCCATGGTCAGTTTTAAGCTCACCTGACTTCCCAACATTTTCTGCTCCAAGTAGCAGAACATTCGCTTCTACTTTGTGGTGATTTCCATCCATCGCTTTACTGCCCAACTGAGGACTCGGTTTGACCAGAACAACCATTTCATCTATGAACGTCTTGAGTGTTGAGTGTCTGTGAAGCTGTGAGCCTTGCAAGCCACTTCAACTATATAAATATAAAACAGTGGGTGGGGCTTATGGAAGCGGAGTCGATTTTAAACCAATCCGAGAACAGTGCATCTGTTCTCATTAGCAAACCACCAGAAATTGTCCTATCAAGTAACGCCAGGACAATTAGAGATTTACACCAAGTGTTTTCTCTTTCAACAAACTCAAATACTGCCCCTAAAGAGAGCCATTTGCTTGTTTTGTTCCCACTCGCACAGAGAAAAACACAAGATTTTAAATCCTTTTATGACAAACCCTTTTGGCTTTAGGATAAAATTGTGTTTACTATTATACCCAAGATACTTTTTTAAAATTGTTAAACCAGACAGTTTTAGACTTTTGTTATATGAAGGTAAATATATATATATATATATTATTTTGAAAAACAAAATGTTAAACTTTTGCTTACTCATATCCTAGATCTACACTTTTAATCTTAAAATATGCAAAAAAATATTGCATATTGAAAATATGATAATCTAAACAAAGAGTTAAATTAAACATCAACAATTTCAATGTGATAATTCAATATGTTCTCTGATATTTCACACAATTGAAGCTGTTGAATTGTTCTGCGGTGTTTGATAGAGGGTTGTTTTGAGTGTCTATCTATGATGATGGCATGCTTCTTAATTATACCTGGGTTTTATTTTTTTTTTTTTCAAAAATCCTAGTAATGTCTTTCCTCTGCAAGTTACGAACAGACTGATCATTAATGTCCTTAGCACAAGAAGTGGTCCAAACACACACACACAAATTTAAGTGAAAATAGAGACACGCCAATCGACCAAACAAAGGGTCCTCGCGCCCTCTGCTGGCATCACAGCTGCATTACAACATTGAACTATGTTTATGTAGGTCCTTCTAAAAAAATTAGCATATTGTGATAAAGTTCATTATTTTCCATAATGTAATGATAAAAATTAAACTTTCATATATTTTAGATTCATTGCACACCAACTGAAATATTTCAGGTCTTTTATTGTTTTAATACTGATGATTTTGGCATACAGCTCATGAAAACCCCAAATTCCTATCTAAAAAAATGAGCATATTTCATCCGACCAATAAAAGAAGTGTTTTTAATTAAAAAAAAGTCAACCTTCAAATAATTATGTTCAGTTATGCACTCAATACTTGGTCGGGAATCCTTTTGCAGAAATGACTGCTTCAATGCGGTGTGGCATGGAGACAATCAGCCTGTGGCACTGCTGAGGTGTTATGGAGGCCCAGGATGCTTCGATAGCGGCCTTAAGCTCATCCAGAGTGTTGGGTCTTGCGTCTCAACTTTCTCTTCACAATATCCCACAGATTCTCTATGGGGTTCAGGTCAGGAGAGTTGGCAGGCCAATTGAGCACAGTAAACCATTTACCAGTGGTTTTGGCTCTGTGAGCAGGTGCCAGGTCGTGCTGAAAAATGAAATCATCTCCATAAAGCTTTTCAGCAGATGAAGCATGAAGAGCTCCAAAATCTCCTAATAGCTAGCTGCATTGACCCTGCCCTTGATAAAACACAGTGGACCAACACCAGCAGCTGACATGGCACCCCAGACCATCACTGACTGTGGGTACTTGACACTGGACTTCAGGCATTTTGGCATTTCCTTCTCTCCAGTCTTCCTCCAGACTCTGGCACCTTGATTTCCGAATGACATGCAAAATTTGCTTTCATCCGAAAAAAGTACTTTGGACCACTGAACAACAGTCCAGTGCCGCTTCTCTGTAGCCCAGGTCAGGCGCTTCTGCCGCTGTTTCTGGTTCAAAAGTGGCTTGACCTGGGGAATGCGGCACCTGTAGCCCATTTCCTGCACACGCATGTGCACGGTGGCTCTGGATGTTTCTACTCCAGACTCAGTCCACTGCTTCCGCAGGTCCCCCAAGGTCTGGAATCGGTCCTTCTCCACAATCTTCCTCAGGGTCCGGTCACCTCTTCTCGTTGTGCAGCGTTTTTTGCCACACTTTTTCCTTCCCACAGACTTCCCACTGAGGTGCCTAGATACAGCACTCTGGGAACAGCCTATTTGTTCAGAAATTTCTTTCTGTGTCTTACCCTCTTGCTTGTGTCAATGATGGCCTTCTGGACAGCAGTCAGGTCGGCAGTCTTACCCATGATTGCGGTTTTGAGTAATGAAACAGGCTGGGAGTTTTTAAAAGCCTCAGGAATCTTTTGCAGGTGTTTAGAGTTAATTAGTTGATTCAGATGATTAGGTTAATAGCTCGTTTAGAGAACCTTTTCATGATATGCTAATTTTTTTAGATAGGAATTTGGGGTTTTCATGAGCTGTATGCCAAAATCATCAGTATTAAAACAATAAAAGACCTGAAATATTTCAGTTGGTGTGCAATTAATCTAAAATATATGAAAGTTTAATTTTTATCATTACATTAAGGAAAATAATTAACTATCACAATATGCTAATTTTTTTAGAAGGACCTGTAATAGCAACAACAGCCATGAACAGTGAAAGAATGTGACCTTAAATTAAATAAAAAATCGGTTTAATAGACATTTTACTTCAAGGTAAAGGTAAATAAACAAACTGCGGTACTACAATAAATAGAGAGTGATATAAATGTGTGGTTTCAAAAGCAATGATGTAGACACTTCAATGTTCACCAGCTGTAGTGTTCTCACAGCCATCTCTCTCCTTGCCTTTATCGGTGCAGGATTTCTTTGCTGTTGTACCACAGTTTTCCATGAAAAACTCTCTCATGCGTTTCAAAGTGTTTTTGTGCTTCTCTATTTGAGTCTCTGTCTCTGAAGTACTTCTTGGATCCTCACTGCTGGAGTATTTCAGGAGAGAAGCATGAAGGCTCTTCCCAAAAGTTTCATTCAGCTGTTTTTTGAAAGATTCTTGAAGTTTGACAATCATATTTTTCCTCTGTATAAATAACCAAAATAGCACATCACTGTTATATAACAATCAATTCAATGATTAAAAAGGTATACATCTGTAGTATTTCAGCTAAAATTTGAACTACAAAGAAAAAGCTTGCCAGTTAAATTACACATGAATGTGATAAGCTGAACGGCAGCGGTTTACCTCAGAGTTCATCATCAAGATGTCAAAAAGAGTCCAAACATCTGACACCAGTTCAGCAGCAGTCCGATAAGGTGGCTTCCTTGTCCCCAGGATTCGGCTGAGTATTATATCGAATTCGGCGGTTTTTGAGTGATTCTTTAAAAACAAAGCACAGCTCATAAGATAATTTTTCTATTAATTTATTCAAAAAATACATCCAAATACAATTCGTACATACAATGACTTTGAGTTACACCTTTACTATGATGAGCATGAAGAGAAAAAAAAAATACATATTAAATAAATATTAATTACATTATTTGGTAACACTTTATTTGAAGGGGTGTGCATAAGACTGACATGACACTGTCATAAACATGACATAACACCTGTCATGAACATGAAGGAGTCTTTATGAATGTTTATGACTGTTGTCATTAAGTGTCATTCGGTAAATTATGACACTTTTAATGCAAAGTTGACATTGTTTAAAATGTCTTTGTTATGACAACTTAACATTACCCAAGACAAAAATGTCTTGATTATGACAACTTGACATTAACAAAGACAGAAATGTCTTTGTTATGACAACTTGACATTAACCAAGAAATCATAACCTGTCAACCTGTCACAACTTTGGCCGTCATGACACCATTAACTGTCATGAATATTTTACTTGTCCTCAAGTAAAGTGGAACACATTGTACTAGTTATAAAGATATCATTAAGGGTTATTACACTGTCAAATGCTTTAAGTTTGATAATTAGACCTGTTATGACATACACTCACCGGCCACTTTATTAGGTACACCTGTCCAACTGCTCCTTAACACTTAATTTCTAAGCAGCCAATCACATGGCGGCAACTCAGTGCATTTAGGCATGTAGACATGGTCAAGACAATCTCCTGCAGTTCAAACCGAGCATCAGTATGGGGAAGAAAGGTGATTTGAGTGACTTTGAACGTGGCATGATTGTTGGTGCCAGAAGGGCTGGTCTGAGTATTTCAGAAACTGCTAATCTACTGGGATTTTCACGCACAACCATCTCTAGGGTTTACAGAGAATGGTCCGAAAAAGAAAAAACATCCAGTGAGCGGCAGTTCTGTGGGCGGAAATGCCTTGTTGATGCCAGAGGTCAGAGGAGAATGGCCAGACTGGTTCGAGCTGATAGAAGGGCAACAGTGACTCAAATAACCACCCGTTACAACCAAGGTGGGCAGAAGAGCATCTCTGAACGCACAGTACGTCGAACTTTGAGGCAGATGGGCTACAGCAGCAGAAGACCACACCGGGTGCCACTCCTTTCAGCTAAGAACAGGAAACTGAGGCTACAATTTGCACAAGCTCATCGAAATTAGACAATAGAAGATTGGAAAAACGTTGCCTGGTCTGATGAGTCTCGATTTCTGCTGCGACATTCGGATGGTAGGGTCAGAATTTGGCGTCTACAACATGAAAGCATGGATCCATCCTGCCTTGTATCAACGGTTCAGGCTGGTGGTGGTGGTGTCATGGTGTGGGGAATATTTTCTTGGCACTCTTTGGGCCCCTTGGTACCAATTGAGCATCGTTGCAACGCCACAGCCTACCTGAGTATTGTTGCTGACCATGTCCATCCCTTTATGACCACAATGTACCCAACTTCTGATGGCTACTTTCAGCAGGATAATGCGCCATGTCATAAAGCTGGAATCATCTCAGACTGGTTTCTTGAACATGACAATGAGTTCGCTGTACTCAAATGGCCTCCACAGTCACCAGATCTCAATCCAATAGAGCATCTTTGGGATGTGGTGGAACGGGAGATTCGCATCATGGATGTGCAGCCGACAAATCTGCGGCAACTGTGTGATGCCATCATGTCAATATGGACCAAACTCCCAGAGGAATGCTTCCAGCACCTTGTTGAATCTATGCCACGAAGAATTGAGGCAGTTCTGAAGGCAAAAGGGGGTCCAACCCGTTACTAGCATGGGGTACCTAATAAAGTGGCCGGTGAGTGTATTTGTGATAGGTTGACAGGTTATGATTTCTTGGTTAATGTCAAGTTGTCATAATCAAGACATTTTTGTCTTGGGTAATGTCAAGTTGTCATAACAAAGACATTTTTTGTCTTTGTTAATGTCAAGTTGTCATAATCAAGACATTTTTTGTCTTTGTTTATGTCAAGTTGTCATAACAAAGACATTTTTTGTCTTTGTTAATGTCAAGTTGTCAAAGACATTTTAAACAATGTCAACTTTGCATTAAAAGTGTCATAATTTACCGAATGACACTTAATGACAACAGTCATAAACATTCATAAAGACTCCTTCATGTTCATGACAGGTGTTATGTCATGTTTATGACAGTGTCATGTCAGTCTTATGCACACCCCTTCAAATAAAGTGTTACCCATTATTTCAAAGAAACCCATAATAAAATAAATAAATAAATAAATAAATAAATAAATATATATTATATATAAATATATATACACACAGTACTAGTAACAATTTTAAATACTTTTCTATTTGAATATACTTTAAAAAAATCTTTTATTTATTTCATTACTCCAGTCTTCAGTGTCACATGATCCTTCAGAAATCATTCTAATATGCTGATTTATTATCAATGTTGGAAGCAATTGTGCTGCTTTATATTTTTTTATAACCTGTGATACATTTTTCAGGATTCTTTGATGAATAAAAAGTTTAAAAAGAACAGCATTTATTTAAAATAGAAACCTTTTGTAACAATATACACTACTGGTCAGTAATTTTTCTTTCTTTTTTTGGAAGAAATTAATGCTTTTATTCACCAAGGATGTGTTAAATTGATAAAAAGTGATAGAAATGTTTTCTAACAATATACATGACTATTTTGAATAAATGCTGTTATTTTTAACTCGTTATACATAGATTATTTTTATGTGGTGCAAACAAAATCATGTGGTGTGACATGCTGAAACATGCAGGGGAAAAAAGGAAATGAAGACTGACATGACTGTGTGTCAAGGTCAGTAAGTCTATTAATATCTCATATTTTCATATTATATTAGCTGAAATCATGGTCCTTGGTGATCCATGTAATGCAAGTCAATAGATACCATCCTTTGAGAGTAAAAAAAAAAAAAAAACAAGGCAAAAAAAAAGTAATACCCGTGGCTCCTGTAGATTTTTCCCTACGCACCTGACTTAAGTTGAACTAGGTGTCCTTGACACCAGAAAACATTATACTTAGTTAAATTACCTCTGAACACACGGTTTGACGCCTAAGCGTAGCTGTTCTTACTGCATTAATGAAAAACCCCGCCTAAAAGTCGAACGGCGTCTCGCCCCCTATTGACACTATCAATTGGAAAATAAGGTCTTTAGTGTCTAACCTGGAACTTGTTCCACTAGCTAACTTGCTGCGCAGCAAGAATAATTAAACAGACTTCAGCAAATGTCCTTTAAATGCTTTAATCACGACCGGGAGAGTTCTCGGGCAATTCTCAGAGAACCTCCCCCAAAAATAATAATACTTCAGGTTTTATAGGATAAAGACAGGCTCAACAAATAAGATCATCATCACTAACATGTCACCTTCTATCAATATGATTGGTTCAATTGGTAAAGCAAGCCCCCACCTTTTTACCCTCTGTTACTGGCATAGGCAAAATGATCTCGAATCATCAACAACAACAAAAATCAAGTAAAGGGTTAAGGGTTCAGTTGATTATTTAATGTGTCATGACACAATGCAGGCAGTATATTTTTGATATTGTCATCATCAGCACTTCAGAATTTTCCATGGACACAATTTTCAAAGAACAGATCATTTTAGTACATCGTGTTCTCAAAGTGTTAGAATGTTAGGCCTAAAATAGTCCAGTCATTTTAAGCCAAAATGGGGGTCAACCTTGAACAAATTGCAACAGAAGCAAACTCAACTGATTATGTATCCTCAATGTGTCCTGAGTAAGGAAAAAAAAGCCCAGAAGAATCCCATTAGGGAAAAGTTTAGAAAAAGACCCGAATATAGCCTATTCATACACCTATTCATTATTATTTTTCTCACGTGAACAGGGTAAAAATTTTAACCTTTAGATATCACCATGAAAATGACTGAGTTGATTACTTACATCAAGACAAACAAAAAATTTACTACAAGTTTTTTTTAAAATTGTTTGTTAACATAGACAAACGGTGTATAATCTAATTACATATGTGCTAATTTGCATAAATACCCAAACAGATCTAAACATTGGGTATAGCCAGGTGAAAATGTCTTGGTGAATCTTGTTGACACATTACAGTAAAATACTTAATGTTAAGGTCTGAACGGATATTAACACATTAATACATGGAGGCAGGAAGAAGTACTTTAGAAACCACAAACCAGCCTTTATTAATTTGTATTGCAGAGATGGGGTTTGGGGCTGAAACAAGACAAAAGGTAGGTCAAATAAAAAGTGGCTGGGTCAAAAATGGGTTCCATTCAGACCTTAACATTACGTCTTTTACTGTAAGGTGTCAACAAGATTCACCAAGACATTTTCACCTGGCTATACCCAATGTTTAGATCTGTTTGGGTATTTATGCAAATTAGCACATATGTAATTAGATTATGCACCGTTTGTCTATGTTAACAAACAATAAAAAAAAACTTGTAATAGAGGGAATGCGTATGACGTCACCGTCAGCTGGAGTGATTGCGGTCACGCCCACTCGAGTGGCAAAAAGACTGAGCGGCAGCATTGGTTTTCAGCGTGAATGCCGTAAAAAAACACAAAAAAACACATCGAATGCCGTAAAAAACACAGAAAAAACATCTAAAATGGGAAAGAGCTTTGCGATTGACTGTACAACTACATTTCACAAGAAATCTGAGGTATATTTTTACAGACTGCCAAAAGTTACAGAACAGAGAAGCAAATGGATCGATGCAATTCGTAGAAACAACTTGACTCCAGAGAAAAGTGGATTTATAATAATAACTCACATATATCAGCTTATTGAAATAACCAGTTTCCCATTTACATGCAAACCAGTAACCATGACAACACAAGTAAACCGTGTTTACATGACTTTATTAATAAATCAGGCCATGACCATGTGACGACAAAACAATCATTTGCGTATCTGACTTCATTTGTTTTGTCGGTTGATGTTAAATAAAGCTTGCAACATGTCAGCGGGAAACTTACAGCTCGTATATCCTCTCATGCAGTTAACTTACAGATACAGCGTTTTGACTAAACCACTTCTACTTCTGCTGCACGAGATGAGAAAAAAAAAGCAGAAAGCAGGTTAATGGGTTTACATAATGCGAAATCCGAGTAAGAGGCAAAAAACTACCCGTGTCGACCGGTTTATGCTTAAGTCGGTTATGACCCTATTTACTCCGATAAAAGAAAACGTGTTTCCCGTGTTTACATGACCACATGCGTTGTCATGACAAAAAACTATAGGCTACAAGTTTTAGGGCTGGACGATATGATTATAGCCTATATATAACATTGATATGAGTGATCACCTGGATTTAGACCTACCTATATTGTATTTATATAAAGCGTTCACAGGCAAATTTGTCGAAAATTTGCCTGTGAAATCAGCGTCGAAATCAGGCACATATAAATGTCAGGAAACACAATGGCTGCGTGTCAATATCCATGGATCACTGGATCTTTGGTAGGCCTAAATTGTAAGGAACACTTATAACGAGTCCAAACATCGTTTGTTTTCTCGTTTCCGCAGTTTCCCCTATTAAATCCAGTCACGCAGCAGCTCTTTTGCCACTCAGTCCAGCTGAGGGGGCATGTTCCCGTGGGACACGTGACATCAATGCATTCCCTCTATTAGGGCTGGGACAGTTACCGCAATACCGCGGTCACGTGACCCCTACCGCGGGTCTGAGCTCGTCACCGTCATCACCAAAAAAAAAAAAAAAAAAAGTGCCTGCACATGTGCACGTTTTGTCTACATCATTCCATTTCTGTTCTAAATGTTCCTGTTCTAAATGTGAAATAATAAATGAAGAGTTCAGATGCAAAAGCCTCTAAGTGCCATCTGAAAATTTCTTCTAGAATGATCATTTTTATCAAGCTCGTATATTTAAGTTCAGTAATTTCACTTAAATGGCAATGAAAATTACCTATTAATTGACATTGAAGTGAAATTATTGAACTTAAATAAACAAGCTTGATAAAAATGATCATTCTAGAAGAAAATTTCAGATGGCACTTAGAGGCTTTTGCATCTGAACTCTTCAAATGTTAAATAAACATGTTCCTTAAGTTCACTTGCCTAAAGCCTTGTTTATACTCGACGCGTCCGCACGAGCGCGAAGCAAAAATGATGTCATTGCTGTGTGGGCGGTCGCGCGCGTTGGGTGCGCAAGACTCTTTGTAACATCGCGCACGGCCCCGCATCCGAAGATGAACAACTTCGAGCCGAATCTGGCTGAGCAAGCATGTATGTCTCACTGCACCGGCACCCAGTTTGTGCGTCTAAAATTAGTTTCTTACATTTACAAAATGAGCCTATAGCAGACATAAGCCATTTTAATAAAAATAAAGTTCCATGTTTTATACAATGTCCATGAAACTTAATTGTTTAGTGAAATAAGAAATATTTAAGAGATCGTTAATTGAGTTGTATGAAACTTGTATGTTTTTATATCCACATATTTTCTTCTAATATCACTGAGGTAATAATCTCAGGGTTTACTGGATTTTACTCTATTCTTTTTGTAGTGTTATTGGTGGTGATGTACTAAAATAAACATTGTCACGTGTGGACCTTTCTTCTTCTCACGTTGATGATGGTTAAGAGGACAAATACTTCAGTCGCCCGCTGTCGTTTCACAGAATAGCACAACAGCGAGCGCGTCAAGTATAAACGCCTCGTCCTTCTGAGCTACGCGCGCAGTCAACGGAGACTCGCGCTCATGCGGACGCGTCGAGTATAAACCAGGCTAGCCTTTTGTGTGTGCGCTTGTGTGCACGCGGGATGTATTGCGCGCGCGCGCGGGGGGGCGGAGTTCACGGGATGGTACTAATAGCGGTTTACCGCAATACCGCGGGAATTTCTTGCTTTTCAACCGCGGTAAGAAAAAATCCATACCGCCCCAGTCCTACTTGTAATACATTTTTTGTTTGTCTTGATGTTAAGTAATCAACTCAGTAATTTTCATGGTGATATCTAAAGGTTAAAATTTTTACCCTGTTCATGTGAGAAAAATAATAATGAATAGGCGTATGAATAGGCTATATTTGGGTCTTTTTCTAAACTTTCCCCTAATGGGATTCTTCTGGGCTTTTTTTTCCTTACTCAGGACATATTGAGGATACAAAATCAGTTGAGTTTGCTGCTGTTGCAATTTGTTCAACCTTAAAATGACTGAACTAAAAGGCGAAGTCAAGTTTATATGTTAGAATCATGGTTAGTTTACTATCTCATCTATGAAAATCCATCACACTCCTGACGACACATCGAGGGTCTTATGAAGCTAAATATGCAACGGGAGGCTCGTGCTCCAGACTGCCATGAACACGCTCAGGACCGTGTGCAGAGGCTGTGGATTACAGGCAATAATGCTGTAAATAATGCTCAGTTTCTTGCACAGACTGATCATTTCGCGTCATAAAACCTTAAAGTATCGCCAGGAGCCATGAGAATTAATTTTGTTTTGAATGTCTGTTTTTTTTTGCATTATTTGAATCACCAAGGACCACGGTTTCATCTAAAAATCTCCTTTATATTTCTACTCAAGAAAAAAGACACTTACATCTTGGAAGGCCTGAGGGTGAGTAAATTAACAGTAAATTTAAATTTAATTTAATTTGAAACTTTTGTTGAAAATATAAAAGTTTTCAAAACCAACATGAACACAAAGAAAATTTGGCATATATATTTTGAGCAATTTTTCCTTGCCTCTATCTTGTACATTCTAATTTGTCATTCACTAAAGTGTCTGGAATATCCTTATAATAATATCATTGTAATATTGTCTGGAACATCATCAGTATTTTTGACTTCACACCTTAAAATTAAAAGACGGTTTTGCTAAATACTACATGCACCATGTATTTACCTTGGTGGCGCTGTAGAGCAGGCATCTGTTCTCATCACACAGGAGACTAAGGAGAAGCTTCTCACACTTCTGAACAGAATGGATGACATTACATCAGTGTGACTTTATATCACTGCAGGACAAGAGATGGGAGTTGTGGCATGACACTCTATGCTAAACAACAATGCTCTCCTAAATATCCTTAAAAGTGTTACAAGTGTAACTATGAATGTAGATCCTTTCAGGCTGGTGGTGTCTCACTCTTTGATCTTGTAGACTCAGACTGGCCGTCCTCATCTCCTCACTGCCATACACTGTCTCATTTAAATCCTCACACAGCAAACACACCCAATCCTCACTGCAAGAGAGAAGAAATACACTAAGACTCAAATAGTGGACAGAGAAAACACTGTTATTGTTCTTAAATGCACGCGCTTATCAAACTCCAAAGTCTTATAAATCATAGCTACTCAAGAATTGTAATTAAATTCAGTTTTATACAACTCCTGTTACTTCCTGGTCTCACCTAGATTTTGTGACGATTGGTGGGATGTGACAATCAGAGTGATAAGCACATCCACATTTTGCACACAGAAGAGCAGCTCCTGCAGACTGACACACTGCACAGAATTGTACGTCAGATGCCGGGGAGCTGTTGCTGCTTTGCAATATAGAGCAGGAAGAGGCTCTAGATGGTATTGGATCTTCATGCCATCTCCACACCTGCTTAATCTGGGGAAGAACAGGGCACAATTGAGAATAGCTGTGGACTGGAACTATCATCAATCACACATGTGACCCGTCATGGAAACCAGTGACAAGTCGGCAGCACAACTTTCGAGCAAAATGAGAAAGCGGGTTTTTCAAAATAGGTGATTTTCGCTTTTTTGCAGAATCTGTTAGTTGAGATCACGAAGAAGTCTCTCCATGTTTGAGATAGCAGTATTGGTATATTTAAAAGCATACATTTTGAGGTTGAAATCGGCTTGTTTTTTCGGAGATTCTACCATGGTGCATTACGGTTTATTACTAATGCCAAGTCCCGCACTCATCACTGTCGTCTTTATGAGGCGACTGGTTTTAGCTCTTTAGGTTTGCGTAGATGGTTTCACTGGCATATTTTTATTTATAAAGTCATTAATGGTAATTTACCCAGTTATCTTACTAGTCTGTTGACCTGGAATCATTCCACTTACAATCTCCGCTCTGTTAACATTCTGGCTCTAAAAATCCCACGTATAACAACTGAATTTGGTAAGTCTGCTTTTAGTTATGCTGCTCCTTGGTATTGGAATTTGCTCCAAAAAGTATTGAAGCTTTCTGTTTTTATTCCACTTGAACATTTTAAACAATTACTTAAATGTTCCAAATTTCAACAATGCACATGTTTTCAATGACCCCTTTATGTCATTCTTAAATTGTTTTACATGTATTGTAAATCTGCTTTGTTCTGTTTGTTTTTGTGTTTCTGTGTAACTTGTCTAATTGTTGCCGTCTTGAGTCCCTAATTTCCGTGATCGGTCACACATGTAGTCTTTCCAGCTTTACAGAGTCCTTACCTGTCCTCCCTGGGATTCCTGCACTATGATGTGGTCTCTAGAGATATCTGTAGTAAGGTGGAACTCTGGGAGTGGCTGCCCACATGGAAGCAGAGAAATGGGCAGGCGCACAAGAGATACGCGTGGAAACCTATTACAGATAGAAACCAGTGGTGACCGGTCAAAGAAATAAATGTATACACTACCAATGTTTCAGCTCAGTAAGATTTTTTTTTAAAGAAATAAAAAAATTTCATTCAGCAAGGACACATTAAAACATTTTTAAAATAAAAGTAAAGACATTTAAAATTTTACAAAAATATAAATTTCAAATACATGCTGTTCTTTTTTTAAACTTTATGTTCAAATAAATTTAGTTATTTTGATAAACTATCTCAGTTTCCAAAAATAATAATAATAATAATTTAGCAACATGATTTCTCAAAGATCACGTGACACTTAAGATTGGAGTAATGGCTGCTAAAAAGTCAGCTTTACCATTACAGGAACAAATTACATTTTAAAATATATTAAAACAGCAACCGTTAATTTAAATTAAATTTTTCACATATTTAATCAAATAAATAAAAAGAAATCTTGCAGATCCCGAACATTTGATCTGTAATATAAATCCAATTAATAATATGTTTTATATTTATTACAACCAAAATAATGGTTGTTGTGTCTTTTGCAGAATAAATGTTTTGGCATATTAGTAAATGTAACCTAAATGAGGTTAATAGACCAATTTCGAGCCTACGTCACAGTTACGTCACAGCGTTAGCTGGTGGCAAAACGAACGGAAAACTGGAGGCGGCCAACACAAACCAGCACAGATTCGGCTACATAATAAGGAGTTTAAATTATTATTAATGTTATTAAATGTCATCTTGTTGTGTTGTTGGGTGAAAGAATCGATGAAAAATGAATATGCTGTATCTGGAATTTTTATTTCTAGAAAATATTCACATCATTAAAATTATACGGTAATGTCACGTCTTCTTGGCGCTGGCTAGGCAGAACTGCGGATCGTACCACACAACTCTTGTACATGACCATTCAGCACATAGTTATAGGAATCTAAAGATTTATATGCCCTCTTTTTCCAATCGGTTTCTTTATCAGGTAGGTGTAGAAGTCAGGCCACTCAACCGGCGGTAGAGTTAAAGGAGAACTCCGGTCAATTTTAACATTGAGCTCCTTTTTTTGTACATTTGGAGTGCTGTCAGTACAGAGAACAACGACAAAAATCGGCGTTGCCTACACCGTGTTATCGTCTTTTTAAAATTTGCTCCCTGTTGACTTCAATGGGGCAAGTTTTAAACCTGCTTTTAGCCTCTTAACATCCTTGATTTGTCAATACAAGTGCACAGCCATGTGAGTGGTGTTATTAAGAGTGAGCACGGTCAATCTGACTGCAGTAGATGTGAAAGATATGAATAAAAATTATGTTAATTCAGCCAGCTCACATACCTGAATTTTCTTCCTGTTTTCGGTCGAAGTCCACAGTAGTCGATTGTCGAGTTCGCACGCGCGATCATCAAACTCAAAAACCTCCTCCGTGTGTTCAACATCTGATTCGGATGAATTATCCATTTGAGCTGATATTCTCGAACACCACACAGCACCGTCATCGGCTGACAGCTGACAGTTAGAGTCTCTACTGTTGCTTAGTTACCAATGATCGCGCACGCGATCTCCACAATCGACTACTGTGGACTTCGACCGAAAACAGGAAATAAATACAGGTATGTGAGCTGGCTGAATTAACATCATTTTTATTAATATCTTTCACATCTACTGCAGTCAGATTGGCCGTGTTCACTCTTAATAACACCACTCACATGGCTGTGCACTTGTAATGACATATCAAGGATGTTAAGAGGCTAAAAGCAGGTTTAAATCCTGCCCCATTGAAGTCAACAGGGTGAACATTTTAAAAAGACGATAACACTGTGTAGGCAACGCCGATTTTTGTCGTTGTTCTCTGTACTGACAGCAATGTTAAAATTGACCGGAGTTCTCCTTTAACGTTAATCCTGTCAGCTCGTCCATCCATTGAGTGAGTGTGTACGGGTCAGCCAATCTGGGTCTTTCCGTTAAAATTAACTTTTGCAAATAACAATCGCGTTCCATCCTAGACAGTGAGTGACTTTCCACATTAAGATAAAATCGGATTTTCTCCCATCATTGTTAAAAAACAAGCTAACAAAACTTGCAAACTAACGTTAGTGAAGCGGCCAGAGGGATCGTTCTGCCACCACCTAAGCTCCGCCCACAGAAAAACGTCACTATGTTTACCAACTGAAAATTGGTCTATAACTCCTGCGATACAGACAGGATGCAAATAAACACTTTAGATCCCACTTTGAAGCAGGTTTATACTATATGGACCAATGGCATATGGATTTATAGTTCACCTCTTGAATTGTTTCTTGAATTGTTCCAACAGCACTAAAAGACAAAAACAAAAACACAAATGAGTGAGGAAAACAAACAATCACTATACTTTTGCGAACAAAAGCTGAAGAAAATCACCTGCAGATATTTTTTCTTCCTCTTTTTCCTTTGTGTGGTCAAAATCCCTTTGGACAGTCTTAGCACATGTCACCCTCTGGTTTGAAAAGAAACATTTTGAATGATATGAAACAATACTCAATACTCCTGTTTGTAAAAAAACAAACATTTACCAACCTCCAATGCAAGGTCCTCTGATGTGCCACATGGAGTTGAATTCGCTGGAGGTCTGGTGTTCTGATTGTCTATTGAGCTGACAGGTGTGCATGTTGTTTCTACAAGCTGACGAAAAGTTGTTGGCATGTCAACGCTCCAGTGTTTTAGTCTAGAATCCCCCTCTGTGAACGACTGACCAGCTTGAGCTTGTCTTGAATATTTCCCTGTGGTGGTGGAGAGAGTGTCCTGGTGAAGTTTGGGTGGGCCAGAGGAATGGGTAGGATCTGGTGAAGAGTCTTTGGGATCTGTTTCTGACACAGTGGAAGTGGGCAAGTTGCTCTCCGAATGATCCGTATAAGTGGAATTCGTGCTGCTCACACCTGCGTCCTGATCACAGACGGAGTCAGCCAAAGCCTTGACTGGGAGATTAGCATAATTGTAGGTGTCTCTCTTACACCAGGTGGTGCTGTTGCCACTAATGGGAGCAGAACTTATTGGGTTTACAGGAAGTGAAGACAAACTAGTTGTGCTTTTGATGGCTTTAAAGGTTGGACTGGTGGTATTCTGTGCACAAGGGTTATGGGAACAATGATTTATCCCACAATTGGAGGGTTCAACAGAGTGGACATTAGAGATTGCAATAACATCATTTAAAGAATGAGCGTTTATGGTAGAATGAACAGCTAAAGGAATATTTGGTTGTGCTGAAAAAGAATGCACGGGTCCCAGGAAACTGGTTAGTATTGGATAGGCCAGTATAAGTGTTTGGGTGTCAGTTGGCATGTTTGAAACTGGGTGGGTTAGTACGGGTGTTTGGTTGTTGGCTGGTATTGGATGAGTTTGTACAGATGTTTGGCTGTTGGCTGGTATTGGATGAGTTTGTACAGGTGTTTGGTTGTTGGCTGGTATTGGATGAGTTTGTACAGATGTTTGGCTGTTGGCTGGTATTGGATGAGTTTGTACGGGTGTTTGGTTGTTGGCTGGTATTGGATGAGTTTGTACAGATGTTTGGCTGTTGGCTGGTATTGGATGAGTTTGTACGGGTGTTTGGTTGTTGGCTGGTATTAGATGAGTTCGTACAGATGTTTGGTTGTTGGCTGGTATTGGATGAGTTTGTACAGATGTTTGGCTGTTGGCTGGTATTGAATGAGTTTGTACAGGTGTTTGGCTGTTGGCTGGTATTGGATGAGTTTGTACAGATGTTTGGTTGTTGGCTGGTATTGGATGAGTTTGTACAGATGTTTGGCTGTTGGCTGGTATTGAATGAGTTTGTACAGGTGTTTGGCTGTTGGCTGGTATTAGATGAGTTTGTACAGGTGTTTGGCTGTTGGCTGGTATTGGATGAGTTTGTACAAATGTTTGGTTGTTGCCTGGTATTTGATGAGTCAGTAGGGTTGTTTGGTTGTTGGCTGGTACTGGATGATTTAGTAATGTTGTTTGGTTGTTTGCTGGTATTGAATGAGTTAGGATGGGATTTTGACTGGTGTTGACTGGTGTTGGATGAGTTGATACGGGTGTTTGGATGTTGAGTGGAATCGGATGAGTTAGTGCTGGTGTTTGGTTGTTAACTGGCATTGGGTGGGCGATGGAAGGGTAATAGTGAAAGGTCGAGGTCTTCCTACTCTTGGCTAACTTGGAAATATTGTTTATTTGAGACGCGGTGTAGTTTGTGAGTGGAAGACGAGGCTGAAAATTTGAAGATGGATGAGGATTCGTTTGAGTTTTTTGAGCAGACGGAAGAAAATATGGGACACAGTGTGATGAGGGACTGTAATCATGGATGGATTGCCCAGGATTGAGACCCTGGGACAGGACTTGGACAGACTGTGGTGAGGAAGAAAATGATCTCTGAAGTTCTGAAGAGGGAAGTTTAGATTGATTTAGTTGGGATGAGGCAACATTAATACATTCAGAGTGGGTTGTGGCCTGGTTAGACTGAGATGGCGGGCTGGGCTGAGATGGATGAGGCGAACTCATAAAAGCCTGGTTCATTTGTACAGTCTGTGAGGAAGCACAGGAACGCAGTGCAGGACCGTTAACATTAACAACACATTCACCCTGAACCTGTGCATCAACACTTGATGAGGCCTGTATAGGATGAACATCCGTGGCAGTTACTACAGAATTTGGATTTAAGCTTTCCACAGACTTTGACAGAGTGGAACCAGTTCTCAGAGAGGTTAAAGGAACAGGAATCTTTCTAATCTTCATAAATCCTGGGTAGAAAAAAAGGAAAAGATCTTAAATTAATAGATTTTTATAAAATCTAAATACTTTTAATTAGTAAAAAAGTGGAAGGTTTTATGTACCAAGTTTGATGATGTGTTGACAGATATCATTTTGAAGCTGAACATGCAGTTTAATCATGGTCTCAGGGGTGCGTGTCTCCTGGGAAAGAAGCTTTTTCACCTGGGTCTCAATCTGAGTTAGAGATATAAAACATTTAGCAAGAGGATCTGCACTCAGGATCTGAATGTGAGCCAGTTTTGGTCACAAGTATGACACATGGTCATAAAGTTATCACATAAATCAGATGAATATACAAATGTAAGTTCCTCACCTCAAAACATGGAGCTAATAGTATCCTAAACAATATAAATAAATCTAAGGTGGAAAGTCTTGAACATAATCAGTATGAAGTTTTAGATATCTTACGATATTTAAGGAATAAGCAACAAAAAGCTTACTCTTTTTTTGTGGACTAGGAAACAATGGCCCTCTGTGCTTAGGATCTTGTCAATAAAAGCTACTATGTAGTCCTGACAGCCTTCCAGCCTGTTAAGAGATGTCTTCCGCTCCAATAACATTTTCCCCTCCTCTGCATACAGGGCCTTAAAATTAAACATGCACAAAGTAGTAAGGGTTACAGATTTGAGGTTCCTGAGCAGGATTGGGGGCTGATAAGATGCAAGTCGCACAAGAGAAAAGGGACACGGGACATGCGCGCTTTCAAAAACACAGAAATATCCGATACTATTTTAATACCAACATAGCCTTTATTGTAGCTCAGAATCTTTAAGACAGAAAGAGTGAAATTATGAAAAAGATGATTAGTGTTTATGATGTGATGGAAATTCTTTGATTGAGAGTATAGTGAAAGTACTTTTAAGGAAGATGAAAATTAAGATTTATTTATTAGTTTTGTTTAATTCCTATTTTATATTCTTAACAGTTAAATGCTTACATTGAAATGTGAAACGCTGAAATGTACTGTGCAAGTTCTAGGAAGGTTAAAGGTGCACCTAAAAACAGCCATAGAAGGAACAAATTCAATGCTATAACACAATCTGTCTCGATTAATTAGTCTAGACTTTTGGAAATGTATAAAAATTGAAAAATATCTGCCTAGTGTAATCATTCAAATCAGAGAAAAACATGCAGTTCATGTTATTTTCATATATTCTGCAAAATATAAATGAGTGAATTTGTTTTATTGATGAATGGGCTCTGATTGATTAAAAAAACTGATTGATTCTAAACAAATTAATAATCTGAATAGATGGCCTGTTATTATAATTACTGAAGCTACCTGCTGTAATAATTGAGATAGAAAAGACATTTTGAAATATGTGAAGTATGCCAAATATTCATCATAGGGATGCACTGAATATTCGGCCACCGAAAATTTTCCGAAAGACTTTTATCACCGAAACAATATGGCCGAAATGTTGTGATGACGCAAACAGAAACCGCGACCTGCACGTGCTTGTCTGAAGCAACATGTCTGCGGTGTGGACGCATTTCAGGGGGCTTTCACACTGGCAGTTTAGTTCGGAATGGGGCACGGTTCGCATTAAAAACCCGAGACTACCTGGAGGAGGTGGTCTGAGTTCTGTTGCTCCCGATTCCCGAACCATGGGGCGGTTCGCGTGAATGTGCAAGCAACACGGACTCGGGTGCGCACTTGTTCAGGAAGTAAAGTGATCTGCGCATAGGTTTTAGCTTTTTGTGATGTATTCTGTTAAATGAAACACTTGTATGGGATGATAGTGTTGATGAATTACGAGCGAGAGTGAGCCGGCAGTGTATTCGCACATTGCGAGTGGAATCAGGGCAACAAATTTGAAAATCCACTGTCTCATCAAAAGAGTCCGTTTGCAAGCAGCAGAAGGCCATCTTATGCGACACACACAGAGTAAACCTGTATTGTTCACTCAACTGCACATAATAGCAGCGAATTAATAAAAAACAATATAATTGACCCATGTTCTATTTTCTATCATGCGCCGTGCACGTTTACGATGACGTAATATGCACGCAAACGCACCAGGGTTCGATAGAATCGATAGATAGAATTCTACAGTTAACATATGGGCTATGGCAGTCTTTGTTTTGATACACTATTATGTTGAAGGCTTACAGAGAAAATATTGTTGTATCTTAAGCAGACTTTGCACTTGTTCTGAATGCATTTTCTTGTAGTAAATTAAAATTTGAGCCAAAATTTAAAAATTTAAAATGCACTTGACCTAAATGCACTTTGTTTTTATGAGAGAACATTTAATTTTGCACTAAAGTCTGCAGGCCAGTAGGCCTTTACATTATTATTTAATGTACATATGAGTGCGGTCATGTTAAACATTTTATTTTATACTGTGCATTGTTGCAAAGTGCTAAATAAATATTTGCATAATTTGTAATTGATTTATTCTTTGAAACTTTAATATTAATTTATGCAATTGCAATGCCTTGACTTCAATGCCTTGAATTTAGTACACAGTCATTGCCATAAATGCAATGGTATTAATAATTGGCATAATTTCTCTCTGTGTTTCGGTTTTCGGCCTTGATTTCCTCTTTTTCTGTTTTCTGTTTCGGCCAAGAATTTATTTCGGTGCATCCCTAATTCATCATTTACCTTTTTAGGGAAAATTTTTAAATCACGAACAGCATGTTTTAACAAATTGTGCAATAAATTCTTACCTCTATCTCCTTTAAGACCTGCGTAGCATTCACTACTAGAGCCTGATACAGAGAGTGGACCACCTGTCTCAACATCTTCTTTGCAGCAACTTTTAGATCCTCAATGTCCTGTAATCTAATAAAGAATAAAATATTCTCAATAGCACAATTATACACAGTGTAATGGATTTTTTAGTTAATCATAACTATAATTTATTGGAACAACATTCATATGCTTTTGAATCTTAAATTTTTCCAAACCCTTTGGTCGAAAACTTGAGACTTTGAGTGTGAGAAAACAGAGTTTGCTTCTACCTAGTAACAGAAGGGTTTGCCTATGAAGAACCAATCAAATTGTAGGGAAATTATGTAGTGTATCATGTAATTTTTGCCATGCTCTTATTCCATAAAAACTGTTGTATTTCTTTTGCGGGTGGGATTCTCTCTGAAATTTGTCTGAGATCCTCCGGCCGTGATTAAAGCATATTCGTAGGCATTGTCTGAAGTGTGTCGGTTATTATTGCTGCACAGCAAGTTAGTTAGGGAAACAAGTTAGTTAGAGTATAGTTAGGGAACTCGGCTGAAATCGATGAGTAGACTCGCTAGAGTATAAATATTTTAGGCAAAATAAGAAAAAAAATCTACAACAGACAAGAAGATAATAAAACAGGAAATGTCTGTAAAGCAAACCCATTATAATACAACTTTGGATGTGAGCATGTGTGCTACAGTACACAATAACTGCTATTGTCCTGCAGTAGTCAGGAAGCTGACAAAGTCGAAAAAGAGTGCTGTGTGATCCTCTTTCACATCCATACTCTTTTAATATTGCACTGTGAAATTTAAAACAACTGAATGTCTGGATTTTAGAAGTGCTATTAATATTAGATGTTTATAAACTTACATATACTCCTTTTTTTGTGGATGCTTTCCTTTAGTAATGCAAAAACTGGCTCATAACAGCAACTGTTATGTGTTTATCTGACAAGTGACTGAAAACCAGGCTTTTATCAATTTACGAGCATATGCTGTGTTTTTCTTTACCCACTCTTCAAGGCTTGCATTCCTTTAGAGGAGATAAGAGTTCTGTGTTTTCTCTCTGGGTTAGCCAGTTATGGCTGTTTGAACTTGGCAGAGCAGAGGTTTTTCTTTACTTTATAGATTTGTGGAAAATATATTATTCACCAATCATAATCACATAAAGTTCCTTAATTACGGATTGCTTTACCATATACATGCATGTGGTACCCATTCAACTGTAGAAGCTTGCAATCAGAGGTAAATAAACTTTACTTGCTTATTTTACCACTGAGTGGCTTGACTGTATATTACAAGTGAATTTCCACCATACATGTCTACAGCTTTGATGAGTTATTGAGAAAATGCATACTATAGTTTTTGTGGAATACTACCATTTCAGTAATGTTTCTAGTGACTATTATGTTACCAGGATGTAAAGTGATTTATTCCATTCACTGTTGGGTCCGCTTTGATCAGCCATTAACACCTCTGCTGGCGCTCACACTCTCTTTTTTCTGTTTCTCCTTACCACTGTCCTTTTGAATAAAAGGCCCCGTTTACACCTGGTATCTCAAGAGTACCAGTTAAACATTGTCAGGCTAGACAGATCGGCATTTACATCTTGTAACAACTCAAATGTGTCTCCTGTGACCACTTGTTATTGCATTTGAAGTGCAGGGTCTGTTTAAATCTGTATTTAGTATTGTCAATTTCTGATCAGATTTCTGAAAATGGATAATGATACCAGGTGTAAGCGGAGTTTTTTTTACTTTTAAGAAGTTCAAATTAAAGATTTGAAGAAAATTAAAAGGTAAAGTAAATGATGTTGACCCATTATAAATTTACTTTATTGGACTTCTCTTTGGAGATAAGAAGTCACTATAGTATAGTATATTCATTTTTGGGTGAGCAATTCCTTTAAGAAATATGGATGAGACAAGATTTGACAATTGAATAAGACAAAGTAAGTCCAGTTTGTTCATGATAGATTGTTCCTTCAACTGGTGTACTGTTGACAGATTTTGATAAAAAGGATAAAGTTTTTTCCATTATAAAATGTCAGCTCGCATGGTCCTATTCACTTACCTTGCCTCTAGGAGCAGCAGGCTGCTGCTGACTTTCACTTTCTGATGTCTTATGGAGTCCAACAAACTCTGCAATAGCTGTTTCTGAGATCCCACAGCTTCCTCCTGCTGCACAAAACTGACAAATAGATGGACATTGTGATGGATTTTTTAGTTAATCATAACTAACATTTATTTTTCTTGCAGGAACAACATTCATATGCTTTTGAATTTTAAATGTTTCCAAACCCTTTGGTCGAAAACTCATGACTGAGTGTGTGAGTGTATAAATAACAAATAGGGGAAATGAAACTATACAGATGTCTATGTTTGTGATTTCTATTTCTATGTGATTCAGATGTCTATGAACTTGTGATTATCTCGAGGACTCTCCTGGCTGTGAATTATACCTGTGGCCTCTATGAGTGATCAGCTGACAGTCTTTACAGGTGAGCTCTTCACAAACAAGACAGAAGAACCTCAAGCTCTCCTGAGTGTGTGAGGGACAGCGTCTTCTCTGTACCCAACCTGAACAAAAGAAACAACAGAACAGATCTGAAAATGCACAGAAGATAATAGCAGTGTTAGTCTTGGTCTAAACATATAGATTATATAGTAAGCAATATTGGAAAAGGTACAGCTGTGGCCAGAAAATGTTGTTTCTTACATCTTTGGTTTTAAAAGATGTGGTGCAATCATTAGTTTTATCACATCTTAAATACTGCCAAATGATATGGTCAAGTGCATCTGAGAAATACTTTTTTTTTTAAAACTTCAGGTGGCTCAGAACAGAGCAGCTATGTTAGTGCTTCATTGTCCATTTCAGGTCAATGTTATTGATATAGAAAATCAGCATGACTGTTAGTGAAGAATAAACTACATTTACGACTGCTGGTATATTTTTTATAAGGTAAGCAATTATCATACAATTGGTTTCTTCTCTGAAAAACTTCTATATGTGGATTTTAGACATGACTATGGAAAGCGTCAAGTGAGTAAGGCTCAACTCTTTTTAGCTTGTCCACACACATATTTCATGGAAAAAAAAACTGTGCTTTATCGATTCTGTTGCTTAAAATATGGCTACAATAAACATACGAAAAAGTAAAAGGATGTATGTACTTAGAAGACAATGTAAAGATAAGCTTACAAATATGTTAATGTATGTTTGATGTGCTGCTACTGCTAAGCTGTATAATTTGATGATTTGATTAGTGTAAGTATTTCTTGGTTTTATTTTATCTGTATGTTTTTGTCTTGTATGGCTGTGTGGACCCCAGGAAGATTAGCAACCACTTTGTGGAAGCTAATGGGAATCCGAGTAAATAATAAAGAATGATAAATAAAGCATGCATAAAAAGCAAATCTAACCTGTGGGTGGTTTTTTGGGTGTGACTTCATGGTCACGGGTCACTTTTACCCTACGATGGGCAGACATACAGTCCAAACACAGGGCCTCCTCACACTGGACACACCATCCACTAACCTCACTCTCTTCGCAACCGGCACACTGCAAATATTGATTAAAATGTTTAATGAAGGTTTACAATGGAAGACAGAGAGGAAATGCCTCCTTTATGTCAGTGCTGGAATTCTTTGTGCCAATTAGGCTAAGGCCCTTCACAACAAGGATATTCTCTATAAACTTGTAATAATGTTTCTATTTCTAACAGAATAGGAAAGTCCACTCCACGCCACAAATATAACGATAATGACACAGAGTAAAGAATATTCTTAGAATCACTTTCAAAAAAAATTTTTTCCCAGCTGATGAATGTACCATTTTACTCATAATCGTAATGTTTTCCATAATCTGTGCACTCTTACCTTGGGGGCCTTGTTATTATTAGACATGTCTTCAAAAAGGGAACACTCTGTGACCTCAGACAAACAAAAGGCCTGAGCACATAATGGACAATCTAGACAGAGAAAGAAACAAAAGTCTCAGAAACACTAAACCCATGTTACTGCTGTTTAGCAAGCCATGACAAAACCCCCAAAAAGTTGTTTATTAGAGTAGAATACTATTAATAAAATAATAATAATTAGTTACATTTATATAGCGCTTTATCTGGGACCTCAAAGCGCTTTACAAGGAAGGGGGAATCTCCTCAACCACCACCAATGTGCAGCATCCACCTGGATGATGCGACGGCAGCCATATTGCGCCAGTACGCCCACCACACACCAGCTTACTGGTGGAGAGGAGACAGAGTGATGAAGCCAATCAGTATACGGGGATGATTAGGAGGCCATGATGGACAGAGGCCAAGGGACAAATTTGGCCAGGACACCGGGGTTACACCCCTACTCTTTCGAAAGACATCCTGAGATTTTTAATGACCACAGAGAGTCAGGACCTTGGTTTAACATCTCATCCGAAGGACGGTGCTATTTGACAGTATAGTGTCCCCATCACTATACTGGGGCGTTAGGACCCACACAGACCACAGGGAGAGCGCCCCCTGCTGGCCTCATAACACCTCTTCCAGCAGCAACCTGGTTTTCTCATGAGGTCTCCCATCCAGGTACTAACCAGGCTCAGCCCTGCTTAGCTTCAGTGGGCAACCAGTCTTGGGCTACAGGGTGATATGGCTGCTAAAATTAAATCCAAATGAAAAGTGCTTGCAAGTAATATTCCACATGTAGTGATGACACTATGTCATGACATTAATTAAATATTCAATATTTTTTTAACAAAAAAAAAGTAGTCTTAAACGTTGGAGCCCTTTGAACTGCAGTTAAGTTAGTTTTATATTTCACAGTCGTTTGTCATTCACGAAAATGCCAATTATATTCTATGTTTGCACTACTATATTTAATTTAAAAGAAATATAATGTAAATTCAATAAACAGAGCTTTGTGTCATGAAAGCACTTTAAGCAACATTTTTTTTTTACATTTTGTGTGATGGCATAATGAGAAAGGGTTGTAGGGCTTAATTCAAATAAATAAAAAAGTCCGCTTTGTTCTAAGCAAAGAAAACCTATTCATGCATTAGAAATATAGAATATAATTTATTTTCTGTCACCTATAATTTTCTTTACATCTATAACGTTAATTATTTGTCAAACGGATGTTCAAAATCAAACTTAGCAGTGCCCTAGCTTCCCGTATTGGAAATGCGTCAGTGACGAAGCAAGCGATTTCAGGAGATTTTAAGATCATAATAATTAACGTTACTATATTCATAAAATGTATTATTGCAATTTTCGACCAATATAACAGTTACTGTTATTTAAAAACAGATGATGTGAAATGTTTGTTTAGGCTAGTAAGTTCTATAGATAACAAACCTTAGCCTATATCGGGGGAAGTTGTCATCCACGAGGAGGAACACGACCTGGCCAAAACCCTGGCTTTTAACTTTAAGACACTTTATTTATAATCGTCGGGACTAACAGTACACAGTCAATTAAACCGAACTTCACGCGACTGTTTGAACCTGCAGTTCAACGCGATTTTAAAACCGTCACGTGGACAGTTCGCGAGCGCCCCAATAAAATCAAACTGTGACCGCTAACGTTACAAGCTAGTTCTTACCTTGTGCAGCTCCATCTGTGCAGATCTTTGTAAGGCAAGTATTACAAACTGTATGCAGACAGGGCAGAAGTCTGGAGTCTGCCGAAGAGTTTAGGTGTAGTTTGCAAACAGCGCAGGATCCGCAAACCTTTTTTTCTAAATCCAGAAGTGGCGACGCTAGACGCCCTGTTTGGTCAGGGGTAAACATTTGTTGCTTGAGAATTATTCATGTAAAAAAAGAAAGACGTGTAACACCATACGAAATATATCGCCTTACGAGAAACTCGACGCGTTGACCGTTTGATGTTATATCTATGCCGTTCCTACACTTTCCGTTGCGTGAGGCGGAGCCTCATGGAATATTCATCAGTTCCCCTATAGTGGGCGTAGTGTCATTTTAACAAAATAAAAGTCTAATTTCGAAGGCTGCGTCCTCCGCAGGTCGCATGCGTTATTATGGTTATTATCCGTAAAATATCTCTTATTTTAGGACAGTAACCATTTTAAAATGGACAGTTAATCTTAGTGAAAATTACTGTGGAATGTAGTGGTCAGAGGACAAAATTAGACATTTCCGTGTTTTCATTTTCATTTCATTTAACCTTTATTTAACCAGGTGAGCACATTGAGAACACTTTCTCATTACAATGGCGACCTGGCCAAGATAAAAGCGTCGAGGTACAAAAAACAAAAAGTTACACATGTAGTTACACATGTAATTACAAGACAAAGAAGTACACAGTAAACATAGGAATGTAGTGCAAAAAAAGGTGTCAATATATGGAAGAAAAAAAATTTCTGGGGTAAGCATGTACAATGATCAGACAATAGATTCGCTAATAGTAATTTAAAGGTGGTTAACGGCATTGCATTCAAGCTTCAAAGATTTTTGAAGTGTATTCCAATCATTAGCAGCAGAGAACTGGAAGGAGGCTGCCAAAGGAAGTACGGGCTTGGCTTTAGTAGCTATCAGAGTGATACCTGCATGAACGAAGGTTCATAGAGGGGGTTGTTCTGGAAATTATGATCTTAGATTTAAGATCTTAGACATTTCCGTGTTTTTTCAATTTGTATATAAATGTAAGTAAAGGAAACGCTTAAGGAACAACTTTATAGCACTTTACAGCTGGAAGTCAACATTTTTGTGGTGTTATGAATTGAAACGTAAACATAGTCTATATATATATATAATTTTTTTTTTTTTTACAGTCTAGGCCTATGAGTTGTAACCTACACAGTATATTGATAGTGTATCATAGCACATTAATTAAAAAGTTACTTTGAAGGTTTGTACATTTGTCTTAAATCAAACAACAATGTTTTTGCTATACAATGGCTATTCCAACAAAAAATAAGATTTGAGTAGCATTATAACATTTTCAGCTCCACAGCTTTTAATTTGTCAGAAGAACACACCCACATTATAGGAGAGGCTGGCTATTACTGAATATTCCAGAAGGCTCCACCCAGTGCAACAGAATACCTTAAGAATCTCATAGCTGCATTTTTGTAACCTTAGCACATAGTGGAACTTAGTTGATATATGTGCTGGGAGGAGTGGTTTTCCATGGAGGGGTTCTAGGGAGGATTGTATGGATTGTAGGAACTAGTATGCCAGACTTAACTGATTCTTAAATGCATGTTTAATATAGAGAAGATATGGAAAGGTGACAAAAATATTAAGCCCGTTTTTAAGATTTACGAATTACGGTTGTATAGTAAAATTCCAACAAATTGAATTGAATAATCCTTGCATATTCATATTATGAATTAAGAATTTTAAATGAGTAAATAAAAAAAACAAAGCTTTATAAAACATTTTGTATAAATCTTAATGTAACAATGGAATGGACTATTTCAGTTTATGTAAATCATATTAATACATTTTGCCTATTTATTTTTAAATATGTTTAAATTTATGAATACAAATGAATACTTTTCCCGAAGAGCAATTAACACCCCAATTGCAGCTAACACTTCTGGTTACTGTTGTAACAAAAGATAAGGGGTTTACAATTCAAAGGAATGTAGTAGAGTTTCAATCTAAAATCACCTTGAAACCGACAAATGTACAATTTTTCTATACAGTCCATTCTAATCCTATATCCTCACTATATAATAACTTACAATCATGTATCCACTTTTCCCATGCAATCATATGTTCCTCTAGTGTTTTGACTATGTATTAATCTAAACTCTTTGAATGAATGTAGCCTTACTTAATCAAGATCACACGTTGTTTGGTATGAGTTTCTGTTTTAATGACCTGAGTGATCATAACATTATACGTCGATACCTATGCAACATATTAGTATTATAAGAATCTTTAATAGTTTCTCCATTGACACCCAACCAAATTATGCAGCACCCTTCTTGAAGACAAAGGATCGTAAAGTTTCCTTGTTGGAGTTACTCACCCCCCTGAGGTTGTGACATCTTCACACTTTAAGTGTGATCACAAGATCACAGGCGATTCTGAGAAATTCTGATGTGAAGATGATGCTGAGCTAGAAGTCTTCAAAGGACCTCTAAATTTGTGCCAGGCTGCGGTCTTGTCTTTCCATTCATCAAAGATTCTATATATATATTGTAATAAAAACTTGTAATAACAGCTTTAACGGGATAATTGTCTCTGCCTAAATTGATATATGAGATTAGCTAACTGCATGATTTGTATGATCTTAGAACTGTACATTTTTGACATATGGACATTACTTTGACACAGTCACCTACAGAATGATAGCAGATCACTCCAAATTGTAATGTAAAAACATGATTTTTTCCGTAAAGTTGCTTTGAAACAATTTGTATTGGGAAAAGCGCTATACAAATAAATTTGAATTGAAAAGTTAAAAACAAAAGTTAAAGCAGAACTGTTTTTCATATCAGTATTATTTTAAGGAACTGATCTTCAATTGTCTTTCTCAGTTCACATCTATATCATGCAGTAACAACAGTGCAGCCTGGTTTCTCCTAATGTTTTTTTCTCCATTCTGTCACCTGATGGAGTTTTGGTTCCTTGCCACTGTCGCCTTTTTCACCTTTGTTGCCATTGGCTTTTGACTTGCTTAGTTGGGGACATTAAATGTAACATTTAAT
Source organism: Semotilus atromaculatus (assembly GCA_031834385.1). Lineage (NCBI taxonomy): Eukaryota > Metazoa > Chordata > Actinopteri > Cypriniformes > Leuciscidae > Semotilus > Semotilus atromaculatus. The sequence goes on along the minus strand of JAULUF010000019.1, from coordinate 3,383,618 downwards.
TGAATATTCAACAATAATATTGATCTGCCTGCATTGACACTATTATATGATAACTAAACTGCGCTGGATGATGACATCACGGTTTTCTCCAGAGCGGCTATATATATATAAATTAACTAAATTAATAACTTTTTTACAACAAAAATGAAACATCACTGAACTTAACTTGAGCTAAACTGTAATGCTATGAAACAAACTTTGTTGCATTATTTTCCTGTTATCTCTGTAAAGCTGCTTTGAAACGATCTGTATCGTAAAAAGCGCTATATAAATAAATGTGACTTGACTTGATAGAATACAAAAAAAATTAATGTAGTGCTAAATAGAGTTTTAAAATCAGTGGTTAAATACTGGATGTTAGAAATGGATGAGGAGCAAAATGCAAGAGAGGCAAGGTGTACCAAATGTAAGGGACTGTATGCGCTCTTAGCATAAAAGTGAGTAACCACAAACCGTCATTAGTTGCATCAGCAAATGGATGTCATGTATTTGTGGTCAGAGCTCATTGCTCTAACTCTGAGGCGTCTTACAGGTGTGAAGTCACAGATCACAATGTATCTTTGTTTCAGCAACTTCGTTTTTTAAAATGTATATCTTTGTTTTCTTTGTTTGTTTTATGTTTGAACATTAACTTAAACCACAATAGAATAGTAAAACAATACAATAAAAGAAATTGAAATTGAGTTAGTGTACTGTTAAAAAGTGCTCACCTATCATAAAGTATTATGTTAAAATCCAGTGCATATATTTATTGTCATGTATTTCCTTTTTGTTCCTTGTGCTTTAGTCTCTTAGTTTGTAGTTTGCCTTGTTTAGTGTTAAGGTGCGTTCATGCCATGTCAGAATTACCGTACAGAATTACAAGATTTTAATTAGTAAAAAGTGTTCACATTTTTATAGACCTTGTAATTACAACTTGCGCTCCAACTTGCACATTACAGGTGTACCACCTGACCACTGCAAATTCATATTGGCATTGATAGTGATGCCATAGAACTGCATAATTCTGAGTCAAAGGACATGAACAATGCCACGGGTTGTCATCTCATAATTATGGTTCCACCTGTGTCTTGTCAGTTTGATTATCCCTGTGTGGCCTGCGTTGCATCCAAATTCGTATACTGTATAGGGACTACATTTGGTTTGAAACTTGCTTCCTGACTGTTCAAAAAAGTATGTTCTATGTAGTATGAATTTGTGTAATTTCGGATGCATCCACTATATTGTCACTGTCATGTAACCTACGGTGTCAGTTGCGTCGCTTCACTGCTATTCACAAATCCTCTCTTGTGGCCTCATGGGAAACTAAAGTGTCCAATGGATGTGCTCTTCAGAATCTTGCTAGAAGCAGGATTGTTTTTTGAACACTATGAAATAGGCATATACTACTTAGACCACATACTGTTTTTCACCTTCTTTATAGTATGGAAAGAAATAGGGATAATTTGATGCAGGGCTATTTGTCGGGTCTTCTGGTGGTTTGTTGGGTTTGGTTTTCCATGTTCCATGTCCAGATCCTGTGTTTTGTTTCTTTTGCTTGATTCATCTCTTAAAAATCAATAAAATATCTGTGTCTGGGACGTTGTGAGCCCAGAGACTGTAGTCCACACCATGAAGGTTTTTTACAAGCTTAGCTTAAAGTTGGTGTGAAATGGAAGTTGATCGTTTTTCTTCCCAATTGTGATGTGTATATGATTATGAATGAGAAAAAGATATAGACAAGGACTTGATTTTGTCCATTGGGAATTGATTGGATTGTTGTGGTTTGCAATTGCTGTGATCTCATGTGAGTGACTGGGACTGGTTGTCCCACCCTTGTGCCAGTAAACATATCAGAGAAGAGATCCCAGTGGGAAAGTTAATTTGATTAAAATTTACGAGGGCATATTAATTAAAAAAATAATAAAAATAAGTGCACAGATAAATAATTTACACTAAATATTGAAATATTACATTAAAAAAAGGGTCCCTTTTGATTTCATGGTGACTTTTAATGTGTGATATGAATAAATATAAATAGTTTGGTTTTCTCATTTGAAACTAGTAATCTTGTTTGGACCTAGAAAAAGTATTCATTACGCCATAACTTAAGCAAATTATTATTAAAAATATATCTGCATTTGGATCTTCTCTTCCATGTTGTCTGAGTTCACCCCAGCAAAACTTTGAGAAACATATGTGATGTAGAATGGTTTGTTATTAAGACATCAGTTATTTAATTAGTTATTAAATCATAAGATAAGGATAATCATTACGTTTCACCTTGATACCTTTTTAATATTTTTTTTAAACTATTAAAATGATCTTGGACAGATGGATAGAACAAAAGGGTTAAATAGTAACTAGATCAATAAAGACCATCCATCAAACTCAAGAATATTTTCATTACACTTAACAGATCATTCAGACAGAGAAACCTTCAGCACACATTTAATAGCATCAACACAGACAATCACATTGTGTTGCCATAAAGCCAAATACAGTACAGAATGTGTGGTGTCACATCTTTTGTTTCCTTCTTCAATATTTTACTCACATTATATATTTTCCAATTTATGTCAGTCAGCACAAACAGATATGTGGACCACATTATTTCAAATATAATCACAGTTGTCACATAAAACACATAAAATATTGGAAATATTTATAAGTAAAAAGAAAGTAAAAATTATTGGACAGGTTAAAATTGTCACTAATACAAAAAACTGCAGCACCAGAGGAAATGAGGAAATAAATTAGCGACTAGCTCTTACGTTATCTGGCCAGGCAGGTGTGGCTCAGGTTACACTGATGTTAGAGATTAGCTACTTGAGGTCTGTGTTGTAATGGCTTCAGATATTTATTCAGGAAGCTCTGTAACAACACTTCATTATGATAAGACCTCAGCGCACATGCCAAAGACCAGCAGAATGTACAGTATTGCAGAAAGTGATGGGAAATAGAAGTGACTGATTGAACGTGTTTTCTAAGGGCTGTGGTGGACACCTACGTAATGTTGATCGGACTTGTTTGCTCAGGGCCGGTTTCACATAAGACTACATTTCACACATTTCGCCTGCTTCTCTTTGCTCAGCAATCCGAACTGAGTATTGGCCAGAGATTCAACCAATTTCCAGAAATCCTTGAACGTGACGCCCTTCCCCTCTTCCACGTTCATTTCTGTCAGGAGTTTGTTGAGTCCTTCCTGGTCCCCTGCTGTCTGGAAGAGAATAGAGTATGTGGGAAACTTATCAAATATAATCATGATTATTGTGTATTTAGGTGACCAAATGCTTTCACTCTTTCACAAGTCTGAATAAATATACACTCACCGGCCACTTTATTAGGTACACCTGTCCAACTGCTCGTTAACACTTAATTTCTAAGCAGCCAATCACATGGCGGCAACTCAGTGCATTTAGGCATGTAGACATGGTCAAGACAATCTCCTGCAGTTCAAACCGAGCATCAGTATGGGGAAGAAAGGTGATTTGAGTGACTTTGAACGTGGCATGATTGTTGGTGCCAGAAGGGCTGGTCTGAGTATTTCAGAAACTGCTAATCTACTGGGATTTTCACGCACAACCATCTCTAGGGTTTACAGAGAATGGTCCGAAAAAGAAAAAAACATCCAGTGAGCGGCAGTTCTGTGGGCGGAAATGCCTTGTTGATGCCAGAGGTCAGAGGAGAATGGCCAGACTGGTTTGAGCTGATAGAAGGGCAACAGTGACTCAAATAACCACCCGTTACAACCAAGGTGGGCAGAAGAGCATCTCTGAACGCACAGTACGTCGAACTTTGAGGCAGATGGGCTACAGCAGCAGAAGACCACACCGGGTGCCACTCCTTTCAGCTAAGAACAGGAAACTGAGGCTACAATTTGCACAAGCTCATCGAAATTGGACAATAGAAGATTGGAAAAACGTTGCCTGGTCTGATGAGTCTCGATTTCTGCTGCGACATTCGGATGGTAGGGTCAGAATTTGGCGTCTACAACATGAAAGCACGGATCCATCCTGCCTTGTATCAACGGTTCAGGCTGGTGGTGGTGGTATCATGGTGTGGGGAATATTTTCTTGGCACTCTTTGGGCCCCTTGGTACCAATTGAGCATCGTTGCAACGCCACAGCCTACCTGAGTATTGTTGCTGACCATGTCCATCCCTTTATGACCACAATGTACCCAACTTCTGATGGCTACTTTCAGCAGGATAATGCGCCATGTCATAAAGCTGGAATCATCTCAGACTGGTTTCTTGAACATGACAATGAGTTCGCTGTACTCAAATGGCCTCCACAGTCACCAGATCTCAATCCAATAGAGCATCTTTGGGATGTGGTGGAACGGGAGATTCGCATCATGGATGTGCAGCCGACAAATCTGCGGCAACTGTGTGATGCCATCATGTCAATATGGACCAAACTCCCTGAGGAATGCTTCCAGCACCTTGTTGAATCTATGCCACGAAGAATTGAGGCAGTTCTGAAGGCAAAAGGGGGTCCAACCCGTTACTAGCATGGGGTACCTAATAAAGTGGCCGGTGAGTGTATACTGGCTTTATAATGAATATAAATGTCTCACCTTAAAGTTTTACGTATAGTGAGTCTGTATTTTGTATTTTGAAAAATGGAAAAAACTAAAATATTTGAGGACTAATCTAAATTTCATTCAGTACTCATTCAATATATGCAGAGATGGGTAGTATTTTAATTACATGTATTTGAAATACGTATTTAATTACTTTTGAGTATTTTGTAATTTCCCTAACAAAAAAAATCTAATGTAGCCTAATTTGTATTAAAATACTTTGAGAGACTGTATTTTGTATTTCAAATACTTAAATATGTAGTAGACTGGGTTTCTCATGTTGTGGTTCTCAAGTGGTGAAATGCAGTGTTGTGATTGGTTCTTTAGGTCACGTGACTCAGTGTAATCAGGAAGCTCGGAAGTGGGCTGTGGAGCTGTGTGTGTGTAGATTTGCGGCTGTCCGCTGGCTGTTTTCAGTAAACGTTATTGAGATATTCAAACCACCGTTTCAGTGCCTTATTTGAACCTCAAAATATTACAAAATACTTATTTAAATAGGCCAATGTCATTTTATTTTCGTATACAATAACTTTAATCACCAGGCTTAATAGGACTACCAAATAGCCTATCACAATTTTTGGGCAAGATGCAAGTAAATCACGTGACATGTTCCTGTTGGATCCATTCCATCGCGCGACCAAGATCAGAATAAAGAAGCTGTTTTTGTGATCATTCAAACTGCTTTAAGGTAAAGGATCTAGTAAAAAATACTATCAGATATTATTCACTGAATGTCACTATAGGAAGATTACTACAGAAGATTAGCGTAGATAGCTAGAACTTGTGAATTGACTTACTAGCTAAAGAGTGACGTGCACTATGGCACTGTCTAGTAATGCGCGAATCACAGTTATATCCATGGGCGCGGGCGCTGTGGATTATCCGTGGGCGGGTGGGCTAAGGTTAATGATGTTGTGCCGAATTTCGACCCCCTGCCAAATTACCTAATCCTAACTCCTCCCCCCACAACTAATCCTAAACCTACCAATGCTAGGGGGGTAATAATTTGGCGGGGGTCGAAATTCGGCACAACAACTTTAGGCCTAATAAAAAAAAAAACATTCTGATTGATTGCAGGTGGGTCGTGGGTGGATGGGATCAATCATTAATAATGACAATATTAAAACAAGGCTATGCGGCGTGTTGCTGAAATCTGAGCAGTTGATGAACTGCTGTTTAGGGTGAACTGCCAGAAACTCAAAATTGTGTAAAAATTCCCACCTTTGAGAATATGCACGTAAACACAGTCGGTCGTGTCAGAGTCTACGGAGAGCCTGGCCACTCCCTATTAAGTCCTATCGTCTTTGTAAGGATGTTTTTTCTACCATTAATCATATGGTAACTGCTATCATAAACAGCTCTTTAGTCAAAGGTGTCGTTCTAGCTAATTTTAAACATGCAATTGTGCAACCTATGTTGAAAACTGCAACTTGATCCAGAAATGTGCAGTAACTATCGACCAATCTCTAAACTGCCTTTTATCTCTAAGCTGTTATCTCTAAGCTTTAGATCAGTACATAGCACTGAGTTAGCTCTGTTGAGGGTTACAAATGATATCTTGCTTGCTCTGGATTCAGGCTCTTGTGTTGTGCTGGTTTTGTTGGACCTGTGAGCCGCATTTGATACCACTGACCACAACATTCTTCTTGAACGGCTAGAATGTATGGTAGGTGTCAAGGGCACTGTATTACAATGGTTTGCTTCCTACCTTGAAAACCTTTTTCTGTAAATTTAGGAAATTGTTCCTCGTCATCTGCGCCTGTTTTGTTTGGTGTGCCCCAGGGATCTATTTGGGGACCTTTATTGTTTTCCCTTTATATGCTCCCCTTGGCCCTCGTTTTTCAGAAGTACAACATTTCATATCACTGTTATGCAGATGATTCTCAGCTTTACCTCCCAGTAAGGCTTGACACCACTAATTTATTTGATGTGTTATTGGAATGTGTAGATGATATCAAGAGGTGGATGACAAATAATTTTCTGCAGCTAAATGAGGATAAAACAGAGGTTTTAATTCTGGGTTGTCCGGCAGATTCCTCTCCTCCTCTGGAAGCCCAGGTAGGTCCTCTCTCAACAAATGTATGCAAACAAATCAAGAACCTTGGAGTGATCTTTGACTCTTCATTATTTTTTGATAAACAAATTAGTGCTGTTATTAGAGGAAGCTTTTTCCATTTAAGATCTATTGCAAAGTTGAAGAACCTTCTTTCAAGCAAAGATTTAGAAGTTGCAATTCATGCATTTGTAACATCACGATTAGACTATTGCAACTCTCTTTATTGTGGTCTTCCTCAATCTTCCCTATCCCGATTACAAATTGTTCAAAATGCAGCTGCAAGACTGTTGACTGGGTCTAGAAAGAGGGATCATATTTCTCCTGTGTTGGCATCCCTTCACTGGCTTCCCATTAAGTTTCGAGTCGATATTAAGATCCTTATGTTTGTTTATTAGGCGTTGTCTGGCTGTGCACCGAGGTATATTTGTGATCTTATTGTGCCATACTGTCCTTCTAGGGCACTTAGATCTTCAAATCACTTGCTTTTAAATATGTCACGATGTCGCTACAAATTAAAGGGTGATCGGGCCTTTTCTGTGGCTGGACATTTTTAAATCTACTCTGAAAACACATTTTTATTCTTTAGCTTTTGGAAACTTGTAATTGTTGTTTTTTATAGTGTAGTCCTGCTATGCACTATGTACAGCACTTTGGATCAATTTGTATTGTGTTAAATGTGCTTTATAAATAAAGGTTGGTGTTGTTGTTATTGTTGTTATTGTACCGAATTTTGATTGTAGTTCCACCAGGGCTAAATTTGTCTCTTTCACACGATTGCCGTTGAGAAATCTCAGATTTGATTGTAGGTTTTGCAAGTTCAACATGGGTTAGGATGAAGGAGTACTTGTCCTTTCGATTTCTTACAGGCTGAGTTGTTGTTGCCCATAACACGCTAGCATTCTGCTAATGATGCTGATTGGTCAGTAAAAGACTGATTACGACCACAGATACCGCTTGATGGCATCGGGGCATCCGAACATTCGAAGCGGGACCAGAATGTTAAGAACTTCAGTTTAACAAAAACTCTTCTAGCACGTGTATTTACCTGTGTCAGCTGTCGATGCCTTGAGAGAAAAGAAGTGCAGAGCACGAAAGCACTAAAGTGACTGAAAGATTGCCGTAAAGCAGTATTTCTGGTCGTACGATGTGTATGACGTGATTGACATTTTAAAAGACTTTTTTAAGCAAATAAGTGACTCTAAAAAATCTAACACCCAGCAATGTGTAATTTCTTTGCATCTCCTTTCGAATACAACATTCAAATTACTAGACAAAAAAATGATATCCTAAGAAAAGTGGATTTTGAGGGGTATGGCTCCCTAGACCTCCATTCATTCTGCACTCGTCCTGTGAGCGCCCTCATATGGAGCCAGAGTGGAACTGCAACCAGTTCAGAAGCCGGAAGTTTACTGAGTGGGAGTTCTCCCCTTATTAGACATTTTCTGGTCGTGTCTTAAATTAATGTAAAGCCAACTTTCCACTGCATAAAATATACAGAAAGACTGAATGAATTCGCCACCTTAATGAATGATCTTTCATTATGACTGTTCGCTCTCACGTGTTAGAGAAGTTAATTCTTGCTGTCTCGCCAATAATCCCTTTTAAAAGCGCATCTTTTTTTGTATTTTCAAAATAAATTCAACAAGTTATTTGTATTTTAATTAAATACATTTTTCACAGCAGTATTTTGTATTTTATTTAAATACATTTGATGAGTAAGTATTTGTAATTTGTAATTAAATACTTTATGTATTTGTGCCCATCTCTGAATATCTGTACTTCTTGGCTCATATTTATTTTCAGTCTTATTTTGGTTCGTCCTATGACAAAATAGTATCACATAGGTGTTGTAACTTAGGCAAATGTGGCTTTTGGTTATGTTATATATATGATATTAGTTATTTTGGTAGTGAAGTGGTGTGATGATTGGATTGTGGATCTAGACATACCTTCGCCATGGTTGGCAGCTCTTTGGAAAGCATGCTCTGGAACTCCTGGGCTGTGAGCGTGTTGGCATTAGTTGATGATGCTGAGTGGAAGTTTTCCACCAGGGTGTTGATGGCCAATTCTAGATCTGTGTGCTACAGAGAGAGAGCAGTTTCAGACTCAAATAGAGCTAAAAAGAAAATGTCTCCAGACAGAGCCATAAAGAAGTAAAACGGTTTCACAGAAAGGGCTTAGATTAAGCCTTAGTTCAATCAGGGAAAAAATATAATTTTTATAAACATGCCTTAAAGGGCCCCTATTATGATATTTTAAAGTTTCCTAATGTTGTTTTTGAGTCTCTTACAACAGGTTTACATGCATCAAACGTCAAACAACTTTCATTTTCTCATAATATACATTTGCACATCACCAGATTTTCAATGATTCTCAAACGACTCTGTGAATCAATCTCTCTAAATCCCTCCTTTCCATGAGCTACTCTGGTCTGATTGGTCAGACAGCTCAGTCTGTTGTGATTGGTTTACCGCGTACAGAACGCGTCCTTCCCATTGCCATAACAACGACCGCTCTGCGTGTCCTGAGGCTTCCTACACCGTAAACTAAACACAGTAACGAACAATGACATCGATTTTACCATATCAATACGAGCGCGAGTCCGATGATGAAACACTAGAAGAACCATTCATTCAACCCGAACCGCCATCGCAAGGACGACTCAGTGATTCACAACTCAGTTTGAGGTAATGTACATTATGAGATGTTCCTCACCCCATCAGCATTAACAAGTGCATGTCCATCAACCGATTATTTTACTTGTACTAATTTATTTACAGAGTATGTTTCTAATATATTGCGGTGAATACGTGGAAACTGTATCAATAGCATGTAGGCTATGCAATGTATACATTAGCCGAGCTTAAGTGTGAATGACTGATGTAAAATAAACATTGGTAAAACAAATCATGCTCCATGCTTAATCTTTCCTCAAAGAAGTGAGAACGACAGACAATCTGCATTAATAGACAGTTTTATGTAATAGTGGCCCACAGCTGATTAGCTGACTCCGATATTTGAGAAGTAGTCGTCAGTAAAATAAAGCTAACAGGAAAAGTTTAGGATTATACTGCTGTAGTATCATGGTAAAGATTAATTTTAACCACAGATTCTTCACATGCTCGTCCTTGGGCAGTGAAAAAAAAAAAACTTTACTTTCACATTGTAGAGCACAGCGTCTCCTTGACATGATGCTATCCAGTATTCACAGGATCAGCTGCCGGTTTGAGGTTTAAGTTTCCCTGGTGTCTGCGCGCGCAATAAGTGGGCGGGCTAATGTTTACAATTCATTTCATTGACTCAAAAGAGTCGACTCTTACTTTTGAAAGACAATAACTTTATATGTGGTGCACTTTCAGATTTAAAACTTTGCAGGATGTTTTCATTCACTTAGAGCTATATTACACACTACATGAAAGGTCATTTTCAAAAGTCCATGATAGGGGCCCTTTAATGGCTCTGACATATTTTAAGAAATATGCAATATATATTTTATGATCGATATATGATAGATGCAAGTTGTTTTCAGTTAAAACAGCTCAAACTGCCATTTTAGTCTGGGACCGGGGGGAAATGGTTTAACCCATTGTAATATATCTTGTTTTTACCATCATGTTTCCCAGATAGCACACGTACCCTACGTCTGCATGATGTCTGTTAAAGATCACTTCATATGGAAAGCATCTGCTGTTTACTAACATCTGATAGACGTCTTTTAGATGTCAGTTTTACTTTCTAAATCATAAACATTTTTAAAAACATGTTCTAAACGTCTATTTGAAATCTACACGAAACGTCCTATAGACATAGGCTATAGCAGATGATCAAACATCAAATAGACGTCTCTGTAATGTACATCAGGGTAATACTATTCACAAGTCACAATTTTGTGCCATTTGATTTTATGAGGTAAGTTATCAGCTTTCTTCATCAGTTTTTATGTAATATATTATCACATAACGGAAATGCTTTGTTGTTAGTAATCCGTCTGTTTGCTGTTGAACAGGAGCTGTAGAGACCTGTTACTACCTCTATTCGCACAGTACATTCCTGTGCTCGAGTAGGAGGTCTCTGCGGAACAAAAGTGGGTGTTTCTAAATTTGTAGGTGTTTTCACACTGGTGGGTGTTTATGAATCATGCAATGAAAATGATACCCTTCTCCCGACCCCACCCCTAAGACCTACCCACACTGTGACGTGGGCAAATCAGGTAACGCGGTTGAAAACGCCCCTCTGTTTATGGCCTCGCCCCCTGATCTGGTAACTCCTATAACCGTCTGCAGAGACCTCTATTTGGAGTGCTCTACAGTTCAGCACATAGATTGTATACCTAGAATGTATAAAAACCACATAGCTCCAGACACGTTGGCGCGCCTGCCATCTTGGAACTGTTAGCGTGTCGTCACTCACAGTAAGAATCAATAGCTTCTGGTTGTGAAACCGCCCAGATTTAAATTGCCGAAGAAATGTGATAACCTTTCACAGGTGCGAATGTGTTGTTTTGTGTTTTTATATGTATTAACTCAATATTACAGAATATACAGATATATAAAGATATTCATACATGCGTCTAACTACGGTAGCAGACCGTTGCAGACTCACAGTCAACTTGGTCTCGAGTGTTCACGTACCGGTGTTTTGACCGTTGCAATATGGCGGACGGCTTACGTACATAGATGTATAGCGGCCTATAGAACCGCCTATGCGGTCTATGCATAGAACCAGCCACTAATGAGGCATCAATGTTTACACATCTATGGTTCAGTTTGACTGACATCTACTTACTCACTGGGCGTTGGCCACACACAAAAAAGACAAGAAACAAAGTAAAATCATTTATTTTTGTCTTGGCGTTTTTAAATGACAATCATCAAAAATATTCATAGTAGGCTACTAATATTGTTTAAAATAATTTAGGCCTAACGTGTAGCCTAACTGTATTTGAACGGCAGTGATGATTAGTTCACAACTTAACAAATAACAAATTATAAGTTAAAGTATATGTTTATATCTTTTTATTATCAAATTGAATTCAGTTAGACGGAGAGAAAAGCACGCTTTAATTAATTTCCTTTATTAAATATTGAAGCGAACTATGCCGAAAAGGTAGCTTAGGTGAAATATCGCTATTGGTGGATCATATAAGTAAACATACAAATAAAAAAAAACTATTTAAATACAACAAAAACAAAAGCTTACCTGATCCATCGGGCTTATTGTTTCATGTCCTGATTGTGCGGAAACTAGAGCAGGTGAAGTGAAGTGACGGTATTTCATCACCTGACCAGAGCGCCTCCGTGTCCCGCCCACTCTCCACGTGCACTAAGGTAACTTAATGTCCTCGCTTTTAATGTATCGGGAGTTTATATGGGAGTATGTCTTGTATGGAATGTGTGCTAATTTTCGATACAGACTGAGACTAACCTATGTTTCAGTTTTATGTAAAAAATAAAATAAAAAAAGACACTGAATGACGTCTTCAATGGCTTGACTATTTGTTTTATAGTTAGAGACTGTGGCTCATACTCGACATTCCTTGGACAACCATGTAAGCAATGTAACCAGACCAACCGCATTGACAGATGTGATGAGATTACACGAGGTAACATTTGTAAAATATTTGTAGTTTCATCACGTATACCTAAGTTACAGTTTGATCAAGGTGGATAATAATTTAATAAAAACACATACAGCATCTGGTTTAACATAGCCTACATTTATTCAACACCACAGAAAACGGAGCTCTGCACATCTAAATTCGCTAAAACAAAGAAGCTTTGGCCTCAAACTTTGTTATTGACAACTGTATTTTGATGGCTAGATTGTCCATTGAGCCATTCAGAATGATCCTGATTGGGAAAACTGAAACAGAAAAAAAGACATAAATTACTATTAGCAGCACTGCTAATTTGCCCTCTGCATTTGTATAACTCAAATGTGTGACAATGTTAATTACTCTGCACACACACCTGATCGTGACTTGTGTCATCTCTATGCCCTGACTAGTCTGCTGTGATGTTACAGCGGCCTCCAATAAATCAGCTTGCTCCTCATCGCTGGAGTCTCTGAAACTCACAAGCCTATATGTATAGAACTTTCCTGTCCATTTTCAAAATGGAAAAAATAAAAGCTAATCTGAACAATATTTATTTTGGTTAAATATTCCAGGTTAAATAAAAGTTAAGCTGTCCTGCCTGTCCATTACCTCAAACTATATCATTTAAATTTGAGAGAAACACACACACACATTGTGCTATCATATCAAGGTGTCTATCATTGTGCTGTTATGTGACGTACAGCTCTTGCTCCTCCTGGAACGTAAGCGGTCCCATGCAGATAGCACAGAGGTTCCCCATCAGTCTGAAGCACAGCGAGCAGTAACGGCCTGTGAAAGGAAATAAATTTGCCCAGCAGGTTGATCTAACAGTCCTGTCATTTTCTCTTGAAAGGTAAATGATCTTAAATCAATAATTTCTCAAGAGTGAGAAAACCAACCTGTGCAGTGAGTGGTAGGGCATATATGCACTTCATCATCATGACCTCTCGTCTCCAACATTTCCCCACAGGCCATGCATGATTCCTTATTGATATCCAGGAGCCTGGCTATGATGACACCCCCCGGCAGGCTGCAAAAAAGGTGAGGAGCGTGTGAATTTATTTTCATTTAAAACCATATTTCTGCAGGATGAATGGAAGATTCAGGAAGTCCTTTAAAACATTAACTTTCAGATAATACCTAATAGATAACTACAATTCAAAAACTTATGGTCTGTAAGATTTGTGTTTTTGAAAGAAGTCTCTTATGCTCACCAAAGCTGCATTTATTTGATAAAAAATACAGTAAAAGCAGTAATATTGTAAAATATTACAACTTAAAATATATTTTAAAATATAACTTATTCATGTGATGGCAAAGCTGTATTTTCAGCATCATTACTCCAGTTCAATGTTGAAAACAGTTGCGTTGCTCAATATTTTTGTGGAAAGTGTGAATTTTTTTTTTGATTAGTAGAAAGTTCTAAAGAACAGCATTTATTTAAAATAGATTTTTTTGTAACATTGAAAAAGATTTTACTGTCACTTTCAATGTAACGTCTCCTTGCTGAGTAAAAGTTTTAATTAAAAATAAATTATTACTGATCCTATACTAATAATGTATCTAGTGAGTGTGTTATTGTGGTTTTCATAGCAGTTTATACTCACTGTTTGGCCAGTGTTTGTATAAAGCCATTATTTTGCTGGTCCACCTTGTTTCGTTGTACTGCCCTCAGTAGGGCTTTTCCTAAAGACCTACGATGAGTGAGAATATACCCGTGGAGGTACTGGATCCTCTTCTGCAACATGCACACATTTAGTATAAACTATATTCATATTAAAAGCAAACTGAAAGTAAAATAGTTCAGCCACATCAGCACAGTACTGTGTTTCTCATCCATGAGACAATTCTAAAAAAAGCAGTTTTAAAAACATTAGAAAGGTGACCAGCTTAGTAAATATTTGACAAATACTTTATATCTGTGACTAGTAAAGGTCATTTTGATGGTAATTGTGCTAGGAAACTTTCTTACTTTCTCTCTTTCAGGATGGTGCCTGGCACACACAAACCTCTGTAAACGTTTGACGTAGCCACCAGCAACCACAATAAACAGCGTAAAGCCATAAAGAAGACCTTTGTTTGGAGGGAAGACAAAAGTCAGGCATACTGTATAACCAAATAAAAGTTAAATGTCTGCATTGTAAGAAATGCCATTTCCCGGTTTTAAAGAAATTTTATTTACTTATCTTTACATTAATGCCATATAAAGAGGCATGAATCCTATTTGCTTGGAAAGTGCCTGCAATACTTAAAATGATCTTGATGTAGAGTAAAAACAAATGTAATTGACTTCCTTTGTTTATGATGTAGAGCAGGATAAAATGAGCAAAAGGTGTAAAAAAGAAAAAAGGAAATTCACAAACTTGGCATGTGCAACTGGTCACAAAGGTTAACAAGAGGACACACTGGGGTGAAGAGAAGATGATGAAACCACAAGCAGAGATAAGACTAGTGAACAAGGGGAAGAGTGCAAGAAAACAACCGTTTGTGCGACAGAGGAAGGACATAGTAGACCTCATGCGGTACAGAGACAAGAAAAAAAGAAAGACTGGGTCATAGACGACAAAGGATTTGATGAATTAAATGGAATTGGAATTCAACAAAAAGTAGAGCAGGGGTGCCTAATCCTCTTCCTAGAGATCTATCTTCCTGCAAATACAACTGAACCAGCTAATTAAGATATTTTGGAGTGTGTTTATTACATTTATATTTATTCAGGTGTGTTTGATCAGGGTTGAATCTGCAGGTAGGTAGATCTCCAGGAACAGAAATGGGCACCTCTGGTATAAGGAGTAAAGCACTCCTCAGATGATGCCTGGATGATCAAGGGATGCTTGACACCATCTCCAATATTGCTGTTTATTGGTTACAATACAAAGCAGTTAATGCAAAAATAAAACTTAAAGGCCCAGTTTCACAGACAGGGCTTAGATTAAGGCCTTAGGTCAGTTTAAGTGGCTTTCATAAACGTGCCTTAGAAAAAAAACATTACTGGTGTGCATCATCGGTGCAATTAGAGAATTGAGATGCCCTACTAGATGGCTGAGTTCCATCGGTTTCCGGGCCACGAGCTGGAGGACGGAGGAGTGACGAAACGAGGAAGCATCAACTTGAGTATTGAGAAGCACCCTCTATAATTAAGCTCTAAACCAGTAGTGGCACCTTGAGGTCCACTTTCCTGCACATTTTTGCTCCCGCCCTCCTCAAACACACCTGAACAAGCTATTCAAGATCTTTAGGATTACTAGAAAGCTACAGGCAAGAGATTTTGATCAAGGTTGGAGCTAATTGTTGAAGGAAAATGGACCTCAAGAGCCAATTAGAGCTTGATTATAGATTTTAGCTTTAAAATGAAAGTTTTAGTTTTGCATTAACTGCTTTGTATTGTAACCAATAATTTTGTTTTGTTTTGTTACAACTGCCTCCAGTGAGACTTTACTTATTACGACAAACTAAGCCTCAAACAAGAACAACCACAAGGTAGTCTTCTACGTCATTCATTCCTAAATAGCTTCAACCTGTGGGCGGGTGAGTACTATGGCTGCCTGAAGAACCAAAGGGTTAAAGTGATAAGATAAAAAGACTCACCAAGTAATGGCATATGTCTATTGTTTTTGCTATCTTAAAGCTGTGATTAGTTGAGTTGTAAAATAGGTCTGGTTAAAAAAAATCTGTTTACTGAGATTCAAAGATTCAGAAAAACAACTGTAGTTGCTTTCTAGCTCAAGTTTCAGTAAAATTATCCTAAAAACATTTTGAATTGACATATCAAAAGCACATTTGTGAGTAAATAGATTAAACTGTTTTGACTGGTCAAATGTTCCATCTGCTGTTCCAGTGTCGACCACTAGGAGTCACTCTAAAATAGACTATAGACTGCATGTGTACAGTGAGTTATTTAAACAAATGTCTAATTGTGCTTGCAGTTGTACCAATGAGCAGGTATCTCATGTAGTCTGGCTCCAAAGGAATCATGAGACATTTCTTGCTAAGCACAGTAATGTTTCCTTTCTGCAGGATGTCAAATGAGGCTGCAATGTCCCTGAAGATATCTGAGGCGTAACCAGATCCATTCACTTGTACAGCAACCACTACAGGAGCTGGAGGTGAACAAAAATTGTGATTAACAGAATATGCAGGATGTATATAGAAATTAAGCAAACGATTAACTTATTTTTACATTTAAACTTGTAATATGCGTAAATATGTATTGTAGTGTAAAAATAATGATGAAAATGTCAATGCTATAATATAGTCCCAATATAGTAAGTTAAGTTTGCAGTGGCATATTCGTGAAATAAATTGTGCAATTCAACAAAAACATGCATCGAAACCATGCTATGGTTTTCGTCTTGTGTACCTTGGGTCACGATTTCACCCTGGGCCTGGTGGTGTACCAGCTCAAACACCCAGAACACCATGAGGTCAACAGCTATCAGTATGACTGTCATGACAATATACCTGAACAAAGACAACATCTGACCTGCCATAGCCCGTCTCTCTCTCGCAGTCAGATACAGAGAGCCTGAGGAAGACATGAGAGCCATTATTAGAGTCGTTCTAGGTCTTAGCAAGATGTGTGTATCTCTATGGAGCTTTTTAGGTTTTGAACTGGTTTCGCTTCAGAGCCCACATCCTCAATGAAAGTGTACTTGTTTTTAATGTAGTCATTTTATATCTTGTGTACACTACTATCAATCAAAAGTTTGGGGTCAGTAAGTTTTTAAACTTAAAAAAAATAAAATAATTAATACTTTTATTTCTCTTTAGGTTTCTATTCATCAAAGAATCTCGAAAAAGTATCACATTTTCCACTAAAATATGAAACAGCACAACTGATAATAACCAAATCAAAATTGATAATAATAAGAAATGTTTCTTGAGCACCAAATCAGCATATTAGAATGATTTCTGAAGGATCATGTGACTCTAAAGACTGGAGTAATAACTACTGAAAATGTAGCTTTGCCATCACAGGAATACATTAAAGTTTAAAATGTATTAAAATAGCAAACGTGTAGGCTATTTCACAGTATTATTGTTTTTACTGTATCTATTTGACCAGTTGTGATGTTTTATTGGTTAATACGCCAAAGTACTGTAGAGTTTGATTGGATGTACGACCTTTGACAGAAAAAGTTAGTTGTTTTCCCCCACAACAGACGTGCAACACATATGTTATGGTCACCAGAAGTGTCCTAGAGCAGTTTGCTTTAGTACAGCAGTTTGACCTTTTGACATGTCCTGTCTTTCTGAGTGTGAAACGTTCCCTGTTTCTGGTAGGCTACTTGTTGATGACCTTTCCCTTGTGAGCTTTTTCTCATCTTTCCTTGTTAATCTCTCTCAGCTCAGGGTCCTCCTCCACATTTTTGAACCCCTCAGCCTCTTTCAGCTCTAAATCTCAAAGAACATTTTTTCCTTTCTTCCTTCCTCTTGACCCTTCACCCTACACCATCTATCTGCTAACGGACACACACACACACACACACTTATTTAAATAAGTGTACACTCACAGGGCCTGATGTAGGTGAGAGCTTCTCTGTGGCTGAGGGGAAGTACTGCTGCTTTGCCCTGTCTGGAGAGCTTCCTGTCCAGCTCAATTAACTGGTCAGTTATGTAGATGTTCTCAAATGTATCATTATGAAGGTATCGATTTTTGTACAGAACGGTCCTGTTCACAAACACAAAAAGACAATGAGCATTACACAAATACTAATGGACATACTCTTCCAAATTTTGGATGGACCCCAAAATATGAGCGTGATATTATAAAAACATAAATTCAATGTCAAATTTGGTAAATGTTAACATACATAATCCTTTTTATAATGTATTATAAATTGTATTTATGTATTTATTTACTTAATAACAGAAACAATAAGTATTATTTTTATATGAATATGAACAAATAATTAATTTATTATTATTATTAATAATAATACTATTAGTATTAATGTTTTAAATGTTGCTTACAATTATTGTTTATTAATAATAATAATAATACTTGTTATAATTATTACACAGTACATATTCGTAATGTATCAAAGTACTGTGATAGTTATTGGTTATACTATTAACAACAATAATTAACTTAGTATTTATAATAATACTAATTGTTATTGCTATAGGCTAATTATTATTGTTGTTATAATTATTATTATGTTCATTTTTTATGTAAACAGAAGGCAACAACTCATGGCTCAAAAATCCTTATTCTCTTATTTTAGGACTACAATCTTAACAGCTTTATTCAGTTCTGACTAAACAAAATGTTAACGAACAGATTTTGTTAATAAAATAATTCCATGACAGTACCGACATGTGGAGATATCTAAATTGAGTTTAGTTTAGTTTATTGACTATGGCAAGTCCTATTTAACAGGAAGTACATACTGGAGATACATGTAGAGAAGCAGGAAGAAACCCATGTATGCAAGTAGGATCTTGAGCTCCAGGAGGAGGCCCATCTGCTCAGACACCTCCTCCATGATCTCCTGAGCAGCATCCTGCATGGACTGACTGTTGTTCAGATGCAGATCAAAGTTGATGGAGGTAGAAATGTTGAATTCAAATTCTTTTTTAATCTGATTGAATGCCACAATGGTTGCTAGAGGTGACGACAACAACAAAAATGGCAATAACTAAAGTATTTCTCTGAACTGAAGTTTTAAGAGTTTTTGAAGAATCACTCCATGCATGCCAGTAAATCACCCAGTACTGTTTAACATAGCTGAATCTCAGAAGGTGAATTTTACTTACGATAAGCCAAAGCAGTCTTCATGTGGTCAGCAATATATGATGGTAAGATGCAGAATAGCTGTCCCACTGGGCGAAAAGTCCATAAAAAAAAAAAAAATAGGCATTAATTAAAAAACATCTGTGAAAATAGCTTCTTTTTAATAGCTTCGTTTTCATAAGTTAATTGTCCACTAAAGAATTGCACTAAACAGCAGAACTTTGCTTAAGGCTGTATAGGATTTATTTAGCGCTGAGAGGTTATGTTTGGATTTGCTGTCAGCCTGTTGAGAAATGTGAGAGATGCATACCCATGGGAACACAACCACCCCACTCATACTGTAACATTTAGGGTACTTAAACGTGACAAACTGCTCTCACAAGAACACACTGTAAATAAACTTTTGTATATATTGAGCATGTGAGATGAACAGTACTTAGGAGGCTCTGTCACAGGAACCATTTTTCACAGTTTCTACAATGGCAGAATAGATAAAATGTACAGAAATATAATAAAACCAAATCACTGTGATGCAGATAATAATGCAGTAAGGAATCAGCGTGCTGTGGATATATGGCTTCCTGTAAAGAGTGTAATGACAGGGCTTTTAAGGGACTAATCATATGCCAGAGACGCACCGCGTGCGAGTCCGCAGAGAGACTGGAATCCATCTAGGATGTGGCAGAGAAAAGAGAACACAGAGAGCAGCTCCATGCAGTTCTCACGGCCTTCATCGAACAGCCTAGTGCACTTCTGATACGGCAGACCCAGCTTCTCATTACACACATCACCAATATCTGCCAAGAAGTGCAGTACCTTTCTTAGGACACGAGCTAAAAAGGAAATAGAGACAGAGAGACTCAAAGCTCAGTAAACATGAAGCATAGGCCCAGATGATGGCGTTACCGGATGTTTGGTCGACTGATTCACTCACCAACATGCCGCACAGATTCCGTCAGAGCTCTGATGAGGTTTTGTGCTCGGCCTGCCATTGAGTAAGCATTCCTCGCCATCTCCTTAATCTTACTCAAGGCCGCTAAAAAAAGCAATTTTCAGAATATTAAAACAGAAATATGTACAACATACAACTGTATTTTTAAGTAAACCAGAAGACTTTGAGAATATATATACAGGGTTAGTTGAAGAATATATTTTTATCCAGTATATTAAATAAATATATTATATTTTATTATTAAATTGTAAAATTTTAGTCTTTTATCAAACAACTTTTTTTCTGCACAACAGAAGACATTTTGAAGAACTGATTTTGTCTACACAGTGAATGTCAGTTTCATCGTATGGACAAAAAATAAACAAATACTGAGTGTTTCGCAGAAAAAAAGGTTAGGGTGAATTAATGATGAGAATTTACACTTGTGAAATAAGGTACTCTTTTCAAGTGAATAAGGTACGAATTTCAAAATATTCTCACTATTTAGTTTTGAGCAGATGTTGGTGTTTTTGAAAGAGGTGCATTGTTGACATGATGATCACTCACGTAGCAGTGGGTTGGCGGCACGCTGCAGGAGTTGTTGGGTCTGATTCATGGCAAGTTCTGCACCACAGATCACACTGTCTGCGGCCCGTTCAACATTCTCCATCGTGTTGCTCACGGGGCCATGGATAACCAAGGTACAGATGAGGAAAAGAAGGAAATTTTTACCCCTTTCTTAAAGGAAAAAAAAATAATTTTTGAGAGAGGTGTTATGATGAGCAATACAATTGAGAATACTGAGAGGTGATAAATTATTGATAATAAAGATTATTTAACAGTAGTTTTAAAGTTAATTCAAAGGAGATTTAGAGGAGACTAGCGCTGTGAAAATCGAATACTTCCCTACTATGTAGTACACGAAAAACAACGCCAACAGAGTAATATGTCCACAAAAAAAAAACATAAGTTGTGTACTCAGTCGTGTAGTGTATACATTTTATACGGTTATTTTGTCATTCAGCATGGAGTCATTGAGTGCATGAAGTGTCCACGATTCCACAATTAATTTAAGTTAAGTTAATTAAGTGCATCATCCGGGTATTTAAAGTGTGTACATTTTAAGTGTGAACACAATACTTGCTCTACTACAAAATATCATAGAATAGTGCATAAGTATGCAAATTAAGATGCATCTATAGAATTCGAAAAACAGTTCAGCATACACTGGACACTTTACTTTCCCATGAGGCCACATTGAGGTATTTGTGAATGACAGTGCACTGATGTGACTGACACCGAAGGTCACATGGCAGTGACAACATGGTGGGTGTAGTACGTCCAAATTTCATTCATACAATCATACTACACATAGGCCTATAATATATAAAACATACTTTTTTAATGGTCGCAGCGTAGGACTTGTCACATAAGAATGTGCTGTATCTCAGAATTTGTACGGTTTTGAGTCAATAGATCCAATACATCAATAGTCCAATTAGGCTATAATCTCTAGCAGTGGTTTTGTAAATTGGTTCTAAACAGTTGGTTTTTTGTCCACCACTCCTTATAGTTTTGCAAGAGAACATTAAAACTACACTAGCATGCATTCAGACAAAAGGTGAATTTTAACTCAAATTTGTGTTGTATGTGCAAAGGAATATTTTATAATTGTACATATTTTACATGTACATGTTTTGATATATTTGTACGTTACCTATTACATTTTTTGAGTTTAAGAACTTGCTGTATGTTTCATAATTGTTTTTAATGTTTACATTTAGCTGAAAAGCTTGTATAGGCGGTTTAATGGCAGGTTCTCACAATGTGTCACAACATATAGTTCAAAACGTGAAGTGGGTCTTCAGCAACTGTAGGCCTAACTCCCCCCCCCCCCCACCCCACCCCACCCCACCCCACATGACATGTACCAACACAGAATACGTTTATGAAAGAGATTGACAGGTGTTTAGTTAACGTTACTCGAGCACAGCATTGGGATCATCAGCATGACGTTGGTGCGCACGCGGTCGGAGAGACCCGTTCCAAACCCTGCCAAAGCGGCGAGGATGCCGGTAGTGGTGACGCAGAACCAGAGATCGTTGTTCTGGATGAACAGCGCTGTCATCCCGTACACTGAAGCGAGGAACAGACCCAGAGTAAACCCAGCAAGGCTGCGCTTCACCTGACGCATCGCCGAGCTACGGCGCACACGCGATATTTTCCTACCGAGAGACTTTAAAAAAGGTCCCTTTGGAGTCATCCTAAAGAGAAAGGAAGTAATAAGATTTTGTTTAAAAGTTAGCAACTTTATTAGATGTTTAGCGATTTAAAAAAAGGTGAGAAATATAAACTATGAAGGTTAACCCCAAAACATCGCTGCTTTAGCTAACTTACCTGTCCAACGTAGAGCTTGCGGTAATAACTAAAGTTAGCTGCTTTTCAATGCAACATATAGCTAACGTTACTCAAATTTTTTTAATCAAAGTTTAACTTTTATATACGTTGACAAGTAAAGGGGTGGTCTAGAACCCATTCAAATATTAGTACTTTGTCCTGTAAAAAAATGTCTCAAGACGGCTGTTTTTATTTGTTTTGTTTTTTTACACCAAATCCACAAGGGCTCATTCTAACTGACTATTGTTGTTGCATCTTTTAAAACGGCTTTCTTTTTCAGTCAGTGTTCATGTGTAGCAGTGATGAAGAAAACAACAATGGAGTGTCTCGGGGAAACCAGATGTAAAACACCCCACTCAAGTGTGTTTATCTTACATTTTGTTTTTAGATAACAATTAAAATGTATTAGTAACGTTAGCTGTCCCGCATAGATTTGACCTTTTTTTGTGAATTTGCAGCTTTGGAGCAGGTGTGTAAGCGCATTCTGCCACCTGGAGTTCATAGGTTCCTGTTCGGCCCCCTGCCAGAGTTTCCTGTGGTTCGACGTCTCGCGGGCGCTGTGTTTGGAGCTTTGAGTGGTGTGGGTAAGTACCTCTGCAAAATCTGGTATAACTTACACACTACCATTCATAAGTTTGGGGTCAGTAAGATTTCTAAAGTGTTTTTTGAAGATCGGATGTCTCTTATGCTCACCAAGGCTGCATTTATTTTAAGGGGGTGGTATAACGCCCTTTTCACAAGATGTAAAATAAATCTCTGATGTCCCCAGAGTGTGTATGTAAAGTTTTAGCTCAAAATACCACACAGATATTTTTATATAGCATGTTAAAATTGTCACTTTTTGAGGGTGAGCAAAAACGCACAGTTTTTATGTTTGTCCCTTTAAATGCAAATGAGCTCATGCTCCCAGCACAGGGGGCGGAGCTACAACAGCTTGTGTCCTTTTACCTCACACAGACATGCACTGAAAATTACAAAAACTTTTTGCCTTTTATGTTCAAACCGGAGTCAGACAATGATGGAGAGACTCAAGAAGTGACAACATGTATTTTATGTTTATGTAGCTTATGTGTTGTTAACTTCTAGTCATTGATTAGCATATTCTGTCATGATAATCTATATATCGTGTTTTGGGGGTGGGGTTTATGTTAAATTTAAGGTTTGTGATGTCACTAACCCGGGAGGAATGTCGTGTAGTAAAACCGATTTCTTTAAAAGCAAATATTTTCCTTTGCTTTGAACTTTGAGCATTGCAATTGCAGAGGTTGTTTATGATCAAACAGCAACATAAAGTTAAAACTAACTAAAGTTAAAAAAGTGAAATCACAATCAACCACCCTTTAACTGAAAATACAATAAAACACTAATATTGTGAAAAATTGTTACAGCTTAAAACAGTCTGTGTTCTTATTTGCTGTGTTCTATTTGAAATATGTTTTAAAATTTGATGAACCGAAAGTTCAAAAGAACTGTAACCGAACTCATGACAGCTTGATTTCCATTCTTAAAACTTAAGTGATCTAAAGGTAAAGGATAGGAGAGTATACTAAAATGTAAATTAAGGCAAATGGGGATGTAGGTCCTTTTGTTTGCTTGATTTGTTTCTTATTTCTCCTCCTTTTATTTTGATAGAAACCTTTAGGCTATTACCCTTATTTCAACAGACACTTTATTGCTGTAAATCATTTATCTCTGATATTATGTATAGTAATTTTATTTTATTTATCCTTCTGTATGTATGTTTATCTGTTTCTATTGTATTTATCTGTTTTTTATTGATCATTTATGTCCACCAAAATTTGTCAATGTTAATGCTGGTAACTGTGTTCATAAGTAAAGCACAAAGAATTGGTCCCAAAAAAGTACAGCATTTATTTGAAATTGAAATCGTTTGTAACATTTTTAATGTCTTTACTCTTACTTTTGATTAATTGAATTCATCCTTGCCTAATTTAATTTCTTAAATCTATCTGACCCCAAACTTTTAAATGGTAGTCTATAAATTATTTCATGAATTATATAGGCTAATTAATATGTGATGCTAATCTTACTTAACCTGTTTTTAAGGGTTATTTTTCGGACTCATGCACAATATTGCCATGACAGCAGTACAACATGTTATTGTTGGATGTGTGTTCGTAGGCAAGTACACTGCAGAAAGTAAATATTTTCCCCTTAAAATGGTATCATTAAAATAATCAGTTTTATTCAGTCATATAAAAAAAATATATATTCTGCTTCAGGTGGCATATGCTTTTTTTTTTTTTTACTTACAGGTGTCTTTGCGTTATGTGTCCTGTATGGTGTGTTTGTGTAGGTCTGTGTAGTCTTGGAGGCATGTTTTCCTCACTGTTCCGCTGCTCCGTTCTCCTGATGTTTCCTAGTATGATTGGATCTCAAGGTCGGACATTCCTGATGGTTTTTGTGCTGCATGGACTTTACCACGGTAAAAATCTTAGGGACAGGAATATTCAACTTTGTGACTGACAATGACACTACAAAGCACAGATCTCAAACAAACGTAGACACTCATGAGCTTTCTTTAGTTTTTGACCCATCTCCTGTGCTTATCCCATCAGGCCCCATTGCAAACATCCAGCATAACGTGCAAGATGTGGCTTCCTCCATGGGCTGTAACATAGACCTGCAGATCACACACAGCAAGGTGATGTGGAGAATGCTGACAGAGCCTTACGTGCAAGTAGTGCAGGAGATAGTGGTGAGTCCTGACACCGAGTGTGAATGTACAATTTGCTGATATGAGTCATGGAAATCTGTTTCAAACATCTTCTTAGAATGACAGTGAGGAATTTCAAAAAGTGTCTCAAAATGTGAGCAAAAAGTTCCAGAAGATCCGGGATGAGGTAATGGGTCGGTTCGGATATGACTCTCTTGGTAAGGAGTCCGTCCATACGGCCAACAGCACTCAGGAGGAGTATGTAGCGAAGACTAGAGCACGTTGTGACTGTGAGTGTAAATGAGAAGAAAACAAGCTATTATAGACTGTGTATGATAGAGGTTTTAAGCTTAACTTTGTCTAAATGATGTTGTGTGTGACAGATGTGGTGCAGCAGGGAATTAGCCGATGTCAGGATTGGTTCAGTACTAAGTGGAAAGAGTGTATGAATACCATTCAAGCCCCTCTTATAAACAACTTTCTCTGCATACCTATGCAATTCCACTTTCTGTGTGATATCGTGAGAGGTAATATTTACATGTTGTATATGATCTTTACATTTAGAAATCAGGATCCCAGGTTTAATTAGTTTTTTTTCTTCTTCTCTCTCTCTTTCTCAGTGATGACATCATGGTGCACAGAGAAAATCCCAGTTGAGGGAAACTTTGGTCAGACCTTTGACAAACTAAATGACTCCATCAACAGGCTTGCAGAACATTTCACCACCAATATAGTGCTTAAGGTATAGCAAACCCTCTGAGTTTTAATATAAAAAGGTAAAAATCTTAAGATTGCCACACCTCCTCCAAAACACATGAACGCACACAGCCAGAGCAGAGTCTGCAAAGCGTCACGAGAGAGACGGCGTTAAATTACCTCATGTTTTAAAGCACATAACATTACCATGATAATGAACCTAAACAATTTATAGAGCTCTGACTTGTACCACCTGACTTCTGCATATTCATTTCGGCAGTCAATTTTTGTATATTTTGAACACTTCTGTTATTGATTGCTATCAGGATGTGAAGAGATCTTCAACCAGTATAACAGTGTTCTTGAAAAACATTACCTACCCTATCTTTAAAAAAAAAAAAAAAAATTTTTTTCTTTTTTTCTACATGATTTGTCTTTAAGAATTTGGAGCAGCAGTCAGTGTTTGGAGTGAACGTCCTCCAGAATTTCTCTAAGGAGCTGAGCCGTGTGTTTCACGAGAAAGCGGTAATTGCTGAGAAGATAGCTGGGGTGATTAACTTCCTTCTCTCCTTCACCTTCATCACGGTGTTCACCTCGTAAGTTCTCACTCCTTCCTTAAGCACTGTTGTGCTACATGTGACCTTACCAATGAAGGTACAACTTTGTGAAAAAAAAATACATGTGCACTTTGTACAGTCATTGTATCTACTGAATTATTCAAATGAAACAACAGGTAGTTATATAAATAGCCTAATATGTATGTATGTTATTTTTACTAGAAAGTATCTGCCAAGAAAACATTAATTTTTGTATTTTATAGTGTATTGTGTATATATATACATATATATGTAGTTTTACAAGTAAGTTATAGAATTCATGATCGTTTATTTAAAAAAAAAACTTACACAAAGTTAAAACTTTTTTTCAGCTTTTCTTCAAATCATGGATGAATTAAATTGATCAAAAGTGAGAGTAAAGACTTTCACATTGATACTAAAGAATTCTATTTCAGATAAATTCTGTTCTTTTGAACTTTCTATTTGTCAAAGAATCCTGAAAAAAAATTAAGCAGCACAACTGTTTTCAACATTAATAATTGTTAATTCAACATTCATAAGAAATGTTTCTTGCACTCCAAATCAGTGTAATAGAATGATTTCTGAAGGTAATTTCTGGAGTAAAATTCAGCTTTGCCATCACAAGGATAATTAAAATTTTACAATTTAAAAGTTATTTTAAATTGTAATATGTTCACCAATCTGATAAAAATACAGTGAAACAGTAATATTGTGATTACTAAGAGAATTCTTTCAAAAACAAAAAAAGTGTGTGTGTGTGTGTATATATATATATATATTCAGAGAGACATTTGATAAATAGAAATGGAATAATGAGTCCCTGAACAGAGCGGGGTTAATATTAAAAGTAGCAGTGAGTATGTGGCGTGTTCACTAGGGCTGTGAAGATAACCGCAATACCGCAGTAAGGAGAAGCCTACCACGGTATTGAGTTCATCACCACACTTTTTTTGTATATATATATTTTTTTTTACAGATTTTACTCAACTTAATAATTTATTGTACCAAAAATAGGTTGCAAACGATGACAAAAACTGTTCCAGAATTCCTATTAAACTCAAAAGATATAATAAAAAACAACAAAGTTATAGAAATAAATATTGTTTCATGTTATTATTGTTAATATGTTTATTAGCCTATGTTAATAATTAGAATTTTTCAAAGCAAAAACTAAACGAAATAGCCTATTGTATCAAGTCAAGTCAAGTCATATTCATTTATATAGCGCTTTTAACAATGTAGATTGTTTCAAAGCAGCTTTACAGAGATAAACATATAATTTAAGGTAACAGACTGTTTTGGCTTTATAGCGGCTCTTGAATAATGTTATTTCCAGCTAAAGTTAGTTTTGATTGATTCACTTCCAGCGAAATGATCATTTGTCATTAAATTAGGGGCCGTTAAGACGACGCTGTTCTCTCTAAACAGGTGAACCTGTGATAATCGCTGATGGCATTCACATGCGCATTAATAATTGATTCTATAGTTATGTGCGTTTGAATCTGTAGAGTAGTAAAGGGATCATCCATAGGGAGAGGCTAGTTGGCACTTCAGCACTGCATTGTCATCGGGTCCAGGCGAAGCTCCTTCGTCAGATCTGAATATGGCCTGGATCCAGCAGGCTGCGGGATAACCTTGGGAAAAACAAAGACACTAAAACGGCATCATACCGTAAATAACTGGGCAAAACTTATGGATACTAGGTATGGGCATTTCAAGCAAAAATTATATTCGATGATCGCTGGGAATTATTCAATTATTATTCAAAAGCAATTGACCCTTCGCGTGGAGCTTGATTGACAGGTAATCTGACCAATCATACTTCGCCATCCGCCATTTTGTCAGACAAAGCAGTCAGGAGAGATATTAGATTAACATGGGAGGATTTGAACTTGAAAGACGGAGTGTACTGACGCCTTTCCGCGGTTAAAACAACATTCCTTCTTATGTTCATTCATGTTTATTTGATGCTATAAATGAACTAGAAGGAAGAGATGATCGGATCACGAGCAGCTTTAACTGATGCTTTACAGCGATCTGTCACGACACATTAAAGAGCCACAAAACGGTATTTATTGTTTAAATTTCTTTTAAAAAATAACCAAATTTGAAAGGTGAGTCTTTGTTTAATATGTTTAATATCAAAAGTAACCGAAAAGTAACCTGGTCTGTCCTGTCTGTCAGCGTGTTGTCAGTCTCCTCTCTGCTCCGCGATGTATTTTTCACTGCGTGAGAACATGAGAGCGGCGTAGCTTGTCGGACATAGCGACAGTAACTAAGGTGGGCGGGTCTTTGCGAAGGGTCAATTATTACCACTTAAACCGCGTTCGCTCAAACCCCACTCCGACATTACATTTCTCTGTACTGTACTATACGTGTTGTAGCCATTACAGAAAATGCATTTAGTCTAATATTTATGTTTAAATAATATAAAGTTTAATAATATAAATTTAATTGAATCTGTTTATATTATATGAAAAGTGAACAGCATGAGTAAGATAGGAAGATGCGCAATCGGCAGACTTAAGAAGTGGGTTAGACATGATTTTGACCACAAATTTTGTTTTGCAGAAAGCTTTTCTTTAAAGTGAATTTCGTTGATTTGCCAGTTCTTGCTGTGAGATGTTACTCCACTCTTCCACCAAGGGACTTACAAGTTCTCAAACACGTCATGTATGGTTACACGTGGTTTGGCACTGCAAGGGCGATCAGCTGTTCTTCCTTTCTCTCTGTAGCACTGTCATAGACGTCTTACATTATGAACATTGTAATTATTGCTCTGGCCACATCTGCAGTCTCATGCCTCACTGCAGCAGGACTAAAGCATGTTCCCGCAGGTGATCACAGAACAGTGTTGCCAGATTGGAAATATCCAAGTATCGTACCAGAAGCTCAAAACGATCGGATTTGGGAGAAAATTATCGTACACGAGTCAAACGGACCGAATACAGCTATTTATTGCAACCAGTTAGGTTGACTGGATTGTTGACGGGGGGGGGGTGTGATTTGACTGGATTGTGACGGGGGAGACTAGCTTTCATGAGGCACACACGCAAGGTCTCTCGCTCTCTCCCTCTCTCTCACCTAGAAGCACTATAATTACAATGGCCTCCGATTGAAGTGTCACAAAATTCTGAAATTATCGTACATTATGGGATTTTTTTCATTATTGATCGTACATCGTACAGAGGTCAAAATTATCGTACAAATACGATAATTATCGTACGTCTGGCAACACTGTCAGAGAACCTGGAGAATCTTTCTCCTTTTTTTTTATTTTATCAAAATGTTCAGTTTTCTTTTTTTTTCTTTCTTTTTTTTTTGCAGAGCATTTGGATATGTTCGTAAATTTTGCAGAGACATTCATTTTGACAATGTATACATAACTACTTACTTCAGACAGATTGATGCTCGCAGAATAAGAGCTGTAAGTTAAAATCTTAAACGTTCACTTACACATTCATATCCGTGTTTGCATTAATTTGAGCTTCTGTTTCAGGGGAAGAGGCATTTGCTGCCACTGAAGAAAGCAGAGCAAGAGAGTTTGATCAACCCATGGAGCTTATTTATCCACCCAAGCGAGCTCATGCCTGTGGTACTTTTTTAGGGCTGTATGATATTATGGTCCCTGTGTTCAGCATTTAATGCATGTTCTAATAGTCAGATTGTGTATTAAAAATGGAGCAGAGCTAAAGGTTAAGTGTGCCATTTCTGTTCTTCTAATGGCACCAAACAGAATTGCTAATGTAATGTTTTCAAACAGGCTTTTCAAACACTCAAACATAACTCATGTCATTGTCTGAATCAGCACTGCTGTGTTGGGTTGGTGAGATCCCTTAAAGAAACAGTAATGTTTTGGTGGTGCCACAGAGCCAAAGTGTTGGTGCTTTTCAGGGAAATAATGGCTGGCTTATTACTTTTCAAACAGGAAAGCATTTATGTATTTTATAATAACCTTGTTTTTTGTTTTGTTCTGAAACAATGTCTCTCGTGCAGATTGTGGGCTTCCTGCAAGTTGCATCTCTTGCTCTGTTTGTGTGTGTTCTGCTGGCTGTTGATGGAATCCTGTACAACATCTTTGACCTCATCCAAAGACATACTTTCACCACTTACTCCATTACTAGTGAGCTCAAAAACAGACTTTTAGGATTAAAGGAATTAACACGTGCCTCTACTTTAATGCCTCTCGTTCATCATCTCGGAAGTAAAAAGTATGTTTTCTCTCTTTATCTCTGCTTCTGAAGGTGTTCAACATGCAGACATTGTAATTGGTGGAGATTCCATGTTAGCCAGACTTCTGCGGAAAACCATTGGGGCCTTCAACACCTCCTCCAATCTTGATGTGCAATCAAGTAACTTGCGTAGGTTATCTGCTATTTGAGTGTCAATATTCTCTCTGCAAGTGAGAAATTTACATGAGCATAGATGAGCATAATTCGGGGCAATCTCAGAGCAAGGTAAGAATAGCCCAGTGCTAATGAAAGAGAGAAAAAAAAGATCTAGAAGAAAATAATCTCAATACACCACAGTTTGTAATAACTATACTTCTCTTATGTTATCGGATCATGGCCTAGATATCGATATTATATTGTAATGCCAAATCCCTGATGTCTCAAGATCACTCAAGGTCTCTATTTGTTGTACCATAGCACTCTCACACTGATCTCAGGTAATGTGGGTTTTAATTAATAAACTGTTTGCTCATTTCATGAGAAGAAAAATCTATTAAATGAATTCTCTATTCTGGTTTTGTTTCAAAATACTATTTAAAAAATATCTGGTTTTATCATAGTATTCTGAAAACATGAGTGGCAGAGATTGTGAATGTACTTGTGAGTGGCTCAATGTTACAGTCTGTCTTTTTTGAGGCCAGTGACGTCTGTGGTCTGGCTGTCTATTTAATCTGATCAGAGTTAAACTCAAAGCTCTGATTGTGCCTGTTTGTCTCATCCAGATAGGTCTAAACTACACCGGTCGCCACACGGTGGTACACATGCAGACAGCTGATGAGAGAACTATTTATAACACTAACATGACAGCATGCATGCTAGACAACATAGTGTCGATACATCAGTTAGACGGCAGCCATTGTACTCTGTTTACTTGCTATGTAACCTGATCCATTAATAGGTTATTTGTGTCTATATGATCAAAAGTTTGGGGTCAGTAAGAAATGAATTCCTTTATTAATTTATAAGTGACAGCAAAGACATTTATGTTTAAAAGGATTATTATATATTTCAAATACTGTAAATGCTGTTTTTTTAACTTTCTATTCATCAAAGAATCTTGAAAAAATATCACTGTTTCCACAAACATATTAAGCAGCACAATGGTTTTCAACATGATCATAATAGTAAATGTCCCAAATCAGCATATTATAATGATTTTTAAAGGATCATGTGACACTGAAGACTGGAGTAATGATGCTGACAATTCAGCTTTGCCATCACAGGAATAAATTACATTTTGAAATATAATAAAATAAATAAATGTTATTTTAAATTGTAATAGTATTCACAATGTTGCTGTTTTTACTGTAGTATTGGTCAAATAAATGCATTTGTATGTATTAGAGACTACCTAATAGAGGATATCAGTCTTATTTCTTACGTCTTTGCATCATTTTTGTTCTTTCGTGTGTATGTTCATGTGTGTATAGATTGTTTGCCCCAGCCACATGCTCTGAGCCAGTCAAACTACTTGTGGATCTTCCTCCCCCTTTTACTGATGTGCCTTATGTGCTGCCTGCAGGTATACACCAATCGTCTGCGCCGGGTCATCACCACCTTCTACTTCCCAAAGGTAACTCACCTGCCCCGTGAACCCAGGTAACACATTTCCACTGATTCACTGCTGTCTTTTGGTCAAACAGTCCCATTCAGTTCAGCATCCCTTCAGTGACCAGTACTCTATGAATAACTAATTGTGTTTGTTTGGATCGAGAGACAGAAGCTAGTACTCTTGGCAGCGTGTTTATCATTAACAATATTGGTCAGTTATACATCAGAAGCTCCTTATGCTTTCTTTGGCTAAGGAGCTTAAGACTCACTGTTCCTCATGTGCTGCTGCTTTCTAATATTGCGACAGATTTATGAATAATAGCTGTTGGACTTACGGTAATATGTGGCAATTATCAAGCTAATGCTCTGTTGCTAATCTCCTCATACAGTCTAAAGGCTTTCGCATTTTTTTACAGTCTAAAGGCTTTCAAACATACGATTTTGTGTGATTAAATGTTTAGTTTTTTAATAACATTTTTCTTTTTACTAACAAAAAAGATTACATTTGTTTAATTAAAGGAAATTGTATGTGTTCAACAATATGTTCAACAATGAATAATTTTAAATTAAAAGTAAAAATGAATTGCCACCTTTA
The DNA here is from genome assembly GCA_031834385.1 of Semotilus atromaculatus. Lineage (NCBI taxonomy): Eukaryota > Metazoa > Chordata > Actinopteri > Cypriniformes > Leuciscidae > Semotilus > Semotilus atromaculatus. The sequence continues at coordinate 3,351,007 of JAULUF010000019.1, read as the reverse complement.
TTTTCAATGCATTTCACAAGACATTTCACAAAAGAATTCTCTCTGCAGGAGAATATTTATTATTTCGCAGGCTGTTGTTTTGTCACTGTACACTTGGCACAGGAAGGCTTGAACAAATGCTAAAGGTCTCCTAGCACAGTTAAAACAACACAGCTCCTCACAACAAAAAGCACAATAACTGGCAAAATGACGTCCTCTGATCTCAGTTGTCCAATTAAAATAAACATTTTCATTTTATATATAAATGGGGTCCAGATTGCAAAAAAGAAAGAAATTCAGATTTCTCATGGTTTAAAGAAATAAGTGTAGTATAATAAAATTTCTAACAAAATAATAGAAACTTTGATGACTTGAATAATGCATCTTTGAGTTCTTGGCTCAGTTCTGAACATGTGTGACTAGTCCGTGGAGTAAAGTAAAACCCTTATGCGATTTAATCGGTTTGGTCACGATTGTAACCGATATCCTGATTCAGCAAGTTCAAAGCGCCTAAGACACAGTGTGCAGGGAGGATACTTTCTCACACAAACTGTGAAATATGTGTTCTCTAGTGTGTGTGCACGGGTAAAGCACTAATAAGATAAGAGGGTTTTAAAGTAATAGCATTAGATTTGCAGCATTTTGTGGGCCGTGTCGGCATGAGGAGGATTACAGGCCCCCTGTGAACCCTGATTCAGCTAGTGCCATAAGTATTACCTCATTCATGAAGAGGTGCACACTGGTAGTGTTTTTATCCCTATAATCCTGCAGGAGAACACTTTAGTGTCTTTATTCCTAATCTGAAATCTATCTACAGCATTTCGCTGGATGAAACCCATCTGATCCGTCCTTCTTTTTTTTTCAGAGAGAAAAGAAACGGATCCTCTTCCTCTACAACCTACAGATCCAGAAACGCATCTCCTTCATCAATCGGCTGAGAAATCAAAAACAGACATTTATAACGGTGTGTATGATACATTGGTATAGGACCCTAAAGAGAAAACAGAACTTTTTCTGTTGGTGTAGATTTTCAGCTTACAACTTTAGCATTTTTTCACATCTCAAATCTTTTATTTTAGTGCACATGCATTTTAAAAATGCAGAATTCAGCACTCCATAGGTCATATATTCAGTAAAATCTGAGTAAAAGCATGAGACCAAGAAATCACATATTTGCGAAAAACAGTATGTGAACAGATTAATATGTCCAAGTTCACAATGTAATGTTCCTGGATGACCTACTAATTCCAACGAGATACTATCCTATGAGGCCACAGGAGAGAATTTGTGAATGGCAGTGAAGTGATGCAACTGACATGATAAATGAACGTCCAGATTCCATTCATACTATATAGAAATTATTTTTAAAGGTTGCAAAAGTAATCACTACTTAAAAGAAGTATCTACTCAAAAGAGCATGTGATTGCAGATGCAGCAAAACTTGAAAACTCATAATTTGAAAACTATGCTGTTTGAAAACAGCATAATTTGATTTATTTGGAAGTACTTCCCTTCTTATAAAAACTGCCAAATATTTTGTGGAAGATCATCTATATGACAAGCAAACTAAAACAATCACATTATTCTTCAATAGCCGCACCTCTCCAACTGTAGGAGTAAATGCACAACAATGTTCTTAGGGTTACATGCAAAAATTGTCAACAGATGTAATACTTTTGATAAATGAGTGTCAAAAGATATATATTTATGATCTCATCTTCGAACCCTCCCTCTCTTCTCTGCCAGGTGCTGTCGGTTCTGTTGGCCCTTCTGAGGCGTGTGGGCTGTAGGTTGCACTGGTGCTGGGTGTGTGATAGGTTTGTGAAGCAGAAGCAGGCTGTGCAGTGCAGTTCTGTAGGCTGCACAGTGATCTATTGCCAGCAATGCTGGACAGACCTAGGCAACATCTGCTACGCCTGCTTCCCTCATAACCAGTGTGGACCACAAGACAACGGCTCTGATTCGGATGTGTATTACGGCTGCTCATAACCAGTGTGGACCACAAGACAACGGCTCTGATTCGGATGTGTATTACGGCTGCTCATAACCAGTGTGGACCACAAGACAACGGCTCTGATTCGGATGTGTATTACGGCTGCTCATAACCAGTGTAGACCACAAGACAACGGCTTTGATTCTGATGTGTACTACGGCTGCTGATGAACTTCACTCCACCTTCAAAGTTCAGCTACTGACATGTAAAGTTTTCATAGACTCAAATTGTATTAATGCCTGATAACACTTTTTTTTATTTCAATGTCTTCTTTGGACAATTAAAGTGGCTTTGCTAAATTGCTAACGTGTAAACAACTGGAATTGATTATCAAGTTTTTACGTAAATCAAGTTTATGTAAGCAAGGTTTTTCCCAAAAATGACTTTCATGGTGTCCCCTGCCCTACACTATCTCTGAAACACTATACACTGGTCATTTATGTAGATTAGTGGAAACCATAAGAAAAGCAGCACACGTGACTATATATGCATTTTTATTCATCAAATACTAGGCTATGTGAGAAATTATACCCGGATGGTAATTCTACCTAGATTTTTGAGTGCGCATGCAATAGATGCCCCCTTTTTTTTAACGAATATACTGTTTAACGGTCTTAAAGTAAGCAGTTGATCAAATGTACTCAGACAGTATGTGATTTCGGACGCAGCGGCACAGAAGCGCTTTAGCGGCATGCTGTTATGGTTACTTCAGGCGATTTCTGTACAAGAGCGCATTAAAACTTGCAATTTGTACAACTTGCAATTAAACTTTTGCTGTAAAAAAATGTGTAAAACTCAAATTGTCAAATTAATATCGTCTTACATATTTTTAATCCCTCCCATTCCTGCTTTGACTTCCTTTATTACACCCACCCCCTGTTATAATTTCTATGGTTAAATAATAGGAGGCTACGCCCTTTATAGGATCTTCATTATACCAGCTGTTGAAAAACCTATGCGTATAATCACCCTGCCCGGACAGCAAAGAGTTAACGCGACTGAGGAAATCCTATCTGGTTGGTCACACTGAGAAATGCGATTATACTGCCTCAGTTTAATACGGGCGGGCAAGCGGACGGACTGCGCACTACGATCCTTCTCATAGAGAAAGCTTATTCTACACGGTTACAGACGATTCCGCGGATCTCAAAACGATACGAGCAAAATAGAGAAGCCATTATTATTGCTAGGACAGAACTGATGTTTTCAGCAGGATTTCGGCTGTCCCTGACAGAACCCACACTGGGCCGGGAACACGCTTGGAGAACGGACTGCAGTTCGGCGTCCAGCAGGTGAATGGCCAGGTGCTCGTTCACGTGTGACGGATCCTCTGGCTGCTGGCCGGTAAAGTGATTAGCGTGCTGTTTTTAAGAACTGTGCCGAGCCGCTACTCCACTTGAATTCAAAGAAGAGACCAATCAGTGCGTCACTGGACCATGAAGCACCACCATCGGTTGTTTAGATGTTTTTGGCGAACTCTCGTCACTCTCCTTCTGTTTGAAGGCACCCATCTCATGATGTTTAGGGGGTCCCTCACTCTGACCCTAAACACGAATGACAGCAGTTTCACACTGCAGCAGGACGCGCGGATAACTCACTCCTCTCACAGTGGTATGGAATAGCTACTCCGCTTTAAATATTGCATTGAAGAAATGTGTTGCATCAAAAATTGCGTCAAAGAAGTTAATAGTTCATTTTACGTTAGAGGTTTTTGTGATGCACATATTGCGCTCTATTTTATGTTTGTACTGCACACAGAGTGTGTCATCATTACATTCAGTCCAGATATTTACATGTCACTCACATTTACAGTCTCATATGAAGTTCAGGGCAACAACAACAACAACAAAAATCCTCATTTCAAATGGTGTTGCGGATTTGATGTGTTATCTGTTTATGCTATAGTTTAAATTTAAACACATCTACACAAAAGGATCTTTAAATTATATTCTTCACACTGATCTGCATATAGCCTACACTAGCGTCTTTCAGTTTATTCACTATTGTTAAAAAGTTCAGAGGCTGTAGAAAGAAAGATTTACATTTACTATAGATGCTTTTACATATGTGACTTGCATTCAATTGTATGGGATTCAGTGCATGAATTTGTTGTTAGTGCCATGCTCTAGTATTTGACCCATCAGTCTACTTAGAGAAACACAGCGGACAGCTCAGCTATTTTAGTTAGTCTAGATAAGTCACAGGCTCTGTTCTTTAAATGCTCAGCAGACTGTCATTTACCCACCTAATCATAGGCTCAAAGCTTGTAAACTGCTCAGAGTATAATGTAGGACTGTTGATTCTTGAAAATAATTGCAAACTTCAATCTGGGCTGCTGGAGAGGAAGCTCATTCTATAAAAGCCATTCACATCCCAAATACTTGCTCATTCTCGTCAGGATTTCCAATTCTGACTTGTTTCCAAATAATTTGAACAGTTTGTTGAGAATCCTAGAACTATATTGTCTCAGCAAGTTTGGTTATTTCTGGCTCATATAGTTTTCTGAGGCAGATTGAGAGGCCATGCAAACCAGTGCTGTAAATGTGTGTTCCAGCACAGCTGTCAGTCACAGACTAGACAACAGCTGCCCTCACAACACAACACTATTTTACTCGCTCACAGTGTGTTCCTTTTAGGAAACCTGTATATATGTGTGCATTTGAGGAAAACCATTCTTATGGGCCAAGCATTATTTATATACAAAAAACACCTTTACAACACAAAAATACAACACAACTTTAATTCTTTGCAAAAGAATAAAAATAAAATGGTGGATTGTTACACGACTGAAAAACAGATGGAATAATATTAGTGGTCTGAAAAAAGAAGAAAAATAACTTTCTGTTTCGCCTTTTTTTTTTTTTTTTTTACATCCAGGGACATTTTTGGCAATGTTAGCCAAATGAATAACCAGTGATTACCCAAGTATTTGGGTTGCATTGACAAAAAAAAAAAAAAACTTTTCCCAGTTTAACAAATTAAACCACCTGTCATTTTGACTAATTTTCAGTAAACAATATAAAATGAATTTGCAGAGGAAACAAGCTTTTGAAATTTTCACACTGTAAAAAAAAAAGTTGCTGCCTTAAATTTGTAAATACAATCAATGTGGATGTCATTTTCAACTTAAGTTATATTAAACTGAAATTAGTTGAATCTTGTATAACATAAAGTTGAAAATTGCGTAAATTTTAAGCAATTTTTTAAGCTATCACAATAAATATATATAAAATCTGATTTCTTTTGTAATGGATCGTAAAGGACTACATAGACTATAACTATCTACTTTAATGATCATTCTAATGCTGTGAGAATAGAAAAGTCCGCAACAGTTATAATGATAATGGTAATGACAAACAAACAATATTGGAATCACTTTCAGAACAATCTTTTTCTAACTGAAGAACAATAAAACATTCATGGATGTGCAAATATTGACTGCTCTGTACAAAGATTCATTTGAGATTGGATGGCTGGATAATTTAATTTATACTAAATACTTAAGATACTTAAATACATAATCGCGAAAAGCGTTTTAATCGCGAAGTTTTGCGCATGTGGGTGACGTTTCACAGGAAAGTAGGAAGTTTATGACCTAAAGTTTATCTCTTTCTACAGTCAGAAGTCAGAGAGAGCTAAAGCCTCTAGTGAAGACAAGGCCATTTGCTGTGGTGGATGGAGTTAGGAGAAGCCTGAGTGAAGTTTTACAGGTAGGTTTTTGCTCTGTCTAATAAATAATTAATCACACCAAAATAGCATGTTAAATTGACTAACATCACATCATAATTCATGCCTGTGTGGATAACATTCCTTGTTACTGGAACTGGTAATAAAACGCGTGTGTGTGTGGACTGAGGAGTGGGGGAATTCAGCAGGACATGACTTCAGTTGCTCTCAGCTGCACAGGAAATGTCCGTCCCCATAATGTTGCCTTTAGTTCCTCTCCTCTCAGATCATACTTTGTCAGGAAGTTTCCAACTGAATATTTCAACACACCTACATTCTTCCTCCAGGACAGGATAGATATGGACACCAAACCCACCCTCCTCTCCTAACCTTTAATTACTCATTCGCTCACTCATTATTTTTTTCTCTTTGTCACTTCTCTCAACAGTGTGAAATAAGAAATGATCCCTGGGTTACAAGCTGATTCATTTATTTTGACATGCACAGTAAAGCAGCTCCTCTGTGCCTGGCTGAATCACAGAAGCCGAGGCAACGGTGGTCTGTTTTTAGCATGTTTTCCCATCAAGAGGAAAGGCGGGTGACGGCTTGGGTGTGTGTGCATTTTTATGAATACAGTCTGTTGATTATAATAGGTGTCCTCAAACCATCCACCACCCACTAACTGGAACTCATCTATATCAGTACAGCAATTAGAAAGAGTTTTTATACAGCGATATATTGTTTGAATGCTATTCTATCTCTAATACATTCTACTCACATTTTAATGCAGTTTAGTCATATGCCACGCAGCTTCATTTACATTCACACAATGAAAAATGGTGGCTACTAAGGTTAGGAACCAGGTTCAATTAAACATTTACTGATACAAAATGATTGAAAGTGACTCTGAAAGTATTATCTACACTACTTGGTAGTGTCAAACATATACATTGCTACCAGTGAAGACTGATTCTCGAGCAAATTACTTTTATGAACCCTTTCTTTAAGTGAGTCAAAAACATACTGGTGTGATAAGGGAAAGCCAATTCCTTGTGATGCTTCCTGCTGCATGACAGTGTCCCATAGTTGTGTCCAATTTTTGTACATGTTATTATTGCTTTTATTCTTGTTTTACACCCTGAAATAGCAACAGTAGGCTATGGTGAAATCACACAGTCTGAGCCGTGGGGTGGGGCTTAGACTTGCCATATCACCCCAGTGCAGTTGCTCGATATTTAGTTATTCCTTCAGATGCATGATATTTTAATTTGCTACAAGCAGACAGTTGTTGTGATAACAAACCGCTTACTCGTCTGTGCTGAACTCTCATCTCGTATATAAAAAATCATTTTTAGGGGGTCCATTGGCTTTTGGGGGCCCAAGGCCTAATGGTAAGTCCGCCTCTGTGAGTCGTTACATTGCAGAGTCAAAAATATACAGTATGACCTGTGAATTCTTATGAGAATTATGAGCCAGTTCTTTTAAGCAAATCACCAACACTTATGAGTTTCATAATTAATCTGACTGACTCACTCATTGGCACATCTTTCATTTTATCATGTGCGACTCCATGAACCAAGAACTAATGCTGTAGTTAAAGATATACATTACACATTTTGTTGATGGAATTGTGCAAAAAATAAAGGATAAATCAATGAAATTAAATTTTTAGAATAATTCTAGAAACATCTAGAAATGAATAATAATAAAAACCATATGAGCAGTTAAGGCACATGCAGTGATATCTGGCACAATCCTCATCCTCCACCCATTTTCCCCTTCCCTTACGCACTCTTTTTTTTTTCCTCCACCCTCAGCTAGCCAGAGTAAAAGTACCCCACCCAGCATTCATCTGCTGCTGAGGTCATCGCGCTGCATACTGCATGTGCTCAGGGACATTACCTCAGACAGAAAGAGGCGCTTATAAGAGAGGCCAGAGCTGAAGGCAATAACATAATAGAGGGGGAAAGAGGAAACAGGAGAACAGATTGGCTGAGGCAGAGAGAGAAAGGAAAGAGAGAAGCAGATATGAGTATTCAGGGATGAAAGGGATTAAAGGTTAAAGGGATAGTTCACCAAAAAGAAAGAAGAAAATTCTGCAATGATTTACTGTGATTTTGTTTCTTTTGGAGAACACAAATGGCTCATATAATGCATTTAGACCTGAAGAGGATGGATGGTTTAAAGCTTCAAAAAGCACATAAAAGCAGCACCATAACAGTGTCAAAAAAGTGGTCCTGAAAATTTTTTTTTTCAAGTCTTTTGAATATCTAGATCAGTAAACAGATCATTCATACTGGTTTTATTAAAATATTTGACTCAAAAGAATAATTTGTTCACAAAGGAGTCTTTCTTCATGAACATATCAGAAAGAGCTATATAGCAGATATCAATATTTTCAGTAACAAGTTGTTCATGTTCCTCACACAATGACTTAAAAAAAACTTAATATGGTGCTTTATAAGGGGTAATACTGTCAAAGACCCAGAACCAGATATGAGGAATGAAGACCCGGAGTCAGAATTATACCAAATTTAAGAAAAGTTTTACTGAAGATAGTTTGCAGTTTCATCAGCAGAAGTCAGCTTCTAGACTCACACAGGAGTTCGTAGGCCGCCCCGCTTACAGTGACACAGATCACAGCAGTTATACCATTTCCAAGGTCTAAGCTACGTCATTGCTTACCGGTTGAATGATTCTCATTGGCTAAGAGGTAGATAAACATACACTGTAAAAAAAAAAATAGTTCAATTTACGGTAAAATACTGGCAGCTGTGATTGAGCTGTGATTTTGAGCTGTGAAATGAGCTGTGATTTACCGTATAAAATACGGTAGCAAGACTTTACGGTAGCAAGGTTTTACAGACTTAACTTAAAATTGACAGAAATAAACCGTATTTCATTATCTAATATTATGTTAATTTACCGACCTACTGAAGTATTAATATCTGTTTTGTACCGGTGTAATACACTTACAACCACCAATCACAGTGGTGATGAGAGTCACATGATCAATCAAAGCTCAGCACATGCAGCTCTTCCACAAGAAAGATAATACTAATATTTGGAAGCTGCACAGTGTCATTCACACAAACATTAAACACCATCATGAAATTTTAAAAAGGCAATAAACATTAATTTAACAACATTAAATGTAACATAAAACCCTAATGTACATAACTGATAAAAGACTAAGAAAACTATGAAGAAACAGTTATTTCAACAAAAATACATCAAATGTGAAGTGTCACGCAGGGAATTGTGAGAATGTCAATTTACAGTTTTTCACTGTAAATTATGCAATGAGTTGTTCTTTATCACCTTCAAAAACTGTACATTTAATGGTATTTTACAGTAAAATTACATTAAATGTACCATTAGATCTATCACAGTTAGTTACCGTATAGTAAGGAAACTTTCTGTTAACCAATTAACAGATTTTTAACGTTAAAATCACGATAATTTTTTACAGTGTAATTTTCCACACATATACAGATAGACATATCTCCATCAAATATGCAGCAGACACTCAGACCCTGAAGTTAGGCATGTCATGACTTTCCAGGTTGCAGATTTGGTTTCTGAGTGCCAACATGTCCAGAACAACAACTCAGTCAATCTCCAATAATGCCAGTGGTTCCTTAACCTGCAACCAAGAAGACTAACACACACACCGACACACAGCTTTTCCATGGTTGGATTTGGCCAGGCTCTAACTATAAACAGTAGAGTCGTCTCAAAACATCAAGATAATGTTCTTTCTCTCAAGGAGAGCTAAACTTTAGTTTAACTGGAAAGTAAGGCTTCAACAAAGTAATGGTCCCTTAAACTATTGGCTTTAATGACCCCTATATGTTTTGACACGTTGAAGACCATAAGTCCATATTTCATTTCTGGAAGCCGGAATAAATGAGCAAGCACTGTTACTGCATTCAGACATCAAATACAGACATTAGAGAATACATGAAAAGAACATTTCAGGAATCACAATGGTAATTTCTATAACAAAATAAAATCTCCAGAGAAGTCATTCAACTCATTTGATATTAGAAGGAAAAATATTGATTAATACCTTGATTATAATCACTCATTACATATGCATTGAACCAGCAGTGGATTCCAATCCACCCCTTCAATATCTTTATATAAATCATTTGTCAATGTAAATAAACAATGTCCCCCTGAAAAATCAAAATGCCTACCAGTTTTGTGGGTCCTGGCAGCGACCATGCACGCATACACTCTTTTTCATCTTTGCCTCAGACACTAGTTTGACTTGCCTTGGGTTGTTCAGAGACAAGCGATCCACCCATTCCCAGTGAACTGCAGTCTGTTCCCAGGAGTTCATAGTGAAAGCGCTCACCAGAACCATCTGATAGTAATAAACATATAGGCTACAAATAGACGTCTATGGTTATGTAGGAAACCTGAACAATGCTGGAACAGTATCTGATGGTTGAATGTGGGCTTCAGTTTTTGTGAATAGCCCAGAGGTTCAATCCTGGAAGAAAGTGTGTGTATGTATGGGTGTGTTGTGCAGCTTGGTAAATGACTGTAGATGTGGGAAAGAGAGTGATGCTCTTGTAATGTCAGTCTCAAGACCTTTTGATGAACCAAACTCCACAGTAGGGGTAAAGTTCGATGGCAAAAATTCTCCCAATCAACCTGAATTCACCCCTATCTTTACATAGGTTGGATGAGATCTGAGAGATTTTTAAGAGGTTTCAGATTTTCTCTTATGGTTATGCGGGATTTAACAGAACAGAGACAGGAAATCAAAACTATCACAATTTATGTACTTAATACACATTCCTGGTCTTTTTGTGCATAATTCCTTAGTCCATGTTACATAAGAAAAGGTCTGTCATCTTAACCTTTCATCAAAATATAATAACTTGCTCGACCTCTGGAGCTTTTCTTTTCAGCTGACATCACATGTAGACAGGGAAATTAATGTTAACTAGTAAACTAATGTTAACACCAACCGGCATTGTTTTAGGCTACTAGGTGATGCAGCCAAATACTTGCCAACAATTATTTAATGTCAGTTAACATCAATATATTAAAGGGGTCATGACATGGTTTTTTGTTTTGTTTTATTATGTTCCCTTAGGTGCAATTATAGTATTACTATAGTTTTTTTTACAAAAAAATTAAAAAATGTAGTGATTTATGACCTTTTCCCACCCTGTTTCTCCCCCTCTGATTCAAACAGTCTGTTTTAAGGGGCGTTTCCCCTTTAAGACTTCAGTGTTAACACCCACTGTTATGATTGGCTAACGTCAGTGCTGCTTATGCATAAATTATTAACGTTAATCATTTTGTATCACATGTAGACTACACAATGCTCCACCACGTGAAACTTCGGTCTTCCAATCTTTTACCATCGTGTCAATTCTCAATTGATTTTGATTCATATGCGCGAGGGAGGGAGAGAGAGAGAGAGCGGGAGAGAGAGAGAGACAGTTTGAAGGCGCGCGCGCGGCCGGGGCTCGCTCGCTCTCTGCTCGTTCTTTCAGTAACATTCCCTGTCACACTCATCTCACTCACCGTTCAAATAAGGCTTTGGCGCGCTGCATATGCTGCAAATAAACTGCATCCGACTGCTTTCCCTGACGTCTGGATCGTTCGGCAGCGTATTCAAACACTCAAACAGGAACAGCACATCTGCGTGGCATAGCAATGTTCTTGTAAACAGACCCACTCTCTGCACGTCGAGTCGTCGACTGAACACATGTGGGCGCGAGCCGCTCGACAACGATGCGAAATGAGGCGTAGTTGTCCTGCGCTGGAGGCGGTCATATGCAAACGACTGGTACGTCACTTCACACCATGACGTCACTTCTAACCATGGATCTAGAACGAGCTGTATTTAGAGCTTGATTAAATAAATGCTTCGTTTATAATGGGGAGGACGTCTTAAGCTATGAAACTTGCAGGAAGTTTTAATAGTACAGATCTCTTATATACCAAAAGATCAAGGCAAATTTGGTTTCTCATGTCATGACCCCTTTAAGCTCACTGTAATAATAGGTGTGTTCGACTTGAAGTGGCGCTGCGCAGACCAATTGGTGTATGACATCAAAGTACCGCGAGAGTGACTAGAGCTGCTCCATATGCTTTTGAATCACTCTCGCTGTACTTTGATGTCACACACCGATCGGTCTGTGCAGCGCCACTTCAAGTCGAACACACCTATTTACAAATAATGATCATTTAAAATTTTTAAAAAGAAACATCACAAGCTCATGCTCAATATTCATTTGAGTAGTTAAGCCTATAATGTGCATATTTATTTTATATATGAAAGAAATGATCAGCTATTACTATAATTATTACAGAAAGCCTTCTAACTTGGTACATTGCAGATTTTAGAATCCAGTTCAATTGCTATTTTTTTATTAAAAGGGAGTTATTTGTTTCTTAAATTGGACTGCATGGTTGGTTTGCATGCTTTTTAAGACCAACTCACTTGGACTTCCAGAAAAGTAGAGAGAACAGTTGTAACATTTCCTTTTAAAGTGAGTTAGCTATGAGAGATGCCCGACTTTCTTTGACTGGCAGGGAAAAAGAGCAGCCAGTTAGACCTGTTCTGAATGGCTGGTGCAGGGAGAGGTCAGATAGACCTGATTTTATTGGGTGAGAGAAGGAGTGGTCAATAAAATGAGCGTTTCCCATTAGCACATTGGAGAAAAGCAGGAAACGGTAGCAGTGGTATAACAGGAAGCTTTCACTTTTTCATCAGGCTGCTGAATGTGTGTGCGAGCCAAAGGGATGTGATAGAATGGCAGGAAAAGGTGCTTAGAATAGGAAGTGAGATGAGAGAAAGGCACAGAAAAAGTCTGGAGGAGGGGGAAGTCTGTTTATAGCCCAGTTCACCCTCTAAAATGAAGCTATTTTGTCCTCTCAGAGAGCATCTTTTCTTCTGGTCATGTGCTGATTCTGTGATTCCAAACCACCGTGTGTATGGATACTTGGGAAGACGTAACATTGTTAAACCTATAAAAAACAGATTATAATTTTAGATAAACAACTTTCATAGCAGAATGTATGTGCTACTTGTACTAGTTGTCCACTCACAATACTCACTGTTATGCTTTTTTTTAAGAATAAATAGTGTAATTACATAATTAAGTATGATGATTTGTATTAACTATTAATATGTATTATATTAATTAATTATATTTTTTTTCAAAGAAGGGATACTTGCCTTACTGATTTAGGGGCCAAAACATTTATAGAAATAAAGATACTGATGTTCTGCAGGTTCAATATAAAATGTGTTTTTCTTCACAAAGAAAACGTGATCTCATCTGGACTGATCTGAATAAAGATATTTGTTTATAACATTTGATGAGGTAGAGCAGGAAGGCTGAGTTTGTTATATCTAAAAAAATACACTATTCAGATAATCTCTTTATAACATGAAATCTCTCTCTCTTTCTCTCTCATTCTCTCATTCTCTCCAGAATGGTCACCCTGACAGATTGCAGTGTGGTTTACAAGTGGGAAGCAGCTTGTATATCCTGGACCTGGAAAAAAACCAGTAAGTATTTTCCCTGCGAGTCTAATCAGTAGCTAATGAAGATAAAATCATAATATATGGACATTTGTTTTCAGAGATCTTTTGCCAAAGCCGCCTAATGTGTTCTACTATCTGCCAAATGGAACTGGGGTATCCATGAAGGAGAGCCCAGTGGTGAGTGGAGTCCTTCATACACAAGCGTATTTATTTTATTGCGCCTTCTGCAATGTTACTCTTATTGAAGCAACTTAATGTACATTTTATCTGCTCCTTTGTCAGACACATTGCTACTATCACGGTTCAGTGCAAGGTTTGCCTCAGTCCCGCGTGGCTCTCAGCTCCTGCTCTGGGTTACGGTAAAATTTGCTTTACTTTTTTCAAATATACAGATGTGTTTCTTGCAGTCATACATACCTCACTGACCACTTCCTTTGAAAGATTCTACTGAATTATGGTCATTGCTAAACTTTAAACAATGCTGTGGCTTAATTTATTTGTAAACTGTAAGACCAGCTTATATTTCAGGTCATGGGGTTGTTAGTTTTCCAGAAAGAACATGAAAGAGAGTGTGAAAGCAATGGAGTCTGTACATTTTAACATATTATCAATGACTGTTGACCTTCACTAGAATTATTAGTACAGATTGTTGATGGTTTTGAGATCAGTTTTGTGATGTTATTATTAGTATCATATTAATGACCAAATTGACCACATACACTACTGGTCAAAAGTTTGTGGTCGATAAGATTTTTCTATTTTTAAAGGGCTGCATTACTATGATGTACATTAAAATAGTAATATTGGCAAATATTACTACAATTTCAAATAAATGTTTTCTATTTTAGTACATTTTGGAGTGTAATTTATTCCTGTGATGGCAAAGCTGAATTTTCAGCATTATTACTCCAGTCTTCAGTGTCACATGATCCTTTAGAAATCATTCTATTATGTGGATTTGCTGCTCAAGAAACTTATCTTATTATTATCAATGTTGAAAACAGTTGTGCTGCTTAATATTTTTGTAAAAACGGTGATATGGTTTTAAAAGGATCATTTGATGAAGAAAGTTCAGTAAAAACAGCATTTATTTGAAATAGAAATCTTTTGTGGCAATATTTAAGTTTTACAGTGAGTTTTGGTCAGTTTAATACATCATTTATTTATTTTTTAATAAAAATCCCACTGACCGCCACTATTGAACTGCAATGTATTTATAGCCCATACATCTAATTTGAGTATACATTTATCATATGTTTGTATCAGATGTGTGTGTTAGTCAGTAATGACCGTTCTTTTTCTCTCCACAGGGGAGTGATAGTCATTAACGCCACACTGAGCTTTGAGCTACATCCTGAGGAAGAAGAGCATGGAAAAGATGAGGAAGGGAGTGGAGAAATGGAAGGATGGCTACACCTGATCTACCCGACAAACTTGCAAACATCTGAGTCTAGAGACTGTGGATTGTCAAACACCTCTATTCCTCCCATTCAGATCATCCCACACACACACAGGGTGAGCATGTGAGCTGTGTGCATATGTGTATTTATAGGTATGCATATTTATCTAATTCTTTTCATGATCCTTTTTTACTGTTGTGTGACAGAGTAAGAGAGACATTCTTTCAGAGACCAAATATATTGAGCTGGTGTTGGTGGCGGATAATAAGGAGGTAAGAGAGTAGAGGAATCTCTTTCACACACGCACACACGCAGCATGCACGCACGCACACACACACACACACACACACACACACACACACACACACACATAAGACACTTACACCCTCTACTGGTGAATATACTGCATCACATCTACTCTTAATTGGTTTACCTTTCATATATCTGAATATCGATGAATTCAGTTTTGAATCTGTTTCTATTCTTTTTCTGTGTCTTCCTTACAGTATATGAATTATCAGAAGAATAATAAAACTATGATTTACCGCATGTTGGATGTGGCAAACCAAGTAGACTGGGTAAGTTTTATATCTAATCTAAATGTACATGTTCTCTGCCATTCAGAAGTTTGTGTTGGGTAAGATCTTTTTATGTTTTTGAAAGAAGTCTCTAATGCTCACCAAGGCTAAATTCATTTGATAAAATAAAATAAAAAATACAGCTAAAACTGTAATTTTGCAGAATAAAAAAAAAATGAAGAGCTGAATTTTCATCAGCCATTACTCCAGTCTTCAGTGTCACGTGATCCATCATAAATCATTATAATATGCTGATTTAGTGCTCAAAAATGTCTTATTAAATGATGAAAACAGTTCTGCTGCTTAATATTTTGTAGAAACTAAAAAAAAAAATCAGGATTCGTTAATTTATTTGAAATATGTATCTTTTGTAACATTATAAAAATATATTTTTTTTTACTTTCACTTTTGATAAATTTAATATGCCTTTACTGAATGAAAGTATTAATTTGACCCCAAACTTTTGAACAGTAGTGTAAATATCAAAGCTCAGAGCAGTACACTGCATTGTAAACCTGGAAATAAACTAAGTTTTAGAAATTTAAAAACAATGTAAAATTGTTAATTGGAATTAAATGTTTTGATATAAAGTGAATAAGAAATGTTTCTGATTCTACTCTACTTCTAGATCACTAATTGAGTAAGCGAATTTGTTGACATTGATCATGCGACTCTTTGTACAGACGGTTAAATGTGCCTGCTCCCATTATAGATTAAATTCTCAAATGATGCTGGAGAATATGATCCTCAGCTTTTACACAAGCTTGTGAAGTCCAGCTTGAGTGCTGCTCATAAAGTATTTATAGTGGGGAAAAAAATGTATTAGAAAAATGCTAAATAGAAGGATTTCCACTAGTGGTCTTTTCGAATTTCACTATAACAGTGTTACTTAAGTATTATTTAATAACCCCTTAAACCTTACCCAGGTTTAGAAACTAAGCTTTTCAATGCATCTAACCATTTTTGATCAACTCTTAACGGGTGCTGAGTAGTCCCTCTAAAACGGAGTGTACCGCCTGCAATTTCATTGTGCTTTTGTCATTTTTATTATTTTTAGTTTAGTTATATTTACCTTTAATTTATTGTTTTAGCTTTATTTTAGCTTTAATTTAATGATTAAGTTTTAGTCGTTTTAGTACTTACATTTAAAGTTTTTTTTTTTTTTTGCCAAAAGCAACATTTCTAAGTTTTGTTTTTCATTTAATATTTATATTTTATTTCATTTCAGCATTATTTCAATTGGAAGTAAACAATTCCAAGGTTCACTCAGTTACTGATGTGAATGGGGGAAAACTCTGTTTTTCTCAAAATACTGAAGCCTCAGTATTGTTCCATGGTTCAGACATTGGTTCAAAAACCAAAACAGGCAGGCCGACTGCCTATAAGTCGTGCTGCCACATCGTTAGAATCTTTCTCTTTCAAGACCGAAGATCATCTACTCGCTGACTCCAAAGAAGAGAAGAAGCTCGCCGTTGATCAAGCGTGAAAACTGTGCTTCAGCGCTAGCGCTAGCCTACAAGTCCTTGGGCTCGCAGTGCCCTATGATGGTTAGATCCATAGACTGTAAAAGGCTCAGAACCCACTCCTTCAGGGGAATGGCCTCCTCTTGAGCTTGGTCCAGTGGAGTGTCCATTGCTGACATCTGGACGTTCCTGCTCTTTACGCATGAAAATTGTCTGCCAAGCCTCAGGCACGAATATTGTTCCGCCATGCCACACCGGCTTTGGCCCCTGGACCCGAGCTTGTCTTACTGAACAAACTTTAAAAGTATCCCTATCACGGTTGCCTGCTATGGGTCCTTTGTCCCCCCCCATACATGTCACAATGCGAAGTAAAATGTATAGAAAGGTAACATTTCTGTTACAAATGTAACCTCGGTTCCCTGAGATAACGGGAATGAGGAGCATTGCGTAACTTGCCGAACTACTACGCTTGCACATGAGTCGATATGGCATTCAGCGTGACATAAATAGGCAGTCGGAGACGTGGACCTGAGTTTTCCCCATACGCGTCAGTAACTCATGCTATGCTCTCTTCAAATATTAAAAAGAATAGGATTACAATGTAAAATATTATTATTGTGTGCATAAAGATATGGTGGAATCCGGCTTGTCCCATGGCAAGCAGATGGTCTGCTTTAACTTTAAATTCTGCCATGTAAATAGCGAATCCGCCATGGCGCGAACGCAACTGCCATTTAAAGGGAATGGGAGATGAGACTCTGATTGGTTTATTGCACGTTACGCCTAAAACACACCCATTACTCATTAAGAGGATAGGGACAACCCTTTTAGACCATGCATCGGATGCGCCGACCATTTTTTCCGTCGTTAAACTAGAAAAAATGGATTCAGACATGCCCTAAGTGCACTTGCGCCCTGCGCTTTAGACCATGTGCTTAGATCTGTAAAATATGGCCCTTACCTCTGTCTAAATCTCTGCCTGGCCCTCTGTCTCAGTTCTACAGGCCGCTGAATGTACGTGTGGCTCTGCTGGGTTTGGAGATCTGGAGTGACCAGGACAAGATTCAAGTGGATAAAAGTCCCACTGAAACTCTAAACCGCTTCCTGGATTGGAGGACCAGGGAGCTACTACCACGACTGCGGCATGACAATGCACAGCTGATCATGTAGGTTGAAATTCCCAGAAATATGCGCACAGTGTGATCGGAAATAATTCAGAATTGAGATATGTGCTTATATATGTTAGGGGTGAGCCATTTGATGGGACGACAGTCGGCATGGCGTCTCAGTCCTCCATGTGCTCAAAGGATCGGTCTGGAGGAGTGAATGTGGTGAGAGAAATCGTTCAATTAAACCTTGGTCTTTATGCAATAAGTTAGATCTTGTTCTAGTATCCACCTGTGTCTCCTGTTCTGTAGGATCACCTTGTGAGTGTGTTAGGAGTGGCATCAACGGTAGCTCATGAGTTGGGTCACAACCTGGGAATGAGTCACGACACGGCCGACAGGCGCTGCCAGTGCCAGAACGAGCCTCGGCTTGGGGGCTGCATCATGGAGCCCTCCACTGGGTGAGTGAAAAAATGTGTCTGTGATTTCATATTATATCGCTAGTGATAAATCATGCAATACAAAGTAAATTCTCCCATGTGCAGGTTTATGCCCGGTCAGCTCTTTAGCAGCTGCAGCGAAAGGGATCTCTCTCTTAGTCTACTGCACGGTGGCGGTATGTGTCTGTTTAATGTGCCTCAGCCAGAGAGCCTTCTGGGAGGTCCGCGCTGCGGGAACCTGTATGTGGAGAAAGGAGAGGAGTGTGACTGCGGCCTGCTGGATGTAAGAAACCGCTTCCTGTTTATTGGTTCCTGGTTCTGCGTCATTTACCGGTGACTTACAACAAAGTGCATGTGACAACTTAATCTAATAATAAACACTGTCATAATTGACTTACCTTTATGTTTTTCCAAACCTGTATGTCTGAAACAGTAATGTAGTATTTTTCGTTCCACAGAAGAAAAAACTTCTGTGGAACGAAAAATACTACATTACTGTTTCAGAGCAGAAAGAAAGTCATACAGGTTTGAGTAAATCATTGTAAAAAAAGAAAGAAAAAAAAAGAGGGTGTAGTATCCCTTTAAGCTGACAGAAAACGTTACAGGCACAATTAATAAATCATCAGATGGATTTATATAATCACGATTCTATCTTTTACCGATTCACAAATATCAAAAATCTTTTTTTGAATGTTATTTAATAACATCATGTTTTCAAAGCAAAAATGGCAGAAGTGTACGAATTTTATGTACAGTAAGAGTTTTACATAAAATGTGATAATAATTAATTTAATACGTTTAGAAAAAATATTGAGACTCCCACCGCACGTTTATCATCCAGAAATGAAAGACGGGGGAAGAACGGACTAAGTTTGGCTACATTATATATTAAATCAAAATTCGATTCAAAATGGTGACCCCAAGATTTGAATGAAATCAAATCATTAGATTTCAAATGATTCCCACTCCTAATAATAATTGATAGGATTTTAAAACAATAAAATGTTGTAATATGCTCTTCACCTCTGTAATCTACTTTCTGTTTGTGTCTGTTCAGGAATGCAGCGATCCTTGCTGCAATGCCAGCACGTGTAAACTGGTTCCTGGGGCCCAGTGCTCTTCTGATGGCATCTGCTGTGAGAACTGCAAGGTTTGTAAGTTTGCTTATAAATAAATAAATACTCCCTTAGACAAGTGCCGCTAATGCTACTCTCTCACTTCATCCCAATCATCTCTTTCCCCGTAGTTGCGTGTGGCAGGGTCGGTGTGTCGGGAGCCGTTGGGAGAGTGTGATTTGCCAGAGTACTGCACCGGCACTTCCCCCTACTGTCCTCCCAATGTGTTTCTGCAGAATGGAGAGTCATGCAAGGACAGTTCCTCCTACTGCTACAGTGGCGTGTGTGCCAGTCTGGACGAGCAGTGCCAAATGCTCTGGGGATCGAGTGAGTGTCACACGCTCCACAATGATGATTCTGATGATTCTCAAATAGTATCAAGATTTATTGTGGTTCGTTCTCTGTTCTCTCCGCCCCTCTAAGACTCCACCCACGCTCCACCTATCTGCTTCTCATCTGTGAATAAGCAGGGCAATAAGTATGGAAACTGTGGCCAGATGCCCAACGGATCCTATATCCCCTGTTTGAAAGGGTGAGGACTTGTAGCCTGGAATGAGATTTTTTTTATCAAATGTTTAGTTTCCAGTAGTAGTCTGTTTGTGTTTATAAGCATAATTACAAACAAATTGTGCAAAAAAAATCTTAGTTTTAAAATGTGCTCTATTTCGCTAAGGGATGTGCACTGTGGTAGGATCCAGTGTCAGGGTGGAAGTGAACGTCCCCTGCTGGGCTCCAACGCTGAGATTCTGACCACAACGGTCATACTGAACCAGAGTGACTTTTCCTGCCGGGGAACCTATTTTAATCTGGGTGATGATGTTTCTGACCCAGCCATGGTGTCCCAGGGGACGGCCTGTGGGCCCAACAAGGTGAGTCTCCATAAAATGTGTACTTTTTTAGGATTGGTAATTTAATACATTTAATACAGATTTAGTGTGTTTCAAATGTTTTTAAATAGGGTTAGAGATTTTCGACACTCAAGCAATATATATATATATACATTTTTTATTAAGGATGTAAAAGTAACAGTAAAGAATTTTACATTATTGCAAACAAATTCTGTTTCACATAAATGCTGTTCTTTTGAACTTTCTATTCATCAAAAAATCCTGAAAAAATCTAGCAGAACAACTGTTTCTTGAGCATCAAATCAGCAGAATGCTTATAGAATGATGAATGATTTCTGATGATTATGTGACACTGAAGTAATGGCTGCTGGAAAATCACCTTTGCCATCACAGAAATAAATTACATTTCAAAATATTATTTTAAATTGTTATAATATTTCATAATATTAAATAATATATAGAGATCTATTTATGTTCTAGTAAAAATACTTATTATTTGAAATGTATTAAAAATGACATTTATCATATGTTTGATTTATTGTAACGTATTCTCAGGCATGTGTGGACCAGCGATGCAGGGACGTGTCCATATTTGGTGTTGAAGAATGTCGAAGGAAGTGCAATGGCCACGGGGTAAGGAAGGGGGAGCACCAGAAAAAGAGGAATGAGTCACTTAAACTTGCAGTTTCACTTTTTCCTTCTCTATTTTGTCTTTGTATATGTAGGTGTGTAACAGTAATAAGAATTGTCACTGTGCTGAGGGCTGGGCTCCTCCTGACTGCAGATACTCTGGAACCGGAGGCAGTGTGGACAGCGGCCCTGCTCGAGAGCCCAGAGGTACTACACACACACACACACACACACACACATCATTACATTGATTACATTGCCGTGCTAATGTTTAGCCTAATTTTTGTCTGTATACAGATTCAGATCCTGCGCGGGTGGCTCTTCTGGTCATTTTCCTGTTTGTGTTGCCGGTCTCACTGCTGTTTGTCGCACTCCGCTTCCCCCGCTGTCGACGAGGCCTTGTTTACCTCGGCCACACCCCCTTCAGCAAGACCCGACAGAGCCGGTGAGACTGATCAAAAGACACAGGGACAGAGAGATGGCATACATTATTGATGCAGTTTATCTCACTTTACTGTGTATGCCCGAAATGATTCATTTGAGGGTCAACGTCAAGCGATTTTAATTATAATAATTTATTAAATAATACATTCAAAATGCAATTTATTTCCAAATTTGCCTTGATCTTTTGACATATAAGAGGTCTCTGTTTCATTAAATCATCTTGCAAGTTACCGAGCTTAAAACATCCTACTCATTATAAACAAAGGATTTATTTAAATAAGCTCCGAAAACAGCTCTTATGGATATTATGGGATTTGTGACGTCTCGCATTGAGGTTAGGAGAATTTGCCTGCAGATAGTTTTGTAAATGAGTTTGCAAAGAAACTTTTGTTTAAAGATGAAGCAGTCAGCTATATTGGATCTGATAGCTGCATTTCAAGCCATAAGTAAGTGATTTCATAATGCTTTGTCTGTAAATGACGGTCTTATATGGATAATGTTTTCAAAAAACATACTCGCATGCAATAGCGAGTGGACGTTGATACTGTTTTCTATGCAATGACTTTAGCCAGTGGCCGTTTACTGACAAGCCTTAAAGGGAGCCGCCCCTTAAAAACGGATCATTTCGGAATGAGGGTTGAAAATAATTATTTTTCCACATATATATTTGTTTGTTTGTTTTTTGTGCAAAAAACTTTATTAACATTATAAGTGAACCTCAAGGAACGGTTACACCATAATGGTTACCATGATTTATGGTTACACCATAAATGTCATTATATTAAAACTTTTCTTAAAAAACGTATAAAGGTTTTTTTAAAAACATATGAAACCAACATGCATACAAAGAGTCCATTTCTAACAATTTGGGTGTTTTAAACTAGATTATAAAAAGATTTTTCCTTTTCTTTGTTGTGAACACTTATTTGTCATTGACTCTTGGGAAAAGTAATCAGACCATCATTGTAATTTGTTGGGAAAAGTAATCAGACCATCATTGTAATTTGTAAATCAGCAGAGTGTAAAAAACACTGGTGACAGAAAAACAACAGCCAGCCAGAAATGACAACCTGAAGTGGTAATATGAAATAAAAGAGAAGATCCTTCATAAGAGTCATAGATCATATGATAAATCATTAATGATAATGTTTTACTGTGTTTTACCCATGATGCAGTGGGGTCTCGGTGGCCTATATTGAATACTGTGTGAAGGAGGAAAACCAGAGGTATCTGTGAATGTGGAGCTTCAGTTTGTTAGCCGTAGCTATACTTGGTTAAACATTAGTTGAACATTTGTCTCTCACCAGCAGGGGCTTTGAATGGCAATGAAAAACTGAATATAAAATTGAGCTTAAAATTGGCTGTCATTGACAAGCTCCTCTCTGGTTGTGTGTTGTGGGACTTCCAGCAAAACAGTCACAATGAAGAGTTTCTTAAATTTCTTTAACACACCAGAGGTCTGTGTTGCTGGAAGAAATAATGTTTGTTTAATCTCAAATGTTAAGTGTCTCCCTGCTAGCTGTCTTTCCCACACAGTTCTCCAGTTCCCTATTACATAACAGTACTGGTGTATGTGAAGATTTATATAGTGAGATACTTTTTTTTATGTGATTCAGTTTTTTTACTTTGTGATTCAGTTATTATCTGTATAAAATTGATCACCAACAATGTTCTCAGCGAGTGTCAAAAAAAAATTTATGAATGTGTGTAATATTGTGAATATCTTGTATTTTCCTCACAGAACTCCTGCCATGGAGCTTGCAAATGCTCGAAATGGAGATCAGGTGCAACCACTCAGGTACCAGTGGCCCCTCCAGAGCGACATCCCTCTCACCCAGGCTATCAGCAAGGTACAGTAAATCTGCTCTACAGAAAAGCAGTGCTGGCCCTGAGCATCTGGCCCATTCGATGATACGATTACTGGAGCTTGATCTCCTATAATGTGGTGTAGGGTTACTGAGAGTCAGAAGTAGAGAAATTAGCCCCCAGTGAGTAAATAATATCCGAGCAAGCTGCTGGTAGCTGCTGATCATGTGGAATGAAATGTATTATAGTTGTACAGTATGTATGCATACTGGTACCAAAAAACATACAGTGGTTTGTGGTCAGTAATTTTTTTAATATTTTTGAAAGTAGTATCTTATGCTCACAACGACCATATTTATATGATCAAAAATACAGTAAATAAAAACTAATATTATGAAATATTATTACAATTTAAAATAACAGTTTTGTATTGAATACATTTTAAAATGTCATTTATGGCTGTAATGGCAAAGCTGAATTTTCAGTAGCCATTACTCCAGTCTTCAGTGTCACATGATCCGTAAGAAATCATTCTAATATGATTATTTGGTGCTCAGGAAACATTTCTTATTAATATCAATGTTGAAAACAGTTCTTCTGCGTAAAACTAAAACTTTTTCTGAATAAAAAGTTCAAAAGAACAGACTTTGACATTTAAATCTGAAATCAATTGAATGCGTCATTGCTGAATAAAAGTATTAATTTAGTTTTAAAAAAAAATACTACTGGCCAAACTTTTCTATGGTAGTGTAAATTTCTAAGGCAAAATTCAGAATTTGTTCCAGCTCTAGAATGTATGCAATGGTCCTTTGTGGTAGATTATTAACAGAGGCAAATTCCTAGTTAAAGGCACAATATGTAAGTTTTCGCCACCAGATGTCACATTTTCAAAATAACAAAAACTTGATTAAAAGCATTACTGAAGTACAAAGAAAGTGCATATAACTGTATATGTACAATAATTAATATATATTTGCTTACCTGTCTATTAAAACACGAAAGCGGAGTCTCTGTCAAGTCCAAGTTTGTCGTGAAGCTCTCTCCATCTTGAAAACGCCACACCGATATTGATCCTTGTTTTATTTCTCCATTTGTTCCAAAGCCTGCTTGTCTCATTTGATCTGTTTAACAGCGGTGTGCTATCTTCCGTGTCATAGATGTCTTATTAGTGGCTTATGGATTCTATGTATATATACTTCTATGGTTTATACAAGCGGAAACCCGAGGATAGTGCAGATATTACGTCATTGATAGGTGACAATGACAAGGGACGAGCCATTATTTAAATCTGTAATTTTTCTGGATTTACAAATGTATATAAAATATAATATAATAATATATCACACTGTGCAAGTGTTTTTTGGATATTTTATTTAAAAAAATTCTACATATTGTGCCTTTAAGGAGAACCATTGAAAGGTCATGCAAACCCACTGAGGGATGAGACCTACTGACGGGTACTAGAAGGGGTCTGGTTGACTCTTTTATCGATCCGCTGAAAAATGCAGTAAAACAAGGCCAAATGCTTTTGGTGACTGTTTGTAACACATGTTGCTTCTCCGTCGAACCTTTCCTGCATGAAGTTTTGTTTCTACACAAACTGCAAAAATA
This sequence comes from Semotilus atromaculatus, assembly GCA_031834385.1. NCBI lineage: Eukaryota > Metazoa > Chordata > Actinopteri > Cypriniformes > Leuciscidae > Semotilus > Semotilus atromaculatus. Next base: position 3,326,406 of record JAULUF010000019.1, on the reverse strand, counting down.
TCTTACAGTAACTAGTTAACTGAAGCTCCAGTCTCCTTTGCTTCTGCTGCCATCGTAACAATACCAAACCATTTTTCTTGGCTTACTGTTATGCCTAAAACAGCTAACCAACTTTTCTTATTATAACGTGCATGTGCTGTAAAAGTTCACTACCTCTCTACTACCCCCTCCACAACACTTTTGTCTTGTTAGGTCCAGCACAGGCCTGCTCCTCCAACTAAACCTCTTCCACCCGATCCTGTCTCTAAACCCGCTCAGGTAAATCTCATCATGCTCACCAAGCTTGCGAGGAATAGAGACGTATAGAGCTGATCTGGTGGATGTAGCAGTGTGTTATAAATACAAACCATTACTGTTATATTGCTCTTTCTGGTTCTTCAGTTGGCAGGGCATTGGCCCGCCCCTCCCACCAAACCCCTCCCTCCTGACCCTGCCCCCTCAGAGAGCAAGATGCAGTGCAAGGTAGAGGTAGCACTTGCTGCTGTAGCTGCCATGTTTAACTGTCTTTTTTTTTGTCTTGACCCAAAGTGTCTTTAGAAACTCACTCCATGTTCCTAGTCATGGTCCAAGTCTTTGTGTGGTTTTGCATGTGGAGTTGTGCTTGTCTCTGTCATTTGGGTTTAACAGTGAGAATTTTTGCATGTGGATGGGCTGATGGTTCCTCTGGAGTGAATGGAGTGTGTAAAGATCAGACTGAGGGAGATCATGTCATCTGGAATATTTTCAAATATCACCATAAAGAAAAAGTTTCATAACATATAATCATAACATACAATCCTACACTATTTCTAGTAATAAAATTGAGTTCAGTTGACTTGAATGCTAATGCTTAAAGGGACTTTAAGTAACTTTTTAGGTCATTTATTATCTAAAATCAATATTTTTATTCATAAATATGTTCCCAGTATTGTACAAATACCTCTGCCAATTATCTGATTTATCCTCGTAAAAGAAGAATTTTTTATATTTATATACATGGGACGGGTAAGTCCACGGAGGCTTCCATGTAGTTCCGCCATCTTGAAAAACTATAATAGCAGAGAGGGACAAAAAGTATGCAAACGCGTTTCCACAACACGTTTTCGTTCAGAGCCAGCTGAACTGATGCAAAGGAAAACATTGCTCTCTTAAACATTTTCTATAGCTCTTTTTTTCCCATAAACAATCAATTAGCTCAAGTTGTGTGAATATTTTGCTACGTGCATAAGATTGTACAGAGAATGAATATGAATGGCTACAGTTACTGCTAGCCACATATAAATTGTACAAACCTCGGTCGCTTCTCTTCTCTGCCTTTGGAAACTTTCAATTCTATCAAGATTGTATTGACTCTCGCTCTCCTCCTCTTCCTCGCCTAGATCCCACTGATCCACTGCCTCTCTGTCCTCTTCCTCTACCTCTACTTCTTCCTCTCCCTACTGTTGAATCATCTGATGATGATATCTAACAATGCACGTACTTCAGAAAATATAACGAGTAAACAAGGCATAACTACTAATTACAATAGTTAATGTTTTTTAAACTCATTCATTCATACTGTAACATTTGTTTGTTCGTTGTGTCAATTTGAAGTTTGTTTGAAATAACAAACCTGTTCACCCGAAGGAAAACGACGAAGTGTTATACACAAATCCAGCGAAACACGGAATTAAAGCAGCGCCGCCATTACTGCGTGCCTTGAAGTAGCGGAAGTAGCTAGTGTTGGTCCCGTATAGGCGGCTGTAGCAGATGTTAGCTGTACGAAATGTTATTTTGATTTAGTTTTTTTTAGTACGTACGTACAGTCGTGCTCAGAATTAACGGTACCCCTGGTAAATATGATAAAAACTGGCTGTAAAAAATAAATCTGCATCGTTTATCCTTTTGATCTTTCATTAAAAAAATTGCAGACAATCTAACCTTTCATTGAATTAAAAGAATTGAACGTGGGAGGGAAATCACATTATGAAATAAATGTTTTTGTCCAAAACACGTTGGCCACAATTATTGGTTCCCTTTTATTAAAAGCTTTTTGCAATCTCCTTTTGACAAGATACCAGCTCTGAGTCTTCTCCTATAATGCCTGATGAGTTTGGAGAACACCTGACCTGAGATCAGAGACCATTCCTCCATACAGAATCTCTCCAGATCCTTCAGATTCCCAGATCCATGTTTGTGCTTCTTCTCTTCAGTTCAGCCACTCATTTTCTGTAGGGTTCAGATCAGGGAACTCTGACTGTCATGGCAGAAGCTTCATTTTGTGCTCAGTTACCCATTTTTGTTTTGATTTTGATGTTTGTTTTGGATCATTGTCCTGATGGAAGATCCAACCACGGTCCATTATAAGATTTCTAGCAGAAGGCGTCAGGTTTTGATTTTTTATCTGTTGATATTTGATAGAATCCACGATCCCATGAATCTGAACAAGAAGTCCAGGACCTCCAGCAGAAAAATATGCCCACAACATTAAAGATCCAACGGTATATTAAATTGTACACATGGGGTACTTTTATCCTTGTGTGCACCAAACCCATCTAGCATGTTTGCAGCCAAAAAGCTATTTTTTTAGTTTCATCTGACCACAGAAGCCTGTGCCGTTTGAAGGTCCAGTCATGTCTGACAATTGAATTTGCTGGAGTTTGTTTTTGGAGGAGAGAGGAGGATTTTTCTTGAAACCCTCCCAAACAACATGTGGTGATGTATGGGTTGTTTGATTTTTTTTTAATAGGCTTTCTGACCCCCAAGACTCAACCAATCTCTGCAATTCTCCATCTGTGATCCTTGAAGAGTCTTTGGCCACTCAAACTCTCCTCCTCACGTGCATTAAGGCAATATAGACAAACGTCCTCTTCCTGGCAGATTCGTAACATCTTTAGATGATTGGAACTTCTTAATTATTGCCCTGATGGTCAAAATGGGGATTTTCAATGCTTTAGCTATTTTCTTACAGCCATTTTGTGATGCTCAACAATCTTTTGATGCACATCAGAACTAAATTCTTTGGTTTTGCTCATTCTGATGAATGATTAAGGGGATTTGGCCTTTGTGTTTCCTCATATTTAAACTCCTGTCAAACAAGAAGTCATGCCTGGACAATTTCATGTTCCTAGTAGTCACCCTGGTGTGCTAAAAAAGGTAAATATTAATGGGAATATACTTCAGAGATATTTCACTCTTAAAAAATGTTAGGGGTACCAATAATTGTGGCCAACTTGTTTTGGAGAAAAACATTTATTTCATTATGTGATTTCCACCCACTTTAAATTATTTTACTTCAATGAAAGGTTAGATTTTTGGCAATTCTTTGAATGAAAGATCAAAAAGATAAATGATGCAGATTTATTTGTACAGCCAGTTTTGATCATATTTACCAGGGGTACCGTTAATTTTGAGCACGACTGTATATATACACATACACACTATATATAATCAATAATTAACGCAGCTGCAACATTGTAAACTCCAAACGCGTGGATGAGATATTCAAAGCAATGCAATTTCTTCATCCATTTGCAATATAACGAAATTTTATTTGTATTTTTAATTACAATGGTCATGTTTGTGCTTTTTGATTAGGCCTATTTATTATGCGCAACATTTAAATTAATTGGCCTATTCAGAAACGGGTAAAGTTATTTCTACCATTTGTTTTTCTGATTCACTTTTATTTGCCTGCAAACCAAAATAGGCTACTTGATATATCTCTGCTATTCTGAATTAACAGGATAGTTTATTTTTGATTGTCTGCTAAACAAAATTGTATAAAAACGAATAAAATAAAATAAATCATATAAAGATCAAGACATCCAGAAAAAAATGTTTAACAAAATTGACAGGGAACGCATCTCGAGGTCGCAATACACACATGTTGTAGTGAGCACGGAAAAACAGGCAAATAAAATATTAAGCTAATTAAAGTTACAAAAGTACCTTTTGTTCTTTAAACAACATTAATGGTGGCAGCGAGTATAGGCTGTCAATGCACTGATTCAATAGACACAGGATTACTCTTTTTCTTTCTGAACCGTTTAAGACAAAACCAACAACACAAAAGGTGTGTATTGACGTCTTTCCATGGTTGAAACAACAATTCTTATGATGTTTATTCATGTTTATTTGATAAATAAACTAGCATTCTGCCAAATTATGCTGATGTGTATGACGTCATTGACATTTTAAAAGACCTTTTAAAGCAAATAAGTGACTCTAAAAAATCTAACACCCAGCATTGTGAATTTTCCTTGCATCTACTTTCGAATACAATATTCAAATTACTAGACAAAAAATTATATCCCGAGAAAAGTGGATTTTGAGGGGTATAGCTCCATAGACCTCCATTCATTCTGCACTCGCCCGCGAGCGCCCCCGCATGGGCAGAGACGTGTTACTGCAGCCAGTCCAGAACCCGGAAGTAACCAGAGAGTGCCAATTCTCTCCTATTAGACATTCTCTGATATTACTATGCCGAGTCGAAGTGCTCCCAATAACTTGCTATGGTATTCCGCCTGTCGTGCCGAAAAGTGATAGTTAAACTTAAAATAGCCTACCTTTAAATGGCCAAATACAACCATTATAATGCAACATTTCACCTGCCAGAAAGTGATTGAAGCCTCTACTTATTGATTGAAAGGTTATTTCTGTCCTGAAATTTGTTGATTTCCTTCAGAAGAATCATATTTCACAGATTATAACTCACTTAGTACTTTTTACCTCTTTACTTTTTACTTCCTGCAATGGCTGGTTCATCATGTTCTTTCCCACAACAAATCAATTCTTGCTTCTTTTGTTCACAGTTTGCTGAGTGCATCTTGGGTAGCTTTCCACTGGCATTTGCTAACTCTGCTTCAAGTGTAAACACCATAAGACAGCAGATTGCGGTTTCTCTCCTTGAGAATACAGGTGTCTCTTAAAAATATTGTACATATCATTTAATGCAAGTTATATAATTTAATTTCATAATCATCATGTAATGTCATTTTAGACTGGTTGGAAACATGTTTTCGCTGTACATATTTTAAACTTACCAAATTATGTAACTATTGTATTATTTACTCCGACAAATTTTGGGTATAATTGGCTAAAAGAAAATTATTACCCATTTATTTTTGTAGATGACTTGACTGACCTGTGTCATCTTTTTGGGGAGCATGATTGTGACACTCACGGGGTAACTGTTCATGTTTTACATGTCTTCTCAGGTTTAGCTTAAAAAGGATGATAATCAAATATCCACTAAACATTATTTTTAAATTCTACAGTACGGTCTTGCTAAACAAGATTTATTTTAGTTGTAAGGCATGATGGCCTGCTTTGTAAATTGAGTAATTTGCAACCATTGCTAATACTATTGTATAACTATTTCACCATCATTTTTTGTTTCCTCTCTTGTCGAATCTAGATTGGCTGTGACATTTGCCCGCGGTGGTACCACAGGAGCTGTGCCAAGAGGCCCTTCAAAAAGAGGAAGAACACATTTATTTGCAAAGCATGCCACTGAAATCTATACCACCACACCACACCACACCACACGTCATTCATTGAAATCATCCAACCACACTTTTCCCCTTTCTGGTGTGTTCCTTTAATGAATGTTGACTGTTGAAGTTTAGCTTATTATTAGATTTTCCTGCAGAGAAATGTACACAACGACATAAAGTAAAAAGTAAAGAGGTAAAAAGTACTAGGTGAGTTATAATCTGTGAAATATAATTCTTCTGAAAGAAATCAACTAATTTCAGGACAGAAATAACCTTTTAGTTAATAAGTACAGGCTTCAATCACTTTCTGGCAGGTGAAATGTTGCATTATAATGGTTGTATTGGCCATTTAAAGGTATTTTAAGAGGTAAAAAGTACTAGGTGAGTTATAGTGGGTGAAATATGATTCTTCTGAAAGAAATCAACTAATTTCAGGACAGAAATAACCTATCAATCAAAAAGTAGAGGCTTCAATCACTTTCTGGCAGGTGAAATGTTGCATTATAATGGTTGTATTTGGCCATCTAAAGGTATTTTAAGAGGTGAAAAGTACTAGGTGAGTTATAATCTGTGAAATATGATTCTTCTGAAGGAAATCAACTAATTTCAGGACAGAAATAACCTTTCAGTCAATAAGTAGAGGCTTCAATCACTTTTAGGCTTCAATCGCTATTACCACGGACATAAGCTAATGTTTATTTGCACGTTATGTCTGTTCAATCCACATAAAAGCAGCTGTAGTCGTAAAGAGACTTCAACATGCTGCGCGCGCTCCCGCGGATGGCAATCAATTTTCGGCGGACCATCACTTTTCGGCACGACACCGGCTGCGGGAGCGCGTGCAGCGTGTTAAAGATGTATCGCCCATTCTCTTTACGAATACAGTTGCTTTTATGTGGATCAAACAGACGTGCAAATAAACATCAGCTTATGTCTGTGGTAATAGCACTCACCCAGTACTTTTTACCTATTAAAATACCTGTAAAGGGCCAATACAACCATTATAATGCAGTATTTCACCTGCCAAAAAGTGATTGAAGCCTCTACTTATTGATTGAAAGGTTATTTCTGCCCTGAAATTAGTTGACTATATTCATGAGGCTTAAATCTGACTGATTATAACTCACCTACTACTTTTTACCAATTAAAATACCTGTAAAGGGCCAATACAACCATTATAATGCAGCATTTCACCTGCCAAAAAGTGATTGAAGCCTCTACTTATTGATTGAAATGTTATTTCTGCCCTGAAATTAGTTGATTATATTCATGAGGGTTTAATCTGACTGATTATAACCAACTTTTTACCTATTAAAATACCTGTAAAGGGCCAATACAACCATTACAATGCAGTGTTAGAAGCAGTATTCTAAAAGTTTATTATTATTGTTATTATTATTATATACACGTACTGTGTGTGCGTGCGTGTGTGTGTGTGCGTGTGCATATTAAATGAATACAACAGAAAGGAGAAAAGAGTGGTATAGATTTCAGTGGCATGCTTTGCAAATATATTTGATCTTCCTCTTTTTGAAGGGCCACTTGGCACAGCTTCGGTGGTACCACCGTGGGCAAATGTCACAGTCAATCTGGAATAGTTAACTAAAATAACTCTTGTTTAGCAAGCCTGTACTGTAGAATGTTACAAATAATGTTTAGTGGTAATTTGTAATTTGATTCATCCTTTTTAAGCCATACCTGAGAAGACATGTAAAACATGAACAGTTACCCCGTGAGTGTCACAATCATGCTCCCCACAAAGATGACACAGCTCAGTCAAGTCATCTACAAAAACAAATGGGTAATAATTTTCTTTTAGCCAATTATAACCAATGTTTGTCTGAGTAAATAATACAATAGTTACATAATTTGGTAAGTTTAAAATATGTACAGCAAAAACATGTTTCCAACCAGTCTAAAATGACATTACATGATGATTATGAGATGCCGATTCGGGACTAATATTATCACAAGACCTCGGTGTTCAGCGAAATATAGTTGTCACAGTCATCGTCTGCAGCAGTCTGTCTTCGTCATCTTCACTACACTTCCCAGAATCCCTCTTGTCTCCACACCTGAACTCACTCCCTCAATCATCATTGTTCATTGTCATCATCATCTGTGTCACCTGTCCTCACCTCGTTAGTGTTAGTTCTTGTATATGTTACCTGGTGTTTGTGTTCTTTGCCTGTCTGCCTGCCTGTACCAGTTTTATGTTTTGGATTTATTTAGTAAATGTTAGAATTGGATCTTTTGACTCAGCCTCCGTGACAATAGTAGGTAATTTGCGGGGGAATTTTTACTTTTCAAATTACAGACATGGCAGATTGGCACGGGATTAAGATCACAGACAAACTCCACAGTTCAATACACACACACACTCACACTCTCACTCTCACTCACTCTAAATGTAAAAAGTAGTAGGTGAGTTATAATCAGTCAGATTTAAGCCTCATGAATATAGTCAACTAATTTCAGGGCAGAAATAACCTTTCAATCACTTTTTGGCAGGTGAAATACTGCATTATAATGGTTGTATTGGCCCTTTACAGGTATTTTAATAGGTAAAAAGTTGATTATAATCAATCAGATTTAACCCTCATGAATTTAGTCAACTAATTTCAGGGCAGAAATAACCTTTCAATCAATAAGTAGAGGCTTCAATCACTTTTTGGCAGGTGAAATACTGCATTATAATGGTTGTATTAGCCCTTTACAGGTATTTTAATAGGTAAAAAGTACTGGGTGAGTGCTATTACCACAGACATAAGCTGATGTTTATTTAGACGTCAGTGTAACGGAGGCCAGCTAGTAGTTGCTGTGCGAGTAAAACCTCACTCCCCTGATCTCAAAAGGCTCTCTAGCGACAGATGCTAGAGGCTGCAGTCTTTAGCCTCCTTGTTAGAGCGCCTGACTCTCATGCCGGAGAACCGGGTTCGAGGCCCGCTCGGAGCGGGTCGAGTGGGACCCGGGTGGAGGGGTTACATCTGTTTGATCCACATAAAAGCAACTGTATTCGTAAAGAGAATGGGCGATACATCTTTAACACTCTGTGCGCGCTCCCGCGGCCGGCCATAAATTTTCGGCGGACCATTTCGGCACGACACCGGCAGATTTTGTGCTCACACCCAAAGTGCGCACACATAAAGCCGCCTATCAGTACTAAATTGAGTCCTTTTGCGCTGCTTATTGCGCTTAAACAGTTAAATACACCGAAAATAATGTCAAAATGCCGGTCTTGGCGAGTATTCACGTAAACACAGTCAGAGTCAGTTATGTTTTAAGTGAACATCTTTGCATCAGGTCTTAAAGTGACAGCAGCCTAATAAACCTGCTGTCAAATTATGAGATGATAATATACAAAATATCTAGTTTTTCCCCCATTGTATCAATGTCAAAATTGTGGCCAGTAAAAATTCTGAGCAGCTAGTATCTTTGAAGAAAAAAAAGTTAATGTCAGTCCCTGTACATTATGCAGAAATACTTACTAAGCATTGTGTACTAGCATTATGTAAGAATAGGTGATGGTGGCAAAACATCATAGTGCTGTGAAGAGGTTTTTGCCCCCCTCCCCTCCCCCATCAAAATTTATGAGTTTGTATATGTTTTATCTCTCCCAGTCTCTCTGCAAGTTGAAAACAGAAATATTTGAGCAGCATCTTGCTGAAATGAATCAGAGGAATCAGTGCATGGCCTGTGATTCAGTCCGGTCTGAGATAAATTATTCTTGCGATCAAGGGGAAATCATGATGGAATAGTTTGATTCCCAATTGATTTGAAAAATTCTAACAAGTTAGTCTCACTGAGCAACTGCTTTTCTCTGTCACATGGCTGCATCTGCGACTGTACGTCTAGCCCACAGGAACTCGACCGGCTGCACCAAGCAAGCCCCTCCCTCCTGACCCTGTCCTCTCTACCCGACAGGTATCCACAGGCGTGTAAAGTGTAGCCCTCTATTAACAACACTAATGTGCTCTTGCATCTAATTATCTCAGAGCAGTGCTATTTTGTATTATTTAACTATAATAAATTGCAAATTGAACCTATAAGACAAAAAACAAAGTCCATACTCACTCTGTATCACCTCGTTTCCTGTTTCAGACCCCTGCTCCTCCCAAACCTCCGGTTCCCAAGAAACCACTGCCTGTGGATCCTTCACCCCACCCTCCTCCATCCCCACTGCTGGGACATTCTAGATCTGCTGCATCTTCATCACTTTACTCGCGTAACCCTGTGTCAGCTGCTGCTCCTGCCAGGTGAGAGGACCCTCACCCTTCATGCTTTTTTCGTTTTCATGCAACGGAATTATATTCAACAGGCAATGGAGTAAAATATTGTAATCTGATAAAAGCCTTATTTGTATGTACAGACCTGCTCCTCATCCACCTTTACGGAGACAGCAGTACTGTGGGAAACCCCATGCTCCTCACCCAGTATAGTCAGGAAGGAAACACTGGCCTAGCTGCAAATTTCTGGACTGCAATTCTGGACTTTATTTCTCAGTATTTTGTCTTGTTTTCCAAAAACAGTATCTGAGTTTCTATAAAACGAGATATATTTGAGAATAAAAATGCCGTAAGATATTAAGATAATATATACAGTTAAATATGAATAATTTTGTTCGATTTAATTAATAGGGTAATAAAAACGCCAATAAGGTTAAGAAAATTCCGTTTATTCTCTTAATATCTTATACAATTTAAGTACATTTATTTTAAGGACTTTTACTGAGAAGCAAGACAAAAACACTGATTAAGAAAAAGATTTGGGACACTACGTCATCTAGATTTGCACAATTCTATTTGCACTGACCATGAGTGAGGAGTTGCTTCTGCAGGGTGAACATTAACATCTGTACAGACCTCTGTTGCTCTGCATCTGGATCAAAACTTCATCTTCAAACTCATTACGAGGCTCATTGGGCCATCGGAGGAATTACAGACTCCAATGAAGGTGAAAGGATATTATAACTCTGAAGACAAAACAACAACAAAGTGGATATACTGTACATTCCTTTTGTGATTCAGATGCTCAGTTCAATGCATGGAAATAGGATATGACGAGATGATGCCTTGAGGAAGGAATCCTGATTTCTTTCTCTGAGATGCTGTATGCATGCTCGATTTGCCTGCCTATAGAAGATCTGATCTTTTCCTACAGAATCTCTTCGGTGCCTAATTAATTTGCCACACATTTCATCAAGGATGGTTCTAATACACTCACACCGAAAACTGAAATTCAGAACTCTTCATTGTTATTTAGAGCTGAAAACTCTGGTGTATTACATTCCGTTGGCGTTTAACATCAGCTGGTCTCAGTACGGACATCAGCATTGGACACAAACACACATATGGTCTCTGTAAAGTCTTTATATATATAAATATAATGTCTTATATATCGATATCAAGACAACTCAGATTGCAAATTTTGACCGTAAATGCTGCTGCAGGGACAAAGCTGGCTGATTGGAAGATGAAGATCGCCTTTTTGATCAAAGCACTGAAGAAGGTATATGAAGATATTTAAGTGTATTTTGAAATATGCCGTATTTTTAATGCAATAAACATGGGATCTATTTTTACAGTTGAATGCAGATTTGAGTGTCTTATATCCCATATTTATCCAGAACTGTCATCCTTTATTAATCCAGCTTCATCACAGAGGTTATGACTGTGTGAACATTTGCTAACTACCAACATTAAGATGTACAATAACATCTCAGAGGGATGTGACAGCACATCCTTTTATGGTGTTGCTTTTATGGTGGTGAGTGTGGGCCATATAAAGTTAATTATTGTGATGATAATGTATGATGCTCCTCAGTGTGTTTAGGGTCATTGTGAATTTTCTTGACAAAACACATATTTTCAGAAAGGTCTGAGTCTCAAGGTTCCATATTTAGTGACAGGAGTGATTTTTGGACAGAAATGTATTCATTTGTTAAGGAAGAATGCATACAATTAAATTAAATGGAATGTAGTATGTCACCCGGTGGCTATTTTTGGTATGCCTAAACAAAATCTCATGGGAACTTAAATTTTTGTGATATCAACTTCAAATTTGGAACACAACTTGGTTAGATATATGGCTTTGATTTTATAGTAAAAAATATTTTGTAAAATATATATTTGATATAAAAGAAAAAATATTAAGTACAGTATATTTGATTTACTGTAAATTTAAACTTCCATAACTTTTTCATACTCTCATTTTTTTAAGTGCTTTCACTTCAGCAATAATCTGCTGAGTGATTTCTTTAAAACAAGACCAAACTTCTATATATAAGGTCTATATTCCAAAGCATTCTTGAATTACAACCATTTAAGTTTGAATAGTGCATTTTAATGTCCATTCTCAAAAAGGGGGGTGACAGTTAAAATAAGTGTAAAATGTTTAAATTAATATATGCTAAAATCATCTATATCAATATGCCATTTTGTGCTGTGACGACAACCTGATATGGTAAAAAAGCATCAAACCCAGACAATAATTATGACAAGATATGCTTAGTAATGTCACCTTTGCCAGTATTGAGTTTTATTGAATGTTATGTAACTGGAACACGTGGTACTATTCACACCTACAACTTCCATAAACTTTAACTGGTCAGATGCTAGTAGAATCTTTTTTACTCACTAACAGAAAAAAACCCTCTAATTTACAGCCTATAATCCAGTACAGCTTGTTACATCGTGAACTAACCAAGTTCCTTGTATCTGACCAAGAGAGGGATATGAAATTACCACTCAAGACGGTTTCAGTCTGGTTTCTAACCACGCATAATAGGTTTTAGTTTGTATTTTTCCTTTTTTTTTTTTACTCTAAGTGAGTGACCAAAGTGAACCCATGACCCATCTCAGCAATAACCTTTAGAAAGCCATCTTTATATAATTTATTTCAAAAACAAACAATGGCTTGAAAATGTAAATAATATTAAAATAAATAAACAGATAATGTTTTTTCTTCTATTTCAATAAATGGACAGGGAAGGGAGGTGAAATTGTTTAATTACTAAATTTTAGATCAAATTTATAAAATTAAATAAATTTTGTGTAATGAGGGAAACCATTTGGTAACAAGATTTTGGGACACAAATGTTTTTGTCATTCAAATAAGTTAATAATAACATCCTTTTTTTTCTTCTAAATTATATATTTATTATTCATTAGATATCAATTAGGATAAATCACGACACGTCAAAATAATGAAGAATGATGTGAGAAGGTCAGACCTCTGACGTGGGACAAGCCAAAATCCCCATACGGGGAGGGGGTTATACAGACATGAAATTTATTTAAAACTAGCTACTGTTGATACTAGGGTAATTTTAAATTATAATTTAGTTTATAAATCATATATCTCACAACAACAACAACAAAAATGTGAGCCTAAAGGTACAGCGTATTCGTAGAACGTGCCAAATTCTAAAGATAATCTCAGATAGCCATCTTAATGGCCTTTCAATCATTAAAGCATCTTAGAGAGGACATCCATGAGACATGGAGGTAGTAAATGATGTAATACGCAGTGACATAACTCAAGACTGTAGGCTATAAACGCGCGAGCGCGAATGCGCTCTGGCAGAAAGTCCTCTGCGCTCTCGCGCCTCAGCAGAGCACCAGTGTGTGTGGTGGGACAGTAGGGTGGGACGACAGAGTCTGAGCGGTATGTATCTTTCATTATGCTCATCATATTCTCGAATTTACCATAGTAACTGTTGATTTCGGACAAAATAGTAGTCACGACTGCTGTTATTTTAAACTACTTAGTAGTGGTGACTCGGTATTAGCCCACTGTCATAAAAATAATTCAACAAAAATGGCAAACAGTTTGAAAGCTTCCAATGTAGATAACGTATTCTATCGCAATACGATTACAAGTCAATTTTATGATTTAACCATAGGGATTTAACCTATGGTATTAGAGACATTCTGATAACCACGTTTTAAGGGTCGTAAACGTTATTTAAAGCGACAGTAACGTTATTTAAATTAATCGTTTCTAGGTTCGTCAATGCCCCCCAACTTTGAATGTTTAAAAGCGCACAATATTTAAATGTGGGACCGACGAAATGTAGAATTTCAGTTCTCTGACCCCTTAGGCAATTATAACGCCTTGAAGTTAAAATTTAAGCGAAATGTTTGTGTAATGCTGTTGATGGGGTAGGAGGGAATCATCTGTATGCTACAGGTTTAATTGGCTATAGCTGCTACTCAATCTGTCAACTCAAAATGCTACAGAGTTTTTATTGTCTGTAATTGCGCAGTGTGTTATAGTGTGTTTTTATTTAACACAGCACAAAACCACCTGCCCCATCCAGATTTAAGATTAACACTCACCCGGACTATCAGCATCAGAGATAAAATGGGCAAGAAATCCAAACTGAAACTGTCAAATGGCAAGAAGGAGGAAAATGGAGATGCAAGGTAAATGTTTTTGTTTTTGTGATAATAAAGTTTAAGTTGATGTTCTGTTGATGTTTCAACAGCCATTTGTTTTTACAAATAGCCTACATTTGTTTGAGCTGTAATCATGGTTTATGGCTCATGTCCTGGCATAGTATATCTTTAGAGGCTATAATTTATGTAGTCAAAAAAGTTAACTATGTAACTGCAAAACAACAAAACAACAAAAAACAAACCGGTAACTAATTATATGCAGATAATTTCAAATTTAATTAAATTCATTTTTTATTTAATTGTTTACTTTTTTAATTCTTAAAACTTAATTGTGTTTTTTTCTTCCAGCAGTGAGAAAAATGGAAAGAAAGAGGATAAAGAAAAGATGGAGATGGTGGGACCATTAAAGATAGTGAGTGGATTATTATTATTATTATTTGTGAAATTAATAATAATGTAAAATATACACTAAAACATTTTAAATACATTTTAAATACTCAAGACACGACCAAACAATTAAATTGAACTGTAAGCCTTAGAAATGCATGTGGTGGATAATTAATTTAGTTTGTAATTATGTATATTAGTAATTATTGTAATTAGTATTATGTAATTGTTTATTTTTTGTTATTTAATTTAATTTTCACTCAAAGAATAACTTGTTCTCAAAGAAGTGTCCTTTTGTCAGTTTCGTTATGCAGATGGTGTCGATATTTTTCTGATGCTGGTTGGCACAATCATGTCCATGGCCAATGGGGCAGTACTTCCTCTCATGGTTATTGTATTTGGAGACATGACAAACAGCTTTGTGGACGATACAATATTAGAGAATTTAAAGAACTCCACCCTTCCACCCAGTGAGTGTATCATTTGTATGCCTCATCACTGTACTGTTGTTACACAGGGAATCTGTGACTTTAAAAAAACTAACAATAACATGCAGTCTTTTAATCTCTAGACTTCACCCTCCCACAGACCAGTAATGAGACTTTGGGGGAGAAGATGACAAGGTAAGACCAATGTGCTTTGTATTGGGACACTGCCATTTTCCTTAATTTTTTCCTATTTTAATTTAATTCATTTAAAAGTCTTTCTAAGTGTCTGATAGTCGTGTTTCTCCTTCTCAGGCATGCTATATACTACAGCATCATGGGATTTGTAGTCTTGGTGGCGGCATATATGCAGGTGGCCTTTTGGACTCTTGCAGCAGGACGCCAGGTGAAGAGACTTAGAAAGAAGTTCTTTCACTCTATCATGAAACAAGAGATTGGCTGGTTTGATGTCAATGAGACAGGACAGCTCAACACACGCCTCACAGAGTATGACATGCAATAAGAGTCATTTACCTAGATATTACACACACAATGGCATATATATATACCACTCTTCTTTTTCTCCTCTCCAGTGATGTTTACAAAATAAATGAAGGGATTGGAGATAAGCTTGGCATGCTGCTTATGAATCTCACCACCTTTTTCGTTGGCATCATCATTGGCTTTATCAAAGGCTGGAAACTGACCCTCGTCATCCTCGCTGTTAGCCCTTTACTCGGGATCTCAGCCGCTATCATCGGAAAGGTGGGATGATATGGAATATAGAGACCCACATGGTGCCCCTCAACACAATCACAATGACTCATGTTGAAGTACATTTATTATAGTATTTTTCTAACTAGCTAGAAAAGAGAATCCAATTAATTTTGTTCAATCAAGGATATATATATATATATATATATATATATATAGAGAGAGAGAGAGAGAGAGAGAGAGAGAGAGGAATTATAAACAGCATTTATTTGATATATAAATAATAAATAATTTATTTAAATTTAAAATTCCTGCCATCACAGGAATAAATTACATTTTAAATATGTTAAAATTGTTATTTAAAATTGTAATATTATTTCACAATCGTACTGTTTTTACTGTATTTTTGATCCAATAAATGCAGCCTCGGTGATCAAAAGAGACATCTTTCAAAAACATTAAAAGAATTGTATGTTTGTGGTACAGACAAAACTAAAATTATTTCATGGAAGTATGTGATTGTCACAAACAGAGATAAAGTTGATGGGCTAAAAATAAAATGGTTAAGACTATTATTTTAAATCAATTAAAAAACAATGTATCCCTGCCTCATTAGGTGATGACATCATTCACGTCGAAGGAGCAGACGGCCTATGCCAAGGCTGGAGCAGTGGCTGAGGAAGTGCTGTCAGCCATCAGAACTGTCTTTGCCTTTGGTGGACAGAAGAAAGAGATACAGAGGTGTTTTTGAAAATCATCCTGTTTAGAATGTCAATTTGTCTCAGTGATGACAAACATGAACTCTCATGTATTCTAAAACAATTTAAATTTAACCTAAACCAGCTCACCTGCCAAACCAGTTTTAGCACTTAATGGTTTGGTCCTAAAAGTTTCAGTCTATTGTTGTCCCAAAGCATGAATAGGAAAAATGATGGGGAAGATGGTGGGGAATTTTCTATTCAGTGTGATCGTCACACAGTTTTTTGCATCCGGATAATAAATATGTGCCTTTTTATCTGTTTTTCAAAGGTATCACAAAAACTTAGAGGATGCCAAGAACGTTGGCATAAGGAAGGCCATCACTGTGAACATTGCTATGGGCTTCACATTCTTCATGATCTATATGTCCTATGCATTGGCCTTTTGGTATGGCAGCACTCTTATCCTGGCTGGAGAGTATGATGTCGGTATACTTTTAACAGTGAGTCACAGCAGGGTTATGTCAAACACATTACTTCAGAAACTCTTTGGTCTTCTACAGTCCACAGTCACATTGGTCCAGAATTCGGTCATATGTCAAATATTCTAGGATAAAAACCCCCCAGATTACATCATAAATAGGTAGTGGTTATGTCTTCATTATGGGAACTTAAAGCAGATTGTTAAATATGCATGAGTCTGTTTCACGAGTGCGTTGTCTGTTCCTCTATTTCAGGTTTTCTTCTCCGTCCTAATTGGAGCTTTCGGCATCGGTCAAACGTCTCCTAACATCCAGTCCTTCTCTAGTGCTAGAGGGGCCGCCCACAAAGTTTTTCAGATCATTGATCATGTGAGTGAACTCATTGTTAGCTAATCATAAATTCTTTCAGGATATTATCATTCATAATGTTGGAAGAAAAAACAATTGTCCTCAATGCAGTTCCATAATATTATTGCTCTCTGGGGTGTTAGACAGGATATTAATATTTAATTCTCTGCATTAAGGAGTAAAAAAAATAAATGTTAAACCTGGACTCTGACTGTTCCTCCCATCTAAACCTATCACTTCTCCTTTTTAAAAGAAATAGCACTGCATTTTTATAGTTTTTTTCTTATTGATGTTTTATGTCTTGTTCAGACTGAATTGTCCTACAGTAATTGTCATAATATATCCATACATGTCTTTTAAAAGGCTTGAGGCCAAGAATTTAACTAATTAATAAGATGGTATAAGTGTAAATGGAGCTCCCATGTTCATGAGCCACATTCATATCTGAGGATCTGAGGCCATTTTGTGCACAAATACTTTACCACTTTTGTACATAATGTTACTAAAGGTTACAGAAAGAAGTCTCTCCTAAAAATACAGTGAAACAGTAATACTGTAAAATATTATCACAAGTTAAATGATCTGTTTTCTATTTTTCTGTTTTAAAATGTAATTTATTCCTTTGGCCAGTACTGTCGTATGATCCTTATGAAATCATTATAATATGTTGATTTGGTGCTCAAGAAACATTCTGGGTTATTTGATGAATAGAACGTTTAAAAAGACCAGCATTTATTTGAAATAGAAATATTTTGTATAAATGTCTTTACTTTCACCTCTACAAAAAAAAAAATTTTTTACTGACTTACTGAAGCGTAGTGTAAATAAGTAAAAATGTTTAGATTTATTATTTTCAAGAATTGATACCTGCCAAACAAATATGCAGCCATTTATTTTCAGCCAATGAATTTAAAGATACTTATGCAATCATGAATCCAAAAAAAGTTTTGGAAAATGTTGGGAAACCTGGCTTTTAAAGCTTATTGTATTGTTTCCTGACTTTGTTGTGCTATAGCTCCAGATGTATTCTGGCTATTGTTATATCCTTTCAGCTGTCCTGTCCTGTATTGTACAGTACAGATCATTCAGACAATCCCACCCATGTGAAAGTACAGTAAATCTACGTCTCCTTTCTCCTTCAGAAAGTGCAGCTCATTTAGCTCACTTTAGTGTTTTGAACATTTGAACATGACAGAACGTCAGAACTGTTTTATATTGAACTTTTCCAAGAAGGAAAAGCCTGGACAATCAAAACACATACACACATCACTAAAATTGTCCTTTATTTAGACTAAGATGGTCAAGTTTAAACAAACACCACACACACGGTATGCAGAAAACCGCTTTGAGATAAAATCCAGAGACAAAAATGTACGCACAAATAATCCAGAGCCAAGTTGCATAACTTCCCCTCATTGTTTTAGCAGCATGAAATATGGCCAGGTCTCAGGATCAGAGGTGGTTCCCTGCTGAGATGCAATGAATAGAAGACCACGGGGAATCATTTTTCTCTTGTGTAGAGCAATTAGTGTGTTATTGACGTCTATTAGTCTGAATGAGGTTTGATTGTGAATTTACCTCTATCCCTTACTGGAATTTGTATTTTAAATCTCACAATCCTTTTTTTTTACCAACAGGAACCCAACATTAACAGTTTCTCGGAGGAAGGTTACAAACTTGATGTTGTTAAAGGAAACATAGAGTTCAAAAACATTCACTTCAGATATCCATCACGACAGGATGTTAAAGTAGGAACATCAAATGATTTAAATAAAAAGTTTAGAATAACTAGACAGAATGAAATGACTCTAGCTATGGCTCTCTTTTGGCTGTGTAGGTCCTGAATGGAATGAATCTTAAAGTCATGAGTGGACAGACCATTGCTTTGGTGGGAAGCAGTGGGTGTGGAAAAAGCACAACAGTTCAGCTGCTACAACGCTTCTATGACCCACAAGAAGGAACGGTAAGTAGAAAGAGAGGCAGAGAGGTATGACCTATTTGAACTTTCTGTCCTTCATCCAAACTTTTTTCTTTTTTCTTTTCCTCGAACTCATCAGGTGACTATTGACGGTCATGATATTCGCTCTCTGAACGTTCGAAGTCTGAGAGAACTGATTGGGGTAGTCAGTCAGGAGCCAGTGCTGTTTGCCACCACCATCTCAGAAAACATCCGCTATGGTCGCCAAGATGTCACCCAAGAGGAGATTGAGCAGGCTACACGCGAAGCCAATGCCTACAACTTCATCATGAAGCTCCCTGATGTAGGATAAGACCTTGCAAAATAATTCTTATGTGTAAAGTGATAATTTGATCTGATTACAAAGATTGATCAGGTATGCTCTGACCAATATCTCTGGTCATTTTCAGAAATTTGAGACGCTGGTTGGAGACAGGGGCACCCAGATGAGTGGTGGACAAAAGCAGCGTATTGCTATTGCACGAGCACTTGTGCGCAATCCAAAAATCCTCCTTCTCGATGAGGCTACGTCTGCTCTGGATGCCGAGAGTGAGACCATTGTGCAAGCAGCGTTAGATAAGGTAATAAAAAAATATAGCAGGCCAGAAAAGTCTGGAAATACACTGAAAATTTTGTGTATATATATATATATATAAATATTTTTTTACATCTGAAAAGGTGAGGCTGGGCAGAACCACCATTATAGTGGCTCACCGGCTGTCCACTATTCGGAACGCTGATGTCATCGCTGGATTCCAGAATGGTGAAATAGCAGAACTGGGCACACATGACGAACTGATGGAGAGAAAGGGAATCTACCATACTCTTGTTAATATGCAGGTTAGAAACCCATAGTACAACACATGTACACACTAGAGCTCCATATGCAACTGAACCCAGTTGCCGTTAGCTCTCTGACATATGCTGGAGCTGCAACCCGAGCCTTTCCGGATACTTCTCCTCTCATCTCCCAATGTTTCCTCTCTCCTCCTACTGTTCTTTCATTAAAGGTTAAAAAAAGCCTATTTTAAAAACCCTTTCATGCATAGTGGTCACTACAGTGGACAGCTATTAAAAAAGCATTTTCTTGAATTTGCACGGGTTTTGATGGCATAGTTGCATATCAATCTCTACAGTGGACCCTGGTGCATCATCCTATACATTGCAACCAAGTTGCAAGCCGCTGTGTGTCGATTTTATTCCTCCTCCAAACCAAGATGGCAATGGTCAGTTAGACATGCCAAGTTGCTCCGAAATATCCAACCCTTCCTTCTATCCTAGGAGACTCTTGCAGGTAAAAAAGAATATTGTAGCATCAAGCAATATCTAATTAGTCATATCACAGTTAAATTTTCCAAGTTTTGATTTTAGATTGGGAGAAAATTCTGATTAATCATCTGTCCACTAGAGTGGGCCTCATGCATCAATGGCTATATTTCAGCTCCAATTCATACTTATACTGTGAATGCTGTTTTTGAAAATAAACAGCATTTTTTGACTGTAAATAAATATTTGTATTATTAGAATGTAGTTTTCATTGACATCAATGTAATGAATTACTTTACTCATTTCATCAAAAAAGTTATCTAATTATGTAATGCATGTTACTTGTAATGCATTACTTTACATAAAAAATTAATCTGTTTACGTAATGCATGTTGCTTGTAATGCATTACTTTACTTGTTAGATCTAAAAGTAATCTGATTACGTAATGCACGTTTCTTGTAATGCGTTTCTTTACTCGTAACATCAAAAAGTAATCTGATTACGTAATGCATGTTACTTGTACTTGCGATGCACGTCCTCATGTTCGGATATCAAAGATACACGAAGTCCAACTTGTATGAAGTTCAATTGCCTTTGCAACATTTCACATTTTAAATTTTTTGTATATATTTGATAGTTTTCACATAATTTTATATAATTTTATTAATTGGTTTGTTAAATACACACACTATATCTGTTTGATTATTGTATTATGTTTAATACAGTATCTCTTCAGTTTAAACCATAAACACATGCTGTCCACTCAAGTGGACATCTGAAAATCTCTTTGAAAAATGTGTAAAAAAATAATAAAAAATTAAAATCTTGTTTTTCATGCCCTAAGAGCAAAAAACAAAACAAAAAAAAAACACAAAGGAAACCAATCCTGACTGAGGTTATCATAATTCATGCATGAAAGGGTTAAACATATAACGGTATTAACATCACATTGAGTCTGTAATTTTTTATCAAAATGTCATAACTTGATCTTCTGTTCTGATAACAACTGATGCATGATAACACAGGGAAAATGTGCTCAGAATGTAATTGGGGTCCAATTTGAGTTCCTGTTTTTACATCACAGATGTTTAAGAGCTCAGAGGACACAGAGGAGGACAAAGAGGAGATGACTATGGATGAGAAGAGTCCTTCAGTCACCTCTCTAAATGATCGCACACTCTTCAGACAGAAATCCAGAAGTGGCTCAGAAAAAGATCAGCAGGATGAAGAGAAACAGATAGAGGAAGTAAGAAACTGAGGCTATACTATAATTGCCTACGTTTATCAATTAATTTATCAATTTATTAGCTTTATTTTTATACATCCAATTCAAATCAAACCAAAATGGGATAGTTTAAAGAAGTTCCATAAATCTATCTGTCTGGTGACATTATGTAGATATGCTGCTCAAATATTTCGCTGAGTGTCATCTTCATAAATTAAATATTTTTTTCTTTCCTTTGTAAGAAACTTTAAATTACGATCAAGATTCAATTGAAATTGGTCATTTGATTTGATTGTAATTATTTTACATACTTCTTTTTGTTTTTAATTTTAATTTTTAACAACTTCTCTGTAGGAAAAGGTTCCAAACATCTCCTTCCTGACAGTTCTGAAACTGAATAAACCGGAATGGCTGTACATGGTGGTTGGAGTTGTATGTGCCACCATCAATGGAGGCATGCAGCCTGCATTTGCTGTCATTTTCTCTAAGATCATTGCTGTATGTTATAAAAGAAAATTATACCTTAATAATTACCATTTTTGACAGTCAACCATATTGAGACATTACTCCTCATACATTTATGGGCCACCTCTTCTTTCTTTCCTCTTTCCTCTGTAGGTGTTTGCTGAGCTAGATCAGAATGTTATTAGGCAGAGGACTGAACTCTACTCTCTGCTGTTTGCTGGCATTGGGATTGTGTCCTTTTTCACTCTGTTCTTTCAGGTTTGTTTTGTGTTAACGCTTACATTTGAATACACACAATGCACTTTAACAAACTTTCACACTAAATGAAAATTGCAGAACTTGCCTAAGACACCCTATATAATAAATGTCTTGGTTGCCATCTGTTTAATTCAAAAGTCAGAGATGAAGAAGGTAAAAAGTTCTTTTGATCTTTCTTATCTAAAAGCCGATGAGTGTTGTGAAATACCACTTTGTCTACGCCGATGAATAGCAGACATACTGTAGCTGTCAATTATTTGCT
Source organism: Semotilus atromaculatus (assembly GCA_031834385.1). NCBI lineage: Eukaryota > Metazoa > Chordata > Actinopteri > Cypriniformes > Leuciscidae > Semotilus > Semotilus atromaculatus. The sequence goes on along the minus strand of JAULUF010000019.1, from coordinate 3,304,063 downwards.
TCTTCAAACTACCAATGATAAAGATTTGAAATGCTGAATGATTACATTTAACTTTTGTATAAATAAAAAAAAGTAAAAAAAGAACAGAAATGATTAGAAAAGGTCAATTTAAATGTACTAAAAATAGGTTTTTAATTTTAAGTGTATTATAATATATATTATTAATATATTTTGCAGTAGCTTTATATTTAAAAATATTTACTTTGTATTTTTCCTCAACAATAAAGAGTCCTGAAAAAAAGGATCAGTTTCAACAAAAATATTAAGCAGCACAACTGTTTTCAACATTGATAATATCAAGATATGCTTTTTATGCACCAAATATTAGAATGAGAATTAGAAGTAAAATTAGAAAATTAGAATTAGAAATAAACAGCATATTAGAATGATTTCTGAAGGATCATGTGACACTGGAGACTAGAGTAATGATGCTGAAAATTCAGCTATGCCACCACAAAAATAAATTACATTTTTAAAATGTATTATAAACAAAACTGTTATTTTAATTTGCAAATGTATTTCACAATATTAGTTTTACTGTATTTTTTATTAAATAAGATACTTATTTCAAAAACATCCAAAACTTTTGAACTGTAATGTAAAAAAAAAAAATCCTGACATCAGTTATTTATCTTTATAGATTTTTCAGATGAAAGTGTGGATCAGCAAATAAAAATACTACGATAAATGACAGAAAATATCAAACACATTGCATGTATATTGTATTAGTTAAAAACTATTATGTCTTGGTCTAAATCAGTGGTTCTCAACCTTTTTTGGGCTGCCCCCTATCCATTATCCAGGTACCTAATATATAAGTGGGTCTTAAGTCAATACTTTTTTAATGGCTTGTCAACTTTCCATTCCTCCGCTGTGTGATTCTAGTCAGCGCTGGATTCTAGCCACCACCGGATTGTTGTCAGCACGAAACCCATTTTTGAGCAGGTGAATGCTGATTCTTGTCAGCGCTGGATTCTAGTCAGTGCTTGAGCGCTGGTCTATGACTGGAAAAATAATAATAGAGTCATGGCAAAAGAAATGATACTTAGCTTACATGTCACATTAAACTGGCAGATTTTTAAATGCTGTAGGCAATTCTTTTGCAAGTAATTACCGGTACATTTAATCTTGTCTTGCCTGGATCTTTGGTGTAAACTCGTGAATGCCCCCCTTTCAAAAATCTTGCTTCCAACGCCCCCCATTGTTCTCTGAACGCCCCCGTTGAGAACCACTAAATGGTCTCATTCAGGTGTAATTTTCACTCTTTTTTTTCTTTTCAATATTTGAATTTCTTTTAGGGTTACACTTTTGGGAAAGCTGGTGAGATTCTGACCATGCGACTGAGGTTTAAAGCTTTCAATGCCATGATGAGACAGGTGAGATAATAATTGACATAGACCAGTCATCCGAAGGACAACCCCAAAGAACCTATTCATGAATGTCTGTTGATGGAGAGTAGTACAACACCTGTCTGTATTTTAGGACCTGAGCTGGTATGATGACTCTAAGAACAGTGTGGGTGCGCTGACCACCAGGCTGGCTGCAGATACAGCTCAAGTCCAGGGCGTAAGTCTCATTCTATCTACAGAGAGTAACACATAGAACATAGAACTTTGTGCCAATCTCCTAAATTGATACCCATGTTCAGTAACAAAAAAGTTCATAACTATTGGTGATATTGTCTGTTTAATTGCTCTTTTACTGTATTTTTGTGAAAATAAGCTCAATTCAATTTCCGTTTGGTGTGCTTTAGCAACATGACAACAATTTATATTTTTTATGATGTACAAATTAAGTAAAATATTGGTCATTAAAGGTGCCCTAGAATGTGAAATTGAATTTATTTTGGCATAGTTAAATAACGAGAGTTCAGTACATGGACATGACATACAGTGAGTCTCAAACACCATTGTTTCTCCTTCTTATTTAAATCTCGTTTCTAAAAAAACACCCCTGAAAAATAGGCGAATCTCCACATAACACCGACTGTGACGCAACAGTCGGGATCATTAATATGTACGCCTCCAAAAATTTGCATATGCCAGCCCATGTTCAATGACAGGCGGAACTGCGCAGCCGAAGCATGGCAGTTGCTCAGTGTTTGAATGTACAAATGAACACAAACATTTTTTTTAGTTTCTTCACCCGAGCCTCTGAAGAAACAATGGGTTAATTTTATTTTCTCTGGAAATGCGCCGACACAACTTCCCAAAGTTGTGTATGGTCCAAACATTTCACCGACGACTGTTTCCTCGACTTGGGACAATACAGAGCTGGCCTCGATGAACGTCTGAAAATAAATCATCGAGCTAACGTTACCAAGCAACAATTTCTGATGAATTGTTCAAGTTCAGACAGCGAGACAGGTAATCTTTCTCTCAAAATCGTTCAATACTGTTTATGCATCAGTAAGTCAAACAGTGACTAAAATATCAACTTCACATCGTGTCTTTTAGTAGGATGAAAAAAACATTATTTAAATTGTGAATAAATTATATACAGGAAGCGATCAAAGAACAATTCCACATAGCGCGAGTACCGGTATGTGAGTTTTCTGGACACTTGCCAAACTCGTTATGAATTCAATGACGCACGTTACACTGCACAACGAACTCTTACTGTATTTACATCATCGTGTTTGCATTGGTGAAAGCATTAGAGAGAGTGCAGAAACTGCGTTGCGATGATAAGATCTTTATTCTCGCGATCAACAGATTGTCATCTGCTTGCTCAATGCTCATTTTATGTGATGGAATAGATCTAAATACTTTAAAAACATCTCACGATTCGTTAATCTCGATAGCCGTAATAGTAAAAACGTATAATAACTGTAGTAAAAGTATTCGAGAGAGTTCATTTCATATGCAAGCCTGTCAGCCAATCACAGCAGAGGCCGGTTACACACAGCAGACACGCCCCTTCAAACAGAGCGTTCAAATCAGAGTCTAAAATCAGGCTAGGAAAAATGCCTTTTATTTCTAAATTATGACTATTTTGGATCTAAAAAACATACTAACATTATAAGGGCAACCCAGGAAACATTATAAAATAATAAAAATAACCCCATTCTAGGGCACCTTTAAATAAAAAAAAATATTGTATAATTGTTGAAATTTAAATAAAATGTTTTGTTTACTATACATTCAAATTGGTACCCATTTAACACAGTAGCTCATCTCAAACGGCACCATGACTTTATTTCCCACAGGCAACTGGAGTGAGAATGGCAACACTGGCACAGAATGTGGCCAACCTGGGCACCGCCATTATCATCTCATTTGTGTACGGCTGGCAGTTGACCCTCCTCATTCTCTCCATTGTGCCAATCATGGCTGTGGCTGGAGCCATCCAGATGAAGTTACTGGCAGGACATGCTCTTAAAGACAAGAAAGAGCTTGAGCATGCTGGGAAGGTGAACATTTAATACGTATACTTTAATGTGGATCAACTTAAATCAACTGTTTTATTTCACTATGTTGTCCACAATGTATTTTTCCCATTTAGATTGCAACAGAAGCCATTGAGAATATTCGCACTGTGGTTTCGTTGACCAGGGAAAGCAAGTTTGAGAGTCTGTATGAGGAGAACTTAGTTTTGCCCTACAAGTATGTTTAAATTGACTAATAATAATTCTGAAAATGTCTGTTATATATCTGTTAGGATTCAAAATGAACTTGTGAGATAATTGATGTTTGTCTGATTTTCCTAGAAACGCTAAGAAAAAAGCACATGTTTTCGGCCTGACGTTCTCTTTCTCTCAAGCGATGATCTATTTTGCCTATGCTGGCTGTTTCAAGTTCGGCTCTTGGCTCATTGAACAGAAGCTGATGACCTTCGAGGGCGTCTTCCTGTAAGTGGCTCGTTACATGACTGTTATTAGACCCACTGGTCCCACTTTATATTAAGTGGCTTTAAGTACTATGTACTTACATAGAAAAATAAGTACAATGTACTTATTGTGTTCAGGTTGTAGTGTAAAACACTTTTGCTGCTATTGAGATGTGATACTGGTAAGGTTAGGGACAGGTGTGGTGGTATGGGTAGGTTTAAGGGTAGGTTAAGGTGTAAGGGAAGGGTCAACTGTGTAATTACAAATGTAATTACATCAATTAATTACAGTTGTAATTACATGCAGGTATTTTCAAAATATAAGTACAATGTAAAAACATGTATGTACATAATAAGTCCATTGTATCAAAGTAGTAACTTCAATGTAAGTACATAGTACTTAAAGCCACTTAATATAAAGTGGGACCGACCCACTCACAGTAGACTGAGGAATATGTGAAGAAAAGACTGCAGTAGTATTAACATGATCCAGAGTAGTTTTGCGTGTCTGTCACAGGTAGTTCAAATGTGAATGAGATCAGGTAGTAGAGACACATGGGCAATATGTCCACACTCAAGCTAAAACACACTGAAGTACAGGTGTCTGGTGGGAGTGGACTGGAAGGTCCAAAGTCTGCTGGTTTCTACTGTGTCAGTTAATGATTATAGAAAGAAAAGTAAAAAAAAAAAAACTAACCAGATGTGCCATGAATGTAGATGGTCTCTAAGACAACATACGGATTAGGCTGGTGATCCATTACATTTGCAGATAGAAGATTCAAGAAGATTCATGTTATCTAAAAAGAGGGCTTTCAAACAGAGAGATAATTGAAACTTAGAATCGGAGGCTATGGGTAGACACTGCTATTTAATCAATCAGTTATTAAGAGAACTAATAAAGATGATGAAATGGGGCTACACATATACATCATATATGCAATGTAATCTGACTGATAATAACTGGAATAATGATTTGGGATAACATCAGTATTTTCATTCACTCAATACTGTAATTTGTATTTTTCTTTAGTTTAGTAAGCTTTATTGCTGCCACAAGTCTTGCTATGTGTATTGGTGCCTTATCGTGCTGATACATGTCACCCCCTTTAAGGTACAATGTCTGAACCATTAGGTGCACATGGTCCTCCAGAATGGTTCGGTAGTCCTTGGCAGTGACGTGCCCATCAAGCACAGTATAGGGAATGCCAGGATATTGCAGCCCAAACCTAGCCTGGCTAACGTCAGACCTCGTCTCATTGAGATGTAGTCTGGGAACCACATGTTCATTTTCTCGAATTTGAAGCATGGTTTACGAATGCCCAGAGCCGTTTATTAGGCGCTACGAATGTCTATCAAATGCGCCTGTGCGTAGCTCATAGCTAATCGTTTCAATTATACCAGATGACGTATGTAGAGCGACAGAAATTAGATGAGGAAGAAGACGATGGGTCAGAGATTTATGTGCACACGATGGCATTCAGCGACTATTGCCGTTTGTGCAAGACAAACATGAGGGTAGAAGGTATATATGGACACGCAAGGCAGCATGGGGAAACCCAGGCTAATCTAAGGCTGCATCGAAAGGTAACTTCGCGTCTGCTGCCATGTTGGATCCATAGATATAAACAAACTGCTTCGGTGTGTCGCATAGACGTCGTCATCGTCTTGCTGCTCCCTCCCCGTTCTGTGATTGGTCACTTCACTGAGGCGAAAATCTGGTCATTGGAATCCAGGCTGCCTAGCAGCGTGAAAAAAATCCATTACTGATCCACCCCCGTTCTTCACTCTGGGCAGCAACAGTCCGGGCATTAAGCTGCTTTGGGGCTTCTCCACACTGCAAATTCTACGGATGTGGAAAAGACAGTGAAGGTGGACTCAGCAGAGAACATACATGTCTCACATTGTCCACAGCCCAAGATTTGCACTGTTGGCATTGACACACGTGACCAAAAGTTTGGCTATAGCAGCCTGACCATGAATATTGACTCCCAACGTACAGTTTTGAAACAGGAGAGTTAAGGTGCAAATTTAATCCTTCAGTGAGTTGGGCAGCTGTGGTTTTATGTTTTTTTGGATACAATCCTGGTTAGTACCTGGACATACCTTTCAGACAGCTTCCTCTTGCGTCGACAGTTACTACCTTGGATACCCTAGCTCTCGATACACCACAAAGACTTGCTGTCCTGCACAGATGAGCCAGCGAGAGACACACAAACAATTTGTCCACTTTTGAACTCTGATATGTCTCCCAATATGTTGTGTGGATTTCAGTATTTCTGTAAAGACTCTGTACATGTTTTATGTACAGACACACGCTGCTAATTCTTGCACTTTTTCAACGTTCAACTTTTTCAACTTTCACTCTCTGCTCTGAGTGTAACAGATGTGGAATTAATTTATTTAATTAAATTTTAATTAACAAAGTGCATTTTTAACTCCGTTACATGAGTACATTACTGATGTAATGTAAAATCAGTGAAGTTTGGCCACCAGGCCGCACATAGACATGAAACCTCCAACACCAAATTGGCAAGTGTTTCAGTTTCATTGTCCAAATCCTGGATGTTTTAGTCATTTTGTTGTTGTTGTTGTTGTTGTTTTAAATACGTCTATATAGTTTTTATTTATTAGTCTTAGTTATTTTAGTACTTAAAAATAAAATATTTTTTTTAATATATATTTTATTTTATTTCAGTTAACGTTTATTTTGTTTCAGGTAATTTTAAAAAAAAATTGTTTTAGTTAACAATAATAACCATGGGTAATCTATCTGTTTCTGTCTCTCAGTGTGATCTCAGCTGTTGTGTATGGAGCAATGGCTGTTGGAGAGGCAAACTCCTTCACTCCAAACTACGCCAAGGCCAAGATGTCTGCTTCTCATGTACTAATGCTCATCAACCGAGTCCCAGCCATTGACAACGCCTCAGAGAATGGAGACAAGCCGGTATTCCTTTCGTACATACATATGAACACCAGGATAAACAGTATTCCCAACAAGAGATAAAAATGTTTTAAACTACAGTGAATCTTACCTCTAGGCAAGATTTTAGAGTTCTTAGAAGCCTGTCATGATTAACTCTCCCAGGCATCAGTCCTGGAAATTAATCATTTATCGGTTCTGCAGCTCAATCCTAATCTGATAAGCACTCAGAGCTGGACTCTGCCCACCGTAAATATCCTGTGTCATGTCAAGACTAAACACGTGTGCACTAATGTGGCTGTTTCCTGTGATTTCTGCAGGATAAATTTGAAGGGAATGTGGGTTTTGAAGATGTGCGTTTTAACTACCCGGCCCGGCCGGATGTACCAGTGCTACAGGGGCTCCGGCTCCGGGTGAAGAAGGGGCAAACTCTCGCCCTGGTGGGCAGCAGTGGCTGTGGCAAGAGCACCACCATCCAGCTACTGGAGAGATTTTATGACCCTCAGCAAGGCAAAGTGGTAGGTGAAAACACAGACGGAAAAGTAGCTCAGAGGCCACATTTTATATAATGACATTTAAAGCTGCAGTCCGTAGCTTTCTTGGGTTAAAAATAAACCAAAATAAATTTTTGAGCAAGTACATAACTAGCCAGTGTTCAAAACGATCTGCTTGCCTTAGCTCGATTCAAAACGGTAAGCTTGTAATAATGTTTTTAAATCCAGTGGTACTGGTGGATTTCCGTGGGAAATTATAGCATGTCTTTGCATCATTACGTCTCATCTGTACACCTAAAGAAGGTGTTTAGGCTAGTAGGCTACATCGCATGTGAGGATGTTGCAGGTGGAGATGTATAGCCTTTTCTCACAGCACTTGGGATAATTAATCTTATCAGTTTGATGGCGGATCCAGAAATCACCAAAAACGACAATCACCAGTGACAACTGGAGATTCACCCGTTGTAAAATGCAAAAGACTTTGGACTTCAGAGTGGGCACCCGGTGGGCACCCGGGCCCATGCGAAAACAAGGATAATATCGGAAGGGCATTAAATGTAGTCACGCTACTGATGTTGTTAACATTACAATTTGATATCAAAGTATAATTTGCACGTTTTACGTGATATGATAAGAGATTGTTAGATTTAATCAGCATGATTTACTGCAATGCTTTTTTCCCTTAGTTGGTCACAACAAAAGTGGATGTTATACTTGTTCAGATGACATTTTCTGGTAAAAATTCTTATGTTGGTCATACATCCAAAAAGTAGAATCTGTGATTCTGAATGACAGTACCCACACCGACGCAGTGACTGACAGCCACAGATTCTCCTTAAAACATTGGATTCATCCGCGCTGTGCCTTGCCGAGGCACAACCCAAGTAAAGTTGATAATTCCGCGAATAACTGCAATTGCAGATTTCGAACAGAGATGGCAACAAAGATGAAAAACTGCGGACTGCAGCTTTAATGATTTGTTAAGCTCTGTTCCCAAGTGCCTCAACTGACATGTAGCTTTACGGTCTCTAATCACTGATCCAGCTCAGCGAAATGTCACTCATGCACATGCACTGTTATACAGTACACACACTAAATACCCAAAAGTCTAAATCTTTTTACCTCTCTCAAGGTCAATGATAAGGTAACTTATTACCAATACGGCAGGCCAGAAAAAGGAAACCCAGACATGCGTATCAAAGGATGGTTCTCTTTCACCTGCATACTTTAGGTCCTTATGACTGTCATATAACACAGACCTGTTTACATGCCATTAACAATGTTCCAGGTGATTCAATCACAAGTGGACAGCGCTTAAAAGTGTAAACGTGTAAAAAGTGTACACAAAAATTGTACACATTCCAAAGTATTCAAAAAGAAATGTGACCACACTGCATTTTTTTTATCATAAATGTGAACATAACTACATTAAAAAAAAAAGATAAAATAAATATTATAGCAAAATAAAGACCATTAAGTCAAAAAGCATGATAGATTGTAACAAATCCAATTATATAATCAAGTCTAAAAAAAATTAATCTAACTAGTGTTGAGATGTATCATACCAGTAATAAATCATATTTATTTGCCCAAACTAATTACAGTTACCCTTTGTTAACAGATGCTGGATGAAAATGACACCAAGCAGCTGAACATCCACTGGCTGCGCTCTCAAATTGGCATTGTTTCCCAGGAGCCTGTGCTGTTTGACTGCAGCCTGGCAGAGAACATCGCATACGGAGACAACAACAGAAAAGTCAGCCACGAGGAAATCGAACAGGCCGCTAAGGCTGCTAACATACACTCCTTCATAGAGGGGCTGCCACAGGTACAAAAACCACACAAAAGTCACTCTCATATACACTTCCCTTCAAACGTTTGGGGTTAGTACGTTTTTTTTTTCTTTTAAAAGAAATTCATGTTTTTATTCAGCAAGGATGCAATCCTTATCAATCCTTAAAGGTTGTATGAGTGATTTCAGGCCCAAAAATAAATGTCTAATCTTTCCTAACGATCCGCTAGCTGCCCGCCCCATAAGCATGCCGTCAAAAAACGCATCTCTGTATGCAGCCTAGGCTCTGAGATCTGCACACAAAAACAAGGGCCTAGGCTGCCTACAGAGATGCGTTTTTTTTGAAGGCATGCTTATGGGGCGGGCAGCTAACGGATCGTTAGGAAAGATTAGACATTTATTTTTGGGCCTGAAATAACTGATACAACCTTTAATCCCAATAAATTGATCAAAAGTAACAGAAATCTTTTATATATATATAAATGCTGTTCTTTTTAACTTTCTAATAATCAAATAATCCTGTGAAAAAATGTATCATGGATTCCACAAAAGTATTAAGCAGAACAACCATTTCAACATTAACCCAGATTGCAAATGATATCTGGCCCAGTTGAGGCCCACATCTCCCACATTCTTCTGGCCCACATGCCACATGAAATGATAGCGATGACTCAACCTGAGTGTGTGTGGAAATAGGATACAGTACATATCCGGGCCTCATCTAGGCCAACTATGGCACATATGGCTCAGTTCTGGCAGCAGCAAAGGTCATATGGGCCATATTTGACACACACATCAAGCCAGGTTTAGGGTGAGTTGTGGCTTGCTGTTTGTGGGCCAGATATGGCCCATATGACCTTTGCCGCTAGCAGAACTGAGCCATATGTGCCATAGTTGGCCCAGATATGTATGCTATCTGATTCAAAATTCAGCTTTGCCATCACAGGAATTAGGTTTTAAAATTTATTAAAATAGAAAAAGGTTATTTTAAATTGTAGTAATATTTCACTATCTAAATTGTTTCTGTATTTTTCATCAAATAAATTAATAAAAATATTAAAAAAATGATGCAGATCCCAAACTTTTGAACAATTAGCTGTTTCCATCCACCTATTTTTATGCAAATTTTGGCTGAAAACGGCAAGATTCTAAAATCTACACAAAAAAACTATTTTTTTATCATATAAGAAGACATACACATAAACTACAATGGAAACACATTTACCGAATAAATCCCTCGATGGAGATATCATACATTGGAAATGCAATAAACTCTCTAAATGTTCTAATCTTATAACCAACAAACTAAGGAACATTTAAATGACTGTCTACAGTCATAAACTAGATCTTATTGTGTGAATTTTGTTTTTATTTGTTTTTGGTTGCAGAAATACCAGACACAGGCAGGAGACAAGGGTACGCAGCTGTCAGGAGGGCAGAAGCAGCGTATTGCTATAGCGAGGGCCATCCTCCGCAACCCCAAACTCTTGCTGCTGGATGAAGCCACATCTGCTCTGGACACTGAGAGTGAGAAGGTACGATCACAGTTCATTCTTTAGAGTGTTATGATAGTTATTTATGGTTATAACCATAGTGATATATGAGTTTGAGAATTGAATGGACTTTGGTCACCTGTACATACAGACAGTATTCGATCTGTTCCTGTAATTACAGGAACATTTAGATTCACACCTGCTTGAAAACAGTGAAGAGAATCTTCTTGCTTACTTCCCTTTGTGTCCCTCTCTGTCCTGTGAGTAGATAGTGCAGGATGCTCTGGATAAGGCGCGTGAGGGTCGCACATGCATCATTGTAGCCCACCGGCTGTCCACCATCCAGAACGCAGACCGTATAGCTGTGATTCAAAATGGGGTTGTGGTGGAGCAGGGGACACATCAGCAGCTCCTCCACCAGCAGGGGGCGTACTACACCCTCGTCACCTCTCAGATGGGTCACTGATGGGCAAGAGCAGAGCAGCAGTGTACATGCAGCTGGAGCCGAGAAGGCAGATTCTAGAAAACATTCCTTATAATCACTCTACTGTGGTTGCAGGCCTGTATTTGATATGTTAGGTTCATCTAAATGGCATTTCAATATACTACAGGAAGCCAGGCAAATAATAAGGATGTGGTTTTGTGTAACTGTCAGTGCCTTGTCATGTTGTACTTTTCGGTTTTAGGACATAACATTTATCCAACTCAGCACTTTCTTGTTGCTGATTTAATTGTATTAAACAAAAAAAATTGTATTCCCAAGCACTACCATCCTCTCCTTTTACTGGTCACACACTGTACGCGGTTTATGCAACAAAAACTGTTGAGGGCAGCAGAACATTTAAAACTTGATTGTTTTTACATAATGATGAACAGTAACTTCATCAGTACAGTAGGCTACATAACATAAATCATATGTATTTTCAAAACCAATGCCTTGATTTCTCATCTAGTGAAGACAGCTGTTGTTCTTCATGTGACAAGATGACCAAAGAGTTACTATTATGAAGATTGATTGCCTTATAGATTTCTGTGTGTTGTGCCTTAATATTTATCACACTAACATATTTTGTCCTGTTATGGCATTGTTTTCCTAGCGCATATGTAAAAAAAAAAATGTGAATAAAGTTTTCATTTTTCATTACCTCATTATTTCATATTCCACATTGAGACTCATAAAAATAGACCGTAGACTTTAATTCTAAATTTCAGTTTTTTTTTATAGCGCAACAAGAGATTTATTCGGTAAATGTGTTTTCATCATAGTTTGTGTATGTCTTATAGGATAAAAAAAAGTTTTATATCTATATATTTTTGTTGTTGTAAATTACAATTTTCTTCTGCACATTTCTGTATGTTTCTTCTGAATCTTTTATACATCGCGAGAGAATACATCAAATGTCGCTTCACTGGAAGATCCAGTTACAACGTTATGATTACAAGGTCAAAAAAGTGTAAAATATGAAACGTATATATGGATGAATTGTTTACACAATAAGAACAAATCAGGCTTTTAGAAAGTTACAGTGAATAATCATGTCACGCTAAATTGTATAAATGTTTACAAACCTAAATCATATTCACCGCTGGTTTAATGCCATAGTGAAAGGATTCCATATGCCAAGCTAGGTTTTGATAATTTAGGGTTTAATAATTCACTTGTCTTTCCATAAAATTTTAATTCTTCACCAAGACACTGGTTTAAAGATTTGCTGCATACAAATATGAAGCAAAGTTCACAGCTGGAGTCAATGACCTGCCAGAAAACAATGTGCTTTCACAATGAGACTCTTAGGAAATGAGGACTAAAAGACTATCATAATTATTTACACAAAATAACTTTATGCATTAAACAAACAATTAGAGCGCTGTAATTACCTCAATTGAAACTAAAATATTTACAATTGATGCACATATCAGAGACGTCAGTCTCAAGAATGCAAGGATTGACAACAACCAGGCATGTTTAAGGCCATGAGTGATAAGATAGTTTGGTCAACTAAAATTCTTTCACAAATACAGATTTTCACACCTTGTGAATACTTCATCAGTGGTAATGTTTGCAATATCTTTGCATGTAATTGAGTATGCAATGAGTGACACGCCAACCTGTGTTCTTGGTAAACTTTTGGGCAATTCACATTCAAATTTACATGCATGCATGACAACATTTGTAATTCAAAATAACAAGTGGAAAAGGTTTAGGTGGAAAGGAAAACCCCCTTAATATCTGAACCAACTGAAATGACAACTTTCAGGAACAGTAAAACAAAAAAACAAACAAATGGTAAAACAATTTTACATCATCATGTATATCTTCAATATGAAAACATTAATTTATATCTAATTAGCCTTGAAGTTTGAAAAGCCACACGATAATGAAGAAAATCTTATAATTAAGAAATGTAAAGAGGAATTATATGTATGCATTATATTTGTGCTGTTGCATTGATTGTGCACTAAAAATATGAAATCAACCCGTATATCTATTGTGCATGTAAGAGGTGAATACGAGGTGAGGATCAAGTTCCACACTTGAGGGCTGCTTATTGCTTATGGGTCACTAGAGAATAAAGATCAGCTTAAAAATCAAACTGCGTTGTGTTAAAGTCTCTATATAGTGGACTTAAAGGGATAGTTCACCCAAAAATTCAACTTCGGTCATCATTTATTCTTCAATTTACCCTCAAGTTGTTTCAAACCTGTATGGATTTCTTTCATGTAATAATAATAATAATAATAAACAAGACAGTTGACGGCAGCCATTGACTTCCATAGTATGGAAAAAAAAATACTATGGCTACATGTCAGCTATTTGATTAACAGCATTCTTCAATATATATTTTTTTTGTGTTCAACAGATGAAAGGGAACAACTTGAGGGTGAGCAAATGATGACAGGATATTAATTTTTGCGTGACCTATCCCTTTAAGATGCATAAGCATCCTGTGACATTCTACAGTTTCACAGGTCGACATTTAACAGGAAGTGATACTGCTAATGTAGCATAAACGGTCATTTAGAAATCATGCAGCATGAATTTAGAGAAGACTAACTGAAGGCACGTGAGAGTTTAAAGCACCTGCTGTACTAAAACTATTCCAGGTTATTTCTGAAAATCAACATCTTAATGTCCAGTAACTTCCTGGAATAAAGATCCCATTTGTTTTTTTTAAGTCTCTACAGTATAAATTCTGAATATGACTGAAAAAAGGAAGAATATGAAAACCCTTTTCATTTAGATTAGTCTAAAGGGAAAGTCATGAGATCATCTCAGCCCCACAGAGCTTTGCTTCTTGTCCAGTGGCATAACTAAAGAAAGTGAGGTTAGTTACACTATACTTCCCAGAATGCTCTACTTTACAGTTGGGACAGAGTAGTGACGTGCATGATGTCATGGAAAGAGGTGCAGAGGTTCTGAAACAGGGTTTCAGCATCTGTCTCTGGACTAGACTTCCAAGCGGTGCAGGATGCAACAATTCTACAATAGACAAGCATAAGAAGCATGAGAAGCATAAGGAATTTAATTAAAACTGTAATATGACAAAAGAAACGACAACATTTATATAATTTAAAAATAATAATACAATTTCTTAATCATAATATATTAAATAATAATGTAAAAAAAATGATAATAACTGAAATGAACCGACCTGTCATCACGGATGCGGTAGAAAAACCCATAACCTTGGGGAACCATGGGTGCCACCGCTCCCAGTACAGTAGTATAGCCCACTAGACTAGTAGAAAGCACAAAATTCCCCCCTCCTCCACTGTAAAACAGAGAAATTCACATTATACTGCAATAGAAATAAATCCATACACTGAAAATGACCCATTGGAATGAGAGTGTTGGGCCAGACCTTTTAGAATAGAGTGGATCTGAGTAGAGTTCAGGCACAGGAAGACCCTCCTCTTTAGCAATCAGGTACAAGCCCAGCAGGTGTCTGTCAAAGCCTGACATGTGCAAAGGTCATTCAAACACTTGTCCCTGCCAAATATTATCTATTACCCAATGTAAATATTATCACAGTGACACACACAAACCTTTTCCATCCTGTGCCTCTCCCATCAGTTTGTTGTGTTTGCTGAAGGCTGCATTTAAAGCTTGTCTTTTCTCTTCAATCTGCATTAAAAAGACCACAAATAAGCCATCAAGAGAAAAACTGAAAGGATTTAAATGTCTAGAATAAATGAGTGGTTCTCATACATTTAAGGGTCCGGGGCACACTTCAGGCACACTTCCAAGGGGGTAAATGTTTTAAATAAGAGAAAACAAGTATTCAAATAAGCTAAAAATGTGTTCACCCACACAACAAATACATTTTACACAAGGTTCCAACAGTCTTGGAAAACCTGGATATATGACGTATCCTAATTCTAAAAGTATGATTTCTAGACCTGAAAAAGTCATGTAAATTGATCAAATCTCAAAACGACAATTTTTAAAAATATAAATGTTTCTACTTAAAGGTGCCATGTGTCAGAATTGAGGTAAAAATATACAAAAAATGAGCTACACGCATCAAAAGAATGAGAAGAAATAAGGGCAATGGTGTCATTAAAAAAATAAAAAGTTATAGTGCTGCCGAGATATCAACCTAAATTAGCATGCTAAATTACTAGCCCCGGCCGCGATATTTTTTTTCCCAGGATGGTAGGGGAAGACTCATGAATATTCAATAGGGAACTCATCCCTGATTGGTCTGATGACCTACCCCTAACCCCGCCCCTAAACCTACCCATCACCAGGGTTAAGACCAATATTGAACCCCGCCCCTAAACCTACCCGTCACTGGGGTTACGACCAATCAGGGATGAGTTCCCTAATGAATATTCATGAGTCTTCCCCTACCATCCTGGGAAAAAAAATATCGCGCCCCGGCCCGACAAGAGTCATAATACCAGTTTCGGCCATGGGAGGCAGTATGCGGTCTCTTGTCATAACCACCAGCCAAACTGCAATACACGAATAACTCGCACGGCTTGTGGGCGTACTTGAACCTGATGTCAATCGTGTGGAAAGGACAGCCCACTACTACATTTCAGTTCAGGGAAGAGAGCGGAAGAATGGCTGAAGCCCTTGGCAAGAGACCCTTACCTCACGCATTGGCCGTGGCCTGTGAGACACGCGGATTTGATTGGTTTTAAACGCTCACACGCCACACCCCCGATTTCTCACGCTGAAGTGTCAACGCGGTCGGTCAAATGCCTGAAAGATGAGTTTATCTATAGATCTCCCGACTATTTATACTGCAAATTAGTTAAAATCTCCCGGAATCTAGAGCAAGCGTGCATGCGAGACAGAGACAGCTCCAAACCGCGTAGCGCGCGCACGGCAGAGAGGGAGAGTGAGCGAGAGACCTTGCGTGTGCAGAGAGCACCCCTGGGAACACCCGAAATTGCAACATTTCTTTTGGATTGGTAAGTAAGATGCTGTAAGTACTTCGCTAGAAGTTTGTTTTATATGTTTGTGTAGTTTTTTCGGGAAGTTATAACAGTTGTAAGTTATAAGTTGTAACCGTACACATATATAGCAAAATACTCTCTATAGCTCTTTTTTTCTTGCCAACTACGTGACCTATATTATGTTTATTAAATGGCTTTCCTGAAGTAAATATGACATATTTGTTCTCCAGCTATGTTATGGACCTCTGCACGCTGATTAAAAAAAAATATTGGTCGATATTATCTATGAGGAATACATTTTGGAAACTTAAGTTGTAGCCTACTGTATCTTTCAACAGTGTTCATGTTTTTTTTACTATTAGCTAGTAGAGATGATCGGTTCACATGCGCTAGGATCTGTCGTGTAACATTTACAAGCGCCAAAATGGTATTTATTGTTTGAATTGCGTAATAAAATTGACAGAATCTGAGAGCTGAGATTTTTTTATATCATAACTAACCTGCTCTGTCTAGTCTGTCGGTCTCTAAGGTGGACTATCAAGATAAAGTGTTACGCATCTTGAATGACTGAGAGAGTTTGATTGGTTACTGGTAATTTATTGGGGAAGAATGACATCCGTGAAGAATATTCAGGTTTTAAAACTTCTCGAATTCTGAAACTTATTTTTTTTAAAAATTATAATAATTATGTTTTTAATCTATGAATTATATCCTAGTTTCTGTACGTGAAAAAAAAAATTTATAATAATAATAATACAGCAAATATACCAGAGGAAACCTAGCCTGAGAAAACCCAGACTAGCTTCCGGCAAATTTAGATTTGCTCTGCCAGTTAGTCTGGCGAAGAGCCCATTCAAGCTCACTTCCTATCTTTCCAAATCGAGGCACCAATCACAGACGTTGAGGCGAGCTTTACACGATGACGACAGCACCGCGATGGTGAAGCAGATTTTGTACATTACAAAGATGGCTGTCGCCTTGTTCTAATTGTTTTAAGCGATTTAAACGTTTCCTTTTTGTTAAAACTCGAGCAAAGAACAACACTCAGAGATGTTTCTCCATCACTCTGCAAGTCTGCATTCGTCATCTCCTTCATCGCTCTGATTGGTTTATCCAATTGCACCCAGAGGCATCTGAGCGACGTCCGTTGGTGATGCCCCTTTGGAAATGAGCTGTCAATTAACCTTCCCCAGACCCTAACTCAGTTACGACTGAGAAGGGTCTGGTTTTAACCAGGCCAGAGGAAACCTATATACACAGTTAACCCGTAAAATGAAATTTCTAATGTTATCCCAAACCTATATGACTATCTTTCCTCTGTGAAACATAAAAGAAGAAATTTAGCAAAATGTCTGAGCTGCTCATTTCCAAAAAATTAAATTGAATGATGATGAGTGCTGTCAAGCTTAAAAAAAGATTAAAAAAATTTATTTTTCACAAATATTTGTATGATACTTTTATAGTGTCTCTTTACTTTCACTGTAAGGAAAAAGATGGGTCATACAGGTTTGGAACAACATGAGGAGAAGTTTTCATTTTGGGCTGAACTAACTCTGTGTTTCTTTCACACAGGGCACTCACAGTGGCTGTAGGGTTCAACATGGTTCTGCACCAGTGCTGGGCCTCCACAGTACAGGGCCTCATGGTTTCTGTGCGGCCATGGAAGAAACGGCGTGTGGTGGCCGTCTCATAACAACTACCAGGCCTGAGAGTTACAGAGAGAAAGATGCCAAACTTAGCAAGGACTGGAACGTCTCGATTATTCAGTGACTTAGTATTCTAACACACTTACTTTCCGTGTAGCCTGTAATATGCTAACTGAAGAGCCAACTGTACAAATGTGTCAGGATGAAGCTTCCTCTTCTTAATGGCTGCTTTTCCAAAGGAGGTAAAGGCGTAACTGACAACCTGCAGGTCTTTACACTGTTGATACAGACACATTGACATGAGCGTTTCATGATGTCTACTAAAAACTGTATATTTTGTTTGCATCAATGCATTATGTGATTGTTTAACAATGATTGGTTAATAGTGTGTAGAAGTCAATGAGAGTACCGTGTGTGTGTGTGTGTGTTTGTGTTACCTACACTTTTGCTGTACTGTTCTTTAGCCAAGGCGATGTCTCTCTTCACCCGTTCATCCACGGTGAAAATGAGTTCCTCTGGCAAAGGCATCTCACGCACAACATCTGAACCCTGGGAGTCATTTGATGACTTTAACATGACAGTCATGCACATAAAATGATATACAGAAATATACCTAAAAGTGGTCCTACCTTCCATACTCCACCACAGGCCCTCAGTTTTTGATCTACGTAGTATCCATTAGACACCAAAACCATGGCATCATATGGCGCATGCTTTAAACAAACAAATACAAACACAATGATGACAAATCAATGTGATTAGTATTCAAATTATGTATTATATCATAGACATGTGATAAACATAGACATGGACTGCAATAATCTGGTTACTGGTAACATTAAGGCTTTATACAACTTTTTAGGGTCAGCAAGATTTTTCAAATGATTTTGAAAGTCTCTTATGCTCACCAAGACTGCCTTGATTTGATAAAAACACAGTAATATAGTGAAATATTCTTAATAATTAGTTACATTTATATAGCGCATTTTCTGGGACCTCAAAGCGCTTTAAGGGGGAATCTCCTCAACCAGCATCCACCTGGATGATGCGACGGCAGCCATATTGCGCCAGTACGCCCACCACACACCAGCTTACTGGTGGAGAGGAGACAGGGATGAAGCCAATCAGTATATGGGGATGATTAGGAGGCCATGATGGACAGAGGCCAAGGGACAAATTTGGCCAGGATGCCAGGGTTATATCCCAACTCTTTTTTTCCAAGGACATCCTGGGATTTTTAATGACCACAGAGAGTCAGGACCTCAGTTTAACGTCTCATCCGAAGGACGGTGCTCTTTGACAGTATAGTGTCCCCGTCACTATACTGGGGCGTTAGGACCCACCTAACAGTGAGCGCCCCCTGCTGGCCTCACTCACACCTCTTCCAGCAGCAACCTAGTTTTCTCAGGAGGTCTTGGGCTACAGGGTGATATGGCTGCTATTACAAAAAGTTTTCTATTTTAATATATTTTCAAATGTAATTCATTCAGGTGACAGTCTTCAATGTCACATGATCCTTTAGAAATTATTCGAATATGCTGATGGTGGTCAAGAAAAAAATATTATTATTATTATATAATTAGCTGGTTTATATATCTGAGTCAATATTCTTTGATCAAAAGAACAGCATTTATTTGAAACATATATTTTTTAACAATGTAAAAGTCTTTACTGACACTTTAATTTAATGCATCCATGCTAAATAAAAGTACTAATTTATCTCGAAAAGAAACTTACTGATCCACAAAAATTTAACAATAGTGGATGTAAAAATATACATAAACTATAAAAATGCTGCCATAATCAATGATTGTATTTACATCACAGTTAGAAGCGAAGATCCCATTAGAGAAGCAGATCAGATTGTAAGATTTATCACCCCAGCGGATCGTGGGGTCACCAGTTAATGCCAGCTGGGTCAACTATCATAAAAGAGAGAGAGAAATCATAATTCCTTACCCGGAACAAATACAAAATTTGCATGACATTTATGTATGTATTGAGCTCAACCTGTGAGTAGTTTTCAGGGGTGGCATAGGGCTTGGCATCATCTAGTGCCAGCACAAATAAAGAACTCTGAATGGTTTCTAGTATGTTCTTATTCACAGGATCAATGGAGATCAGATTCTCCCGAGCCTGAAGAGACAAACGAGGGAAGTAATGATAAACCTGGAATAAATTTGTAGATTTCAGCAGAGATTTAGAAACTGTTAATGGAACGCTGCTGAAGAATGTCAGGTGTAGTTCATTTGTCTACTGTACTGTGATTGGTTCTGCTGGCTTTACCTTTGCCCAGCGGGTCCTTTCCTCAGTGGTGAGAGCGCTCACTCCGTCTCCCTCAGGCTCTCCATCACAGCGTTCTTTAATGTAAGTGAGGTGCCTACATGTGGCATAGCACACTACTTTACTATTTCAGCAGTTTATAGTATGCTTACTGTCTAAAATACGATGGGCGACCTACTACATTATCGTTCCGAAGTTTGAGAACAGTAAGGATGTATGTTTTTGCTCAGCAAGGCTGAATTTATTTGATCAATGAAAATACTGCAAAAACAGTTAATTCTGGAAATATCCTTACAATTGTGTTTTTTTTAAATATATATCACAATACATTTTAAAATGTAATTCATTCCTGTGATGGTAAAGTTGGATTTTCTAGTCCTCGTTGTCACATGATCCTTCTGAAATCAATCTAATAAGCTGATTTGGTGCTCAAGAAAAATGCCATATTATTTTTGTAAGGCGGATGCCAGAAAGTCTGGCCTGGGAAATGACTACTCTTCGAGGAAACAAAGGACTCTCCTGAGAATTATCATTTGAACACTCTTGCATAAGTAGCAACCCCATGCGAGACGCAGCACACTCTTACAGTCTCCACAGTCTTCCCAGTCTTCCCCCTTTCTCTCCCTCACCTAAAACTCACTCAAAGTCTATGCAATGTTACAAGAAGTAACTATACATGTTTGGTATCATTTGAAATGTCTAAGTGCGACTGGTACAAAGGTCTACCAAAAAGGAAATAAAGTCTTTAAGATTTTAGGCAAATGACTTTCTGTCCTCAAAAGGTGTAAACTAAAAGGTGATTATTGCAAATTGCCATTGTTAGCTGACGTCTCAATGAAGAAGATGTCTGTCTTGGTCTGGTATTTAAGGAGATGTTGCAGGAGACTCAGGGCGCGATTTGTAGTCAGATCAGCCCGTAATGCTGAATGTCCTCAGAAGCTCAGCAGTCAGCATCATGTATTTTTTCTAATCATTCCAGAGCATTTGATGTTTTGTCTTGATTATGTTTGAATGGATTATTTAATTGGCATGATACATTTACCTGATTAATAATATATTGTTACAGATGAATTTATTCTGACTTATTTTCTCAAGTAGATTAAGTGAAGGCTGATGTTACCGCAAATCTGCGTCAGCTTAGTAATGGACTAAAGTCCAGTTTTGAGTGGAGCATAGGCCACACCAACTCTGATTTTAGAGCTCCGGCTAATACTTGACTCTAGTTCAAGTGTATCAGTACTTATTCTGTAAATGCTAAAAAGGGAATTTCCGTTTAGGACAGCAAACTGCTGCTCGACCAACCCAAATAGGGTGAGTCTTACCTCTGTTTAATGTAATGATACTCTAGCTAAGTGAACGTGAGAGACCATGGCATGACCAAACCAAAGCTACTATCAGACAAGTAATATTGATTGGGTTAATATCTGTAGTAGTGGTCATGACCTCTGACAAGAGATAGTGTTGCTTTAATTCAAGTGTATACAGATCTATGGGGACTAAATAAAGTATCTTAGATAGAGTAAGCGTGAATGCGACCATCTAAGGTATTAGTCAACTACCTCTGACTACCAAAACAGACGAGTTTGTGATCGTGAGACCCGCGTTAAACAGTCGGCACGAGGCTCTCTGTGCGACAAAAATTCCTAATAAACTGGTAAAATATAAAGTAAAGAGTTAAATAGAATAATGAAATGTCTATATAAAGTTTCATATAAATGACTAATAACCAATTGACATTCCAACCTAAATTCAAGGTCACGATAAAATAGAGTCAGATAAAAGTAAATTGGAATTAAATTACTTTGCCACTGAAAAGACAGAACGCGCAGGAAACCTTCACCGGCTTATCTGACACTGTCATTGGACCGATTGGGGGGGCCTTACATTATCTATTGAAAACTGCTTAATATTTTTGATACATCATGATACACCGTGATACACATTTATAAAGATTCTTTAAAGAATAAAAAGTTCAAAAGAACAGCATTTATTTTAAATAGAAATCTTTTGTAACATAAATGTTATAAATGTCTTAATTTAATGCATCCTTGCTGAGTAACGTTATATTTGATAACGGAATAACAATATTTGACAAAATTTGACAAACAGCGGCTACTGCATGATACTAGTTTTTAATATCATTATTTCATCAGACCGTCCAATGTTATATTCACTATTCAAAATTCACTATTTTAATTTCCAAAATGTTAAATGAACAGACCTGGCAGAATTTAAAACGTGGTCACTTGACAATGACGTAGTGTACTACTATGTAAAACATTTATCGTAGAATACTACCTATTGTTTTATTAACTAATTAAAATGTATAAAATGTTTGAAGACATATATTAAGACAGATTACACAGTGAATCAATGACGACTAGGATGCTTGGCTCCATACCTCAACAGCTCTGGAGGGGTGAGGATACGGCCATCACAAAGAGCATCAAATGTGAACACCCTCCCACGACACATCACTATCATGTGAGAAGGGCAGGGTCCTTCGCTCTCTACAACATGCAGAGATCACACATGCAGCTTCATGTAACATACGGATGGACACATGTATGCATACAAACAAGCATGCATATGCCTGACCTGTTTTGAAGAAGTTAAGGATGGTGTCTTTAGTGATGCCAGGCACTTTGCAGGTGCAGAAGAGCATGCGGAACTGATCCATGTCAAAGGGTACCGTTCCCGCTTTATGAACAGCCAGCCTCTCTCTGATCAATATCAGCAAATACAAACAAATATCCATATTACTTACATGATGCAGACAAAAACAAGCCATTCACATTATTTTTGAAAATCAATTTCTACATCGACTGTTTACATAAGTGATCACATACGTCCGGATAAGGTCCCAGTACTGGAGGATGAACCACAAATTTATGCTGGCCCTCTCCAGCTGTGTGCCCTCACATAGAGGCCAGCAGTGCTCCAGGTAGGCTGTAGGTCCCCCAAAATTCACATTCAGCTGAGAGGGGATGCGTACCTCTAGATATGCTGTGTCCAGCCACCAGTCCTCGAGCTGAAGAAGAAAAAACACCAGGTTAAAATAAATCTATAAGCTACACACATTAAAATACACATCATTTATTAGTTATGTAAGTGATTCATTAATGTGTCTCAAACAGAGCAATACAAAAAATGTGTGTACCCAGTTGCGCCTGCTCTTGGCTCTCTGCAGAAGCTTGTGGTGCAGCTGTTGTCCGATACCCTCCTCAAAGCGTTTCACAATGGCCTCTGTGGCTCCAAACTCCTCCTCAGACCCAAAAGGTTTTACTGGAGTAATAATAATAAATATATAATTTAATTCAGCATTTTTCCCAGCTAGGTGAACATGTATTTTATGTATAAGGAAATGACCAAAAAAAAGTTCTCAAAAAGTTATTTAGTTGAAAAAACTTAATAGAAAAGTGCATAACATAAACTAAATATTTATTATTTATTTATGTCAATTAATTTTAAATGTGTATATTTAATGTTAATGTTTCATTTAATTAAACAATACTTTGAAATCTACAGTTTTATAATGGAAATCAATGTATTTTAGTTCAAAACAGGGCTCTGTGTTTTCTCTGGTCACACATCTGACCAACAATGTGTTGTTCATGTATAAGACAATAATAATACATTCTTTAAATATTACACATACACATTATGGTAGTTTATATACAAATTATATGTATTTTTTGTTTCCTTTTTAACGGAACTTTGACATAAACCAGTGCTATTTTAGTTTTATTTATATACTATTATTTTAATTGTCTTTAAATGTTATGTTTTCGGTTAATAATTTTAGTTTATAGTAATTTAATTGAATACGGTTTAATGTTTATATACGTTTTTAGTTCAAAGCTTTGGTTTTTATATTTCTATATAGCTTGAATTAGTATTTCCTTTTAGTTTTAGTAATTTTAGTACTTTTTATCTAATATTTATATTTGATTTTATACTAGCTTTATTTTAAAAAAAAAACTAAATTGAATAGTTTACAACAACATTAACACAGACATCATGTCAGCTCTGGTCATGTCTCCATTTACTATTTAATGTTAAATGTCATGAAATCAGTGCAGAGTATGCACCTTAAAATACAACTCTTTTAGACCCCTCAAACTCAAAAGTACATTTGGTCACAAATGTAATTCCATATAATATCCAGCAGATGAGACTGCAGTGTTGAACGAGCTCTCACCTGCATGCAGGTATTTGTTGAGTGTGTCCTGTAGAGAGGGCACAGGTAGAGGAGGGAGGCTGCTCTGAAACTGAAATGTCCTTTCTGCAGTGGACTCGAACATCTGATTATCCATTATTACTGGACAGATTATTACAACTGCGAATCAAATCAGATCAATTGTCAGAAAGGCTCGTTGGCAGCATGCCCAATCATGCCATATTACAAACACGCTTCTGCAAAATCTGTTTAAGTTAACGTTAACTCCCCCTAGAGACGAGCACTTGACGCAGTGACTTTTAATGCAGGATTCACTCTGGATTTAAAGCATTAATGCTTAACTAAATCACTGAAATCACTTCATCAGGCATATAAATAAATAAAATATTGAATACATATGTAGGTCATGATGAATAATGTTACGCATAATGCAAACGGAAACATTATCGAAGTGACTTACCTCACAAAGTAACTTAAGTAAATACTTTATTAATCCAGAAACGGATGTGAAGCTGCACGGGTAAAACGGAGAGTATTGATACTTTTCTGAAGAAGCTCGATGTGTTCATTCAACACTAGACAGAGAACCGTTCCCGTTACCTTTGCCCTAATTACTAGATGTGAAATCAAAAACAACAATGACTCAACCAACATGGCCAACCGCCTGAACATATTTCAAAATACAGGTTCTGCAGGAACGTGACAGCGAAGGAATGAATGACAGGTTGTGTGCATATTTAACTAAATAAAAATGTTTCCAGACGTTTTTGAACATTTTCTACGAACATAACAGCGAATAAACCCGAATGAGTGCACATTAATCATTATTTCAAAAAGTTGTTTTAAGCCATTCATTCATTCATTCAAATCAAAAATCACTAATTTTACCTAAAATAATATACATAATTCAAAATGCGAGATTTTTGAATTTAGGTACCAACTTTAATATTAAAATTGTTCGTCATATTTTTTATGTACTTATGAAAAACGTTAATGATCCAGACAAACATTTTTATTTCACATCTCTGATTGAGATATATAAATAAGGGATTGTATATTTTGTGTAAAAAATAAATTAAATTAAATAAAAAAAAATTACTTTTGGCAGAATTTTTAAATACCCTGCCCTTTAAAAAAAAAAAAGACTGATATAGGTCATTCAAATGACAGATACTTAAGAGTATTGGTTTGATGAAATCAATCCTGTTTGATTTACTCAAGAGTTTTCTTGCATCTTTTCTGGCATTCCTGCTTATTTTTCGATTTGGCAACACTGTACAAAAGGCCTGGCCTTGCATTCGGCATGCATTCGATCCAAATGGGGTTTTGCGATGTCTGTGCTTCAGTGAGCACTGAGAGGACAAAGAAGGTCTTTGTGTAAGGGCACAACTACTGGTCCTCAAGCTTAATACTAATGAAACAATACATCAAAAGATTTTGTAAGGATATTGAAAATAAAGAGGTCAACATTACCATGATATTTGACAGCTTTATTCAATGACTCTTTTGGCAAGATGACCCAAGATTATATGCCTACATCTTTAGGTCACTCTGATTGGTAATGAGATATTATCAGGTGGTATCACTATGATACCAGTTGAATTATCTGTTAATCTATATTACACAAGAAAATCAGATTAAATAAAAAAATTGCTTTTTGTTTCAATCTTGCAGCTGTTTAATAGTTTAACTTTTATATCTACGTAAAACTAAGGAGATGATTTTCTCCATCACATTCCATACTTTTCAATGACTTCCTTGGCCACAGAAATATAGGCATTCATGGCATCTTCTTGTGACATTCCTGTTGGAGAAAAGAGTGAAGACTATATGAATCAAGCCGTCATCAGAAACAATTGAAGGGTCTCAGATATAATCTTAGCTGAGTACATATCTGAATACAATTTACATAATACAAACAAGTGGAGTGTATGTGATTACTGAGCAAACTGTGCAAAGTATGACATTCTGTCTATTGCAAAACAACCTTAAAGGGATAGTTCACCCAAAAATAAAAATTAGCCCATGATTTACTCACCCTCAAGTCATCCTCTGTGTATGTATATGACATTCTTCTTTCAGACGAATACAATCTGAGTTATATTAACAAATGTTCTGACTCTTCCAAGCTTTATAATGGCAGTGAATGGTCGTTTCTGTTTTGAAGTCCATAAAAGTGCATCTACTCCGACGATAGTGACTTGAACGCACTGCAGTCGTAAACACGACTTTCCACCTCGTACGTATGAACTTCCCCAGGAGGACTTGAACAAACCAACATCCTATAAAGTCCTACCGAATTTTGGTTGTAGTTCCACCAGAGTTCCACTAGGGGCGATCACCAAGTAATGAGTGCAAAAATGAATGGGAGTCTATAAAGCTGGACGGCTAAATTTGTCTCTTTCATCCGATTGACGTTGAGAAATCTCAGATTTGATTGTAGGTTTTGCATGTTCAACATAAGTTATAGATCGAAAGTCGAATGAACGAGTACTTATGTCCTTTCGATTTCTTACAGGTTGAGTTGTTGTTGCCCATAACATGCTTGCATTCTGCTTATTAACACTGATTGGTCAGTGAAGGACTGATTACGACCAGAGATACCGCTTGATGGCATCGTGGCATCCAAAGCGGGACCAGAATGTTAAGGCGGACTTAACTCTTCTAACACGTGTATTTACCTGTGTCAGCTGTGTTGTTGATGCCTCGAGAGAAAAGAAGTGCAGAGTGCGAAAGCACCAAAGTGATTAAAGGATTGTCGTAAAGCAGCATCTCTGGTCGTACGATGTGTATGACGTGATTGACATTTTAAAAGACTTTTTAAAGCAAATAAGTGACTCTAAAAAATCTGATGCCACTCAAATCACTCAAAACTCATCTGTTTAGACAAGCCTACTCATTGTGACTACGTAAGTATGATACTATGTATGATGATTTGTGTACGATTTATGTATGATGTATTTTAACATGTTTTTATGCTAGTTTTTACTATAGTTAGTTTTTAGTTTGTTTTAATGTACCTTTTGTAAGGCGACCTTGAGTGTCCAGAAAGGCGCCAAATAAATCAAATGTATTATTATTATTATTATTATAAATTACTAGACAAAAAATTATATCCTGAGAAAAGTGGATTTTGAGGGGTATAGCTCCATAGACCTCCATTCATTCTGCACTCGTCCTGTGAGCGCCCTCATATGGAACCAGAGTGGAACGGCAACCAGTTCAGTTTCAGAGACTGAAAGTTCTCCCCTTATTAGACATTATCTGCCGGAAGCTAGAATTTTACTTTGTAATGTGTTAAATATGAAAATTTCTCTTTCACAAGCTCATCGCTCTTTTTAGCCTGGGTTTCCCCATGCTGCCTTGAGCGCAGCGCGATCTTATTCACACTGCTAGCTAGGCAGCCTGGATTCCATGGACCAGATTTTCGCCTCATCGAGGGGACCAATCACAGAACGGGAAGGGAGCAGAAAGACGATGACGACGTCTATGCGACACACCAAAGCAGTTTTAACATGGCAGCAGACGCAAAGTTACCTTTCGATGCAGCCTTAGATATTGTTCTAAGTAGTTTAGAACGCAAGTTTATTTTGAAAAAAGAGCAACTTTTCTGTCACTCTACATACGTCATCTGGTATAATTGAAACTATTGGCTATGAGCTACGTACAGGCGCATTTGATTGACATTCGTAGCACCCAATAAACGGCTCTGGGCTTTCGTAAACCACGCCTCATATACGAGAAAATTAACATATGTTTAAAAGGCTACGCACTTTTATGGACTCAAAACAGAAACAGTCATTCACTGCCATTATAAAGCTTGGAAGAGCCAAGACTTTTTTAATATAACTCTGATTGTATTCATCTGAAAGAAGAAAGTCATATACACCTAGGATGACATTAGGGTGAGTAAATCATGAGCTAATTTAAATTTTTAGGTGAACTATCCCTTTTACTGCTTGAAAATAATAAAAATGTTGACTGGGAAGAAAAGCATAATCTGAATTTTACTTACCTTTCCTTAAATTCCATGCGTCCCATTTGGCTTTCCCTGTTAGTTCGATAAATCCAGGTCTATCTGCACAACACAGATCATACACATTTGCAATTATTAGATATAACTGCCAAGCTCAGAAGTATAGTTTAATAAAATAAAATAAAATTTTGCCATACCAAAATTAATGTCCCCAATGCTAGCTTGCTTGTAGAGGCCGTACAAATCTCCCAGCTCCTTGTTTGTAGGTCTCGTCTTCACTCTCTTTATATCCTCTGCATATTGCTCAAATTCAGCCTATAGCCACAGACATCATGACTTAATTATTTTTCCTGCAATCCTATAATAATATAATCAAGCTCTAATGTGCATCTGCTTAATAGACCTGGAAAAAAGCGTCACATAGGCTGACACATTATGCCCCATACACTATCTTAATCCCTATGCACCATGCATTATTCCCAGACTGTAGCTATGCAGCCTATTATTTAGTATCACAACGAACTAACAGTTGTGCTCTCCAACATGAATGATCTTTGTGCCCATTTAAACATACAGGCTATCGGTTGCCAGTTGAAATACTATCTATCAATTACAAGACAGACTTTCAAATGGAAAAAAATAATTGTTTGTGGACAGTATAGGCTTCAGTGTTTGTAATCTTTAACTTCCTACCAATATACCAGATGCTGACTTAAGGTGATGATACACAGAGCAACTTTTTGAGCAATGTTGCTGGGCAATGTCGCCGTCAATGGGCAACCAGATGAGACACAAGGCCCACGACCGATCTAAATTATCCAGAAAGAAATGTATTGCCCATTTTCAATGAGAAAGTGGCCAAGCAACAATCGTTTGGCAAGATTGCCCAGCAACATTGCTCAAAAAGTTGCCCTGTGTATCATCACCTTTATAGTAGTAGTAGCCTAATATCCAAAGGGCTTGAATTCACGCGCGTTATACATCCCAACAAACGCAAGGAACGTGAAATGAAATGAAAACAACAGTGCAGTTAAATACCTTCAAAGTCATTTTCTTAGGCGAGTTTCGTGCGGCTGGGCGCGTCTGCTAGTACAGAATCTGAAGACGAATAGTTTACTTTACGATGACAGTGACAGCGCGCGGAGCTTCAGTACTCTGTTGTGAACCTGAGCGCTGATTGGCTGATGGAACTTACGAGGGCAAGTGGTTCTTACTGCAGAGCCAAATGACGTCCAGCTCCACCTCTCTGCACGTAATGGGTTGAGCTTGACCCAGTCCAGCTCCACCTCTGTGGATCTTATGGGTGGAGGGAAAGAGTTCTTGGTAGGGTTAGGGTGTGTTTGTTTTTTCTAGCTCCACTCATTACACCCAAATTACGTTCATAGAGGGGGAGCTGGACTTCACACTCCACCCATGGCTCTGCAGTAAGCAGCCTCTCCGAGGGTGAAACCCAATGTTTATTCCAGTTTATTCCATTTCTCTAGTGAAACCATTAATTCAGCCATTATGCCTTTTGATTTCTCACATGCAGCTTTGCGTAACATCAAATCCAGAGTTTACAGAAAAAGCATATAAATGGAAAAAATACTAATTGATATTAATATTAATTGCTTTCCAGATGATATGCTCTTTAACAGACATCTTAGAGAGACTGGCAGGTCACAGTTTGCAGGTTCAGTATACTTTAGATTTTTTCAAAAAGAAAGAAAAGTATGTTAATGGTCTTAACCATTTTAATCACAAATCAATGGTAAGGAAATTAGCAAGAATTTCACAAACACTGTAGATAAAGTAGCTTAGCATGGAATAGCCTTCCCGACTTGCAGACAGGTTTACAGGAAGTCAGTGTTGTTCCACTCAATGTTCATGGCTTCAAACATGAGCAGTTGAAAAATGCCTCCCTGAGTTTAACGTGAGACCAAATATTCACTAAAGGGTTCAGATCTGGGCTCTGACAAATGTGACCACACCTGATGAGCCTGATGGACTTGTTCTTAAGCCACTTCTTGGTTGTCTTTGAAGTTTGGGCAGGAGCATTGTCTTGTTAAAAAACCTGATAATTCCTTAAATAGTTTCTATTCTATTGTGTAGCAGAGTAAATTCTATGAAGAATTGTTTAAATAGTATTCCCTTAAATTTGTTTCGAATCAGATTACATACAAATTGCATTTTTTTTTAATGACATAAATGGCCAACCTGTTACAACAGGTCTGTTTATATTATTAATATCAATAATGAATAAATACACATTTATTTAAAGGCCTATTTATTGTTTTTCATATAAAATATTTATGATCTGAGGTTATATTAGTAAATTGTAGTACATGAAAAAAAAGACCTGTCTAGCCGGTTTATGACTGAACAGCTCTGTCCTTGCTGAAAGTCTGTCGCTAGATGGCAGTGTGAACGTTGAACTATTTATTGTGTGACACCACAGAAAAAGACCTTTAAAAACAACATGTCTGCGCGCAGAACAATGTGCACACGCTGTGGAAGTGAACCCAATTTTTAACCCGTGGAATCTTGATTTCAGGCTGTTTTATTAGGTTTGTATAACATGATCATTATTAACAGTATTGGTCCATATGAAATACTATATAAAAAGAGTTTTGTTGCTATAATTTTGCAGCCCTCTGAGTTTAATGATTATTGATGCTGAATTTTGCTTAAAAGCTCAGGTTTCCAGAAAGAATGTCTACCCCAGCGAAAGGGGCAATGAAGAAAGAAAAAAAGAAGCCCATTCCAGTGAAAACATCTCTGATGAGCCCATACAGACCCAGCTGGAGACCACTGGGGGAAAAGAGAGACAAGAGTTTCATACTGAACACGCTGAAAGACAAAATATCATCTATTGGGCTTCAGAAACAACGAGTCAATAGGTTTCGCGAGTGGGGAAGCAGAAAGAGAAAAAAGGCATCAAATCCCACAGAGGATCCAAAACTTGCTCCTGAACCCGCAGGGAATGTACAACCCCTCTCTACGCCCACCGAACCGTGCTGGACCATCCCGGCCGTGAGGAAACAGCTGGCCGTTGGCATCAACGAGGTCACCAAGGGTTTGGAGAGGAATGAGCTGAGTTTGGTGCTCGTGTGTGATTCGGTCAGGCCAGCACACATGACGTGGCATTTAATCCCGTTGAGCAATACGAGGTCGGTGCCCGCCTGTCAGGTGCCCGGTCTGAGCGACAGTCTCTCGGGGCTGCTGGGTCTCAAGTGCGTTCTGGCGCTGGGATTCAAACGCGGTGCCGAGGCGTTCGAGGATGTGGTCCGCGCGATCACGCCCGTGGTTCCGCCGTCCAACGTAGATTGGATTCCGACGGAATCAACACCGAAAGCCGAAGAAAGGCACACCGATACAGAAAAAGGACTGAAGAGGAAATTAGAAGATATATCGGATGAAGCCAGTGACGCCTCTCCTTTAATCCTCCAGCCTTTGAAAGTGAGGAAAACCATCCCGAATCCCACAAAAATTAGAAAACCGAAAAAGAAAGGAAAGCAAAAGTTCTTATCAAAAGTTTAGTATGATTATTATTTAGGTTGTTTGGACACATTTTAAGTCTTTAGTTATTTACAAAAGTTTACGTGATGGTTGTGGAGAGGGAAAAGACCCAAGTGGATTGTTTTTGGATGCTTTTATTCAGTCAAATATCCATGCTGGTATACCTTGATGTATATTTTTGACAATTAATTATTTGAGTGGACTGTCATGTTTGACATGGTGCTGGTACGTATTCCCCTTAGTTCCAACCTGCAATGGAGTTCAATAAAAATATTGTCTTAAGAAAGAGAAAGCCGATCATTTAAAACTACATTGTTTGACATTTAAAAAACAACCTCTCTGAAATAAGGCAAGTACTTCGGGTGTTCTCGCCGTAACCCATAAGTTTTAAACCATACAGATTGTGGGGGGAAAACAGTTTCATGCTCATTTCATACAGCAAGCCTTAAAAAAAAAAAAAAAATACACAAAAGTGCCCTGAATGTTATTGAACAAAATCACCGGTTAAAATGTGGGACTTTGAGAGAAGTACCTTTCATTTTAAGCATGTCTGAACGTGCGCTTATTTAAAAGCATATTGTAGATTCAGATACATTAAAGCAAACCATTACAAGATAAGCTGTAGAAACACAAAATAACTCCTGCTATATAATAACGTTCACATTTCATTACGTCCCACCAGTGATTGTAACTGAACAGCGAGCCAAAACTCCTTGTGCTTAAATATAGCAAAATTACCAGGGCCTGATCGCAATTGCACCACTTGAACGAGGTTATGGTTTCACTGCAAAGAATACTGACAGCATAAAAAAGATAAAATGAAAATCAACAATAAATTGGAACATGTAGTTTAAATACAATTCTAAATATCAGAATTGTTTTTACTAAAATTATAATTTAAAAACACTTAGATGGTAAAGAACAGAAACGGGTGGGAAAAGCTACTAAAGATGTGACAATCATGCCTTCATAAAACAAAATGTAAATAAATTCACATTGAAAATTTTAAATGTTTCTTTTGGACACACAAAACCTAAATAAAAAAATGCACCTCAGAGCAAACTGGCCGTTTTATAAACAAATTAATGTTGTGCTTTGAAATGCAATACATTCTTCCACATGTGTAACCATTTACGCTCCCCCTCCCACAGACAGCAGGAACATATACGAACGGTCTATGACTTCAAAGGCAGCTCCATAGAAAAGACTTTGGATTTCGACCCCCATTCTTGTTCCGTTGTAAACCTCACAACACATAATAAATATCTGGCATTAAATGTACAGCTTGCTAATTCACACAAATGTATCAACACTCCTTCATAATACAAAACAAATGAACAAAATGACAAAAACCATGGGATTAAACATGTTCTGCGAGAGGATACAGATTGTATGTTAAGGAAAATAAACGAACACTACATGTATGTGTGTGTGTGTGTGTGTGTGTGTGTGTGTGTGTGTGTGTGTGTGTGTGTGTGTGTGTGTATACAGCTTGCGGATGTGTTTGACCTTGATAAATGTTTCTCACATTCTCAGAAAGAGAGTCAAAGACAAAGAGAAAGGAGGGGAGACCCCTCAATAACTGGAACAAGACCTAAGAGAGCTGCACAACATAACTCATTCACTTTGAATGGATGTCAGTTTTTCCTCTTTATATAGACTACGTCCAAGTCTGAGAATTCGAGATGGACCTCTGAATCAGTCGGCATCCAATGCGAATCAGCCAGTTACTGTAAAACAAGGCCAACCTGGGGAGGATGGAGAAGTCCATTAGAAAACACTCCAATAATGTTTCTGACAACTAATTACCATCATGTATTCTCAACATTTATATGGCTATTTTAAGCTGATTGAGCACTAAAACATTTTTTTTTTGTCTCTGTACAGACTTCAGAAGGATCCCAGCGTCGTAAACAAGTGGATAGTTTATTTAAAATGGTGCCCTGGATCATGTCGGAGTATTTTGTTTTGTAAGGTTCAGTGTAATGGAGAGTCCACAAAGAAACTTTTGTTGAAAAAGCAGCTGACTGTATTGGATCTGACAGCAGCTGCAACACAAACTGCAAGTAAATTATTTCATAATATTTTGTCTGTAAATGACAGTTCTATATAGATAATGTTTTCAAAACTTTTACTCACATGCAATAGCGAGTGGACTGTTTCCTATGCAATGGCGTTAGCCAATCATAACAGTGGTCATTTACTGGCAAGCCTTAAAGGAACCGCCCCTTAAAAATGGATCATTTCAGACAGAGCACCAGAACGAAGGTTCAAAGTAATTTTCCGCATGTTTTTTATATATATTTTTTTTAATTAAAGTATAAAATTTAATTGATTAATTTATCAAATTGTATATTATTACAAGAAAACGTAAAGGAACATATAAAAAAACAATAATAAAAAAAACGAAGTCATGACCCCTTTAAAAGATAATAATAATAACAAAACAAAAAAACTATTTATATCAATCTTACTTTCTCTGGGTCCATGGGAGGGCATTTCCAGTTGTACAGGTAATACTGCAGGTTACCATCACCAATCCCAAATTTGAGTTTTTCCAAGAAAGTCTTATTGTCCATTAGATCCAGCGCATTAAAAACATCAAAACCTTTCTGTCAGCCCGAAACATCCCGTAAAACAAATGGAATAGGAATTAGAATATATGACACAATTTAACAACAAATCATTAGTAATCATCCATTAAGAACACAATCAAATAACTTTACAAACGCATTTGTATTCTGATGTTTTGTCGTGTTGTGATCATACCAGTTTGGCTAGGATAAGAGCATCATTCATCAGGTCTATGAGCGGCGTCTCTGTATGGACATTGTAAAAGGAATAAGCGGCCTTCAGACTTTTGTGCAGTGGATGATGCATCACTGTAGATGGCAGGGTGTAGAAACTGATGAAGTCTGTTAGCATCCCATCAGAACCCTTTGAAGGAAGCAGAGTTAGTACAAGAATATGAAGTTAAAGCAGAGTATTAAATTGTACAGCACGTAGAGATGAATGTTCCAGCTGGTACCTCGACTACATAAGTGTCAATGATGTTCTCTTGCGGTAGGAACCAGTGCTTCACCTCCTCTTCCCCCATGACAGGGCCCAAGTGGAACCGGCTCAGGTATTTCTGCAGCAATGCCGTCACCTGCTTCAAATCCCCCTCTCCCATCGACCTCAAACCAGGGGTACGAGTGCTCTGAAAAAAATACAAAACGAAACCAGAGAATAACATTTAAAGGGGGGGGGGGGGGGGGGAAGCATATTGGTTTGGAACAAATTTCATTTCTAGATGCACTTTCCATTAGTGTTCTTGAATAAGGGCCAGGATTTTTATTTTAAAATGACAAAAAGGTTTACATCAGGTAATCTGTAGAGCTTCATTGTCCGTTGTAGTGTCATGTTTCTGCTGAGGTGGGAAAACTTAACCTCCACAAGCTTCCTGGGGTTTAGAGAGCGATGCCAGTATCTGCAAAGATACAGATAAAAACAGGTTCAATCTCACAGAAGTGCTTCTAATAACTCAAATGAGGATTATTTAGTTTTGTAGCAATCCAGCTGGATTTGGTACCTGCATGTAGAAACAGGTTTGGGCAGAACGACACCAGCAGTGTACACAGCTTGGAAAATTCCCTCTAAATTGACCCGCCGCGTGATCTCTCGGATTAGTACAGGAGCGACACGCTTTGAGCGCAATTTTTTATGCACACACAGGAAGTTAATCTCCACCATCCTCTTCAACCTTTGGATGCAAAGAGAATTAGTGCTCTAGTGAGGTTTCGAACAATGACCAACTCAGAATTTACAAACAGAAATGGTTTAAAAGCAGCTTCTGGCGCAGGTATTGATGTCATGTGGTAACATACTCACGTGTCATAGATGTGGACGTCTGCAGGAATGGCACTGATGAACCCAACCAGCTTCTTATTGGACGAGACCCTGACACCACAGTGCCACTGAGGCAGCCAACCCGGTGGACGTAATGCCCTTACAGTGAAAGAGACCAACATTACACTTGCAGCAAAGCATTACATTGAAGGCATCATCTCAGATGGGCAGAAAATAATGCCAACCATCAAATGTTCACTTACCATTTCAGGAAGTTAGGAGAATAGTCAAATCTAAACATGTTGTCATCATCCTCAACATAATTTTCATTCAGCAAAGTATATAATTCCTTTAGCTACAAGGCAGAAAAGAGAAATTATCATGATGGTGTATGCATAGGACTATTTTATATCTCAATAAAGAGCAAAATCACAGTATAAACACTTTATACACTGACATTCAGTCAGTCATTTCACACATGCACGTACCACTTCAGCGTTGCTAAGGTCCAGTGTGTCCCACATAAAGCCCTGTGGGAGGGAATATGGCTCTTGTCTGATATTTTCTTTATCTGGCTCAATTGGTCCATGAGTAGTCACCACCTCATCTGCAAAAAACAGAGGGAGCTCTTTAATGGCTCGTTTCCACTGAGCGGTACGGTACGGTACGGTACAGTACAGTACGGTTCGGGTCGGTAAACCATGATCTAAGGCTCTGTTTACACTGCAAGTCTTAATGCACAGATCGGATCTTTTGACCATATCCGATTTTTTGTCCTACCTGTTTACATTCACTTTAGACCTGACTGGTATCTGAGTTTACATTAATCCCGACCAAAATGATTCTGTTGGTGATTGCTTTACTATGCAACATGGTTGACCCTAGATTTTTGAATGGCCATTCTACATTTATTTTAGAATTCAGATTTTAAATTAAATTTGATAGTTCAGGACAATTTTATAATTCAGTTGTCATGGATGTTTGCAGTGCGAACTCTGACTGAATGGATATAGACAAGAAAATAAGGGTAATTTTGTTATTTTAGTACTGCTGTAAGATTTTTATTGATTTATTTGAATAAATTCAAAGCTGTGAGTTTTAGTATGAGCGCATACAGGCATTAAAAAGCCATCTTGGAATTCCAAGGGGAATCTAATATATGTGTTTAGATGTAGGTCAGATGTCCAGATATCGCAAATGTACCTGATTTTTGTGTTTACACGTGTGCAACAAATGCAAATCTGTTGCAGATGAGAGTAAAAAAAAAAATGCAGCCAGTGTAAATGCAGCCCAAGTCTTTCAGTGTTCTTTATCCATGTAGAAATAATCTATGACAAAGCAGGGATTCCCACATTTTTTGTCAGCCATACCCTTTGACCTAAAATATTTTCTCAAAGTACCCCCTGAGATTTTTAAGTTAATATTTCAATAATTCAAAAACACATTCACATGTTTATGGTTCTGTGAAGTTGGTTAATGGTCACATGACATGCAGGTAAACAAATAAATTATTTAATCTTTTATTAGTACGTTTTTCGTTTGATTATTTTTATTTTAAATTAATAATTAAACCAGGGGTTTACCCAAAAAAGGGTTTACCCTTTTCAAATAAAAGCAACCTTGGTAAGCATAAGAGACTTATTAAAAAAAAAATAAAAAAAAATAACGACCTTATCGACCCCAAACTTTTGAATGATTGTGTAACTAGACATCTTGTGCTTGTGCTTTCATTTGTGATGCTGAAGTTGATTTGTTTGTTGAATACAACACTGTTTAAGGCTTAATGTAAGATTCTGGTCTGTTTTGAGTTTGCCAAGTTTGTTGCAATCAAACACACGTGTGCAAAGGTGACGTATGACTCACTGAGTTTGGGAACGGGTTGAGTGTCCCAGAACTGGTACTTGTGCTTTGTGGCCTCGTCTATGTTTTTGGCTGGACCTTGACAGGTGGACAGGAGCTCCATAGCTCTCTGAATGTCCTGCAGTTTCTGCATGGGAATGGCAGGGTTCTGTGACAGGAATGGAGTGAAATCAGCTTTTATTTTTTAATAAAAACAACCTTTTTACAACATTACCAAGTCAGTGCATTATACAAAGCAGAAACCTTGATCTCCTGAGAATCAGAGGCAGAGTCAGACTTAGTTCCTCCTGAGCTTGGCTTCTCCTTCTTTCTCTTCTGTTTCTTCTTTTTCTTCTTTGCACCAAGATCACCCCCAGGACTCCTTAACAAAATAACACCTTTCAAATGCCAGATATACCTTACTAACAATGCATACATCCGTTTCTAAGATTCAAAGAAGAGCATGACAGGTGAAAGTGTCATATGTGCTATAACAATAGCCTGGAGGGTGAGTGTCAGAAAAAAAAAAAGAAAAAAAAATGTCAGTCTGTCCATGAAAGCAGGTCAAACTTTATGGGGCTTCCTGAAGGATGTTAGTCTGCCTGACAACAACAGAACCGTTATCATCACTCTCGGTCCTTGAGCTGACAAAGATGTTCGACTGCAATGCT
The DNA here is from genome assembly GCA_031834385.1 of Semotilus atromaculatus. NCBI lineage: Eukaryota > Metazoa > Chordata > Actinopteri > Cypriniformes > Leuciscidae > Semotilus > Semotilus atromaculatus. The sequence goes on along the minus strand of JAULUF010000019.1, from coordinate 3,266,206 downwards.
GCTGCTCAGCTCATAAAGAGGATCAAGCGTGTTCGTATTGTTCAGAGATGAAGACACACTAATGAAACCAGGCGCATGATTTCCACTGCCATTGTGTAAATATGACCAACAGTGGCGACTTAAAAACCACACAGACTAACAAATGTGTTCAGAAATATAGTGAAGAAGATACTGGAGGACTTGTCTGACATTAATATCTAGCTAGCTAGAGCTAACTAACGTTACTTTGATTCAAACGCTGCATAAAGTAAATATCGACATTTATCTATGCTATTTTAAATGTTTATATATGGCGCTATATATCCATTACTAACGAGCTATTATGTTAGCAGAGTGGCTTGAAATACAGTAACAGTTAATTCTCCTCCTGGATACCTAGTTGCTAAGCTAGCCGTTTGTTTACATCTCTGTAGCAGTTAAATGGTCACGGCTTTCCGAGGCTAATCCTCGCGGCTCTCCAGCGCGTGCTCACCCCTGCATGTGCTCATTTTCCTCCTCGTTATCTCCGTCGATGCCGCAGGTGTCCTGGTCGTCCAGCTCCAGGCTCTGCTGGCTGGCCGCGGACTCGCTGTCCTCCGCCATCATGGATGAATCTGCTGCAAATCCTCACGACAGAACTACTTAATAAAAACCACGGAAAACAGCACCGTCTACCGATTACTAGCACTAACAGCTCGTGAGAGTGGAAATGAAGACGAGGACAGTGATAATATGCTAACGTGATAATATGCATGTTAAAATGCACGGTTTAGGGTCCATTAATTGTATTAAAAATGTATTATTATGTATTATAATGATTATGGTATAATCATATTTTTTATTAATACTGCTTGGACTAAAGGAAGTTGTAATAAGAACGTGACAAGTGAATAGTTCAATGCCTCTGAATTAAAATGTGATTGTCATCATTATTGTGAAATTGTTAAATGTTATAATATGATAGCTAATATATTGTTTTTGTTTTGTTTTCTGTCTGTTACTGTTTGTGTTTGGTAACTGTTTGTGATTGGACCATGTGTGTCCTTAATAAAGCTTTGATGATGATGATGATGATGAATATTGCTTATCCTCACCCAAACTCAGCTTTATGTGACAAAATGTATAATATAAAAACAGTGGTATTTGTTCACAATGGAATTATTCTGCAAGTAGTCATTAAAAATAAGTAAAAAGCTAAGTAAAACAACAGCTTGTAATTAAGATTTATAAACATATAACTCCACATTTAACTCCATGTGAGTTGAATAAATTGAGTGGTTCTTTGCCATGTTATAACTTGTTTAACAACTTATATATATATATATATATAAATTATTTATAGATTCTACATTCAAAATGTTTTTGAAAGAAATCTCTTATGCTCACCAAGGCTGCATTTATTTAATAAAAAATATAGTAAAAACAGTAAAATTGTCAAATATTACAATTTAAAATAGTTGTTTCCTATTTTAATAATAATAAAATATATATATATATATATTTTATACCTGTGATGGAAAAGCAGAATTTTCAGTATCATTACTCCAGTCTTCACTTTTCATATTATGATCTTTTACAGTCTATGATTATGATCAATGCTGAAAACGCTGCTGCGTAACATTTTTATGATACCATACAAACATTGAAGAAATGTATAATGTTGTGAAGGAAATGTATGTTACAAAAGATTTCCATTTAAATAATGCTTTAATAAATGTAATTTATGCAAATAAATGCTGGTCATTGAACGTTCTCTTCATGAAAAAATCCTGAAAAAAGTATCACCATTTCTATAAAAAGCAACAAATTAGCCTATTACAATTCTTTCTAAAGGATCATGTGACACTGAAGACTGGAGTAATGGCTGATGAAAGTTCAGCTTTGCCCTTACAGGAATATATTAAATTTTTAAACATATTAACATAGAAAACAGTTATTTTAAATTGTAATAATGTTTCACAACATTACTGTTTTTACTGTATTTTTGATTAAACAGCAGCTTTGGTGAGTGTAAGAGAAATTGTAATGTTTCCAAACTTTTGACCGGTACTGTGTGTGCGTATAAAGTCATTTATATATCCTTAACATCATCCAGTGCAGTCAGTCGGGATCGGTCACAGGTGTTGTTTGGCCACTTGATTCATCATAACGTGACCTAGATGGTTCTAGCGTTTCATTGTATTACATCAGAATTAGATATGTTGAAAAATAATGTTCAATTAGTGTTGATTTGTTTTTTTTGGCTTTATTGGAATAATAGGCCTGAATTATAATACAAGCAACCAGTCCAGACATTCAAAGAAGATTGCTGAAGAGCCGAGTGAAACAAAGGTTCTTACCAAGTGGTTACCTAGGCAACATATCAGACCTTCAACAGCTTTCAAATAATGATACATTGCTTTCAGTCCTACATCAGTACATACACACACCGCATAGTATGTCTACAACACACAGAAATAGAGCAACACACTCACATGAGCATAATCAACTGGGTGAATGAATATGTACATACATACATACAAGGCAAGAAAAAAAAAGTAGAGAGCAGATTCATAAAATGCACTGAACACAGTGGGATCCAACAGTCCAAGACTACTAGTGAAAATGATTAAACACATTTTTTTAAATTAAAAATAACAATAACAATAATAAACATTTTGGTATTGTAAATATGTATGGTATTTTTTATGACAAATACTGTCAGGATAACAAGGTGAGTAAAGATGTATTAAAAAAAATATTTGCAGTCTCTATACTTTTTGCTTCAATGCAAGCAGCACTCGAGTTGCAAAAACGCATTTGCAAATTTGATTAGTGACCTATATCAAATTTTAAATACGTCAACTACTTATTGTTTTAATTTGGTCATAATCTGCAGTGTGGTTTCAGACTTTTGGACCCCACTGTACATCCAGATACAACATTAAAACACTTAACACGCATACATTGAGATCAAAGGACGGTCAATATATTGTGAAAAACATCAAATTATATATATATATATATGACAGAAACTGATAATGGTTGAGAGGAAAAGGAAATCTAATGATGGATATAAACGATAACTAAAAAGGCACTTAGAGAAAACTGACAGTTTGGGAAAGAAAAGCTGGTGACCGTTTATGTGAGTGAGTGTGTTTGAATCCAGCCCTCGTCTGAATGTGCAATCCACTTCACACACACTAAGGCAAGTCCAAACCAAAATAATTATAACAAAACAACATACATTGGAATTAAAACAGTGGTTTAAAAAAAAAAGAGGAATCTAAAGCTACACGATCCTTCAGTTTAAAGCAATGCATAGTGTTTTTTTTCTTTTACAGGTGGGTCTGCTTCTCTGAAGTCCACTAGCAATGTTGGCAAAAGTTCTACTGTAATCCTAAAATCGAAAGAAACACACATTTGAAAATCTGTGCTCAACACCAAAGCCAAAATGACTGATTAACAGGAACAAATGGTGCATTATGTAAACTTATTTGGTTTCACAAAGCTTCAGCTGTATTCTACTCATGAATGCATGATACCAATAAAAATCAAAATGGGTGAGATTTAGATTGTAAATCCCATTATAGTGGTTTTATGTGTTTTAACCCATTACAATGTGGAAGACATTCCACCGGTCATCCCATAAAATGTTCAAAAATAAGTGCTGGGAAACACTTAGTGGTATAGTTGCAGTGTACATACGTTGCCACTAGATGTCATATTGCTCAAAAACAGCAGCATCTCATAAAGCTTAAACAACATTTAACCCATCAATACAATGGCTTGCAATATTTTTTGCTGTAAGTGTATGTCTGGAAAGCCATAGCATTTGTGCATTAGATTGGTGGTATTTCATGGTGTTTTTGCTTGGGAACTTGAGTTTGTTTTTCCTCATTCAGTCATGAGACAGAGCAGCTCCAATAATTATTTGTGCTATGGCTTTTTGGCTTTCATTGCCACAGGCAAATAGCCACGCACAGACATACACTCATAAGGCAACTCCATTCAACAGTCCAGCAATGGACCACAGTGGAAGCACTTTAAGGGACAGTTCACCAAAAAAAACAAAAAAAAAAAAACTTCTGTCATTTACTCACCCTCAACATTTTAAACCCATATAACTTTTTATGTTCCGCAGGAGAAAGTACACTATTTTGAACAATGTTTCAACTGTTTTCACAGACTTTCACTGTACGGACAAATTATGAACTTTCCTTTTTTGGGTGAACTATCCCTTTAAAAGACGTGTCATTTTAGGTTTAAGGCCAGTAGTGGTCGCTCCTCTCTTTTTTGCCACGGACTTTTCTTGTTCTCGTCTTCACCGCCTTCGTCAGGCACCATCAGGTTGTCTGGCCGGCTGCTGCTCATGTGCATTTGAGTCTCCTCAGTCCTAAAAACCTCGCTATCTGTCCCTGTCTCCTCTGCTGTCTCAACCACAGGATCGGGGAAAGGAGGTGGTGAAGGAAGCTCAGGTGGAGGCGTCGGAGGTGACAAAGTCCCTTCGTCTTCCTCCTCCCTCTCTTTTTCCTGCAATAAACCCCCTAGAGAGTGTTCTTCTGGGCTGCAGACTGGTGTCGGGCTTCCGCTGCTCTCTGCATTAGCATTTGAATCCTCTACAAATACAAGTGGCGTATATTCAGCTGCAGGCACCGTGGGCTGAGGCGCAGCTTTAGTTTTAACCCTGACTTTATCACGAACACGCCGCCCCGGTGTGACATCGCTCATATCAACCCCAGAGTCCAGACTGGCGTCATTGCTTCCGACACAACTGCTGTTGCATCCCGCCCTCTGCAAGTCGATGTAGGAATGGCGGATGTGCGCGTTGGAGCGGCCGTCCAGTGACACGAACCAAGCTCTGGGGTGTGGGAGTGGCTTTCCTCCCCTGAGCGCCATCAAAGTCTTTTCAGCCAGAAGCTGATCTTCTCCGTTCATCTGCACTACATCCAGGCCCGCTTGACTGAGAGAGTTGGGGATGGAGAGATCGCCGGGAACAGCAGCCGTCTGCAGTGTCCACTCCTCCGCTCCTCCGCCCCGGTTGTCCCCCTTGCCTTGTGGCCCTCCTTCTTGCTCTCCTTTGCCCCATGTGTGCGGGACTTGGCCCTGGGGTTGATGACTCGCGCTGAGCTCTGCCTGAATGCTTTCCAATTCACTCTGTTCGTCCGACTGCAAAAGCAGCGCCTGGCCCGACAGAGGGTGAGTCCCTGGAAGTCGCATGTAGTGGGCGGGAATAACGAGAGTGGGCCGAGCCTTGCGATACATCTCTTCCCCTTGGTTGACTTGCAATTCGGAGGTGCAGCAGAGCAGGGCTCCATGTCTGGGAAGCGGGGTGGGACGCTCCAGATGGTCTACGGAGCGGGACAGCATGTATTCTGCCGCCCGCCGCTCGATTCCTTGTTCCCGCTCTGGGGATCCGGCGGGACTTATGGATGCGGCTGAAACAGGAGAGAGACGGGGATCTCGCAGGCTCGATTTACTCTCCGAAGAGAGACGTCCCGCAGAGGTGGTGTGATGCAACGGATGGGGGGATGAAGACGAGACGGACATGTGGAGGGGATGGACAGATGAAGTCGTGATGGATGTATAGCTTCGCCGATAGTCCCCGCGTCCCGCCGAGGAATCGTAACCCTCAGAGGGATTGTTTGAACAAGCTGATTTGAGGGGAAATATCTCCACTGAGTGTTTGTAGTGGTTGGATCCACGGCTACGGAGCTCGCCATGCGAAGCTGCAAGCTCATTGGTGGAGGAGTCGTAGGGGGTGGGTTTAAGCATAGGCGTGTGCATGTCCGGCTCCGCCCCACTGTGGTCTAGGTGAGTCTCAGTGATGAGGTTCAGGTGGGACATGGAAGTAGCCTGGTCTCGTTTAGAGCCATCCAAAGCTGAGGATAGAGTAAACTTCCTGTGGACAGGCCGTAAGCGCGCACACTTCCTCCTGAAAATACAGAAAATTGTTGAACTATCATAAATACTAGGGGAAGATCTTAATTTTCCTCTTGACTACTGAGGTCAATAAACATCAACACACTTATTAAACAAATCACACTCATCATACATACATGACTTTTCATTTATACATCAACATTTTGAGATTAGTTCTGATCAGTTTCTAATTTTTTACTCCGTCAAAAGAAGACACACCTGCAATAGTAGAGGAGCAGGCATAGCAGGAAGAGCAGTATCAGGGCCATGCCTCCTAATATGGCCAGCAGGAAGACTGTGTGATAAGTACTAATGTCCTTTGCCACCACTGGACCTATAACAGAACATTCATGGTGTTCAGCATAGAGGAATCCATCCATCCTACTCACATTTTCACTGTTGTCCACTTTACTGTATAGTCTCCATCAATAACACTTTTCAACACTAGAGATTTCCTATAACCATTATTTTGATGCTGCATGTTCACTAAACTGACCCCCACCCCACACCTCCATGTAATGACATGATTCTCTCAGCTGGTGGATATGAATAGCACAGTGAATGTGCAAACAACTACAGAAGTCAATAACTCTGTCTGCCACAAAGCACTTGTATGTCTGCCCGTCAGGCTGCTCTCTGCATTAATGGCCATTCAAAAGGGTCAAAGAATGCAGAGTCAACTGAACAAAGATGAGAAATCTGGAGAAATGGCCAGGAATTGATACCTGTGTTTATGGGAGACATGGCTGCGACCCAATAGCCAAGCTGAGGGGCAATATATGTGAGAGTTAACTGTTTCCCCTCTCTCTGGATATATCCCAGACTGCTCTTCAACCAGGCCCCTGCACAGACAGAAAACACACACATATATATATATATATATATATATATATATTTAAAATATTTTATCTTTTGATTATATAAAAAATAAAACATTACAAAAAATATATAATAAAAATAAAATGTAATGAAATTATAATAGTTACATTATATTTTGTTACTTAATAGAAAAAAGCCACACTCTACATTTGCAGGTTAAGTTTACATTATGGCTTTTTATCACAACTAAAATACAATCATTTAATCAAACACAAAGAAAATATAACGCTCCATCTTGAGGAAGTCTGCGGTTTGCAGGTGATTTGAGCTGAGTGTTGAGACCAGGCAGTGCAGATAACATAAAACACTCACACTGTATTGCCATCCTATCAGGTTTTGCTACTGATCACATACAGTGGATTCATTATACTTTCTACTGCATTATTCTGTCTGGATACTTTGCCAACGGTTTAAATCCCGGCGGGGATTAAAGCCATGCCAAAGCACAGCCACACAAACCACAGTAAGTGCCTCTTTTAGGATCTGAATCTGGGTTGTTGTGCATTCCCAATAAAGGTGATCATTTCGAATAGGATTCATTATTCAAATTCAAGTATTTCCATTAAGAGTATAAACTAAATTTACACACTGAAATGAATGTGCGTGTTGAACTTATCAAGTTGAAATATAAAAGGGTACACATTAGAGCATATGTGTCAAACTCCACTCCTGGAGGGCCACTGTCCTGCAGAGCTTAGCTCCAAAACGCCTGCCTGGAAGTTGAGTAATCAGAGTTTGATGGCCCTGAATCGGAGGATGGGGTGGTTTGTTTAATGGCCACTTGGTGGCAGTGTTTGTTGATGGAATGATTATGGAGGACCGAATAATGAAGGGAAGAGTGGGTAAAGAAACCAAAAACACTAATTTAGTTTAAAACATAAAATTATGTTTCTCTGGTGTAGACAACCATAATGAGAGGGAATACATATTTTGTGGTTGTAAGGTTATAAGAAGTGTCATTGTTTTTCTCCATGAGCACCATATTGAATTGATCTGTGCTATATAAGCTATCGAACACACTGCACAGGCCACATAAACAGTGTGTGGAGTGAAATGTTGATGTGCACACAGAGAAGAGGGAGGCTGGAGAATGATTCAGCATTACTACCTTCATCCACACGTGACTGTTTGTGCACAGGAATATTGCTGAACATCTTCCCACACTTTCACAACACAGTCACATGCACAACTCTGCAATATGTCAATCTGCCAAGCAAAGAAAGCTTTGTTTGAACTGCCTTGTGCTAGGCATTACATACGGTGTCTTTGCCATACATTTCACAATCGGCTTTTTACAGTATCCATTGAAAACAAGTAACAGATCATGCAATTAACTCCTGTGATGACCCTATCCTTAACCTAATTCTAACCATAAACACCCTTTAAAGGGGTGTCAGAAAGTGAGGACCAGGATTATATTTTGTACACATAAATGCATTCAACACACAATCAAGAAACCATGTGACTCTGTTTACTATGCTGCAGAGAGCTTTTCCATTGCAGTGCTATTAGAAAACACTGGGAGGAATAGTGTTATTTATATGCCACGTGATGCCAGGGGCTTTTCAGTCTAGTCTTTATCCCCGTCTCCCAGTGCACTTCAGACAACAAAGTAGCTTACATCTCTGTGCCCTAAGAAAGGAAATCAAGTTAGCACCAGCTGCTGTTTTCCACCTTGTTCTCTGCTCTGTTTATGAGCAGCTGCTAGGAGACAACAGTGATAACAGAGCAGCCCAGAGACCGGGCCTGAACTTATGAATTCGGAAAGGATTCTCCCTCAGTACTTCCCACAATGTCATTCTTTCTGTTTCTCTTGTTCTTCTGCATGATCTGATTTAGTTTCAGACATACATTACCTTACTCCATGCTCATTACCCCTATTTTTACATTTATAAATCCTTTGCTGTAATTTAATGCTATCTTAAAGTAAGTAATTTAATACACCGTTAAATGTTCCTCAGCAAATATCAAAATCAATATACATGTTTCATACTGTATAATATAATGTTGAATTTATTAACTCTTAAACGCATAGCTCTGGTCTTTATCGACGTCATTCACTACCCTACCCCTCATTGATTTTGTAAAAGTTAGACATTAAGCTTCTTAGTAGTCCTCAATGTATTCATTAACAACAATATAACAAATGATGTTTCACATCACAAGAGCTCAAAGTCATTTACGGTAATGATCTTTCGCCACTATATCCTCTAAATCTAATATTTTGATCAAGATCCAAGCGCGGTTCGTTCAAGCCATTTCCGTTTCGGGCGCATTGCTTCTCTTCCCTGCTACAATTACAATTATTTATATCTGTCATATACAAATCCAACCCTTCAAATAAACAAGTTTTTTTTTTTTTACAAGACATTTACATCTATATTTAGCATTATTCATCAGCATATTAAGAGCATTTCATAATAAACAATGTTATAATTGGTCAAATAATTTGTAGATGCACAGAAAGACTTTCATGATGAGGGCATTTTTATTATTATGTACATTGTTTGTTTTTAGTAAATATTTTAGGTCAAATATAAAAATGACATATGGACATATAAACAACATTAAAAACTTGATTTTCACCAGAGGGGGACTTTAAGAAACTCCATAGATGTTATTTATTGTACATTTTAAAGCAATACATTTATGATACATTGCAATACATACAATCAAAGCATGTTGGCACAAGATCCTGTGAATTACACCTCAGTCTGGGGTAAGAAATAAAAGCCACAGAGTAAAAACCCTTGTGACTTGGATTTGATTTGGAACAGAATTATTCTGTCTGTGTATTATTTGATTATGAGATTTGCCTACTGAAATCTGGATAATCTCACAAACATCACAGCAAAGAAACGCAACTTTAACAGGCTATTGGGAAGGCTTTTCACTTACCCAAATATTTTCATAGCGACCCTACTGTAAATGTGAAGAAAAAAAGAAATGTTCCTTGTCCTGTTCTCTCTACTCCCATTTACAATACCAATTGTGCTTATTTTTTGTTTAAAAAAAATCTGGTCATGTAAAAAGATGTGTGCAAGAATTGGAAATGTGAAACTAGGATATGGGTCCATTCAGCTCATGACCTGAGGAAAAACTTTCCATCAAAATTCCTTAAGAAAGATTCAAAAACAGTCCGACCCAGCTCAGGTTTTAACACTTCCCTTGGACTTACTTGCCTCAGAAACCAGGAAAACAGGAAATCTGGAGGCTTTGAAGAGATCACAACCTCACATACAAACATACAGCAAACCCGCCTCAGGCAGGAAACACCTTCAGCACCTTTGGTGTAACAATTCAATGCATAACCCTTTAGTTGTGATATGTTAGTAACAGTTCATGTGATTTACAGGGATATTTTAATATCTACTCTAAGATGAATGTGTGTGATCAACTCACCCAGTTTAGGGTCAAACCTCCAGGCAGGGATGTGATCATTCTCTTTCAATCCACTGTTTGCAGGAAGTGGGATGCTTATACTGATTGGCTCACTGACGTGAAGCTCCGCCCCATCGCTGCCCAAAAGATGGACACTGATAGCAGCTATAGGAGTCAACTCGAACTTTCGATCACTGCCTGTCAGAGAAAGAAAAGTAAACTGAGCATGAACAAATGGTGATATAAAAAAAAGATGTGAGATAAAGAATAAATTATAGACACTATTGTTCACAGATTTGGGGTCTGTAAGATTTTTTAATTGAGTCTCTTATGCTCACTACGACTGCAGTTATTTGATTAAGATTACAGTATAAAACAGTGATATTATGAAATATTATCACAATTTAAAATCATTTTCTTTTTTAATATATTTTAAAATGTAATTTATTCCTGTGATGCAAAGCTGTATTTTTAGCTGCCATTAGTTCAGTCTTCAGTTACATGATCTTTTTAGAAATCTAATATGCTAATTTTCTGCAAAAGAAACATTTCCTATTATCAGATTTGAATAGAAATCAAATTAATAGAAAGTTTATTTAAAAAAGAATTACTTTGTAACAATATATATGTCTTTACCGTCTCTTTTGAGCAATTTAGTGCATCCTTACTAAAAGTAATAATTTGGCTTATGCATTTCATGGTAATGTTAAGATATTTCAGTGTTTGATTTTAAGGACTTCTGTACGAGAAACCATTTTGATACTTTGTTGGATCCACACTTAATGTTTCTCGATGACCTATATTATATATTAATAATGAGAGTCATCTAAAACGGTATCAGACAGACATAAGCCATCCATTAGTATTCCACAGCAAAAATTAAGTTTCATTAAGCATATATCATCATTATGGATGAAACTTGAAACTTGTTCTGTAATGGCTTAACAATGAATTATTCAGTGTTGGAGAGCTTTCTATTAAATTCTGAAACAGTACTGATCAATTAAAGTTAAAGTTAAAATACCTTTTCAAGATTACAATACAAATTTTAGCTATTTTTCTCTTGACAACACTTTCTAATGCATATTAAATATTGGCCTCAAACTCACAATCACTTAATAAACATCTGATTTGTGTCAAAATATAGAATCTGTACATTTGGCTTTGGATTTTATTGGGGTATTTTATTATTTTATTTATCATGGGGGTAATTTTCATTTTAAAGTGAACTAATTCTTTAATAAAGCTGCCACTGTCTATTTATCTTGTTAGTATGAAAATGTATTTCTTATTTACTGACATTTAGCAATATTTCAATCAATAGCATGTCATGACATTTGTAACTGCTGTTGAAATCTGGTGTCATGTCAACCGTAGTCCTCCTACCAAAACTCTCGTGTGTACCTGTGTAGTTGGGGTGAAGCCCCTGCAGGTAGGGGAAGTACTGCGTGTCTTGTGTTGAACTGCTCACAGTGAGGAAGGCGGTTAGGTTGGAGTAGGTTGCATTAGGAGGAAGACTCAATGCTCTTCTCTGGAACTGCACTGAAGGCTGCAGCTTTGAACCTACAGATGCACATGTGCACACACACACACACACACACACACACACACACACACACACACACACACACACACACACACCAAAATAAGATGGCAGAAATGAGCATACATTAGGATAACGACTATATATTTATATAGTTTTTACCTCTTGTAACCACAGCCACGTCCAAGTGACCTGAGGGCGCGGCTGTGGTTACAAGAGGTAAAAACTATATAAATACTGTTCGTTTTCTCACACAAACCGCTCGTTTCGTGTCTTAGGCCATCAATGTGTACTTACATTTACGAGTCATTAAATCATGTTTAATTTGGACTTCTCTGTGCATGCTCTTTGAGGTGGTGACCATAGACCTGCATTATATGACTGACAGACAAGAACGGTTTGACCTAAAAATATCAAAATTGAAACTACTACGGAAACAAAGACACCTACATCTTGGATGCCCTTGAGGTAAGCTAAAACATACCAAAAAATAATTTCAAAGTGATCTATCCCTTTAATATATTAGAATTTTGAATAATACATTTCATTTATTCCTGTGATGGAAAAGTTAAATTTTCAGCATCTCATGATCCTTCAGAAATCATTCTAATATTATGATTTGGGTCTCAGGAAACATTTCTTATTATTCTTGTTACACTTATTGAAAACAGTTTTGAAAACAGCTTATTTTTGTAAAAACCACAATATTTTTTTTAACAAGACTCTTTAATTAAAGGGGTCATATAATGGTACATGCACTTTTACAAGTTGATTGTACTGAAATGTGTGTTGGCAGTGCCTGTACACAACCATCATATAATGATAAAAATCCATCCAGTGTTTTTGTTTTAATCTCCTTATATGTTTTCCCCTGCCTCAAATTGAGCCGTTCGTTTTTGTGACGTCAATAAAACGGACGCCCCTCCCGCGATTGTTGATTGACAGCAGCGCTTCAACACAGACCCGCCCTCGCTCGTGAGCGAGCTGTCAATCATAGTCCGCGTTGATACTGGAGCACTGTCTATGAGCAGAATGGCGTCTAAGCGATTGTGGTGTTCTGTTCTTGGGTGTAATAACAGCAGTCATTTTAATGTTCCTAAATCCGAACCGCTGAAGACGCAGTGGCTGAGGTTGGTTTTGAAGGGAATATTCCCCACGAGCAACGTCAATGCTTTCATGTTTGCGCGAATCACTTCACACACCAGACTGCTTTATAAAGGAGGGTCAGTATAAAGCTGGTTTTGCCAAGAAGCTGCTCCTGTATAAAGGATCGGTACCAGCTATTCGTGTTCCTGCTGAACCTCCAGAAGAACTGAAGTGAGTGTACGTTTTATTAACCTTTATATTAATATTTAGATTAATCTTTGCAAATCGCTAGCTGCACGCTTCACAATGAATGAATGCGTCTAAGGTTTACACCCAGGGTACATTACGGCATGTTTTCTATGTACGACGTTCTCAATATAATTCATAATCCCACGTTTATAATGAACAACGCGTTATGGTTATTGTGTTACAAACGGTGTACGCACAGAACAGAGGGGCGGGGTGAGCAAAGCTCATTATCATTTAAAGGCATCTGCACTGAAACGGCGTGCTGAAAACAGAGCTGTTTTTGACCAGGTAAAATAAGTGTTTTCTTACAATACTAATGAGAATTTTTAATTAAAGTATATTACAAACTTTTAATTTAGACCCTAAAGAATCATATTAGCTTGTACAAAAATGGCATTATATGACCCCTTTAATAGAAAGTTATAGAAAGAACAGCATTTATTTGAAATAGAAATATTTTGTTATAATATAATTGTCTTTACTGTAACTATTAATTCATTTAATGAATCCTTCCTAAGTAAAATTAGCAAATTCTTTAAAAGAAACAAATAAATCGTTCAATTATCAATCAATCTTTACAAACGATTCAATAATGCTGTTAAATATAATCTTTAGCCATTTGAATATCCATTTGTACAAATACTGTACATTATAATGTTGTGATGCCTGAATGCACTTATCTGATTTGAGTTTAGAGCTTTTTAAAATTTATTTTGCAAAACACTATCATTTTTATGTGAGCTATTTATCGATTGTTAAACATAAAAATAATTATTCAGTTTTTTTGCTTGGCTCTCAATTAGCCTTTTCATTATTTCTTTGCTACACGTCAGAAGAGCTGATTTCATGCACATCACACACGCAGTGAAATACGAAAGGTGTTTTGTCTGAAAATGCTGTGGTGTTTGAGCGTATAATAGCAGATCTGTGGTGAAGATCTGAGAAAAGCCTTTGTTTCAGCATTGAGTCTGAGGCTCTGTATGTCTGTCAGTGTCCTCTGCTTTTGTTATGAGCGTGTGGTGATTGAGTGTTTTAAGGGGACTGGATAGGGGCAATGCTCTGAATGAAAGTGCAGCGTTAGTACTCCCCTGAGACCAATAAACATGTCTCTCTCCCAAAATATCACACACCGAGGGACAGGTTACCAAAAGAAAAGAGGTTGCTAGGGGGAAGAGTAAAGGAAAACAGTGTAAGCTAGAGGGGAAACAGGGACAAGTGGATAACGGAGACAAAAAAGATGGAATGTGAAAGATTGGTTTAAAAAGTGAATTCCTCTCATTCTTGCTTTGTGTGTGTATACAGCCTCTCATTTAAATGTGGCTTCACACTCACTCAGAAAGCTTTAATTAGCATGAAGCCCTATGAGCCACGTGGACAACAGTACAGAATGATTCTTACTTGCCACATGACACAATTACCAAGACAATTCAATGTTAACATTTATTTTCTTCAGTATTTTGTCATGTATTCTAGAAAAAAAGTGTCTAAATTTCCTTAAAACATACATTTACTTAAGAAGCAAATCAGCATGGGATATGAAGACCTTCCAGAGAATTTACACTACCATTGATTTGATTGAAAATATTACAATTAAATATTACAATATTAAAAAAAAAGAGTTTTCTATTTTAATACATTTTAAAGTGCAATTTATTCCTGTGATGGCAAAGCTGAAGACTGGAGTAATGATGTTGAAAATTCAGGTCACATGATCCTTCAGAAATCATTCTCATATACTGATTTAGTGCAAAAAAAATCATATCAACAACAAAAAACTTGTGCTGCTTAATATTACTGTGGAAACCATGATATATTTATTCAGGATTCTTTGATGAGAAAGTTTAAAAGAACCGCATTTTTTTTCTTCTTACAATGTTAAATGTTAAAGGCTAATTTATGTATCCATGCTGAATAAAAAGTATACATTTATAAAAAAAAAACTGACCCCCTATTTTTTTTTTTGTAATTCATCTTGAATGTTTTTTTTAAAAACCCATTCACAAATTTTTTTGTCTCCACAAACTCCACAAAGTTTAGGTAAAACTTTTTTTCTTTACTGGAAAAGACAACCAAATACTAAAAATAAAAAAATATTTATGTAGTGTTTACATAGCACAATAAAGTGATAATATACCATAATGATAAATGGAATGTCTAAAATGTTCTGATTACAAACATGCTGATCTGTACACACACACACACACACGACACTAGGGATCTGTCAGGCCATTTTAATGACCCGACTCCAAATACACACTCACTCTCTCCTTCACATTAGAGGTAGTTCATTAACACACTGTTTTCAATCCCTAGTGAATCAGTGTGTGCATGCGTGTTGTCATGTGTGAACAACAAAAGTGCATCACCATTAAAGGTTCAAATCTTTGTCCTTACTGGGCTAATTTACATGATATCTTTGCACTGTTCTAGCATACAATCTAGTTTAAAAACAGTCACTGCTGCATTTTTACACACAAGATTTCTCACAGCATCTGTTCTATACAGTAAATAAATGGACATTTGGCACTGAAGGAGCAAGATGAAACTTGCACAACTTTAACAACAATTAACAAAAACCATAACTGAGTTAGGTTTAAAATGTCTTACTGATGTAGCTACAACGTCATTAAACACAAGTGACTGTTACCTTGATATCCAGAGACAATCTGCACCACGTCATCATACACCATCAGAGTAGCAGCTCTCTCAGGAAGCAGGTCCAGACTGAGAGATGAGAAGACTTGAAAACAAAAAAAGTCATAATTAGGAACCACAAATAGGCCTGCAAGCTCAGAATCATGTCCACAACATCTCAATATCTCTCCTCCGAAGGTAATTCACTTGTTATTATTGATCTGCACAGGGAGACAGAGAGTATGACCTCCTGCTCCACAAAATGTTGCTAAACAAACTTAGCGCCCTGAACCATCAGAAGGATTGAGCTGTGCTCAGGCGTGTATGCGGATTTTCTTTTGTCTGCTGCTTGTTAGTAGGTAAATCTCATTAGCTGTGATCTAACATTCTATTTATTTCTTACAGCTTTCTGCATTCCTGCTCCATTCTAGTTTTCATTTCCTGGTCAAGATCCTTTATAGAGTGACCCACAGGATGTGTCAGTCCACAAGAGTTACAGTAGATTTAATCCATCCCATTAACACAATCTTCAAAGAAAAGAAATATGGCTTTGTTCAGACACGGTGAAAAATAAAAAGTTTAGTTTGGTAGTTTAGTTTGGTTTGTTTGGTTTATTTGGTGCAGTCCGAAAAAAATTAAATAATAAATTTAGTCCTGGTCCGCTTAGCGTTAGCGCTCACATCGGCATTTTAACACGGATCCTAAAGTTACCTAACCTAAAAAGGCATAGGGATTTGTTCACAACCTGATTGGTCAGCTTTTATTGCGTATATTTAGCGACCGAACATCCAAACCAATGCTGTGAGCTGGGCTAAATGCGCTCGTTGTATGTGCGTAGCCTGCATATGATGGTATTTTGACCAGCTGAGAACGGCACAGAGAAACATTATCGTTGGAATCACTTTCAGAACGATTTTATATGAACATTGACAGCCAATCAGAATCCATCCTGCTGTAACGAACTCGAGCATTTAAAGTGGCAGAGAAGCACACGCTTAGAATAAACAGAATGATATAATTCGCTGGTGTGGACGCTAATATAGTTATCTTAATAGTTATCGTTTTTGGTGTGAACTGGCATTAAGAGTGAACTCCTCACACTAAGCACGGTTGTCTTGTCCTGTGCCCTGGCGCGGTATGGAGCGATCACACTAGTCAAACGAACTAGACTTTGGGGCACGGTACATATCGCCTAGTGTGAGTCCACCCTAAAAATAATAATTTTAAAAGCTACAAGTGAATTTAGGCACCCTAACATAATAATGTACGGTATGAAAAGTGGATATTCATTTTGGGATTTGCTAAAGATTACCATTAAATGTTAATAAATTACAGTTTAAAAAAATAAACCTTTAAGTGTTAGATGACGAAAAAGTGTATTCTAAATGTAAAAACAGATCAAATGAGCATACAAAAATAATTATCCAATATGAGGACAATACCAGGTAGCCTGCTTGGTCGCCATGGAATGGAGTTAGGTACATAGCCACGCTTAATTGCAGTGACTACAAGAAGGTCGCCAAGGCGGTAGGTGAACCTGATGAAGGCGTTGCCATCGGCACCAGAGATATCCGAGGCAACAGGGGTGTGGTTCGTGAAGATCTCCACAGTGACACCAGAGAGAGGCTGGTGAGTGCTAGCATCACTCAGGTGAACCTTCAGCGCCACTTCTGAAAAAAAAGAAAAAAAAAATTTGTCAGCATTACAGGGTCACATTAGTTTTGTCCCAAATGACATAATCTACACACTAGTGCACTGTGTACTTAACCATCTAATCTCAAACATCCCACCTCTCGCTGGAAGGTCCAGGAGTCTCCTGCATATTGATAGCAGCTCCCTGGCGGCCGCAAATACAATATCTTGGAAATCAAGCAAGCGAGAGAGAAAGCCTTTTTCCTTTCCACCTGCTATTATGTGAACTGATCACAAGTGGTCAGCCAAGACGCATTACCATTACATTATTGGAATTATCACGTGTTTCAAATACATATTTTGTGACCATTTGCGTTCGAATTTTGTGGAGACCCTCGCTTTCTTTTTCGTCACCCTCTACTACATCACTTTCAATGCACGAATACTACTAAATGAACAAACCAGTGTTCAACTTACACAAATGAATATAATAGTATAAAATATATTTTTTTATATTATGGTGGTGGCTACATAAGGAAAACTGCAACCATTGAGTTTATGAAGTATCCAACATTCCACACTTTGTTTTTTCGGTTAATTAAGTGCAGTATATGGGTATTTGAAGTGCACTTTCTCTTTGGGGATTTTTTCAATGTGAACACACTACTTGCACAAAAAAAAAAAAAAAACATAAAATATGCAAATAATATATCTTGAGATATGCACTAAATACTAAATAGTTTGTGTTACCATATAAAAAAAAAAAAAA
This sequence comes from Semotilus atromaculatus, assembly GCA_031834385.1. Classification (NCBI taxonomy): domain Eukaryota; kingdom Metazoa; phylum Chordata; class Actinopteri; order Cypriniformes; family Leuciscidae; genus Semotilus; species Semotilus atromaculatus. The sequence goes on along the minus strand of JAULUF010000019.1, from coordinate 3,248,153 downwards.
AAAAGGTGTGTACCAGCAGCTGCTTTTTTAAATTGGCATGCAAAAAACATTTAATTTGTTTAGCCATTCTGTACTGCTCTTTTTAGATTAGTAATTGACATTTTTTCATAGATTTCTTTATAGCTCAATTAAAACACTTTCTGCAAACACACAAAAATCAATGGTAACATTTTACAATACGGTTTCATTAGTTAACATTAGTTAACTACTTTAGTTAACCTGAATTACCAATGAACAACAATACTTCTACAACATTTATTAATCTTAGTTAATGTTAATTTTAGCATTTGCTAATACAGTATTAAAATCAAAGTTGTATTTAACAACATTAGTTAAAGCACTGTGAACTAACATGCACAAACAATGACCAGCAGGATTTTTATTAACAAACATTATAAATACTGTAACATGTATTGCTCATTGTTAGCTCATGTTTGTTAATACATTAACTAATGTTAATGAATGAGACCTTATTGTTAATTGTTACCAACTTAATCATAATAGTTTACGCACAAAACATAAATAAAGGATCATGACTTACCACTCTAAATTGTGAAGCATCAAATTAAAAACCTTTAGGCTTTCAATTGATTGAGGTTACGTTTTATGCAAGACAATTAGAAATTAGAGCACATAAGTATAGGCAGAATTGACAACCAGCAACAGCCAATAAAAATGAGTAATTGTATTACGTGTGACCCTCTTTAATTACATAAAGTGCACCCTAATGTTGACAGTGAGAAATGTTCTTCAGGTTCCCCAGTCCGTTTTCATAGAAATCCTCAAAGGGCACTTAAGGAAAAGAACCAATCATTACACAGAGAATACCCCGTCCACATCCTCTACATCGGCCAATGGAAACAATTGTGCCCAAACAATGGGCTGCTTTTCCTTCCTCTGAAATCCTTTGGCTTCTTTTAAGGAAGCCACTGCAAAAACACACTTCCTTTTTATAGTGATACATTCCACTGAACTGATCCACATGAACAAATCAAAGAGAGGAAAATGTTCTTGGGTAGAGACAGACTTACATTTGTAAGTAGATACTGCTATAGTGGGAGAACAAAAAGGGGAAAAGTGTCTGTGCTCCTTATTAATATGTTTGTATTGCAAGTCTGATATTTATTTCTATTTTTCAGGTGGATTTCGTTTGGATTCAAAAAAAGAAGTTCTTTCTTTGTTTCTTTCTTTCTCCTTTGTAAGAGACATGCTTAAAACGCAAAGGCTAACCATTATAAAGGGAAAACAACAAACGAAAACTTGAATTTTGAAAACCGAATTTATACAATGTTCCTGCAGTAATCACTTATCTACCACAGACACAATTGAACGTATAAGAAAAACGAACACCACACAGACCTAATAATTCCTCACGTCTGAACTGTCGAGAGCACATAGACATTTATATAAAATACACTAGTTTCAGTGTCAGAATGTTTTATAATGACCTTTAGGAGTCCTTCATTAATGTGTATTTTAATACAATCCACACAATCGGCACACAGATTATAGCGCCTACTTTAGTTTATCTTAAAGATTAAGAGTAAAAACAGCCTACCTATTATTTCCTACACAGCTTGAACGTTTGAAATCCAGCATAAAGCCCAAAGGAAAACAGACGCACATCCACACACACAAGTTTAAATGCTGTTACCATCACGTCACATCACAAGTTCCCTCCCCAGTGATTTATCAGTGAAAGGCTGACAGCTGTGTGTACAGTCACTTACCCTACCTCAAGAGCACTACTGTAAGCAAACCCTGAGAACCTACAGAGCTCAGATTAATACACGCTAAATAAAGGATCATGTAGAGTCAGACGGTCATTATGACAACACCTGACAAGGTGATCAGCCTTAAATCATCCTGAAGGAATTTATTTTGTGGTAATGATAGGCTGATTGCATGTTATCCTGCTTATTACACGGCTACTTTCCAAAGGAGTAAACAAACAGATGTGAAACACTGATTTGAGGCAAGTGTCTTATGTGAGATGGAAAAGAGCATGGACATTAAACTAGCAGTTTAAGGGACTGGTTGTCAGGAACAACAGTCAAATAGCGGTCATTAACAAAAATCTGAGGTAAAATATTTGAATTAAAACAGTGAAACATATATGGACTAGGGGAGGGGTGTATTGATTTCACTGAGTGGAGAGAGGGGTGAGGAGGTTACAGTATAATCCAGGCAGCACTGAGAGATTTGGAAGGTCACACAACCATCGACCAATCAGGACGTCAGTCATAAAGAACACTTTACATAATTGATGCAATAATACAACAGCCTTGGGTGAGTCAAACAGTCACCACAGACTGCTTTATTTGCATATTACTCTGATCCACATTAGTGGAAATAATAAAAAATCCTCTGATAAGCAGCTGAAATGAGTAAACGTGTTCACAAATAATTTCTCAAGAAATAAGCAGAATAGTGACTAAATATTTGCTTGGCTAACTCTATAGCCATGACGTTATAGTGCCTTGTAAGCCTTTCTGAAACTAGTTTCCTCCGGACGAGTCACTGCATGTTTAGTTATTGACTGACTCAACAGATTTCACAAACAGGTACTTAAATGTGTATGTTTCATTGTTTTACAAGTATTTTCACATGGTCACTACTTAATTTATCCTGCAAACAAAAGGGACCAATACTTAACACGATAAATGTGCAGTATTCAGCTGGTCATGTGATATCAATATGACGGCAGAGTTTCCATTTTGATTCGAGTTTATTACCATGTATGTGAAAAGTACTTCAGGTATATGGGGGAAAATACCAAAATTATTTCATTAAATATAATATAACACAAAAAATAACATACAATAAGCAGCCACCTGTGGTCTTTTTTCAAAGCACAGGTGCAGTCAGTGTCAACGCAGCCCTTTTTGCTGTGTTTACTGTAAGCAGCTTTTGAAATGTTACCCGGCACTCTGAAGGGAACGCAGTCATCCAACACTAGGTAAATATTTGACTTGAAAAATAGCACTGTGATGAATAGTAAGAACTTTCCTTTGCCCTCAAGCTCTACTGGGAATTGCTGAGATACACCGAGACAATAAAGCCGTCCAACGTCTTCAGTTATCCTGCACGCTTACTTTCTCTCCATCTCTTCAAACACTGTAAGCTCCAGAACACACTCTCTAATGCCCATATCTTCTCCTGTTCCTAAGCCTTTCACCTCGCATCCTCCTATTGTAATGCCCTTTCCTCAAACAAGCACACACGCATGACATATAATCTTATACACTCACCTAAACGATTATTAGGAACACCTGTTCAATTTCTCATTAATGCAATTATCTAATCAACCAATCACATGGCAGTTGCTTCAATGCATTTAGGTGATGTGGTCCTGGTCAAGACAATCTCCTGAACTCCAAACTGAATGTCAGAATGGGAAAGAAAGGTGATTTAAGCAATTTTGAGCGTGGCATGGTTGTTGGTGCCAGACAAGGCCGGTCTGAATATTTCACAATCTGCTCAGTTACTGGGATTTTCACGCACAACCATTTCTAGGGTTTACAAAGAATGGTTAAAATCTGAAGTAGTTCAAGAGTTAAAGGTTGTATCAGTGATTTCAGGCCCAAAAATAAATGTCTAATCTTTCCTAACGATCCGCTAGCTGCCCGCCCCATAAGCATGCCGTCCAAAAACCACGTCTCTGTAGGCAGCCTAGGCTCTGAGATCTGCACACAAAAACAAATGGGACAACCACCACTCAAAACCAAAATAAACAGTGTTCCAACCAATCACCGACAGGGGCGGGTGTTGCTCTTTCCAGCTATGCACGAGCTCAAAACCTCACAACACCCGCCCCTGTCGGTGATTGGTTGGAACACTTTGTTTTGGTTTTGAGGGGTGGTTGTACCCATTTGATTTTGTGTGCAAATCTCAGAGCCTAGGCTGCATACAGAGACGCGTTTTTTTGACAGCCTGCTTACAGCTAGCGGATCGTTAGGAAAGATTAGACGTTTATTTTTGGGCCTGAAATCACTGATACAACCTTTAATACATTCAGTAAAATTGGGTGGGGGGGACTTGAACCAAATCAAGTCCAGCTGTTTTAACTTAAACAAGCAAACCAAAGCATAATTCCATGAATAAATGGCACACTGTAAGAAGGCCTCATCATCACGAAGCTGACGCCACGTGAGAATTCTCTGCATAAGATAATTGTAGCAAATTGTTTTTTTTGGTCTCAGGAAACCACTGTTTAACTTTTGACCTAACAGGATCAATCTTATTTGTCAGTGTTTTGCAAAGGTTTATTCACTGTTTGATTGCAGGACGCTCTGTAGCTCAGCTCCTTTCTTTCCGCTCTCTCTGGGAATCCCCCTCTCCCTCCTCCACTCAGAATGATACACACAAGCTGTGAACTGCTGACTCCCTCTCTGAATCTATGACATCACCGCTTCTCTACAAGGCAGATCACGCGCAGTCAGCTCTTTGGTACACTTCACACTGACAGCGGCTGGTCGGCAGGTCACAATCGGATCATAAATGAGATCTATTATTTAAAAGGTTGTGTGCGCATATTATTTCGAGAGGGATGCTGCATTGCAGTGGAGGATAGAAAAAGGCAAACGGAGAGAGAGGGAATGCAGACATATAACATTTACTCTAATATTCTAAGGAAGTTTAGGTTATTTATTTTATTCCATTTCTAAATGCATGCCTGTGTATGTATTTTGTTTTGAAACTTTCATTTTACAGTTTAAAAAACAAATTAGCCAGGACTCTAATTTACTCAACAAACAAAAATGTCAGAACCATGAAATCACAAAGACATTTAATACCCAACCCACTTCTATTATGCCGTAGAAGCTAGGCGTCATTAACCCCAAGAGTCATGTGTTCAGTAATAAATAGGGTAATAATCAGTCAATACGCTGGATTCTAAACCTTAATACCTCAGGAAACCAAATTATTGATTAATCTGAAAAAAAGAAAAAGAAATAACATCATTAACTGTCAAGGTTATACAGGGTCAGAGTGTGCAAGTTGCCACAGGTTTGCATGGAAGAGAATAAGAGAAAGCGGGAGACAGATTCTGAACAATTTTTGATTTCATGTAAGTATATTAAAAGGTATATCTAGCGGCACGCTCACGCTGTTGTTGTTTCGTTCAAAGATTATGGACCATGGTCAGCAGACTTTGGGACAAAAGAAGAACTAAAAAGAGGATTAATATCACTATGGCGTTTTCCAGATGCCAAGAGCTCCACGTACGCGACTTTGACTTGACAGAGACGCCGCTCTTGCATTTACTTTATTAGACAGCTGAGCAAATGTACATAAAACTAATCAATGTTATATAGCTCAACATGATGAAATGTTAGAATATGATCAGTATGTTATTCTAATGTTGATCTAGCTTACTGCTAGTCTCATAAAGACAATAACACATAGAATAACATTATAACTTTCAACACACTCAAATGCAGTTTAGTGTGATAGTCTGTAGACCAAGTGAAACAGCGCTGCGTTACCTCACAAGTTTCATTCGTCAAATAAACTGACCTGTGTGAGTATTAATTCAGCACTTGCGTGTAGCTCGGTAGAATTAAATGTCCTTATTCCTTTATATCGGCGGGACTCACGTGTGGCGCTGATATCTGTCTCTCATTAGCAATCGTGCCTTGCTTCATACCACAGTCATGTTAAAAACATCAATGTATTTACTCATCCATAAACATTATTAGATCCATCAGCATGACGACAAGTTCCATAATTCCGCTTATGCGTCATAAACCTACGCCTTTGTTATTGTAAGAGGTTAGAGACCCCTAGTGGCAAAAAACATGACATATTGTAGCTTTAATATAGGCAAGTTTCAATTAAAGATCACTGACAAAAAAAAAAGTCTGCAAATATTTCCATTAGTGGGAGAAAAAAAACCTTCTTAAGGTGCCCTAGAATGTGAAATTGAATTTATTTTGGCATAGTTAAATAACAAGAGTTCAGTACATGGACATGACATACAGTGACATACATTTCTCCTCCTTACTTAAATCTCGTTTTTGAAAAACACTCCTGAAAAATAGGTGAATCTCCACATAATACCGACTGTGTCGTATTATGTGTCGTCATATTAACGTACATATTAACAGTCGGGATCATTAATATGTACGACTCCAAAAATTTGCATATGCTAGCCCATGTTCAATGACAGGCGGAACTGCGCAGCCGAAGCATGGCAGTTGCTCAGTGTTTGGATGTACAAATGAACACAAAAGTATTTAATTCCTTCATCCGAGCCTCTGAAGAAACAATGGGTTAATTTTATTTTCTCTGGAAATTTCCAAACATTTCACAGACGAGACTGTTTCCTCAACTTGGGCCACTACAGAGCAGGCCTAGATGAACGTCTAAAAATATATAGATCGAGCTACCAAGCAACACTTTCTGATGTGTAATTGTTCAAGTTCAGACGGGTAATCTTTCTCTCAAAATCGTTCAATACTGTATTTACATCATCGTGTTTGCATTGGTGAAAGCATTAGAGAGAGTGCAGAAACTGCGTTGCAATGAAAAGATCTTTACTCTCGCGATCAACACACTGTCATCTGTTTGCTCAATGCTCATCACGGCAACATTTTATGTGATGGGAATAGATCTAAATACTTTAAAAACATCTCACGATTCGTTAATCTCGATAGCTGTAATAGTAAAAACGTATAATATCTGTAGTAAAAGTATTCGAGAGAGTTTCACATGTAATACGTAGCTATTTCATATGCAAGCATGTCAGCCAATCACAGCAGAGGTCGGTTACACACAGCAGACACGCCCCTTCAAACAGAGCATTCAAATCAGAGGCTAAAATCAGGCTAGGAAAAATGGCTTTTATTTCTAAATTATGACTATTTTTGATCTAAAAAACATTAACATTATAAGGGCAACCCAGAAAACATTATACAATAAAAATAAAAACCATCCTAGGGCACCTTTAATTCATTGTGATTCTCTCTTCACTGAGTTTTTTTTATCCGCATATTCACGATGGAATTGTGACGGACTACAGACGGACGTATTTTGCTTGCTGCCAATTGCAGACAAACAAACACAGAACCACTAGACAAGTATATAAACTTGAGATTTTAAGGTTGAAGCAAAATACAATGTAATCTTAGGCTTTATTGCACAGGATATGTGTTGTTAGAAACTGCATTTTGCTTGACAATTTGGGGTTTCACCTGCCAGCATTTCCCTTTCAAATGCTCTACATTGGATTAATTTATGCCATTTGGAATTGAGTATCCATTGAGTAAAAGTAATTTACTGACAAAAGTCTGCTTTCGAATGCTGAGTAATTTAATAAAAATGCACAAATAAATGTGATATTTAAAGTCAGTAAACTCAATTAAAGGGGTGGTTGATAATGATTTCACTTTTCTAACTTTAGTTAGTGTGTAATGTTGCTGTTTGAGCATAAACAACATCTGCAAAGTTAAGAAGCTCAAAGTTCAAAGCAAAGAGAGATATTTTCGTTTAAAGAAATTGCTTAAGGACTACAACAAACGGCTGGTAAGGACTACACGACATTCCTCCCAGGTTAGTGACATCTCTAACCCTAAAATTTAAATAAACCCGCCCCCGGGTACAGGATTTATAGATTATCATGTTAATAAATGACTAAAACTACACATAAGCTACATAAATTCATCATTCAGAAACTCTAACCATTCAGAAATGTTGTCTAGCCTACATGTTGTCACTTCTTGAGTCTCTCCATCTGTCTTTGGTTTGAACATAAAAGGCTAAAAGTTTTTGAGGCTTAAAAGTTTTTAAAAGGCTTAAACTTCACATACACACTCTTTACAACATTATTTTACATGTTGTGAAAAGGGTATTTTACCACCAATTTAATAAGAAAACAAATGAGCTCAAGAATTGATTCCCTGAATCAGATTAGATTGTGAGGCGTCTAAAGATTTCCACCCACAATTTACATATTCTCAAATGATGAAATATTATCTATTAAAAGTTATGGAAAGCACTCCTTCAAAAATGTTTTGTATGCTGGGGGTTGAGATCTGAAGAATAATTATAATGTCCTGTTTTTTTAAGTGCCATCTTATGGAAACCTTTGGCACCAAATTCAACCAAACTGTCATTTAGTAATTTTATAGGCCACAATTTGGCCAAGCTAACAGTTACCTAGTTGCCTCTTAAAAATCACAGTGTCAGACACCGTCAACAATAGTCACACTTACAAATATAGCTGCAAGCAGCAATACGGGGCCAAGGCGCTTGAAAGGCCTGTAGCACAATGCGGAGCCAGAAGAGCAAAAACAGCAGAAATAGAATGTATATGAAGAACAGATGGGTTCAGAAGTAAAGATAAGATGAAATCAAAATAAACTGAAGTTCTGATGAGAACGAACAAATATAGAAAAAACACACTTATTTCTAACCCCAGTGTAAGAAACATTAGTACAGCTCTTACCCAGATAATGAAGGAATTAAAATGACAACTTTATACAATTTTTTTTTTTTTTTTGAAGCGACATCATAATTTTTTTTCTAGTATAACAAAAAATTCTGTTCTGTTCTGGGGATTCTGGGGATTTTAAAGAGATTTAACCTGTGCGCGTGATGGACAGGAATCCTACTCTCAGTATTACGCAAGGTCTCTCTCTCTCTGTTCGCGCGCCCTACGTGGTTTGAAGCACAGTCTCTGTCTCGCATGCACGCTCGCTCTAGATTACGTCCGATTTGAACGAATTTGCGGTATAACTATTCGATCCCGAGTGGCTCAACACGTAGATCTATAGATAAACTCATCTTTCAGGCATTTGAGCGACCAGGTTGACACTTCAGCGTGAGAAATCGGGGGTGTGCACAACACAATGTGCGGAGTGTGGAAGCTAAAGTATTAGCGACCTTACTGTAGGACATCACTTGCATTTTTTGTGAATTTTTTAAGTTGCACTTAAAAATATTCTGTCATTTTTGGCCATACAGATAAGAGTAATACATCATTACTAATACATAAAAAAAAAAAAAAACAGACTTCCTCAAAGTGTCTCATCCTCCAAACATTTTAGTTCTATAAGATCAACAGCAAAATTATGGACTCATTATTATTAGATCAGACATCTGATGCAATAAAACAAACTTTCGGCCTCTTTTTACATAAACAACGGTAACAGTAACGATTTACTGTCACAACAAAGACAGCTTGATTATCCCTAGAGGTTAAAATGGCTTCTCTGTTTGAAATTTTGTTTCCCATTAGAGTGATCATTTCTCTAAAGTACAACACTTCAAAAAAAGTTATTTGAATATTAATGTAACAGTTCTTAAATGTTACTAAATAATTATTATCTAAGACATTTTTTTTTTTATTTATTTTTTTTACATATTCTAAAACATAAAACAAGCTTGTCTTTCCGTTTTGTGGGAAAATTACTTATCCAGATGTGCAGCAGACAGGCTGTCTCTCTCCCCCTCCCTCTATAAAAGGACACACTGTGAGAGACTGTGTGTGTGAATGAGAGAGAGCTCCACGCTCATTCAATACGTCCAGGCTCTGCTTAAAGTTAAAAGACTGCTGTTGTGTTGGAGGATTATCATGTTTCACAGGCATGAAAACAGACGATTCTACCCATAAAATTCTAATCAGATCCCAAAGTATTTCCTTTTTCTGAAGGGGGGGGGGGGGGGGGGGGTGTTACTCTTCTACCTTTCCTCTCAAAACACCTTCAACAACTAAAACAAAGCCATTAAAAACTCTTATAAAACCAAACTTCCTGTTTCAAAAGAAAGAATGTCAACACAGGACAAGAAATTGTGATTCGCAGGTGATTTCAAGGGGTATTTAATGAGAGGTCTTATCAAGTGTTACAAAACAAACAACCCTATACATTTGTGGGCCTAGAGCTATTAACACAAAAACTCTAAAACTCTTCAAGCTTTAAGATCCAGAATAACTACGCACATTCAGGCCCCGTTTACACCTGGTATTAAGACGCGTTTTGGTCATTCGGATGACAAGACGACATACCTGTTTACACCTGGTGTTTTAATCCATTTCTTTGGTCCACTTTCTATCACTTCTTTCCTGATTTCTTCTTCTTGTGGAGGGGGCTATGTGTGGGTAAATGTTTGAGCCTTTTCAGATCTTTCAATCTAATGGACAAAACAAGCTCACGGAATTTCCATATAAATGCGGCCGGTGATGACGGAAAAACATACGGAGAGCAGGAGCTTTCGTTTTCTGCTCTGATAGCGAGACCACATCAAACGCAGTGAGTGCATGTTAGAAACCAGGAATGGTGAGAGAAACACTGTGCTTAGTACGTTTTCCATCTTCAAACCAAACTAAAGGGTCTAAGTTTAAATCCTGTCTGTCTAGTGCGCTTCCCATGATGTTTACGCATTAGGTCAGTTGGAGAGTGGCCGGACTTTTGTGGCTGTTCGGAAGCATTCGTCTAGGAGAGTTTACACTACGAAAGCAATCCGGTTGAATGCGTTTTCAACTACCTCTGGAAGTGGTCAAAAGTGGAAAAGCTCAATGTTTTAGACGCAGTTTATACCTGTTTTTAGCGTCGTCCACTTGTGAGTCCACATCAGTTATCGGCAAAAATCCATACCTATAGTCTTTCCTGGGTTGCGTCCATTGTATTCGCTGAGAAGGGTCCGCTGTCATTATAAAGTAGGAGAGCGACCTCTAGAGGCGAAATCATTGATGCCTCATGGAGTTTGTTTTAACACGCGAGACTGTACTCTGCAGAGCGGGACACTTCAGATGCGGATTTAAAACAGACAACGAAACGGTACGGATATACAGTACGTGTTTTCATATCATTATAAAGCAATTAATTTGTTGACTAGTGTGGCAAGCAGGACGAGGCCAAGAGCTGTGAGAAAGGAGGGAGGCTGGTGGCACCTGGTGGCTGCCGAAAGAACTGCAGGATGTTTCCCGTCAAGACTGAAAGGACGCTAACGTTAGTACCTCAAGTGGTTAAAACATGCTAGCCCGAACCAAATGTTTTAATTTCACTTTCGACTGTTGTCATCTATTTGCATATCCAGATGGTCACATTCATTACCCAGCAAAGTTGTATATTTAAAGCTAGTGACGAGAGAAGGCAAATTGATGTAGTTGACAGAAACATATAATCAAATCAAAACTCATTCAATTTCAGTTCTTTAAAATGAACTCATTGATTTGAGAGTACACATACCGACGGCGCCGATGCACAAAACGGTGTTTGTGCATATTTCAGCAAAAAGTTTGTCTTTCTGTTGCATTAACATAGTCTGCATGCATACTTCATAGTGATTAGTTTGGGGATGTACAATATATCGGCCGAACGATTTGAAAATGTGGCCGATATATGTTAAAGCCGATAAATAAGAGAGAGAGAGAGAGAGAGAGAGAGAGAGAGAGAGAGAGAGAGAGAGAGAGAGAGAGAGAGAGAGAGAGAGAGAGAGAGAGAGAGAGAGAGAGAGAGAGAGAGAGAGAGAGAAAGAAAGAGAGAGAGAGAGAGAGAGAGAGAGAGAGAGAGAGAGAGAGAGAGAGAGAGAGAGAGAGAGAGAGAGAGAGAGAGAGAGAGAGAGAGACTTGCCCAAGGGAGATAGTCTGGTTTGGGTAATCAGAGATGAGAAAATGTCTGAGTGTTCACTGAAAACATGACCCCATAAAAATTAAGCACAACAGGGGTCTCCAGTGTGCTTAAAATGCTTTGAAATGCTAGGGGGCAAACAAACAGACCTTTCCTTTTCTGCACTACAGCAATGTCCAAAACCCAGAGAATATACCACAGAAATCCCCATTACTGATAATTAATGAGTGGAAACCACCAGTCTTATTCTCTTTATCAGCCTTTATGAGTCTCTCAAGCTCTAAAACATAGCTGGTTTCCTAAGCCCCATTGTTCTAAGCCCTTACGCATTATAGTAGGAAACTATTAAGGAGTCCATTTAGTCTCTGTTTTTGGGAGTGTGTGATTACAAGCCAAGCAACTGCTTACAGTAAATATCTCTAACTGTTGGCATGAGCAATATTGGCAGTAGAGGGGCCAATTTAAAACATACACAAATAAACCAAAAAAACAACAACATGTTTGCAGCATGCATTTCTTGATTGTGCAAGCAGCGTATAGGAGGCTATATTGTTATCACCGTGCATTTTATACATTATTATCTGTGATGGCAAACCTGAATTTCTCAGGTTTCAGTGTCACATGATCCTTCAGGAGATCATTCTAATATGCTAATATGGTCAAATAACATTTACTATTATTATCAGTGTTGAACAGTCATTATGCTTAATTTTTTGAAGAAATTGATACATTTATACATTATAAAACAGAAATGTTTTGTAACACAAGAAATGTCTGTCACTTTTGATTAATTTATTGCATCCTTGCTGAATGGAAGTCTTACCGAATGAAGTCTTACGGACCCCTAACTTTTGAACAATAGTGTGCACTACTACCATTTTAATCTCCTTTAAAAAATAGCACTTTTAAATAGTAGTGCATTACAGTCCGGTCGTGTCCTTTCATTTCAAGTAAAAATGACTGTCAAATATTTTTTTTTTAAAAACAATAAATGGTACTCCAAACGCCTCTTTACTTGTTCATAAAAATAGCAGTTCGTCATTCAAGAAATAACATGTCAAATGATAGCATAGAAACGCTTACAGAACACAGAATAAATTATTATAAAAGTAAAGATTTGCATGTGAAAAGCAAATAAAGAACCTATTAAATTTGTTTCTATCAGAAAAACCAGGTGCACATCACAGTTCAAGTCTGTTATCAGAGATTTACAATATTACGTAGCATAATTAATATTAACTACAATCATTTGACAAACTTATAACTCATTTAAGTATGAAGCATAAAAATATAAGTTATAGTAACTAAATCCAAAGCTTTGCGTAAACTACATTTCAACCAAGGACTGAAGATAAAATTAAAAAATTAAAAAATTCAGGCAATAAGATTCAAAGCTGCATTGCAAAACTCATTCCAAGCCTGACTAAACTGCGTCAAGGCCTCACACACAGCATTCCCTTTACAGATCCTGGTGATGAGGAAGTGGCACAGACTGGACAAAGGGCAGGAAAGCCCTATTTTGCATAGTCAAAGCTGACACTGTGCCAGTGTACTGTTCTAAAGAAGAGAGAGCAGCAAAGACCCATCTGTGCTGCCGCTGCTCATCAGCAGGAGACGGAGGGGGAGGACGAGTCTCCATCAGGAGGGAGGAGGGGGTTTAAGGGGATTCCTCTCAGAGATGAAGCATTTAACCAAACTGCCAGTCTATAAGCTCCTAAATCAATCAGCTGTCAAAAGGTGAGCTTTGCCAACTATTTCCTTTAAACAGGGTTTTGCAATCTGACATCCGTGCCTCACATAAAAGTATTCAACATTGTACCACTGAGATGATATCTGGATCATGTAAATGTCAAATATGAACTCGTGATATGAAAACAGCTTTTTCCATTTCCTTCCTTGCCGGCACACTGATATCTTAATGCGCAGACACTTAACATTGCATTACTTCATACATTATCGAGATCAATTAGAGTATAACAGTCTGAAATAGTCAGAAGCCAGAAATAATCTCATAATAAAACCATCACGGCATAAATAAACCAGGTCAATTTAGGTTTCAGTGAGCTTTTAGTACTGAACTAAATGACACCATAGAGATTCATAGGTCCCTGAGCAAAAATATTAAGGATTTACAGGACAAAAAACAAACAAAAATGTTTAGGCAAGAAAAGTATAATTTAATATTTGGCTATTTGTGGCTAATAATAAATGTTCAATTACAGATCTTGTCTCTTTTGAAGCAGCAGGTTCTCCGGTTTACTTTGCCATACAGACACACATGTAACTTCAACACAAGCTTTTGATCTACATTTAAAAATAACAAAAGAAATATCATGACTGACTGAGAGTTGTAGCTACTTTCCATGGACAACACTGCACAAAATGTGTCAAATGTGACCTAAAGTGACTAAACATTCCACGTTTGATACGTGTCTGCTATGTTATTATATTACATATCACATTTTTATTAAATAAATTCATGCACAAAATGTAAAACGCCCATGTTTACAATAGTGGGATATACCAAATTTATACAGTCGTTAGATAAGTTGTAGATTTCTAATCTACTATTAGTTGTAGCAGATAAATATGGGAATATTACGAAAAATGTAAGACCTAAAGAAAATGACACATGATATGAGCACTAACTTACGGTTCATGTGCTTTGGAAGCTGCAGTGATGCTTGTTGCAACGACAGACAAAAATGAGATCCGATTTCAAACAGATGGCTTGAGATTTACAAAACACCAGAACAATCGAACTACGAAAATGTAACAAAGTTTGCGTCGTTAAAACAATAAAAGTATTTAATTCATAATTTCGCTTTATGGCCGTTACACACTCTGCGTTACAACGTAATATGCTAAGGTTGCTAACAGTTAGCACTGGGAATGCCATCCAGAAAGTCCAAGTAAAGCTCCCAAATTTCCATCAAGATCTTTATAAACAAACAGAAGTAATGTATTCGGAGGTGTTAACGGTGTGTCTCTTACCTTTGGCATCGCTGTTCTCCTGCATTGTTTTAGCGGCCGCCGTCCATAAATCGCATCCCAGCAGGAAGAGCACAATCACGGCAGACCTGCTGCTGCTGTCCGCCCCTCGCATTATTGCAGCTCACGGTTACAAGGCTTTTGCACAACAATGCGGCTTTTCTATGCGACAGGAGTATCTAGAGACTCGTAGCAGCTGAGGTTCCCAGTCATAATTTGGTGTTTTAGCAAATCTGATCATGTCATTGAACACCGACGGGCGATTAGAACAACCCTCCGCTCAGCATCTCCGTGTTGCCGCTGTTTTCCCCCATCTCAACTCGAGAAGACAGAAGCCTGCCCTGGACTCAACTCCACCGGTTTAACCCTTTCTATGCCACGACCAGGTGGTGCTGCTGGTCTTGTCCGACAGAAAGAAGGATTAGACCGCCATCTGCTGTCTTACACGGTCAATCACCTCACAACAGCGGTTCTCAAACTCAAGGGCCCAGTGTCTAACACAGTGGAGTAACATCTCACAGCAAGAACTGTCAAATCTGGCTCAGTCCATGAGGATGAGATGCACTGAAGCACTTAAAGCAGCTGGTGGACACACTGACTGATACTTTTGTATGATGTCTGTGAAATTTGTTCCGTTTATGTCACAGTTGTTGAATCTTTTTATGTTCACACAAATATTTACACAACAATTTTGCTACATTATATAATTCTGTATTATATGTAACAGTCAATTTTTTTTACTATAATACTATATAAAGGAAGCATTTTGGAAAATGGATGGATAGACCATAATACATAATAGTAGTACTGAATCCTTTGCTACTATTCAATATATCCGAACGTTTACAAGTAACTATTTTATTATTTTTTTCTTTTGATTTCTATGGGGATCTGTGGTTCAGATATCAACTATTGACATAATAGTATCTATTCGAGCTGTTGCTGGTCACTGTTCCAGTTTTACTATGATATCTGGATTGTGTTATCTGTTCCTGTTTATCATTTTAACTATTAGATATCGGCACTTATTCTGTAACTATTCTAATAGTTACTAGTAAGTTAGTAACAATTTTACACTTGAACTATTTATTAGATTAGAGACTAATGTGCATTGCAATTGTTACTTGTAACATCTTAATCTTAGTAAGATATTTAATCAAACTGTAAGAAAAGTTGTCTTTCTGTGAGCCATTTGCTTTCTCTCACTAGCATGCAAACAAGAGAGAAAAGATGCACTAAACAATGATAAAGCTCATGGTGAACTCTATACTTTATTTGTATGTAGCAATTGCCACTTATTCAAAGGAAACCAAATTAACTTCTCAAACTCACACTGTACCTTAAGTTACCACAAGATTGAGTATTATAGATCAGTAAGAACAGTTTAACCAAATTTAAATTAAAGTTATGCAAGTTTACATGAAGAAAGAACACTCAAGAACACAGAGCGTCAACATTTGCTCAGATAAATCACTAGTCAGTTTGCCTATTGTGTCATACACAAAGTAAACAAGAATGACTGCAAACTGACAAGACAGCATCCCAAAAGATAACCATACCAAAACAAACTGCCAAACAAACTTTATATTACCTTTAATTACAGGCCTTGACCACAGGCACAATCCTCAGAGGAAAGATGCTGCACAGATTGCAGAAGAATGGAAAGACCTTCTCCATGAAATCGGTCATGAATGTGTAATAGAGAGTATCCCTGAGAGGATCTGAGAATGAAAGCTGTCCTTCATCCAAATCGAGCTTCACTCTCACTCGCTTCGGTTTCTCACAGCCAAGCAAAGGGATGTATGACTCCTGAGGAGCCTTCAGACTGAGCGTGTTGCCGTCGTAGCCGATGCACCAGACCTCGCTGGGCAGACTGGTGGCTCCTTTTCTCTGGACAGACTCGGTAGTGACTCCCAGCATCCAGAAGGTGCTGTCTCCCACATCCACATCCCACATGTGCGTCCCTGAGGAATAGCCCACAGAGCCCAGAACACAGGGAAACCTATCAAATCTCTCCGGGTTTGTGGGAAGCTGCTTCCTCTGCACACCAGCCACATCTTCCTCTTCAAACTCATCTTCGTCCCTCAAGCTTGTCAGATCTTCAGACAGTATAAGTTGAGAGTTAGCAGTGTTGGGATCAAGCACCACAGGAGCTAAAAAAGAGAATATCGCAAAGATGCTTTATTAATGTAATTAATCATTGATACGTAAGAAAAATTAAGACAACTGCTTATTAATATTCAAAAAAACTTGTCTGCCAAATCATAGTCATGTGGTCCAGAAAAAACAAAACAAAACAGGAAATGATACAACTGACCCTCATGACTGTCAATGTCAAACTTTTTTTTTTATATCAGATATTTTATACAGATAACACAAGATTAGGTCATGTTATAAAATGTAAATGTTAAAAAACATTTTTGAAAAATGTATTAAAACCTTTAAGAGTACAATTAAGATTTAAGGTGTAAGGAAAATATATCATTTTTCATGGTTACATCACATGACAAATCATTAAATTTTTCCAAAAATTATATAAAAGAGAAATATGAAATAAGAAACCAACATGATACAGAGTACATTTCTAACGTGTTTTAAACTATTTTTAATTAGACGTTCTTATTTGCCATTAACCCCAAGATGTAGCAAATAATTGCTTGTTATTGAGTAAAGCTTTATATTGTTCATGAAAAAAAGTGACAATGTTTTATAAATCAACTCACAGTAACTTATTTCAGTAAGTCTTATTTTTGACCACACTGTGAACTTCAAATTGCCCAGGTATTGTGCGGTATCAATCAAACCTCCTTGAACTGGATCTGGGTCCTGGTTCATGGCCTGGGCTCTGGAAGCACATTCAGAGTTCAGACTCAGAAGAACTACTGTTTAACTTCAATACTGAGAGGGGGGGGGGGGAGAGGGGGGGGGGGGGGGGGGGGGGAGAGGGGGGGGGGGGGGGGGGGAGGTAAAGGAGAAGAAGGCCTGCTCACCTCTTCATCATGTCCTTGAATTTCTATTGAAAATGAAGGAAACATGAAAAGTTAATGAAGACAATTTTGAACAGTTAATGAACTGTACCTTTTAAAATCATGCAGTGGGAGAGCAGAGAAAACAATAAAAAACAAGCAGAGAAGAAATAATTAAGAACTAACCTGAAGGAACTGGATGTCCCCACTGTCCAAATTACCTCTCAATTCTGTTATCATTCTGGACAGAGATACTATTTCGGCATTCAACTTCTCAATTTTGTCTTTCATGAGCTGTTTTTTCTGTGTTTGTTCCTCGTTCAGTGCAGCAAGCATGGCTTCTTCTTCATCATACAGAAGCTGGTGAAGATGCTCAAAGTCCTCCCTGATGACATCCTTTGTGTGCCAGACCTGGTGCTAAACACCAAACATAGACATGTTATCAAAGAATTCTTAGTAACAATCATAATAAATTACACTAACAAATCAGACTTACACATTGGTGCTCAGCCTGGTGATCATATTCAAATTTGGCATGTTGTATCATCTTCAGTTTTCTAGTCAAGAGACTAAGTTCTCTCCGAAAAGGTCTCTAAAATTAAGAGTTTGTTTATCAGAATACTAAATATGGCAAAAATGGATTAAGGTTACTAAATATCATGTAGCTACCTTTCGTTCCTCAGCGAGCTCACTAACAGGGCGGCACGTGTGTGATTTGTGTTCGAGTGACTCTCTGCAAACCAAGCACACGAGCTGTTCATCATGCAGACAGAACAGACTCAGTCTCTCCCGGTGAGTCTCGCACAGTTCCTCTGAAAGGCTCCGGTAAACCAGGAAAGATTGGCATAAGTTTTTTAGTGCCAGGTTAACGGGAGGGTTCTTGTTGGTGGTTCTTTTTCTGCACACCGGACATTCTCTTGATCCTTTGATCGTCCAGTACTGTTGGCTACAGTTTCTGCACAGACTGTGGCCGCACTGAAGCAACACGGGATCTTTGAAAATGTCACGACAAACGGGGCACGTGAAATCCTCTTCAATAAAGGGACGTTTCGACGCCATCTCTGCCACTTGCTCAAAGTCTAGCGTTCAAGTCCTCCTGGGAAGTTCGTACGTATGAGGTGGGAAGTCGTGTTTACGACAGCATGTGCGTTCAATTCAGTTAGATGGCGGAGTGCTTTCTCTTAATGAATTACACAAAAATACATTAAGGTTCTTAAATTCTTGTTCTAGAAAATGATCAAAAGAAACGTGCATTAGGTGTAGGCTACTTAAAAAAAATAAAAAAATTATTGATGAAGCCACTTTATTGCTACACAATGCTTTGTTAAATTAAAATACCGTCATAATCTGTGCAGGCAATAGCTTTCTTTGCTTAAATAGAAAAGCCTGACAATATCACTGCTAAATACCTTTAACTAAACTTTAAGAAAGTCTGTAGGCTATATTTTTATTTTATATATTTTCTTATTTTGTATATTTTCTTGTGAGCACGTGAAAGTCTGTAGCCTTATTTAGATTTTTGAAAAGGTCCCTTTAGGGGCTCGCATACTTTCTTGTATGTTCAGATATTTATAAAACCAAATATTCTGGGTGGCCATGACAAATTTGTGAAAATTATTAAAAATGCTGGCAGTGACTGGCAAAAAACAACAACAACAAAAAAAAACACAACACTGGCAGGGAAAGAGTTAAGACCTTGTACTCTACAAAGTTAGAAGTCATTCTAAACTGATAGGAAACAGTAGGATTTAACCTGGACCGCTAGACAATGAAAGTCACAATAACTTTAACTTTCAACTTTATCAGTGCCAGTGAAGGAAAGATTCTCAAAGCCTTTAAAGCAGGCAAAGTTAATTAAGTGTTTAAAACTTTACTGTTTGCAAACTTAGCTGCAACAAGAAGGAGAGGCTGTAAAAGCACCAGTGTGTGGGAGAGGTGGGGGTACATTATCATATCCTCCTCAATGCATGTTTAAGCAATATCAGGGGTTCTCAACTCTGGCCATTATGATTGAGATCCACTTTCCTTCAGAGTTTTGCTCCTACCCTAATAAAACACACCTGACCGAGCTAATCCAAGTTGGCAGGCTTAGAAAGGTACAGGCAGGTGAGTTTAATCAAGGTTGGAGCTAAACTCTGTTGGAAAAAAAAGAACACACTAGTAGATAAATAATATGTAGTGGAAAGCACTTGTGTTCTGGGAAGCAAATCACACAGATGTCAATCCAGCCAATTTCACTTGTGGGTCAACAAGTTGAAATTGTGGAGAAGTTTAAATATCTAGGCTCAATTCTTGATTCACACATGAACTTTGCTGATAATTCAGACTACCTTTTTAAAAAGTGTTCGCAACGTTTATTTCTTCTTAGACAACTTAGTGGCCTTGGAGTTAGTCAGCATATTTTAGAACTTGTGTACAAATCCATAGTAGAGAGTGTACTAACTTTTCATCTCACAGCCTGGTATGATCATCTAGATCTAAGAACAATGACAAAGGCGAGCAGAATAGTTGGCAGACAACAGAGGCCACTAGTACAGCTCTATGCTGAAAGGGTGAAGAAGGCGGCAAGGACTATTCTTGCAGATAGTTCTCATCCTCTCTTCAGTCAATTTGAGCCCATGAAATCGGGTAGACGCTACAGAACCCCTCTAGCAAATAAAAATATGTTTAAGAGGTCTTTTATTCCAAATGCTGTTAAAATTCTCAACTCGGCAAGTAAAAGATAATCCAAATGATTATAGCATGAAATGCGATTATTATGTATTTATTTTGTATGGAATGTGATCTGTCTGTTCTATGTCTTTGTTTCTTATTATGGTCTGTATATTTATTTTAATGGCTGGTGAGCCAAAGACAATTTTCCACCTTGGTGGACAATAAAGATAAAGAAAGATACTCTGATGTGTCAGTAAACGACTGTGCCTGGAGTGTCCCAACACTCCCAAGTGTCAACCAGCAAACTGATGAACCCCTTGCTTTAGATAGGCATCAGTATATTGTGATGATGGAGGCCACTGTGCCACGTTTAATTCACATTGAAGGGATTTCTGAAGTACTAGCAGTAAAGAGTTCTAAATATTCACTCAGCCCTACAGCCTCACTTTGTACAATCAAAAGGACAAATAATGCAACAATTCCAATACATAAAGAATATTTTCAAATTTCATTTTAATTTTTGATCTGTGTAAAATAGACGGGTGCACATCACAATACATTATTCATGGACTGGAATATTGATATCCTTCCAAAGGAGAAAATATAAAGAGATATGGTTTTGTCATGATTAATAATACAGTTCTTGTATTATCAGTCCATATGAAATACACTTGTGGGCACTGATTGAGGTAAAAAAAATAATAATAAAAAAATTCCATATGAAACAAAAGGAAATGTTATTTTGTCATTAACATGCTCTGAATGCAACATGTTAGAGCAGCAGTCAGAAAGAACATGCATTCCCAACAGATGAAATAAATTCCTACTTCATCTAACATTATCTAGCTATATGCATTTAGAGTGCTGCAAGACAACATATTTGTGTTCCCTTTAGTTTGAAAAAGAAATAATCTTGTCAGCCTGACAAATAAGTATTTGAACTTTATATACAAAACAACCTGAACCTCAGGTTTTAAACATTTTGGAGCCAGTGTACACACAAATGATCAACTCAAAAATGTCCCATTATTGCACATGTAATTTATATCTATTAATTCCCCTCCCCATCTTTGTACTTACTGAGCATTTCATTTACAAGCTTCAATATGTAATCAGTACAATCATTGACAAGGCATGTGGACATATGAGGCTTTGCTGTGAAACTACATTGTGGGCTGATGCAATGCACCAGCTCTTTAAGAATAAGGATTCTAGTCAGCCACAGATTGCAGAATTTACCACTACACATTTATCATTAAAAAGAAACACATTTTACAGATAAGAATGCGGCTTATTGATAATGACAATCCATAATGCACTGTACTGTAGGTGACAAATGATTTGTATACTGTACAATAAACTTTGTATACAGTATGTGACATTTAATTGCTTTAAACATTCTGTAAAAAATGGCCATATATAAAACACTGCAAGTCTGCTCTAGTAATAATCATAAACAGTTTTAGCATCTATCTGTTGTAAACATGAAACATGGATGCCAACACTTGAAACTGTTTGGTGTCATATATTTAAATTAGGGCTGTCAAATGATTAATCGTGATTAAACACATCCAAAATAAAAGTTTTTTTTACATAATATATGTGGGTGCACTGTGTATAATTATTTTATATATATAAGTACACACACATGCTTGTATATATTTAAGAAATATTTTCATGTATATACTGTATATAGATTTATATATAATTTATATTATATATAAATATAAATATTTTATATATAAATAATATTTTTTTCTTAAATATACATGCATGTGTGTGTATTTATATATATACAAAATAATTATACGCAGTGCACCCACATATATTATTTAAAAAAAACTTTTATTTTGGATGTGATTAATCGTGATTAATCATTTGACAGCCCTAATTTAAATATGAAACAAAAGAAATATCAGAAAATGAGTTAAAAGAAGGGTGGATCTGTATTTAGCTGCAGTGTGTATGTGGCCTATGTGAAGTGTATTGTGGAATGATCCAGATCTTGTGCTGAGAAGTTCCATTCATAATGTTAAACAAAATGTTCTCAGAAGTAATCACTGTTTCATCGTAACTTAACAGGAAGTCGATGGAGTTGATCAGACAGTGAGATCTTAATCTTTGGGATTGTACTGGCAATGTGGCTCTTTGGATACTGTGGATATTGCAGCTTTATCAAGAGTTCTTGATCTTCTGCCATTTTAAATAAAGCTTTATGAAAGTTTCTGAGTGGTACTGTGGCCCAGCTCACAGATCGCAGTCCAGTGTGGCAGCTGTAGTTTATTTAGAGGCTTGGATCTGTAGTCTTCTACAAAGATACGGAAACCTTCGGACACAGCTCCTCCACTGTCTTCACGGAGAATCATCCCATGGCCTCTTTATTCATCCTTCTCATCTGTTCTGCTCTCACGCATCTGTGGATTTTTCTGCGGTCAGCTGCTCGCGGTCTGACACGTCTTCATCTTTGGGTGGCCGTGCCCGATCGAAGAAGCCGCACTGAAGAACCAGAGCAGGTGGGACGGGGCGGGTGGGGAAAAGAAAAAAAAAGAACAGAGGATGAGAATGTGATCCCCGTGATAACAGACATTATTCCTTTCTTCCAATGTTTTGTCTGCTAAAACACTTGCACAGTTGTGATCTTAAGACTGAAGGACAATGACCCATTTAAGACCAGAGAGTCAGAGGACCGCAATCGGTGGAGATCAAGTACATAGATCTATTTATGGATATGCTGATTAAACGGATATCATTTCCTTTAAAATTAGAAACAAGTAGGCAAAGTTTTGACCGCAAACACACGTACAGACACGCACAGCTTTGGTGGGGATAAGAGACTTCTTTTAAACATAAAAAATCTTACAGATCCCAAACATTTGAACAGTGTATAAAACATTTTGCACTATTTCTAGATCACTACTAAGATAAGTAAATTTGTGAAAATGTAATCAGATGATGTCATGCTGGTCAAGTGCTGCTGTCATTAAAGCAAAAAAAGTTATATAGAAAATTAGCAAAAAACTGTACATTAATTTCAGTTTTCACTCAAATTGTCATGCTGATAATATAACTATTAAACCGCATTAAATTTGAAAAATATGCGATCACTTATATATATATATATATATATATATATATATATATATATATATATATATATATATATACACACTCACCGGCCACTTTATTAGGTACCCCATGCTAGTAACGGGTTGGACCCCCTTTTGCCTTCAGAACTGCCTCAATTCTTCGTGGCATAGATTCAACAAGGTGCTGGAAGCATTCCTCAGGGAGTTTGGTCCATATTGACATGATGCCATCACACAGTTGCCGCAGATTTGTCGGCTGCACATCCATGATGCGAATCTCCCGTTCCACCACATCCCAAAGATGCTCTATTGGATTGAGATCTGGTGACTGTGGAGGCCATTTGAGTACAGCGAACTCATTGTCATGTTCAAGAAACCAGTCTGAGATGATTCCAGCTTTATGACATGGCGCATTATCCTGCTGAAAGTAGCCATCAGAAGTTGGGTACATTGTGGTCATAAAGGGATGGACATGGTCAGCAACAATACTCAGGTAGGCTGTGGCGTTGCAACGATGCTCAATTGGTACCAAGGGGCCCAAAGAGTGCCAAGAAAATATTCCCCACACCATGACACCACCACCACCAGCCTGAACCGTTGATACAAGGCAGGATGGATCCATGCTTTCATGTTGTAGACGCCAAATTCTGACCCTACCATCCGAATGTCGCAGCAGAAATCGAGACTCATCAGACCAGGCAACGTTTTTCCAATCTTCTATTGTCCAATTTCGATGAGCTTGTGCAAATTGTAGCCTCAGTTTCCTGTTCTTAGCTGAAAGGAGTGGCACCCGGTGTGGTCTTCTGCTGCTGTAGCCCATCTGCCTCAAAGTTCGACGTACTGTGCGTTCAGAGATGCTCTTCTGCCCACCTTGGTTGTAACGGGTGGTTATTTGAGTCACTGTTGCCCTTCTATCAGCTCGAACCAGTCTGGCCATTCTCCTCTGACCTCTGGCATCAACAAGGCATTTCCGCCCACAGAACTGCCGCTCACTGGATGTTTTTTCTTTTTCGGACCATTCTCTGTAAACCCTAGAGATGGTTGTGCGTGAAAATCCCAGTAGATTAGCAGTTTCTGAAATACTCAGACCAGCCCTTCTGGCACCAACAATCATGCCACGTTCAAAGTCACTCAAATCACCTTTCTTCCCCATACTGATGCTCGGTTTGAACTGCAGGAGATTGTCTTGACCATGTCTACATGCCTAAATGCACTGAGTTGCCGCCATGTGATTGGCTGCTTCGAAATTAAGTGTTAACGAGCAGTTGGACAGGTGTACCTAATAAAGTGGCCGGTGAGTGTATATATATATATATATATATATATATATTTATGTGATTTTTATATATAGATAAAATCAAAAATGTCTCAATGGCCAACTGCAACAGCATTCCCCCCTCCCTCTCCTTTATCTGTTAATCTGACAATTAAAGGTACACTATGTAAGATTTTTTAAATAAAATATCCCAAAATCACTTGCACAGTGTGATATATTTTCTGCAGTTGTGTACTTACAATATCCCAAAAGTCTTCAAAGATGTTTTATTTCAGAGAAATTCCTATTTTAAATAAGTGGCCGTCCCGGAAAAAAATGTAGCCTGTCAATGACGCAATATCTGTGCTATCCTCGGTTTCCGCTCGTACTGCCATAGCCATGACGTAACCATGGTGACAGACGTGGACAACTGCATAGTGCGTAACATTTAGCGGCACGCTGTTCTTGTGTCGTTCAAACATGACAGACCATGGCAAGCAGACTTTGGGACAAAAAAGGAGAACTAAACTGAGGATCAATATCGGCGTGGCGTTTTCGAGATGCCGAGAGCTCCACGTCCGCGACAAACTTGGACTTGACAGAGCTTCACGAGTCACGACTTGACAGCGACACCGCTCTTGCACATACTTTATTAGACAGGTGAGCACATGTACATAAAAACAATGTTATATAGCTCAACATGATGAAATGTTAGAATATGATCAGTATGTTATTCTAATGTTGATCTAGCTTACTGCTACTAGTCTCATACAGACAAACTAACACATAGAATAACATTAAAACTTTCAACACACTCAAATGCAGTTTAGTGTGATAGTGAACGTTAGACCAAGTGAAACAGCGCTGCGTTACCTCACAAGTTTAATTCGTCTATTAAACTGACCTGTGAGTATTAATTCAGCACTTGTGTGTAACGTTAGATCGGTAGAATGAAATGTCCTTATTCCTTTATATCCGCGGGACTCGCGTGTGATATCTGTATCTTATTAGCAATCACGACCTGCTTCACATCACTATAATGTTAAAAAAACATGAATGTTTTCACTCATCCATAAACATTATTAGATCCATCAGCTTGACAGCAAGTCCCATCATTCAGCTTATCACTGCGTCATAAACATACGCCTTTGTTATTGTAGAGGTTAGCGACTCCTAGCGGTGAAAAAAGTTACATATTGTACCTTTAAATTTAAATGAAGTATATATATACATTTTTATATAAATAGTGTATGTATATATTTTAAATGTCGATTTTGATCAATTTCATTAACACTTCGTCAACAACCAGTTTCACCACAAGAGGGGGCAATTACATTGTATCTCAGTAGGATGCATCTCATTTTTCTTCAAATCCATTATAAGTGACACTATCTATAAGATGTATAATAGCCTGTTAAATGGCCTCAACTGCTCTAAAAAAAACCTCTCAGCATCCGATTGACATTTCCTCTTGTGCACCCACGCACACTCGTCACTCTTCAGCGTGTTTAATGCATATGTGTGTGTTTGTGCATGTTGGCCAATTAGGGCACGTCTCCTCCATAGGGACCCAATCAAGTGCCTGAGAACAGCCCTGCAGACAAAACACTGATAAAATCATAAATGGCTCATTAATACCCAACTGCAACAGCATTCCCCCTCCCTAGCCTTTATCTGTTAATCTGATTTGCCAATTTTCATCAAGCTCTTCAATGTTCCCCATACCTCTTTTCACTTCACTTCCTCCAACCCCCTTCTCCACTTCCTCCACACTCCTTCTCTCACTCTATCTCCAACAGCCATCTCTTTTTCTACCCCCTGTAGTTCCTTTGTTTTGCTATTACACTGAAGCAGACACACAGTTACAGATGTATTTTGCCGTTCATGAAGACTTGAAGACTAATGCCAACATGAGTTAAAATATGTTTTAATCATTGTGTACTATAGCTAAATGAAACGACAACAACAAAAAAGCCTGTTTCACACTACCATTCAAAAGTTTGGGGTTGACAAGTTTTTTTTTTTTTTTTTTGTGAAAGAACACACGTCTCTTATGCTCACCAAGGCTGAATTTATTGATTAAAAAACAGCAAAAACAATAATATTGTGAGATGTTATTATAATTCAAAAGAACTGTTTTATATTTTAATCTATTTTTTAAATGTAATTTATTCCTGTGATAGTAAAGCTACATTTTCAGCATCATTACTCCAGTCTTCAGTGTCACATGATCCTTCAAAAATCATTCTAATATGCTGATTTGGTGATCAAAAAACATTTGTTGAAAACATTTGTGCTGCTTAATATTTTTGTTGAAACCGTGATACGTTTTTTTCCGGAATCTTTGATGAAAATAAAATTCAAAAGAACAGCATTTAAATGAAATAGAAATCTTTTGTAACATTCTAAATGTTTTTATCGTCACTTTTGATCAATTTAATGTCCTTGCTGAATAAAAGTGTCAATTTCTTTCAAAACAACAACAACAAATCTTACAGCATCATGTGTAGAGCCAAAGAAGCAGAGTATAAGTCTCTCTCTCTCTCTCGCTCTATCTCTGTGTGTGTGTGTGTGTGTGTGTGTGTTATGGCCAACCTACCTTCCACATTGCTAGGCTAAGCATAGCCAGCACCAGCAGTCCCAGCAGTATAGCCAAAATTATTACCCACAGGGGAATGGCAAAGGAAACGTCAGGAATGGCCCACACCACAAATGTGCCGATCTTAAAAACACAAGCGCACAAACACAGAGGTCATTAATATTTTACTACCACTGATGTAGCTATGATATTAGCACACATAAATCAGGTCGACAGCTTACTATCCCTTATAATCTCCCATCTCTTTCTCTCTTTTTACACTAAATGTTACAGAAGCTCCTTATGAATGTTTTGTTTATTCTTAATATTTAGTTATCATCCTTTGTGACAGTTTTATACAGTACAAAGAGAAGTAGGGGTGTTATGATTTGATTATAGCACTCAGCTAAGAAGCACTAATGCAGTTAATACACACAAAAAGCCGCACAAAAAAGTACTGTGACGGTTAAAGCGTAGTGATTTTATCAGTAAGTGTTGGTAATACCATTAAAACATGACTTTCAGTACCATAGTATTATATGGCACTTCAATGTACTTCTATAACATGGTACATGTCAGAAATACCATGGTGGTACTTTGGTACCATGTCTCCGCAAAAAAAACATTGTTCTTTTTAGGGTTTTTAGTAAGTAGCTGTAGCCTAGTGGTTTGCACACACTATACCGTTCAAAACTTTGGGGATGTAAGATATTTTAATGTTTTTGAAGCTCTCTCACCAGGCCTTCATTTATCTGATCAAATATACAGTAAAACACTAATGTTACAAATGATTATTTTAAATTAGAATAATTGTTTTTCATTTTAATATAATTTAAAATGTAATTAATTCATTACTCATTATAATATGGTGGTTAATTAATAAATAATTTTGCATTATTATCAATGTTGAAAACAGTTGTACTGCTTACTGTTTTTGTTAGTTTTAATGAATACCAAATTTCTATTTGAAATAGAAATATTTGGTAACATTATAAATGTATTGGCTGTCAGTTTCATGCATCCTAGCTGAATAAAAGTATTCATAAAAAAAAAAAAAAAAAAATTGACACTGAGAGTTTGATTCTTGCTTGCAACATTTCCTGATTTTGCTCCTAATCATTTTCTATCATATCCCCTCTCTTCTAAATAGGAAAACCGGACAGACGGCAAAAATATGAATGTTAAGAGACTCCCATGCTCCAAGCTACTCCATAAATGTCCTTTATCTTCCTTATCAAAGCTAAACAAACTGAGCTCATAGGCATTTAGTGTATATTTAACCCTTAGATGAGAATCTTTTTCTCCTCTTGCTCTAATCCACATGTTCTCCTTTTCCTCTGCTGTTTTTTACTTTCTTAATCCGCACTCACACAAACACTCTAGATTACTCACTGATTTGCTCTGGTGTGGCAGTGTATCAGCTTTGATCCGATAAGGCATGGCCGTCACTTGAAAGGACACTGTGGAGTTAAGCGTGTAGTGGTCATTCCGTCTCTGCCAGAGGAAAGCAATGGATTAGCATAAATACAACACACATGGAACCATCTCAGAGCGAGCGGGACAGAGGCTGGCCCCTCGCCGAAGAGGAAAATGTCAGATTAACATTAACAGAACGCACATGGCGGGTGTCTGACAGGGCGCTGAGTTGTAATAGCTTCAGCATGGATGAGGCTTAACGAGAAGCAGTGGTCAAAAGAGCAGCAAAACAAAACTTAAAGCACTTCCTTCAAACTAGGATCACTCACACACATGCAAAGAACACTACTGTCCTGCAGACACACCAGCGTACGTGCTCTCATACACGTGTCTGGTTTCTGTGGATGTTCCTCTGAAGATGAGATGAAAGCATTTTGTTCTGACGATGTCAGGGTTTATGGCGTCACATGACTTAGGTGTCTAACTAGACTGGTGATGTCATCTCCTGTGTCACCAGCCGAACATCTGAGGTTGAGTTGAACATTTGGTCGTGTTCAGAGAACATCATGTTAAAGCGATAGTTCACCCGAAAATGAACATTCTGTCATCATTTGCTCACCCTCATGCTATTGCAAACCTGTATGAGTTTCTTTCTTTGGAATGAAAAGACATTTTCATTTAATACAATTGTATTAACAAACAAACAAAGCCATCTGTTGTATTTCACAGAAGAAAGTAAGTCATACAGGTTTGGAATGACATGAGGGTGACTGAACTGTTCTTACAGTTTACTGTCTGCACTCCCTCTGGTAGTCACCGAATGATGTTATTGTGCATTTGCATGAAATCTGAACTCTGCTCAACTTCGTTGCATCAGCCACGGTCGCTCATGTCACCTCAAATTGCCAACGCTCATTAAAAATGAATTACTGCCGGTCAGTTTGTTGCTGCAAATCACAGTCAGTGTAAACGCAGCTTAATAGGAGCCTTTGATCACAAAGTGATTTAAGAAGTGAAAATCACCAGCTGGACTTTACAGGAATACTGTGACGATAACATCTAAAAACACTGTGACAGTTTGTGAATGTTTAAACACTACAGTAGATTCCATGCTGCATCCTTCTCTGTGATGACATTCACTCCCTGCTGAAAAGACCGGCAGATGTTGTGCTTTTGGATGCTGGTTTTCCAAGCAGGTTTCTTAAAGGAATAGTTCACCCAAAATGGAAAATTCTGTCATCACTTACTTCCCCTCATGTTATTCCAAACTCTATGCCTTTTTTTCTTCCGAACGGAAAATAACATATTTTTTTGTGTCGAAATGCATTAAAAGTTGATAGGGTTCCATGTTGTTTTTCATTGTTTGACCTTTTTCCCAAACCTGTATGCTTTTCTTCTGTGGAACACGAAATAAGATATTTCTAAGAATGTTGGCAAGCAAAAACATTAGAGCCTAGTGACTTAATTATCTGTACCAAAAAAATATATTTCTCAAAATATATATATTTTTTTTATGTCAACAGAAGTCTGTAAGTCTTTTTTTTTTTTTAGAACAACATGAATTTAATTTTTGAGTGAATTATTTCTTTAACCATGTTAAACTAGAAGAAATTAAAGTATATTTGTGTGATAAAAGTACCTGTAAGAAGGTGTGAGCCCAGAGACGGGATCTGAACTTGATCACAGCGCTTCGCCCTCGATCCAAACGATCCACGACACACTCCACCATTAGGCAGTTGATATTAGAGCAGTTCTAGAGAAAAAGTAAAGAACTTTCACATTAATAGTCTTTCCCTGTTTGTGGAGGCAGTGTGTACAGTGACCTCAAAAGTTTGAGAACATCTAAACAATTTTGAAACACTTAGGCCACATCCTCACGAAGCCAGAGCTTTCCCTATCCAATCTTTTTTTCCCCTCGTTTCCCTCTAAAAAACAATTCCGTAAATACGACCTCATCTCAAGAAATATCTGAGTACACACGAAACCACTGAAACCGGCTCAAAACGATGTAGTATACATGCCAGACCAGTATGTGGCGCTGTAATTCTGCCACAGAGATCCACTAAAAATCGGAGAAGAAGAATTGGAGCATGCATAATCCAAGGGGGTAATCCACCAGCCGGAAACTGAAGCCTCCCGGGGGCCGCCATTGTAGCAGAACATCACCTGCTGTTAGCATTCCATTGACTCCCATTTATTTTGGTGTCACTTTGACAGCGAATAACTTTACATCTGAGGCGTTTAAAGACTCCATTTGTCCATTATTTATTTCTAAAGAAACACGACAATGCATAAAAGACTCCATTACCTTGCGTCTTACGTTATGGCACCGTAGAAGCAGTTTTTGTAAAAATAGGCTAACGATTGCGTCATAACCAATCGACTCTCCGTCGCACAGTCGAGAAATTACCGTATAGACAGGCGGAGAAGCTCGCGGGCAATCGGGGGGACGTGGAGGCATTAAGTCCGATAAAGTTAAAGGAGAAGCCCATAGAGAGTCAAAGTGTCTCCTGCTGCTCATGGACAGCTAATACTCACGCTCTCCGTCTCTGCGAGATTCGGAAGGGAATTATTCAGATTTCACTCAGCACAGCTACTAGAAGACAGACAGGTTGCTCACGTGACATTACGTCATCAAGCTCAGTTTGAGCCTTTTGAGATTTTAACGGGCTTCAATTTTCTCTGTTGAAATCAATGGGGTCGCTGTGTCCATTTCTTTTACTGTATGGCATAAACCTTGTGAGCTGAATACAATAATAACAGGCTAAGTGGTTTCTTCTTCTTTTATTTTTTTCACCAAGAACTTTATTGAAAAATATAAAAAAACATAAATGGCCTGGTATGAAATATGAAATGTCTTAATCAGACAACAGACAAGCATCATAGAATAAAAAATAAAGAAATAAAAGAGACTCCGTAAATTCTGCAGCACGAACACAAGCATGTAGTCCACAGTTGTTGTTGCCGTTACGTGACATAGCGGTGTCTGACTAGGCCAGGGTCTACACGTGAGGTGATGACATCATCGTTTCACAAAATATACGGATTGGCTGGACACACGAAAACGCAAGGGTGTCGGTTTCAGATTTATCCACTCTGGGACCTGGTTAAAAAAAAAAAAGCAGTTTCAGGCTCCCAAACCGCCTGAGCCTTCTGGACGAAAAGCTGATACAATCTTTTTATTTTTTGTATACAGCTTAACGCGTCTCTGTGTGGACAAGATCTTAGACATAAAATGAAACATTTTCAATTCAACAGTTCACTCAAATTCTTCTGCTGATAATACAATTTGTAATAATAACAAAGTGTCAAATGAGAAAAATGTAAAATATAGGCATTTTCACCTCATTGTACCTTTGCTGATGTGCTGTCTGTTTTAAAAGCCTCACATTTGATTTGAGTGATTTTAGTGGTCACATTTAAAGAGTTGAGTGATGGTGTGTATGTAAGTAGTATCAATGCCAACTGTTTGTGTATGTGCATAGGACATGACCTCTGCCCTGTCTTATCACATTGCCTAAGGTGTGATGGACTAAGATTATCAAAGCCACCTGGTCCATGCACACACACACACACACACACACATACACACACACACACACACACACACACACACACACACACACACACACACACACACACACACACACACACACACACACACACACAAGATAAACTTCGAGAGAGCAAGACAATAAGCATAATATGAATGACCTGTTATGAGATTTACAGGTGAACTCACCCTTTGAGGTTAACACAGGTCTCCATAACACACGTCTAGATCAACATAAGAATCTATCCATCACATCTATGAGAGTGTTCCCACAGGGCGTGTAGCCATATGCTTCAGAAGGTTTGTGAGAGTGTTTGTGGTTCTGGTGGGAGTGTATGTGTGTACCAGTGTCTTGCTGCTGTAGCTCTGGGCTGTAGAAACAGATCGTCTATGGCGAGTCGGACCGCTGCTGTTCCTCAGAAAGCCCAGTAATTCTGGAGTGTCCTGAAGAGTAGAGGTCTAAGCATGCAAGGGAAAGATGGGAGAGAAATTGAAAAATTTATATTAGATGCACCTTGATGTGTGTAGGACAAAACTGTTACATTCATAAAGCAGTTTTAGTATTATTTGTGTCTTAGTATTTCTTAATATTTTGGAATCAGCTATTATTTGAATATTTTCAGTTAATTTAAATAAAAGTTGCATTTTTATTCCAGTTTTAGTAATTTTAGCACTTCAACTGAAACTTATTTCAGTTATTTGCCCAAGCAACATTTCTAATTTTCATTTAATTTTTTCCACCTAGTATTTATTCTTTCTGAATCAACATTTGTCATATTATCTGTACACATTTTTGTCATATTATCCTTATAAACCTGAAGATGAACATTTTCAATTTAATTGAACTTAATTTATATACCACTTTTCAAAATAAATATTGTTTCAATGCAGTTTTCAGCACTGAACGATTTCTGAATGCATGTCACAAGGAAGGAAAGATAAACACTTATTCAATATTTTCTATTGCTATAAGTTTATTTATACAATTATTGTATACATAGTTGTATATGAAGTTAGTATTTTAGGTTAAAATGTTAAAATAGTAATAGAAAGATAAGTCAGTCACTTATATTACATAATGTAGTTGTCACTGTGAATGTGGTCAGAGTCAACCAGAGTTTTGGCCCAGAACTCTGTCTAAGCATAATTCTCTCTAAAGTTCATAGGAAAAGAGCTCTAATATCAGTCCAGGTGGTTAAAATTCTAAACCCAGCATGAACGCAGATCAGTTACAAGGCACAGAGACTTCATGAGGACGTCGTGACGCTTCATAATGACTGCACATGAAATCTGAACAGCGATAATGAAAACCAGTCAAGAGAGCAGAGGGGTCAGAATTAGTCCAACACTCTCTGATCAAAAACTAGCAGGCCTCAGCAGTCACAGTTATACATTTATTTGAGGCTCATTAGTAAAAGCACAGAAACCTGAGATTTATAACAGCTAGAGAGAGATTTGTGATGCAGATGGAGAGAGAAACGTTCATTCAGATAACTGGCTCTGTGTATGAGGAAAGATTCTGTCAGGAGGCCGAGTTAAAAATTGTGGATGTGGACTCTTTCTTCTGAAGCTGGCTCTCTTTAGGTAGGACACCTTCAGGGAGGAAAAGGATAGAGTGATACGTGTGAGTTTACCTCTAGCTCCAGTGGGTTGAGGGAACCGTTGACGCTGCAGTGTACAGGTCCGTCAGTGATGATCTGAAGGGCATAGAGGAGGTGTTCCTCATGGAACCGACTGGGCCAGCCCACCTCCAACACCGTCCTGCTTATTGAACTTGGACCCTTATTATGTAACTGGGAAAAAGAAGAGAGAAACAAAAAGAGATTAGCAACAAACTTAAACTCACTAAACTTAAAAATATACATTTAAATCTATTCATAAATATAAGTAGCTCCATTATGAACATTTATAGAGATGCATCAATGAGAAAATTATGACTGATACCATTATATTTTTCCAATTTTTTAAAATTGTCATAGCCGATAACCAATAAAAACACATACTATGTAGTGTAAATGAATTAAAAATGATCACAACAATATAATACACAGTATGAAAAGTGGGATCTAAATTTTATATTTAACAGTGTTCTTCATTTACAAGTGTTTTTAAATAACTTTAAGTGGATGATGGAATGATAAAATAGAGGAAATGAGCATGAACAATTAAATGTCCAATATCCATAAAAACGATTCAATTACAGTATGAATCTACAATGTGTCTTCCAAAATAATACTACCAAAATTGTACTAAAGTGAAAAACTATGGTCAATTTCCATAAGGGGTGCGGTTGATGCCCAATACATTTAATATGAATCATCAGATTTGTATTTAATATGGAAGAATGTACAAGAATTGATAAACATTAAATCAAACACTCTGGGCTAGCATTAGCGGTTGAACTAAACATGGCAGAGCTGAAGCTGCTTCTAACACAAACCATCCGTACAGCGTCTGGCCAACATTACAGGCAATTAAAAAATTAATAGCTGCAGGACAGATGGCATTTAGTGAGGCCATCTCACAGCAAAAAGAGGTCAGGAGTCTCCACAAAACAAACAACAAATAAATAGCTTTTTACAGAAGTTGTTTTTTGCTAGCTGAATGCACTATTCTATGCTCCATGGGGAAAGTTTATTGTGGTTTATTTCTTATAATAGATTAGTGTTTAGTTTTATTGTTGGAGAGAGTTAAAACAGTAACATTGAGTCACAAAGTTAAACTGTCTTTCGTATAAATATGGATTAAATTCACTCACACTCTGTGTTAAAGATAAGATCTGCTGTACATCAGCTGTTAGTTGTGGCATGCTTGTATATCTACTTTCTACGTACTGTATGTGTGTGTATGCGAGTGTATTTATTAAGTGATTACTACTGATCTGGATCCCTTTGATCACAACAAAGTTTTGATTGTTTGCTGGCCAATCAATAGAGCACATTACTCCAAATACTTTTATTTATCTCTTCTTCTATTCCTGTGTCTGAGGCTCTCCATGGTTACCAAGTATGTTTTGTTTTCGTGTCCGTTTATTCTGTACCTCATATATGTGTTGAACCTGAGGGCCGACGTCATCCTCTCTCACAGGTTTCTCTTTGGGTTCCCATCGAGGGAAAGGCAAAACAACCTGAGCTGGGTGAGAGACACTGAGGAAAACAGAGAGAGGAATTTCAAGCAGGTTGTGTAAATTGCAAACAAATGATCATGTACAGTCTAAATAAATATTTTCCAATAAACACCACTAAAATTTCAAACCCGAGGCAGATATAAGTTAAACAGGATATTCAACAAGAAAACAACAAATGTTGAGGGAAAACAATATCTGACTGAGGGAAAGTAAGAGATTTATTGGCTAATACATCATAGAAACAGATGTTAGTCTTATTTTCTATCATATGCCTTATTTATCCTTCACTTTGACCTTATAAGACAATATTTTAAATGAACAGAAGTGTTTAATCAATATGGGCCTGGTGAATGACCTCTCCAGATCTCTCTGAACAGCCAATTGGATTTATACTAGAGGTGGGCATAGATTAATTTTTTTAATCTAGATTAATCTCACTGTAATCTTGGAATTAATCTAGATTAAAATGGCTCATTTGAATTCTGCCGAAGGCATTCAGAATATGTGTGCTACCCAAAAAATTACTAAAAGTAAGTCTTTGAGAACAGGTTTCCAGGTGCCGCATTAGACCACCATTATTTTTTTTATTTTTTTTATATAAGTAGAATTTCTATAACTCTGTGTGTTGAACTGATAATCACTATTTTGTGTGAACACAATCTACTTAATACAGACGTTACAAAGAAAAACAACAAATCAAAAAAATATATTATACTCTATCTACATTAGTGGATAATTAAATAAAACAATAATTTGATCAAATCTGAACATTTAGTGAAAAAAACATTATTTAGTGGAGAATAATTAAGAGACAATAAGTGTACTAATAAATCTGCTAAAACGTTAGGCTACATTGCTCTTCGTGTTGTTGTAAAATACATTCATGAAAAAAAAAAAGATGCAAAAAAACCAGAAAGGCTATTAATAATATTTCATTGCGCAAAAAAAGTATTATGATATGAAAGGCTCCAATACAGTGCGGCACAAAGCGCTTATATATGCGCATCCCGAGCGCAGAATGATGCGCTTAAAGCAACATGAGTGGCAGCGCGTCGAGTCCCGTCCGCATTGAAAAGTTAAATTCATTCTTTATGTGCGTGGTGGTGTGCGATGTATATTGTCTATTATGCTATTGTAATCATTGTTTTAACGATATACGAGGCACTGTGAGGTGACATCGCTTTTGTGTCTCGTGCTTTCACTGCGTGACGTTTGCAGTTACAGATGTTATCATACAATATCACATCAGCAAGAGGGCCGTTTTCCCGTCCACAATAGCAAATGTGATATTAAGTTTATATAACAGTTAAATTAACAATTTCTTCGAGTCTTAAAAGCCTTAAATTTGAATTTAAAAAGTGTGCAGAAACCTTGATGAATGACAGTGGCGCGCAAGCTTTTCAAGCAACGCAAAGCAAAGCAGCTCGTTTACATTTATATGTAAATGTACTAGTAGTTTGACGCTAAAATATCAAGGTGAAAGTCATCATAGCTTGCGTAGTATAGACCCAGCTCCCAACCCAACTTTGAGAATAGATTAACGGCGATATTTTTTTTAATCGCCCGATAAGAGTCTCACGTTAACGCAGCACGTTAACCCACCACTAATTTATACATTTATAAAATTGGTTTATTAAAATTAGACTTAAAATTAGGTTTATTAAAAAAATGCTAAGTTGTTTCAACCCATGTTTGGGTCAAATAGGGACAAACCCAGCCATTGGTTTAAAATGGTTGGGTTTATCCATATTTGACCCAAACATGGGTTGTAACAACCCAGCATTTTATTCCAGTGCGCTCATTTTCTGCTCAGTGAGACAGATAAAAGAGATACTTACCCTCTGATCTCCACCTGTGCTCTCGCCGCAATGCTCAGAGTCAAATTCACTGGGACGCTTCTTGCATTGTCCTTATTAGAGCTGTTCAGAGAAACAACAATCTTTACGCTACATTATCAAGGTAACATTCTGATATAAAATAAAGTCCCAAAAACAGAGTTATGTTAAGTGCACTATGAGACAGTAAGGCTATTCTGCAGAATGTCTCCGTAAACTGGCCAGTGTCTCAGACTACTGAACAGTTCCATGTGTGAGCCCGAGGCAGGGAACATCTGTGTTCTGTGAATGTATCTGTCCTTTGAGGGTGCAAGGACGAGAGGACGAAAAGGGAACAATACTGTT
Source organism: Semotilus atromaculatus (assembly GCA_031834385.1). Classification (NCBI taxonomy): domain Eukaryota; kingdom Metazoa; phylum Chordata; class Actinopteri; order Cypriniformes; family Leuciscidae; genus Semotilus; species Semotilus atromaculatus. The sequence goes on along the minus strand of JAULUF010000019.1, from coordinate 3,210,773 downwards.
TTCATCTGAGTGTGTCGCTGTCCTAGTCTAGAGTTCCCCGAGTCAACTGTCTCGCCGGTCATTCTGCTGTGAAAACCACAGAATCTCCACCAGCCACACACACACACACACCAGTACACTAGACGACACTCTGTCTCATTTCATATAACACAACAATGAACGCAAATATTATACAAAAGGAATTTCACCTGGAAGGGAAGCTAAGAAGTCGAAGGAGAGGACGTATGCATAGAAAAAAAAACATAAAAAGTCTGACAGTTGTAACTTTGATCTTGTGGAATAACTTGGTCACAAAAACTATATATTTACTATATGCCATAAAACTCACTGTGACTGAAAGGAACAAGGAGACGGAAGAATCTTTGAAGTCTTGTAAGATTTCGTTTCATTCTTTCAGGTCTTATTAAATACTAAATTATTAGTCAAGAAATGTGATACCTTCATTCCAGCACCTACATTTCCATCCGGAGAGAATCAGAGTCCAACCAACATAAAATAAAAAGTAGAAAAAGAATAATACATGAAGTATATGTGATGCGATCTGGGAAAACCCACCACATGGTGAAATTTGACATATTACAGGTTTTGAGACCATATTAAAGCTGGTTCAAGCCCTTTCCAAATCTGTTTTTTATTTCTTTTATCATTTGTCTGTAACAAAAGTTGTGGTTATCTGAAGTCAGCTGATCGCTGTGATTTTCAGAAATGGAATTTTGAGAAAAACAGGTTTACGGTCCCGTCCTGCTAGCGGGACGACTGGAGCTCTTTTTTTATTGCCTTTTTTTCATATCACATATTTTAGTAATCATCATAGATTAGGTATCATTCGAAAGCTTACGAACTCAAAATTCATCCTGTGAAAACCCGTTTTGAAATTGGACGATTGTGAGGCGAGTAGAATCTTTTAAGTGTGCGTTGTTCTATTGTGCTCTGCTCCGTATCACACCACACGATAACGTTGGATAAAAATAAATAAATAAAAACTTGCGTGCCGTTGTAGTTTACACAGGACTGGCGGGACCTTTATTCTGTTATGTGGTTTATTATGATAGGTGAACTGTCTTTGTAGTGAGTGTTAAGAGAAGTAGAGCTAAATGGGCGATTTCGTTTTTTTGCACCTCCGCCCTGTGTGTTCTTAAAGAGAACCTTAAGTCTTTTCAGCTTGCCACTAAAAATCGCAATTTTTTCTGCACTAAACTAGTGAATTTTTCCAAGATATATTCAGAGATGATAAACAAGATATTATAGAATAATAATTTATTGAAAACCCAATTTTGACAAAAAAACTGACATTCAATCTATTTTTAGACCTTACTGAAAACGTACCAGCGCGACATCCGACGGGTTTTCCCAGATCGCATCACATTTAGTTTAAATTGTATATTAAAGTTTGGGCTCGGAGATTAACTTTTATTCAGCAAGGATTCATTAAAATGTTCTAAAGTGACAACATTATATGTGTATTAGTAAAAACATTTATAATGTTACAAAATGCATTTATAATGTTAAAAAGGAATTTTAGTAAAAAATGTATCACAGTTTCGACAGATATCTTTAGCAGCTGTTTTCAACATTGACAATAATAAGAAATGTTTACTGCTTTAGCATCAAATCAACATATTAGACAACATGTTTTCTAAAGGATCATGTGAAACTGAAGACTGAAAATTCAGTTTACCCATAAATATAACCCAAAAAAAAAAATCCAGGAATATATTTTACTTTATTTTTGATCATATAAATGCAACCTTGGCTGGCATAAGAAAGTTCTTTCAAAAACTTTTACAAATCTTACAAAAAGCAGACTTTTGAATAGCAGTGTAATTTGAACTTTGTTGTAATTAATAATTACATAATTTTAAATTACTTTTAAAAGCAAAGAAACAAACCAACCAACCATCAGAGCCTTATGTCATGCATACACAAATTTAAAAGACTTGAAAGACAAAACAACTTTTTTTTGTTGTTGCTGCATGACACCTGGCTTCTATCTCTCTGTATCTGTAGTTTTCTCTCCCTCTTCTGCCTTTCACTCTTGTTCTGTCTCAAGGTGAAAAATCAGAGTGGGCAGAGGAACATGTGGCTAACATTAGTCACCAGAAAATTTCTCTATTCTCTAGAGACACACATACCGAAACAGATAAGACACACACCACAAATGCATTCATACAGCACACACACTTAAGTGCAAACATATAACATGTGCGCACTCACATGTGCAGGCGAAAACACATACGCATACATAGACTCAGCCTCCTGTTTGACCTAACCTTGCTCTGAGACTTTAGGATTCAGTGATTAAACCCTTAGGGAAATATCCCCTCCACTGAGAGCAGCCTGGCAGTCATCTCAACACCCCAAAACTAACATGCGCTCATAAAAACCTCCCTGTACGTAACATCACAATGAAGAGTGTTGTTATAACGAATACACTTCACCCCTGTGCCTAACAGAACATGGCCAAGGACGTACATGCCAAGTGGGGAGGAAACAGTGTGATTGCAATTGCTTTGCTACACAATGAAAACTGACTAGCCAGCGAGTTACCTATCCTTAAGAAAGCCTTTTATAATGTATATTTTTATAAAAAAAAAAAAAAAAAATGATATTGAAAAATTTAAAATTCAAATAATATATGATTACGCTGGTGAATGATTTAACCATTATGACCCATTCCTAACAATGACAAAACAGAGGACCAAAAAAGCTTTTTTTCTCAGTATATAAATACAAAATAGCATTTTTTTTCTCTACATACATCCACACATAGGCAAACAGAGTCTCTTAAAGTATGCCATCCATTTTCTGTGACCCATCCAAGGACATCTTATCAACACTCAGCTTCCTGTTCTAAAGTCTGGCTCTATAACGACCAACATTTGGGGCCCTTGCTTACAAAATGACCCCCCAAAACATACATCAAAGTGACACGCACCACTTACCTTGTACACACACACACACACACACACACACACACACACGAGGCCTTACATGAAATTACAAGTTAGGTACCAAATGTCGGGTTTTTGGGCTTTATGAGGACTCTCCATAGACATACTGATTTTTATACTGTACAAACTAAATATTCTAACACCTACCCCTAAACCTAACCGTAACAGTAAACACTTTTACATGTTCAAAAAAAAAAACAACTAAATACGGAATACCTGGACCAGAAATGTTAGCCAGACACATTCAGTTTCTCAATTACTCACTTTATAATTTTATGACCAGAGGGAACACAAGGACTTGGGATTGTTGACAATGATTTGGCCAGAAATGCGAATGATTGTGTGTGTATGTGTGTGTGTGTGTGTGTGTGTGTGTGTGTGTGAGAGAGAGTCAAAGATGTGAGTATACATTATGCTTACTTGAATAATACATTTGTAATTGGGATATGGTTGAAATGAAAGATGATAGTAACTGTACCTGTGTATCTGCAGCTCAAAGCCAATGGTAGGAGAGGCATCTTCCAGCCTCTGTACAGAAAACCGTAAACCCACCAACAACTAGTGCCAGAGAGAGAGAGAGAGAGAGAGAGAGAAGAAAGGAAAAAACATGAAGACATCAAAAGCTTAAGGGACATCTGTAAGTGCTCAGTAAAACAGAATAGAGCTCTCCCCCCACTGGCTCATACAGGAAAAGCCACCACAATTAACACTGTGCCGTCTTACATGCTGGGGGGAGAAGTGTGGGCTCTGTCTGGGCAGTCTCACTGCTCCTATACCCCCAACAAACAGCATGAAAATTATTCAACTATACAAGTGTAACTCATTCAATCAATAAAAACATGGACATGAAATACTGATTTGAATCAAAATAATAGCTATAAATATTATCTTCATATTATCTTTAAGCTTCCATTAAGAAAAAAGCAGTCAACTGCAATGTATACTAAACAATCACCCTAGCTATAGACGAACACTGCACAGATATTAGAGTCATATTTATACTGAAGTCATCTGAGATTCACAGAATGCTTTCATTGTAAAACATGCACTGGACAGATGTGTTTGACCATTGCACTCACGTCTTGTGTCTTTTGCAACCTCTCACACATGACACGCCATTCAACTGAGATGCAAGACGGCGCTAGTTTGTATGTAAGCGTGATATGACAGACCAACTTCACATACCGGGATGAGCGGTTTGATATATAGCAAATATCAGGAGATATCTGACCAATAGTGATGTAAAAAACTGGATCATTTTACTCACTTGATCTTTGAATCTTGTGCAGCAAAATGCACACATCTTTATTCAAGTAATTTTATTAATTAGCTAAAATGTTACATTTTCATATTTGTATTAGGAAATCATTATAATGCAGCCAAAGATAAATTATGAGAAACATAAATGAGTAGTTCACTTCTGTGTAAAAGCCCCCCTGAAATGCTCAAAATGTAAACGTTGAAATCAAATAAATTTATATTTGCTGTAAAAGTATAGCTCATTATTCCTTTGCATTAGGTATATTAGATATTGTTAACGTTTTGAAATCTTGAGAAGTGTTTACCATATTTATCGTATTTATATAATTGCAATTTGTCCTTACGTACAGTCAAATGTCTGTCAGCTCTTAGAAAACAAGTCTTTACAAAGGCATTTTCAATGATTAACAACTTTTGTTGGTTTTCTGCTCGGCTGAACAAAGTCTAAACACTGGAATTTTCATTCGCAAACAAATAGTACAATTTGACCAATCATCTTTCTCTCTCTGGCTGTAACTGTGTCCATATGGTGTAGTTCATTATAAGGAGTCTGATAATGGCTGCTGGGATGGTTAATGAAGGCCAGTCCTTTAGCTAAAGGCTATGTGCTAACTCTGGAGCCCCATAAATGAGCATCCCCAGGCGGAAACCTTCCTCACTACAAAGCCCCCTCATAACAGACGGGTGAGAGTAACAAGTGTTGTTAAACTTAAAAGAGGGAACTAGCCATGGAGCCTCTTTTTGTGGTCTTGCGTCCTTTTTTAAAACCCACAGAGTTTGTAAATCACAAATGAAGATCACGTCTCCGCAACTTCATGTGTTTAGAAATGAGACTTCATCTGAGATCGGAGTTTACTAGATGCTGGTTCATATGTTTCTGTGGCAACGGTAATCATCTAATTACACTAATGAGACAATAACTCTTAATCGAAAGTTTTAATGAAACTCAGAACAGAACAGCGTATAACATGGGAAAAATGCACGAGTTCTTCAAGTGCGTTTGATTAAGTGCATTTCACAACATAGGAATGAAATGTAAGATGCAGTTTCCGTTTGAAACAGCACAAACACACATCAAAAGCACTGTGTTTGAATACATATGTGCAATGCGATTTATTTAGATGGATTACAGATTGACTAAGCAAAGCTGGACAGAGTGCATCCAGCAAAGCATAAAGATGGCTAGATTGTGCATGATTACAAACAAAGAACAACGTAAGCCAAAGATGAGGCTGTCAGTCTGTTATTTACAGTGTTATCATCAGAAGCATATCGCTAGGAAGATCCTAGCCCGTTCTGTTAAGATATAATACATCGCTTCAAGTTGCTGGAAAATATGAGGTGTTGTGTTGCCAAATTCTGTGAATATATATCACCCTAATGCGACATTAGCTAAAATGGGTAGGAGTCAGTGAAACAATGAACTCATTCAATGCGTTTTGTTTTACAGACCATGAAACTCCTCTTCTCATTGAATACCACAGTGAGAGCAATAGATGGGATGAGCCATGATGAATTTGTATGAATCATGGCTCACAAAAGACATTTATACCGTTGTTTTAAAACTACTGGGAAATTGAATGCATTATCATATATTTATATGATAAACAACTGCAGATTTGGTTTATTAAAATTAAGAGCCAAAAGAGCCAAGGCTTTATGGGCAGGACTCCGAACAGTAGCTCTTCGTATAACGTCCTGTCTTTACTCAACTGTCCTATCTAATAAAGGCAGAAAATGCCCAGAAATATTACTAATTATACTAGCATATAACATGGACTCATAAATGTAATGGTTCATAAATTCATCGACTGACCAACAGAATCCTGCACTGACAGTGGGATGAAGATATCACATGGAATATAATCAATTAGTTTGAGCACAAAGTAGAACACGCTTCATACACAACTGTTCAAAAGTTTGGGGTCGGCAAGACTTTTTTAATGTTTATGAAAGAAAGACTCTTAGGTTCACCAAGGCTGCAGTCATCAAAAACACAGTAAACGTTTTCTGTTTCAATATATTGTAAATAACAGAGTATTCATTTCTTTAAAAAAAATAATTTTTTAGACATTTTTAACTGTAACATCATTGATTGTTTTAGGTTTGACTTTTGATATTAGCAACTGATGTTGTGATGTGACAACCAATGTGTATGTGCAAATGCCCGTCCATCAAAAGTCCCCACCACTTTATAAAACAAAGTGTTTTATTGGTGGCTCAACAATTGTGCAGGAGAGCCTACATCACATCTTCACAGTCAGTTGACTGAGATAGAAGTATTTGTACAGTTTCATTCTGAAAATACAAAACTACTTAGTACTTAAAGCTTTTACTTCAGACAACACGGTCAATACAAAACTCTGCTGTTCCTCATATACTGCAGGAACTGTTTGTGGCACTCGGACCGTTTGAGGTGGTGTGACTAACATGTTTTCTGCACATTGGTCTTGTGATGGCTTATTTGTGATGAATGAGCTGCACCACATGGTTATGACTTACATTTATGGGCTATGAGAGGATAGCTTGAAAAGTTTTGAGAAAGAAAACAGAAAATGAGAGAGAAAAAAATTACACGTATTGAATTAGATCACAGGCCTCACACTGATTCCATGTGTTGCACGATTGTTTAGTGATGCCAGTGACGACGGTGTGTGTGTGAGTGCGAGATCATGACGGGTCTCTCAGTTTGCCTGTTGTATGTGTGTGAGATGGGGAATATGTGGCCGTGTCACCCTCCTCTGCTGGTGCCAGGATAATTTGGCCCATGTGGGTTTAACTCCGGAGGCTCTATGATAAAACCTGTCACCATGACAACGTCCCTCTTTCCAAATCTGGAACATGTTAACAGGTCACAGAGCCAAACAACCCTTTCTTCATTTGTGTTCCACAGAAGAAAGGTACACCGATTTGGAGTAAATGATGGCATTTTATATTTATGCGAACTATCCCATTAATGATTGTTTCCAAACAGGTTTGTCAAACACACTAGCTCTCCTTCTGCCCAACATTATTCAGACAACTAGTCAATGCTAACGCTAACCATGCTAATCAGAGAATATGCTAAGCAGCAACAAATTACTTAAAAAACTTAAATGACTACTGAAATAACTGAAATGTATGTTGAAGTTCTAAAATGACTAAAACTGAAATAAAAATAAATTCCAGCTATATATATATATATATATATATATATATATATACACAACTAATAAAGAAAACTAATACAAATTACTCAAATTAAATTAATCTAAAAAACGTAATAATGGAAAAACGTTAAAAAAAAAAGAAAAAAAAAGGAAAATACAAGGTAAAGTATGCACTCTTCATCTGTATATTTGCAATCCTATAAAAAAATAAATAAATTGAGACTTCACTTTTAAGCCTATTTCTGTGTGAGGCATTTACTTTGTCTCACAATTATTTTGCTCCCTTTACATTCGACTTGCTGCCACAGAATTTCTCTACAAGCTCTCCCACAATCCGCCGACAAGACAAGCTAGTTTGACATATAATAACACAGATCTCTGAGTATCCAGCCAACTGCCTACACATACCGCAGGTAGTATACTGCCTATTCAGTTGTGATGCTCTGATTTATAGTTTATGAGCAACATAATCTTTTGACCTGCAGTAGTAAACACAGTCATAAACCTCTCTGCCCTGCCTCCGCTCTCAGTGAGCTGGCACTGTTCGAGCCCAAGCATTTGCCCACGTTGCATCAAATTACTGACAAATTACATTTCAATTTGCCTTGGCTTTAACAAGCACTGCAATCCAAACAAACAGACAAGGAGGGGAGTAAACTGGCTAATAAAGATGCAGGTGTGTGTGTGTGTGTGTGATATACAATCTAAAATGAATTATGTAAATAATACAGTAAATAATAATTATGTATATAATAATGAAAATGGGTTTAAACCATGTAAATTACTTATCAGATTATATTCAGTTCATTATAATTAACCACACAAAAATCTATATTTAATGCAACAGTGGACATGTTGAATCCAATTAGCAATGTGCAAGATAAAATGAATGCTGCAAATAGATTCACAAAGACAGTGAGTCCATTAAAAACCCTTTTTGCAAAGCTTACTATTGTTACAGCAGTCAACTAAGAACTTTAGATACAACAAGCCCTATTTTGTAGTTGGACAGACCTCGGTTTTTCTTCATATGTTCCAAAATATCTCGAAATCTATCCTAGATCCCACATATCTACAGCCGAAATAACCTTAACAGCTGCATACATCTATTTGGGATGGTGATACAATACACTCAAGTAATCTTCAGTACCTTGATTTTTTGTTCTTTTGTATTTCAATAAAAGAGTAATGCTAATAGGGAAGATGCAGGAATGAATCGGACTTGAGCCTAATGAGCAGTTCACCCTGAGGGCTTTGAGGAAATGGGAACCTGATGGCGTGACAAAGAGAGATGGTAGAGGACTTTATAAATGTTATTAAAATCACCTTAGAGTTCACAAATTACAGCCATTACAACAAGTAGCAATAGTAAACAACATAACACCACCAATAAAACTGTAGTCTAGAGACGGAAAGTAGTAAAAGACGATCTAGACATACTCAGGAACACGTTTGTGTGTATATACCTGCAAATGAGATGCAGGCAGGATGTTGTGTTAGGAGTGAGTGTACGAGTGTGTTTTGTAACCATTGTAATTGCACCCCAGGCTCAGATATTTGGGATGGCTGGAGACGGGTTGTCATGGTGAATAGTAAATAGATGGAGCGCGTGTTTAGACTGAACCTCAAACTTTGTCCCAATGTGTTTACACCCTCCCTTCACACGCTCACTCCATCATTCCACTTTTTCTCTTGACCCACTGTTTTGTTTTCCGGACTTTCATTAACAATGTTCAAAATCAACCTGACAGAGAAACGGGGAAGAAAGAGGTAGGAAGGAAAGAGAAAGGAGAGAGGAAGAAAAAATTAAATCACACAATGCAAAAATCTAGCTTTCGACTGTGCAAGAAAAGTTCTGCGTAAGGTATGTGCGTTTTCTCTTTAGTGATCATACATGTTGATATCAGCATGGAGACGTATACAGTATGTGTCATTAATGGCACATCAATGAATACATCTGTAGAACAGACACATTCCAGAGGGTCCGTGGGGCCAGGGGAAGCTTACATTTACACACACACACAGAGAGAGAGAGAGAGAGAGAGAGAGAGAAATATGGTTTCCTTCCTCTGGATGGATGGATGATTAAAAGATACCCGGCAATAAATTGTTTTCTTAATCAGTGTTTTTTTTCTTAAAAAGATGCAATCCTAAATTCAAACGATAATTTCTTGTTTTCAGCACAAAGCTAACGAAGCGAGGTTAAAGCTTAAAATCAGAGAAAAAAAAATCATTTTTGTTTAGATATTAAAGGACAAGTTCGGTATTTTACACTTAAAGCCCTGTTTTAAGATAGAATTTTCGAGAATTTTGTTTTTTTGTGGTTCACTGATATATATATTCACTGATATGCTCACACAAAAATCGCTGCAAACGATGCTTTCCAACAGCTTTTACCGTAGTTTTTGACCAACTCCATTGACTTGTATGGGATGTTTTGTGAGATACGGTATTACTCCGCTGCCGGAAACGGAAATGGGGTTGTTTGTATTCTTTCTGTATAGTCTTATGCAGTCGCGGTATCGTCAAGGGGGTAATCCATCCGGCGGAAACTGAAGCTTCCTCTGGGGGCCGCCATTGTAGCTGGCTATCACCTGCTGTTAGCATCCCATTGACTCCCATTCATTTTGGTGTCAGTTTGACAGCGAATAACTTTACATCTGAGGCGTCCAAAGACTCCATTTGTCCATTATTTATTTCTAAAGAAACACGACAATGTATAAAAGGCTCCATATTACTTTGTATCTTACTTTATGGCCCCATACAAGCCGTTTTTGTAAAAATAGGCTAATGATTGCGTCATAACCACGTGACTCTCTGTCGCGCAGTAGAGAAGTTACCGTATAGACAGAAGGAGAAGCTCGCAGCAATCTTTTACTGTCTAAAGTCAACACATACTTCGACCTTGGAAACTTCTGATCATCATTCAAGACAAGTATTGTGTTATAGGTGGTTAAATTGCTCCAGGTCACGCTTCGCCGTCTCTGCAAGATTAGGTGATTCAGATTTGTCTTGGCACAGCTACTAGAAGATTTACAACTGTCAGTCAGGTTGCTCACGTCACATCTACGTCGTCCAGCTCAGTGTGAGTCTGCGCAGTACGCTTGGCTATCAGGAAGTGAGTGCTTCTATTGGGCTTCAATTCTCGTTTGGAAAAATAGGTCCACAGTTTTCCAAAGAATGGTAAAACACCTGATGGAAAGCATCTTTTGCAGCAATTTTTGTGTGAGCATATCAGTGAACACCCCAGACCACTCGGTGAGTTTCACGTCTTTGTAAACTAAAGTTTAATGCGTTTTATGAAAGATTGTTCCTAGGCACCTACAGTATGCAACCATTGTGGAGGTGTGTGTTGGGGGGGGGGGGGGGGGGTTGGGGGTGCTACCACAAAAACCTAAAATTCTCGGGCCAGAAGCATTTGTCCAAATTTCAATCTTAACCGTTCTATTTCATCAGAAACAATCTTAAAACATGGCTTTAAGTGCAAAATACCTAACTTGTCCTTTAAGAAAACTAGGCCTACATATTTAAAATATATTTTCTGAAAACAAGTCTTAATATCTTAGGTTTCATTTATTTGATAAAAAATACATACATATATATATATATGTGTGTGTGTGTGTGTGTGTGTGTGTGTGTGCTGCATCCGCAGGTGTCTCATACAGAACCTGAAGTCTAAGTAAGCTGACAGCGCTGCTAAATATCTGGCTATTAAAGGGCAAACTGATATGCTGTCTTACCCTTTTGTCACCCCTCTAAAATCCTCCTTCCTCTGCCCTGCTCATTTATATTAATGCGCTGTGAGGGATTCAAGCTCTCACTGCAAGCAAGTACGTGAGAATAAAAAATCTACCGAAGCAAATGAACACAAACCCAATTTTATGTGTTTTATTAAACCCACATCTGGTTTAATTGGAGAGACATTTGAAGGAAACTCTATCTTTCCCTTGAGTACGGAGGTTTGTTACTGTCACTGTAATGCAAGAAAGCACATAATGTATTGTATGTCTACAATGTAAGTACTGTATGTACCACACACTTGCAAAGCATTGGCAAACCATTCATGTCAATGTACTACTGTAGAGTATGTTTCATACATTCATTCATTTTTCATATCACTGCAGACATCGTATCAAATCGAGTTTGTGTGACAAGACTCTTACGTTTGTGTCAGCCACCATTGGGTTTCCCAGGTCACACACCACAACTCTGGTCTCATTCTCTGTCCTGTGCTCGCAGTTCAGCCGCTGAAGATCCTGAGAGAGGAAGAAAAATGTCAGGTCTTCATTATTTAATCTATAATACCTGCTGAGTAACTAAATGCTGAATATCTAAGGAACACGAACAGAAACATTATGCTCATTCAAAGGGACACATGCCCCTTCCGAACCCCTATTTTAAACATTAAAAAAATAAAACATTTAAACATCCTTAAAAAGGATTTGTTCTACCCACATACAAATCATTCCAATAGACTAACACATCTTACACTTATAAATACTGTATGCTACTTCTAAACTGCTAAAATAAAAATAACGAAAAAGTAATTAAAACAATATAACTAAAATAAAAATATATAAAATAAATGAAATAAAATAGGTGCATGACATCATTGAAAACAAAACCAGGCAATAATAAACCCGATCAATAACTAGCATAATCCAGTGAAAACATGTCTCAGGAGGGTCAAGGGAGGGACTGAGGAAAGAAAACGAGGGAGAGAAAGTACATGATGAATTCCCTGATAGTAATCACATCATACATCACTGAGGCCCTACCCCTGTCATCCCGTCAACCCCCTACATCAGTCTCCCTTTTCCTCCATCTCCCTCCTCTGGTAACCACTTCCTCTCACCAAAACAGAGTCAAACAGTAACCAGTCGGTTCCCAGAAGAGCGGCTAATGGAGTCGTGCAAATTGCATTAAGAGCCACTCTCAAACACGCGCTGCAATTACCAGTTATACACTGCATCTGTTAAACTCATAACTGACAGACAGAGAGCAATCAGATCTTCTGCGGCTTGTGCCACAGAGCGCCAGTCTAGTGCCACAGAGCGCCAATGTTTAATGCTGGAAGAAGCAGACATGCATGAACGGGATGATGGAATGACTGAATGACAGCAGAATATATGAATGAAGATAAGTAGGACTGTATTAAATGAAATAAACAGTATGTTAGATCTCGGCAATGCATTACAGAGCACACCTAGGCATGAGGCATTAGACTATGTTTAATAAGAAACCTTACCATAATTAGATCAACATTCACTGCGTTCCTGCCTCATTACTACATCAAAGACATTGCAGCACTCATGTTTGTGTTTTTAACTCTGTGTCAGAATGGATTACAGATTTAGCATTTCACCATGATGGATTTAAAGCCATTTAGTAAATCTGATATTTCACAAGAGTTCACATTACACTGTGTCATAACCAGGTGCGATAAAACATTAAGAAATACAAGCTATTCATGTAAATGTAAAGGTTTTTGTCTTAAAGGGATATATCACCCAAAAAATTTGTCATCATTGACTCACCCGTAAGTTGTTCCAAACCTATATGAATTTCTTTCTTCTGCTAAACACTGAAGAAGATATTTTGAAGAATGTGGGTAACCAAACATTTAACGGAAGCCACTGAGGGATGTCCCTCCCGATCAAGTTTTTTTGTGCCCTCGATTCCAATGTTAAGTATATTAAAAAAAGTAAGTATCCACTACCAGGTCACATTCCGATACTTGTATTTTCCTAGTGCTTGGTGCACACTTCAAGAACATTAAAGTTGTTCAAATCAATCCAATGTACACAGCACACGGTGAAGCTCACGGTGTCAGAATGCCAATCTGTCAGTCAAGTCTGAAGAAAGACGCAACCCATAGCAACACGTTATTGGAACGATCCCACAGTCTGACGGCAGATAAAAGTAAAATGCGCATCAAATGTGCTAAACACGGAAGCTTGAACATCATTGTTTCTCATGCTGATGTCGCTAGAAATAGCAAAGTTTGACAAGACAAAGACTGAATGTTGACTTGACAGCCCTTGTTTGAAAGTAAAAAAAAAAAGAAGTTTAAAAAGCCTTGAAGTTTGAAGGCCTGTCAACATTATGGACAGGCTGAACAATAGAAATACAGAATGACAGATAGGATGAAAGATAGATAAACGACAGATAGAAATAAAGAAGCAGAACGATAGAAGGATAGATAGACAGATAGATAAACAGACAGACAGACAGACAGACAGACAGACAGACAGACAGACAGACAGACAGATAGATAGATAGATAGATAGATAGATAGATAGATAGATAGATGATAGATAGATAGATAGATAGATAGATAGATAGATAGATAGATAGATAGATAGATAGATAGATAGATAGATAGATAGATAGATAGATAGATAGATAGATAGAATAAACTCATGCATGAGCAGTTTTCTGGAAAAAGAGGATATAGTGACTGAGTGAGTCATAATCTAAACACAGCAGTTAAGGAGAATGAGACTAAAACAAACATTCAATGAAGGTTTGAAAGACACCTTGAAATACATCATACAAAGGACTTTCACTAATTTAAGTATTCATTATCTTCTACATCCAATAGGCTATCCAAGACCCACATAAGCACATACACAGCACATAGGCATATGTAAAAAATGATAGTGGCAGGGCTCTCAAGTTTTGAAGACAGGCAAGAGTGACATCTAACATTCATCAAAATTTTCTAAGGAAAATTGGTATTCATGGACATTGTAATCAACTCTTCTTTTCATTGGTTGTTGCATTAAATCTTAGTGAGAGCGGCACGGCCAGAGAAATGTTGGGCAATGCGGCATATTAAATATATTATAAATAGTTTTCCCGCGTGAGAAATACAATGTGTGGCGGGAGGGCGTGACAAAAGGCCAAAATTAGTGACTGTCACGCTCAATGCGTGACACGTGAGAGCCCTGTAGTGGGTAATGTTGTTTACCTCACGTCTGCGCTCCACACCAATATAGTCCGCCTCTGGTGGGATGGTCACATGAAGCTCCGCCTCGTACGCACCCTCGCCCTTATTGGCGGCGTTGATGGTTAACATAAGGAAGTTGTCATCCCCGATTAGAAGTTCTGTTCGGTCCCTGTAAAAAGAAAAAGAAACAAAAAGAAATCTGCATTTAAAATCACTTTTTAATGTTAAGACATTAGGTGTCTCTATATATACATAAAAAACAAACAAGGAACGACATGCTATTAAAACAAACAGAGGATGCATATTACAACACAGCACATAAATTATAACAAATATACAAAAAGTTGTTCAATGGCACACACTTGTACGGATCAGACCCACGGACTCACATTTTAGCAGAAAGTTTGAGATCTGGGATGCACATGTTGTCTTCCCCACAGTCCAACAGGATGTTTGCCTAAAGGAAACGAGAGAAAATATCTTCTCTTTCCGTCTTTGGGTTTGTTTGTTGACTGAATTGAACTTATGTCTTATTTTTTTCTCTAATTAACTCTTTACTGTTTAAATCAGACAACAAGATGTTGTCTTGTTTTGAACCCTCTATTAAACCCGGCATGTCATGGCATCATAATGTAATTTAATATGATGCACACATGCAGTCTCCAACTAAACACTTCTGTTGCATGCAAACCTGCTCATGGTGGAAGGTCTTGCTATAGTGGTCTAAAATGGGCCGCAGCTGTAGGCCAGGTGGAGGGGAATTCTGGTCCAGACTGTAGTTCAGTGCCACGCTGATAGGACTCAGTTTATCCCTAAACTCTCCCTCATCCTACACACAAACAGAGAAGGATCAGACAAAAAATAGAGTGGTGGATTGCAAACAGAACTGACAAGTCTCACTTTACACTTTCTTGTCTTTTGATTATCTTCGTCCTTTGACATCAATCTGTTTGACTGAATCACAGCTGTTGTATGAGCATGCTTGCCTCAGAGAGCCAAGGGCAATAAATACAGTTATTTAATAAGTTATGAGGATTTGAGAAAACGAGGAAGTATGTTTATGTTTCTGAACAGTAATGCACAATGATTTGTGAAGAAAAAGCAAAAGCAGCTAGGCTGTGAGGAAAGTATGTGAGCCTGCTGCATCAAAACACACATTATTTACACGAATCCAAACTAATTGTTACAGACATAAATATGCAACTGATACTCAAACTTAAACATGAGTTAAACAAAAAAACATGACCTAATGAATAATAAAGTGTATTGCAAAAAAATAATATAATATAAAATAATAAATATAATGTATATGTACTTTTTATTTATTAATAATAATTTATCAGTGTAACATTTTAAAATGTTTAATAAAACATTTTACTTATTAAAAATAAAGATTTCTTAAATGAAATATATAATACATACTTTGTATTTAATATATATATTTTTTTATTATATACAGCTTAAATATATATATATATACACACACACACACATAAAAAAAAAAAAAAAAAAAAAATATATATATATATATAATAATAATATATATATATATTTTAATAATAATCATTTATCAGTGTATATATTTTTAAATGTAGTATAATAATAATAATAATAATAATCTAAATTATCTTCATATGTTGTTGAATGTTTGTGCTTTAGATCTGCCATGTATCACAGTGATAGGTCAATGTTGCCGGATGTTTTATCATAGTTCAAATTGAGCTGGCTAATAAAAGTATTTCCCATGGCCTGTGTTGTCATATAAACACCCAGAAACACTTAAGATTGCATTCAATTCTTGTGTCACCTCAGCCCAACAGAATTCTTGGTCTTATTTTTGCGACACACTCTCACGGAGGGGTTCTCACATCGTTTATTCCGTCCAGATGAGCCGTGTTGTACTAGAAGCTTGGTTTGGCTCACAATTAACTTTCCCATGGGCTCATTTGTAGTGAAGATAAAACAAGAATTTTTCACGAGGAATGAGGCCAGTTCAGCAATGCTCTGTGATGCATGTGGCCTATAAGGCTTACCCGCAGGTAAACAGAGTAGTTGTGGCAATGTTGGCGGTCCCCTTGACCCAAAACCAACTGCTGGGTTCTCTGGTGCTGGTGCAAGTCCATGAACAAGATTCGCTTAACTGCTCCACGCTGCTTCAGCCAATCCAACTGCAGGTTCATTGTCAGAGCTGAAAGAGAGAGAGAGAGAAAGACAGGCACGCTATTGTTCGTTCCACCTTTACAGAGTCTAATTCAGGCAATTTCTGCTCGGACCAAACAGGTTTTGGACCATAAAAATTGCACGTTCTTAAGGTTAATGACTAGGGCTTCTGAACAACAATCAAATAGTGCTTCCAACAAACGTGCAACTCACACACACCAGCCTGTGTTACTCTCACAGGCACAGGAACGCACACAGGCACACCTGTTCTTTGTCATCTCCAAAACCATATGCACTGAGTTTTAACAGGCCTGCGTTCAGAAGTGCTGGGAAGGAGGCTTTTATTGCCTGTTGGTTTAACTGAGTTTGGCACCTTCTCCATTTTGGCCATTACTGAATGCACTTACATACAGATGTTCAACAAGAGCGGAGACACACAAACGCACACTGAGCACAACACATATAAGTGAAAACAATAAAATATAAAATGTCTTCATCTTAGCAAGTGTCAAGAGAAAATGTATACTGCATGACAAAATCGTTTGTTTGCCTGTGCAACACAAGAGTTGTGGAAGTCTCTATGGAGAAAATGACTTAACCATAAATTTGACTATAAACAATTTATATACTATAAAATATACCATAAGCTAGCTCTAAATGAAGAGGTCATGAAAAGGTCATTTTTTTATTTTATTTATTTTAATATGTTCCTTGAGGTTCACTAATAATGTAAAAAAAGAAGAAAACTAATATATATATATATATATAATGATCTGTTTTTAAGGGGTGGCTCCTTTAAGGCTTGTAAGTAAATGGCCACTGTTATGATTGGCTAACGAGTGCATAGGAAAAGTATCAACGCCCCAAGCACGTGGAATAGCCTATGTTAGAAACAGAATGCACATCTGTATACTGTATCCAGTGTAGACGCCGTCAGTGATTATAACGGATTCTATTTTCGTTTGACGCAACGCTCACATCTAGGCAAATATTGTTGTGTAAACTGTAATATATTTTTTAAGGATTCTTTGAAGAATGGAAAGTTCATAAGAACAGCATTGATTTGAAAAATATATAGATTTGTGTAATCATGAAGGCGTTTACTGTTACATTTGATAAATGTAATAAATTTTTGCTGAATAAAAGTATTGATTTCTTTAAAAAAAGAAAGACTTCCTGACCCCAAACTTTTATATATAGATCTGAATAATTTGTTATAAATGTCTTAACAAATCATTTTAATATAGTTTTATACAAAAAATAAATGACTGATCATTAATAGTTTTACATTTTTTAGTGAAGGCTGATATGTATGTCATTTGCAATGGTTTGTGATGTGAAGTTGACCTTGTAACATGTACTTATTATTATTTATATTTTTAAGTTTTCTGCTTTGAATCAAAATATGTAATTCGTATAGAGCTGTTTGGTTTGGTTTAAGAGAAAGACATTTTTATATTTTGAAAAGCTTATGGAGAAAATGAAGATGAGAAAAATCCTTCCAGAACCAGGTTAAATGCAGACAGATTTTCACTGTTTTGAGGAAGTTGCATGTATGATTAGGAGAAACACATACAGAATGCATTTCCTCAAGACATTTGTTGATAAGACTACATCAGTTTACTGAAACTAAATGCCTTTAATTAAAAGTAAAAAAAAAAAAAAAAATGCACTTACCTACATAATCAGGAATACCAATCCCAGAGATCTTAGCACACACATTAACTGACAGACTGAGAGGAGAGAGAGAGAGAGAGAGAGAGAGAGAGAGAGAGAGAGAGAGAGAGAGAGAGAGAGAGAGAGAGAGAGAGAGAGAGAGACATTCAGTACAGAAGAACTTAACCAAAAATGCAAATATTAAAGTGATGTTAACAAAAGAGAGGAAGAGGATTGTTAATAAGGGTGGAGTGTTTGTATATGAAGCTAAATGGAATGTGGGATGCTGGGACTTTATGCTCCTCAATATTTAATAACTTAATTGAATTTGCCTCTTTCATCTGTACTCTCCTCACTTCATCTCTCTATATCTCCCTCATTCTAATAATCCAGTGATAGAAGCTGACAATTACAGCATCCCAAGAACAACTTCCTGTTTCTATCAGAAAATAATGGGACAAACACTTTTTTTCACTCTTCAAGATCTCATACAATCTCACACAGACACACACACAGTCTGGTTTACTATCTTTGTGGGGACTCTCCATAGACTTAATGGTTTTTATACTGTACAAACTGTATATTCCGTCCCCTTACACTACCTTACCCCTAAACCTACCCATCACACACAACTTTCTGCATTTTTACATTTCCAAAAAAACAAATTCTGGATGATTTATAAGCTTGTTTACCCATGAGGACCACTATTTAGGTCCCCACTTTGACACGAGTCCCCATGAGTCTGTGTGCATTCAGGTTGAAGTCCCCACCGGGATAGAAAAACATGAACACACACACACACACACACACGAGAATGGGCCACACAATTAATTGACTGGAATATTAAGACGGCAGTTCTGTTGCTATAGGGGTATTGTATCAATTTAAAACTAGCCCTTTATTTCCAAAAAACAAATACAACCAGGACTGAAACATGGCACTCCATCACACGCATCCCACACACACACAAGCTGTAAGGTGAGAGCACAGAAAAAACACTTATTCCAACATGCTCACACCTCTCCAGCTGGAGCTCAATAACTGTATTTCCGTCATGTTGAACGAGTAATGATATCTGTGCTCAGGGACTTACAACTGCAGTCTTAGATGCATAGCATTGCATATAACCCAAATATGTCTAATCAGAAACACCCCATTAGGCCCCCTAAACACACTTAGACAGCACTGAGCGTGTCTGAGTTTAAATTAGCAATAAACAGCTGGATGCTGTGCCTCATGAACAACACAAAATACCCATGAGGCCATGCCTGATGAAATCCAGCATTGTGCGTTGTGTTCTAACCATGCAAACCCTGCCATGACCCCTCCAGGTAGTGGTGCATTTTAAAATACACAGCAGAAGTCATGTGTATGCTGTACAGTGAGAGAGAAAGGGGAGAGAGTATGCATATTTAGGTGAGGAAGTGGCCCCGCTAATTTAATGATGCCTTGTTAGTTCTCCTCCCCCGTGACAAGGGTAAACGCATAATCATGCAGGCCTACAACCCGTGCAAACACGGCAGTGCCCGGAGGTTGACCCCCCATGACCCCTGCTCTGACCCACTGGAACTCTTCCAGCCCGGCAACCCATCTGTAATTACTGCTCACTCCTCAGAGTATTAATGGCAGTCGCGCACGTGTGTGTGTGGTTTCACACTATTTACTTTTCATCTAACACACTTTTACACTCTGCATGTAAATAAGCTGTTTTATTGGTAAACCTTCATTTATGAAGCATTACTGCCTTCAAATAAATTTAACTCACATCAAAAATATAATTTATAATTCACAGAATTCTTAATTATCATATTTGTTTTATGTACAGTAATACTATAATACTATTATTGTTGTTGTTAAATTATATTATACAAAAATATAATTGAAACAAATTAAATTATATTTCATTTAAATGATTAAATTAATTAGAAAAATTCAAACCAGAAGCATTTCACTAGCTTTTTATTAATTATGTACTGATGGATCCAAAAACTAAACTGAAATACTTCTATTTTGCATTTTTCTAATTTCATACAATTTGTTTCATTGCTGCAGGAATAATATACATATAGAAAAATATAAAACAAAATGAAACAAATTAAACTCTACAGACAACCTTTCTCAACCTTAACAATGCTGGTGTTTTTTATGTATTCATCTTTTTACGCTCTTTTTTTGTTCTGTTTCTCACTGTGTTCATCTGTGCGTCTCACTGTTTCTCTCTGTCTCTCTCTGTTTCCAACCACAGTTTGTACATTTATTTTGCTAAGCTACTCTTTTGTTATTGCAGAATTCCACACTTTAGTTCTTTCGTTTGTCTCTCCAAAACCTCCAGTTCTTTCTTCCCAACGCCAACCCTAACACAAAGACACATGCAGCCCAAGCAGCCAAACAGATCTGGTATGTTTACCAATGTCCATCCACATACGGGGTAAGAATGCAGGGTTTTGTGTACGTTTGTGTGGTTTGGAAGAATGTATTGAGACTTCCAGAAACACTTAGTTTTACCACAGAGAAGAAAAAAAAACTGCTGTAATGTGGTACTATAGACCACATGGATTTAAAACCTCCCAGTCTGCTTTGGTTTACTCTTTACCAGGACTAAAGATCAACATATCTGTCCCATTTACTGAACACTTCATCTAGAACAGATCAATCAAAACATGAACTTTCAAATGTTTTTTGTATGAGCATGTAGTACAGTCACTCTAGTCAGAAGTCAGAACTAGCAGTGGATAAATAGTTAGTTGACACTTACCAGGTTACCATGTCATCAGAATTGGGCATGCGGCAGGACCTGTCCTCAGGGTTGAGAATTTTGGGCATCAAAATCAGCTGAGCGTTCACGGTGACCACTGGCCTTGCCCTAGCATTGTTGGGAGACAACAGAGTGGGAATAATATCACTGAAATAAATAAAAAAATGACTGATATGATTTTATTGTGGCAATGAATTTGAACTGGAAGCTGAATTCAGATCTGCACATACACATTAAGAACTCACTAAAGTTGTTTGTGTTTAACGAAAGAAATGGCAAGACTTAAAGTCAATATGAATTTCAGTTGGTAACACATTTTACTTCTGTAATGAGACATATTTCAGAGTGAAATGGGATATTCAGTGAAAAAGATTCGGTATCCTATTTTATTCATCTCGAAATGATTGGATTGTAAAAAGTATACCAAAAGTATACCCCCACCCCCCCCCCCCCCCCACCCCGAATTTTCAAAATGACTAACAAGAAGAAAGCATTGCTGATTAGCTAAAAAAGCTAATTGAAGTTATTTATCAGGACATCTATTTTAGATTTCAGATAGGCCTATGTCAGATAGAATGAGCATTCAGTGCAAAACAGTATTACATAAAGAATCACTTAAAGAACATTTAACCAACAGAAACTAAACATTAAGATTATTATTCTAATAAAACATCTCTCTCAGTCTCTGCTCTGCTCCGGTCTCACATTCAGTCTGTTGAGACTAGCACTCAAACTGGATTAACAGTGGAAATGTTAGCTTACACAAATACACCAGAGCCCACTACAGCTAATCGCTTTAACACTGACATCGAGACCACGCTTGTGTGTGTGTGTGTGTGTGTGTGTGAGTGTGTGTGCTGGGACATGTTAATGTGTCTGTGTGTTTTTGGTGGCTTTGAGGCCAGAAAAAGGGACTATTTTGAAACATTTCTGAGGGAAACCTGAGCTAAAACACCCAATCGAAGTCTTGACTACTCAGACTAGACATGCCACAAGTCTGTAGATAATGTTCGCTGACTGTACTCCTGTCAACTACAGCTGAAGAATTCTTCATGAATGCATTATGAAGCCAGACATTTCAATATGGTCTGTAATGCAATTTTTAAAATATGTTACTATCGTATCATGGAACAGAGAAAAACAACTTCATATGTATCAGGTTTCTTTCCAGCTAAACCTCAACACAGGTGTTTTCTGTGCCGTTCCCTCTAATTGAGAAAACATGTGAGTGTAGTGAAAGCTGTAACTAAGTTTAGGTCAGAATATGTGTATGTTGCTACAAACTAGTAATATGTATATATATGTACAGTGAAGAAAAGACAAGTTCTCCCACTTAGAAATCATGGAGGGGTCTGAAATTGTCATCGTAGGTGCATGTCCACTGTGAGAGACATAATCTAAAAAAAAAAATCCAGAAATCACAATGTATGATTTTTTAACTATTTATTTGTCAGATACAGCTGCAAATAAGTATTTGAACACCTGTCTATCAGCTAGAATTCTGACCCTCAAAGACCTGTTAGTCTGCCTTTAAAATGTCCACCTCCACTCCATTTATTATCCTAAATTAGATGGACCTGTTTGAGGTCATTAGCTGCATAAAGACCCCTGTCCACCCCATACAATCAGTAAGAATCCAACTACTAACATGGCCAAGACCAAAGAGCTGTCCAAAGACACTAGAGACAAAATTGTACACCTCCACAAGGCTGGAAAGGGCTACGGGGAAATTGCCAAGCAGCTTGGTGAAAAAAGGTCCACTGTTGGAGCAATCATTCGAAAAATGGAAGAAGCTAAACATGACTGTCAATCTCCCTCGGACTGGGGCTCCATGCAAGATCTCACCTCGTGGGGTCTCAATGATCCTAAGAAAGGTGAGAAATCAGCCCAGAACTACACGAGAGGAGCTGGTCAATGACCTGAAAAGAGCTGGGACCACCGTTTCCAAGGTTACTGTTGGTAATACACTAAGACGTCATGGTTTGAAATCATGCATGGCACGGAAGGTTCCCCTGCTTAAACCAGCACATGTCAAGGCCCATCTTAAGTTTGCCAATGACCATTTGGATGATCCAGAGGAGTCATGGGAGAAAGTCATGTGGTCAGATGAGACCAAAATAGAACTTTTTGGTCATAATTCCACTAACCGTGTTTGGAGGAAGAAGAATAATGAGTACCATACCAAGAACACCATCCCTACTGTGAAGCATGGGCGTGGTAGCATCATGCTTTGGGGGTGTTTTTCTGCACAGAACTTGCAAAATAGCAGGGTGTTCAAATACTTATTTTCTTCACTGTATATACACACACACACTGTATATATTATGGGTGCAGGAGAGAATCGATTCCCAAATTTCAAAAATCTATTTTCTAAAGTGTTACACTTTAACTTTGCAGTAGTTCTAAAAGTTACTTAAAGTTATTGACGTTAATCACAATAAGTCACGAACATGGACTCGCACTGATGGACACACAGCCAAAGTGCGCACACAGATGCCGCTTCTCACATGCATGCGGTCGCGAATTCAGTTCTCTTTCACAGCTACACACAATATTATGTCAAAATCGACATTGTGTGGAGTATTAAATGTAAACAGTATATATATCCTTATAGCGAACATAAACAAAGGGGTTAAAATCAGACGTGCAACATTAATTAATTAATTTCATTAATGTTAATAAAAAAAAAACACTTTTTTATCTTTAATATGAATCAATTTATATTGAATTCATACAGTGAAGACTATACAGTGTTTTATTTTTACATTTGATTATTTAAGTTCGGTAGTATTTCTTACTACAATTAAATTTAGTCAGGCTAAATTAAATTTTAATTTAAATTACAGTTAAATAAACCTATGCTACTTTACCTGAAAAACAAAGTTTGTTTAATTTGTATATTTTTTCCTTTGTATTTGTCCTATTGTTTGTGATTTGCTTCATTGTTCTTATTTTTATTATTAAAAATAAAATAAAATTGCCTGCCTTGCTTTATTATAGAAAAATGTGTATTATGATTGTAGTCAGCTTAAAGGTCATTTGTTTTTTGTTTTTATAATATTGGGTTCAATACAATGGGAAGAAAAAATAAATAAATTTCAATGTTCACATTTAATTCAGTAGGATTTTTACCGCAGTCAAATAAGAAAAGTAATACAAATCAGTACTCTACAATCAAATCTATATGCACATATTAAATCAAAATTTTATATATATATATATATATATATATATATATATATATATATATATATATATATTATACATGCATACAAATTATGATATATATTTTCACACTATATACATCAATAAGATTAAATTAATATCGAAAATATATTTTACAAAATATAAAAATGAATGATCTATTTATTAGCTTTGACCCTGAAAATTTCGATTAGTCTATATGCTTTCTAATGGCATAATTATTGTTTCTGGTTACATTTCTCGAAACCATTGTTGAGATATTATCTAATTTAAATGGTTGTCATAAAAACGTGTTTTGGAGAATATGGCAAAGAAAGATAGGCCCAGATTTTTTTTCTCTAAAATTACTTCAAATAATAGGTACAAATTTGGTACAAATATAATGGATGATATGACATAGTGAATATATTTTAAAAATATATTTCTGATTTTAGAAATATGCTCTTCTCTAAATTTATTTTGTTTTTCTTGCTAACTAAATCTAATGGCATGTGACATGTTAACATTTTTCTGCGGCTGAAACAAAGAAACACAATTTTGTGATCAATGATTTTTTCGGTCAATGCCATTGTAGCATTGGCATCATTTGAATGTTGAGACTTAAAGCTGAGAAACAGAAAACTCAAAACCAAAAACAACCCACTGTGAGTTACAACTTATTATGAAGGTGCATGTCAACATTTGTAACTGACGTTGTATTATAAGGCACATTTAAAGTGTAAAATGTCTCACCTGTAGGCCACAACTTTACTCACTCCAAATGCACCGACCAGCAAATCTGTAAAGAGAGTGAAATATACTAAGAGGTGCAGGACAGACACATTATGATATGAAAATATGTATGAAAAATGTATATAAAAATGTGAGTTGCAAGAGAAAGAGGAAGAAAGAGAACGAGTGGCTGGATCATAAAGCTTCAAAGTAGACTGCAGCTGGAAGTGATTTGGGCCTCCAGCAGTCTCTATCAAAGATTGGTCGACCCGTTTCTCATTCTACCAGTCTAGCGTCTTACATCACCTGCCATCCCTGAACCGAGCCAAAGAGAAACCCCAGAGAGCCCCGGAGAACGTGTGAGGCTTTAATCTCATTCAACTCAGAGGTGCACCGAGCCACATTTCATTAAAGTCAAGGTAAATACACCATGCTGAATGGTTCCCCTCTTCTCTTAATAAAGGTGGGTGTGGGGACATGACCAGAGCAAAGGCAGGAGACCTTCTTGCTTGCAGTCAACTCAAATTTTTATTGACTTCAGAAAAAGAATAACAAATCACAAATAACAAACAAAGACACTAAAGGCGACCCTCTTCACAGAGGTCCCTCACCAGAACTGACTCGAACAGACAAAATAAATTATTACACTGAAAGGTTTACCATAGGCTACTATCAAAATAAACACAATGAAACAATGAAACAATAACCCCCTGCTCACACTGGGAAATGGACTATGCATACACTACCCAGAATTCCTTTGGGATGGCATAAAATGAGGAACAGGAAGGCCACACTAGAAAAAGTTACCAAACTCATATTTAACCAAACAATAAACATTTATGCAAAAAATATAAACCAAACAAACACAGGGCATACACCACAATCAGGGGTAACGTATGACATCGTCACAGTGGGCACATCAAACCTGAATTCTAACCTATATGGGATTTGAATGAAGCAATGGAAGAATCGTAATGTAGTTTAAATGAATCAGGGCCTTAACAAAAACCATGCGACAAGGTTTAATAATACCATCAATTGAATCACCATCAATAATTTGTACATCTAATGTGAAGTAAGATAAAACCAACTAATACCACAAAACGTAATAGAATTCATTAGTAATTGATTGTTAATACCGATCATGCAGTTGCTGCTGTTTTCCTGGTAGACGAAACAGGTTTAGGAGTAGTTCAATGGATTTTAAATATAACAAACATGTTTTGTTCCACGCATTTTGATTACAGTAAGGAAAAAAAAAAGAAAACTAATATTTCTTAATAAGTAAAGCACTTGGGAATAAGACAAATGAAATCTGCTTAAATCAAAGGTGAAAATATTTAAAATTCACCTCTGTTCACTTCATTGTGATATTGTGACTAAAACTAACTAATATGTTTTCTTTCTCTCTCTGTCTTACTCCTGAGACCCAGAAAAAAAGAAAGATATAACGGAATTAATTGATACACCATATTACTTTATGCAATATGTGGGTAAAATGGCCATACATTAATATTCACATTCAATGCAATGCATCTATACACTGTATCCAATTTGCACATTAATGTGTTCTTGGAGCAACATTTAATGAAAAAAGAAGTGTAATAATTGGAGTAGTAATTAGCAACATTTTAACAATAATATAGGAATATTGATGTATCATTTATTTCCATATTCACTTGTTGTGTCTCCCAGAATGCCTGATAAACATGCTGTAAGTCCTGATGTCCTCTACAGTGGACATGTATGAAATCAATGCCCTGTTCTGTAACAGAAAGTCATTTTTTGATTTGAAACCCCGTAACGGTTTCCCGAGATGTTGGTTTATGAAATACAATTTGAAAAATAGTCCGATTTAAATTATTATTACAATATATTATCATATTTCCATAACAGTGCTACATTTGGTCACTAAATTAAATGTCAGACATTGTTGAAGACCAAGGAGAGGTTGTTTTCATGGTGAAACCTCCAAACATTTGGTATTTCTGAAAAGCCCTGAATGTGCTCTTTACAGTGTGACATGTGACATGTATGGTTTCAGAGAAATTAACTACAATATAATGTCCACTACAGTGGACAAAAAAAGCTTTTATTTAGCAAGGACACATGAACTGATAAAAAGTGACAACAAAAACTTTGAAAGTGTATTATGGTTTCCACAAAAAAAAGCAGCATATCATGATTTCTGAAGAATTATGTGACACTGAAGACTGGAATAATGATGCTGAAAATTCAGCTTTGCAATCAGAGGACTAAATTATAATTCAAAATATATTAAAATAGAAAACAATCCTCCATTCTTTTCTCTTCCTCCCAAATCTTTACTGTTTCTCTACATAGCAAATACTCAAAATCAGCAACAACATATGGTAACACTTTATTTTACGGTGTCCGTGATACAGAGTAATTACTTAATTAATTACTTAGTAGTAGACATTGTAATAACATGTAACAAAATGTAATTAACATGTAACTAAGTTATGGAACAGCCTGTGCTTACAGATGGTAATTACACATGTAATAGGCAGCTACTGTTACACATATGTAACAGGCCGAGTCGGTTACATACATGTTACCGACTTGGTACAATGTAATTATATAAGAAAGTACTTTGTACTACTCAATGTAACAAGTACTTAAATATGTTACTATGAAAAAAGCCTGCAGTTACACGTGGTCATTTTGTACCTTCTAAAATAGTGTATCAAGTAGATACACATGTAGTACACAAGTACAATCTTGATACACTTTATTTTAGAAGGTACAAAATGACCATGTGTAACTGCAGGGTTTTTACCTTAGTAACATATTTAAGTACTTGTTACATTGTACCAAGTCGGTAACATGTATGTAACCGACTCGGCCTGTTACATATGTGTAACAGTAGCTGCCTATTACATGAGTGTAATTACAATCTGTAAGCACAGGCTGTTCCATAACTTAGTTACATGTTAATTACATTTTGTTACATGTTATTACAATGTCTACTACTAAGTAATTAAGTAATTACACTGTATCACGGACACCGTAAAATAAAGTGTTACCCAACATATTTTATTTAACTAATGTAACCTAGCAACAATAACAAGGAAATGATAGTGAAAATGTCAGCATTTTGACTGAAACATTAAAAGCCATATACATATATATATATATATATATATATATATATATATATATATATATATTAAAAATTATCAAAAAACAAAACCTGGTCACGGACAACAATGTATATATTCTGTGTGCAAACACAGAAAACCACACCTCCAGTACCTGAGATGGAACAGTGGAAATGTTGGCTGTGTGTGTGTGTGTGTGTGTGTGTGTGTGTGTGTTAGTGGAATGTTGATTCCTGGCCTCTGCTAAAGCTATAACCATCCATTCATCTCTGACATCTCATTAAACTATAATTGAACCAACATAAACCATAGCAAAAGAGCTGCTTCTGACACCCACTCAGACAATATTAGACATTTTGTATTCTTTGATGGTGAAATAGTTTTTGTGATAAGTATAGAATTTCTAATAAGTAAACATTAAACTTTAACCGTTACACAAGGTCGGTTTCATTCAGTCTTTTATCAAACTTGAGCAAGAGACCATTCTCTCTCCTTAGTTTTTGAATTGTACAAAGCATTAATAGGAAGGAAGAGAGCAAATCGCTCCTGAAGGGATGCATGCAGTCAGGCAAACTCAGAGACTCGCATGCAGGAATGTTCCAGAACAGCTCCAGCACCATAATGAGTGCTCAGAGACTGCGGCTTTGATTCCTGTTTCACTAAGGTCGATCACTGGCTTTGCTTTCCATCAGGTCCTGCCTTCAGGAATGAAACACCCCTGGCAAAGAGCCCGTTGTAAACCAGAATCAGCAGCTTTTGGTATTGTGACAGAAAACACATCTCGAACACAATGGACAGAAACATGCATGCTAACACCGACTGACAGACACACACACATCCTGAAGGCATGAGTTCTCATCTTATAAAGGCAGAGAAGATGACAGAATAATTCAATTTATTACATTCTCACATCTGGAAAGTTAATTTAAGCGCTTAACTTCCTCAGAATGGCAGTGAGGTGTAAATGTGTGTGTGCAATGCAATAGTCAACCTCAAAATATTCAGGTCGAACCCTCCGGCCACCACAACACAAGGGTCTTAACCACAGGAATAGGTTAATAGGAGGTGGAATGATGGAGGGAGGAGATGGAAGAAGCTCAAACACTTGAACTTTAATAAGGTTAGAGTCTGTTATAGTCATCTTCATTCTCTGGCCAATGAAATGCCGGAGCACAGCCAACTAATGCAATCTTCTCTTTTACCTCCAGTTCAGAATTTCTCTCTCATTTTACTTAACATACAATCACGCATCCATCCAAAAAGGAAAACCAGAACCGAACTCCTCCCTGTAGATTTTGGATAGAAATGTTCTTGATCAGATTGGTAGTACATGCATATTTATAGGGTGCCCACCCAAGTTCCTAAAACATTTCTAATGGGTCCTGAATGTAACATTAGTTTCACATAGTAACAACATATCATGTTTTTGGAAGCATTATAATGTAGAAATATAGTGGAAAGGGGAATTCTGAATCGCAAATCTTTCCACTATTTTTCCTTTTTTATTCACAGAACGACAAATTCTGTTCCTAAATGTTGCCATTTGGTATTTTAAAGTGTTTTTCTCTCAAATTAATGAAGCAATTGTTAAATGTGCAATGTGAGTATGTCTGTTTTGTGTTCTGAGAACGATGCCTGAAGCGTTGGACAGGAAATGTGGAGTATGTAATCTCCACTGCTGTTTAAGCAGGTCATGATGAACGACCCTTGACCTTCGACTTTAACCCTGCATTTAACAAGAGTTCACTCTAACCCTCACATAAACCCCAAACCACACACACACAAATGAAAAGGCGTAAACAGGAAAGGTATCTGTGTGTGATGATTTAATTTGTGTTAATGAAAAACAATATTTTAGGTCTAATATCTGGAGACATACTCAAACACTGTCCCTTTAATGTACATTTCATGAGGAGCTACCCAATATAATGCCAGATGAAAAGAAATCAGGCATTTTTCTAAATTTCTGTAACCGGTTTCAGACACAAAGTAACATAAAGCTACTTCCTCATTCAACCAAGACTATTTATCAAAACTAAGCTGTAAAATCATCTTTCAAAACATGTTAAAACTATCAACAAATTATTATAAAAGTGCTTACATTTACACATCTACCCATGTTATGGAACACTTTACATTCAGTTTGCTTAGATGTTAGAAAATCATGATAGAGATTATTTACATATCAAAATCTACGAGGTGTAAAATGGTCATGTAAAACTAAATTATGCAAGAAACCATATTTTCTTTAAGAAACATTAACTAAAAATTTTTTTCAACATCCCCCATTACATTTATTCATCTAGCAGATGCCTTTATCCAAAGCAAGTTACGAAAGTGGAATACAACAATGCAATTTTAATCTGAATGAACTGATGAAAGTGATAAAGATCTGAAGAAATGTACATGCACACACATCATAAAGGCCAATTAGAACATTCACACAGATCAAAGATGGCGGAGATCACATAAAAAGCTGTGATTTATCCATTCTGAGAGTAAGAGAACACAAAACCTGTTTTCTGTCTTTCGTTTTGCTTTCTGGGTCTGTTCAACATCATTGTTTGTGTGTGTGTGTGTGTGTGTGTGTGTGTACACCTGTGTGTGATTGTTCTACCATCCATCTATGGTTTTCATGAATGGAAAAGATCTGCGTTTATTAGAGCATATTTAAGAAGACAATCCTGTCACCATGAAAGAGCAAACTCTCACACACACTCATGCGACACACATGTGCATATAAGCTGCCTAACCATCTGACTTCCTGTCTCTATAAAGAAAGCATGTGACAGCATCTGCTTTGATGATTTTGTACAATGCCATTAAAAAATGAAAGGGGAGATTAAAGGACAGAGAGAATGAATACACCGCTCTGTTTTTGTTGAAATGGGCTTGAGGCATTACAGCAGAGTTTGGCTTTAGAAACATGCTGGGTGTTTCAATAGTTCTGTTTCTGAAACTGAATCAGTTAATTCATGTTTCTTTTAGTCAAAACAAGATTATGGCACAGCTGTGATGGATTGTGGGAACATGCAGATCTGTATTCTTCTAAAAGCTCTAAATATTCACTCAGACAGTTCATTCCAATATGAACTAATCCACAAACACTATGTGAAGAAAAGTTGGGATAATTTCAAATTCAAAATAAATATTTTAACAAAACATTTATGTAGCTGCTTTAAACTTCCTGATAATTTCTTCTCACAGATACTCAGAAACACCTGGGTCTGAGGAACAAGAGTAGAACCCTTAAAACTTCATCTGGAGCCCAGTCAACATGTCTGTCACACACACACACGCTATAAATAGCTTGTTCAGTCACCTGCAAATGTTTATCTATATAGTCTTGAAACAATCGGCTATAAAATGTTCAATAAGTTTGGACCTTTTCAGGTAAACCCCAAATCACTGTGTTCAATTAAACCAAGCAGAAACATCATTCATTAATATATGCGTGATTTGATGAGGTTGAGACAGCAGAGAGTGTCAGAAATCACATAGATCTCAACATGTGGAAGATTGTTCTCCATAAAAACATTACAAATAAATCGTGATAAACAGCACAATGAGAATAATATGCAGAAACAGTCTCCCACAAAAAAAGAAGGCAAAGAAAAATAAAAAAAAGAACAAGAATGAGTGGAAATACTTGCACACAATTGTAAAAATTGACCAGCGGACTGACCAACAAAGTGACTCAACCTGGATGTCTCAGTCCAGTCTTTTTCTTCTTCATCCAGTCTTTCATTCCTCATACATCAAATCTCCCTGACTTACATCAGTTCCTAAGCATGATTGTCTTAACAGAAACTTGTGTAAACAGAGAGGAAGAGACCGAAGGTTTTTCTTTACTCACCAGGGTACTGGTTGTTATCGAGGTCAGACGCTCCACGCAGGGTGAATCCAAAGCCTGCTGGGATGGCGGATGAGGCCCAGTCTCCTCTCAGCACTTGAGATGCCTGTAACATCAGTCCAGATTTCTGCCCATTATAGATGAAGACCCTGCCACCACGGTCGTCACCTGCGAACGGAGCCCCTATTGCCACGTCTGAGTAAGAAAGTAATAAAGAAACCATATTTGATCATTAACAGCATTTACACTACACAAACTAGACAAGATCTACATCCTATTTGTTTCCACCCTCAGCCTACCTATGAAAGCCTGTTTATGCCTTAGAGTTAAATCAATAAATAAAAAAGATTGTGAGATAAAGTAAAAAAATATATAGAAAAAGTCACTATTATGAGAAGTAAAGTTGCAGCTGTGAGATACAATCAATTGTGGGATTAAGTGGAAATTATGAGGGATAAATTCTAAATAGTGAGATTTAAAGTCTCAACTTCATATTGAGACTTCATATCTCACACTCGCAAGTATTTCTCTGAGTTGAGACTTTAAATCTCACATTGTAACATTATATCTCACAATTCTCATATTATGTTGCAATGTGAGACAAAGTCTCAATTCTTAGATTTAAAGACTCAGTTGGGAGATGTAGAGTTGCAACTGTGAGATATAGTTGCAATACTAAGATGTAAAGTTGCAATGCGAGATATAAATAAGATATAAAGTCTCAATTCTGAAATATAAAGTTGCAATGTG
Source organism: Semotilus atromaculatus (assembly GCA_031834385.1). Lineage (NCBI taxonomy): Eukaryota > Metazoa > Chordata > Actinopteri > Cypriniformes > Leuciscidae > Semotilus > Semotilus atromaculatus. The sequence continues at coordinate 3,178,250 of JAULUF010000019.1, read as the reverse complement.
AGATATTAAGTTTCAATATCAGATGTAAAGTTGCAATTTGAGATATAAAGTTGCATAGTCGAATAGTGAGATATAACTCTCATTTGTGAGATACAGAAAAAAATGAAGTGGCAACTGTGAGATATTTAGATTTGGATACATGAAGTCACAAAGTTGAAAAACAGGCTTCATACCTACCAGAAAACCAAAATTCACACTGAGTGCTAAAGATTTGGCTCTGCTCCATTTTGTCATTTATCATTTATTATTGATTATTTTAGTGTTGGCTATAGTGGAGAGGAACAGGGAGATGCTTTTAAGCAGAAGAAAAGAGGATACTGCTGAAAAGAATACTGATGATTTACACAAAGCTCCACAGGGAGCGACCGCTCTTTTCTCCTCGGCATTGAGGGACTATTACAGAACAATAACAGACTCAAGCACAAGCACAAGTCCAAGTCCACTACTGGATGGACAATCAATCTCCAGGGTAGAGTTATCTATTCCTCCTGCCAGCAGCACTGCTCAAGTCATTAACCTACATTTTGGGCAGCGGCACACACACAAGAGGAAAACTGAAGAAAAACAGCTGACCCAGACAGAGATGCCCACTGAGAGGCAGAAAGACTGGGATGTTGAGGAAATATAAAGATCTATGTCAGGGATATTCACATTACTATGCGTTAAGGCCACAAATGACCAGGGGCCAGTGAATTATCTCGTAATAGTAATGATACATCAAAATAGTCATAAGTGCTGGAAACCCTTTTCACTCAATATAGTCCATATGAATTTAATTATGACATCTTATTTACACATTAACACATTCATAAAATTCATAAATGCTTCCAGTATGCTAGCTCCAGATCGTCCCTTTAAAATACAGTCTGAGTATGCATCAATAATGATGACAGTATTTGAATATCCTAACGCTCTGGATCAAAATAATTGATTAATTTATAACTTTATTAATTATCATACATTTTGTACTAAACAAATAAATGTATTATTATATATAATTATTTTTAAAAATAATTTAAATTATATTAAAATATAACTATTTTCCAAGTCATTTATTTATTATTTTTAAATATATATATATATATATTGCAGTGACATGGAAATTGCAACTGAACTGTCAAAAACAATAACAATGTTGTTAAAGAAAGTTATCGGCTGATAACCTAACGGGGAGCTGTATTTGGTCCTTAGGCCGGACCTTTAGCATGCCCGATCTATTTCCTCACTCTATTATGAAAATCGCAGACAAACTCCAAAGAATAGCCAAAAACAAAGGGACAAAAGGATACAGATTCGGGAAAGAGAGAAAACCCATGACTAATGACAGATCTGAGAGGAATGTGTGCTCATGGAAATCTTCTAAGCTAAGCAAACCATTCTGAGGTAGAAGGGAAAGAAAAGTTTAATTACACTTAGAAAAATAAAATCATCACCACAAGAAAGCACTCATTTCCGTCCACCGGACCACCGTGTGTGTGTGTCTGAGTGGGAAGTGTCGTGTGTGTGTGTATGTGCGTGTATGTGTGTATGTGCGTGTATGTGCAAGTGCGTCAGTGTATGTAATAATGCTCTGTTTCAGTGTTTCTCTTGGACGTGTTCCTTTCTATAAATATCCATTGTGTGTTTTTGGTGATTCTTGATCATTTCCTTTTCCTGTTTTCTGGCAGTGGGCACAGTAGCTGGCACAATGCCCAAAGACCCCCGACAATAACAGCCTGATAGTTGATGAAAAAGAACAGCATAATATATATGAGAGAGAATTCATTATGACACTTTACTAGATACTTAATTGTGTGGCTTGGCCTTAAGCGACTGCATACATGCACTACATGCCACAACGGAGAGAAACAGACGTTTACAGACACACAGTTAGAAACCACTGGGTCCAAAAATAACTGACATAAAATCATGCTCGCGGGCCTAATCTCAATTTCTGGCCCTAATGGAATTATAGTTATAAAACATATATATGCATTTTGTTAAAGAAATGGATTTATTATTATTTATATAAAAAGCAGCTGTTTTTTTCTGCCATGTAAATGTTTCAATTAAGGATATTTATTATTCTTAATCTTCAGCAGATACGTGAACTGTGCTGAATATCTCATGAGAAGTGAATCCAAGTTACGCTCTTCATGTTTTGTGATTGGCTGTTTGCTGCAGATGTCACACTTTTGGGTGCACACACTCTAAAGAGAAACATAATCACTGGATAAAACCTTAGTTGACTAGGAAAGTTTATTGCAAGCGCTGTGAACCTCCTGAACCTGATCTAAAATGGATTGGATTTGTTTCGTCAACTCTAAACCTACTAGAAACCTACTCTGAGTTTGTTCACAGGACACTAGAGACCGTATACACACACATAAGGGATGTCTCTCACTGGATACTCTTCATGGATCTCACTTTTCTCAGTATGTCAGTATTCCACTGCTGCACTATTGTTTCACATGAAAGCAGGTAACAGCAAATCCATCTGGAAGCACCAGAGCAACAAAACTGAACAAACAAAGCTCAGAGCGAAGCAGATAGAGAGACTAAATGACAGAATAATTCATACAGCAGAAGTACAAAAACAGAGACATTGCGACAAGTGTCACTTCATCACTGCAGTGCAGACATATGGCTGATGTAACAGAGATTCAGTGTGTGATATCAGATTCTTTATGACCATATCAGATATTGATTAAGTCATTATTCTCCAAAACTCCCAGACATCATCATCTCATTATGTGATACTTTTACATAGCCAGAAAATGTGAATCAAGACGCATAAATAATCCACAAAGTGAATCCCTGGACGAATTAAAGTGTTTTGTTTCCATTAGCTCTTCTTTGAAACTCACAGACAAATTATATACAGTATTTGAGTCTCTAAGCACATTGGCATTTCACACAAGTTGTAAAGTCTTATATTACAAGATGTTTTTTTTATTCTATATTTTTTAAATCAGTGACTGTGGATTGGGGATCAGGTGGCTTACATCTCATAGATATCATATCCTCATCTTACTTTCATCCACATCAAGTGTCATTTAAAATTACAGCGACATATCAGGTCATGTTACAGTGACATATGGAGCTGATTCATTGATTGCATGTAAAAACACTCACACACGCTCTCTCTCTCACTCTCTCTCTCTCACACACACGTATCATTATAAGAGAAAAGCTCTCTGTTCCCAGCCCAACTCAATATGTCTGCACTGATGGGGATGATCTGTGGGTGATTAGTCTGGCCTGGACTCCACCCCTGGACACCTGGTTCACTTCAGATGCAGGAGGAACTCTTGAACAATTCATAATAAATAGAGAAATGCTGCCATGACAACAGGATTTGCGTTGATCAGGACAGAAATTGAGAGGCAGGGCTCAACTAGAAGGATTTTTTTCTGCTTGCCAGGTCAGGCCAGCTGTTCAAAATTCAGGGGATCTATTACCAGTTCACTTGATTACATGAAACATAAAAATTATTGATTGATAGATTAAACCTTTTATTTTGCTAAGATTATTTTGATAAATTCTGTTAACATAATCAACTTAACATTGATCAACTTAATATTGCGTGTAATTTCAACTTCAAAAAAATGTGTAGTAATTGAAATGGTCTGAGTAGCTTTGGAAGTTATAAAAATGATGTGTCATTTTAAGTGTTTTAATAAAGGAAAAGACCTGTTAGAGTTTAATGCTGTTATCTTTGACATTTAAAAGTGTTTCTGTGTCATGGGTGGTGACATGAATAGTATGTTGTTGACTCACATATTTTTTTAGTTAAATGTTAAGGTTGCTTTGCAATAATATTGACCAGCAACGGCAATATGAACCCCGTGGTTCACACCAAACTCTTCACAGGAAAATGCAGACAAGGGCAACAAATGACTAATTTTACACTTCCCGAATGGGTAAAAACTGAACATTTTAAGTGTGTGATAGAGTGACAGGATATCCTACACAAAAAAAGGCAAGTAGGAAATGGGAGTATATTTCACTTCTGTCTCACTGGCCTTGAAAAAACTCTTGAAACATGCAATACAACACAAAACAAGTGCATTAGCACGAACACTTACCAGAGTATCCATCCTGGTTTATATCTCCAAGAGGGGCGATGGCACTTCCATACCGGCCGAACAGGTGCGTTCCAGTGAGTGTGATGGGAGGAGAGAAGAGAAGCAAGTCCTCTTGCAAGTACAAGTACACACGGCCCACCTCACGTGGTTTACTCTCAAACTCACGGTCCATGTAGAGTGGGGCTCCAACTAGCACGTCATCTAGCCTGTGTGTGCACAAATAAATGCAATTTTGATACAAATTTGATACAAACATCTCCTTGCATTTTTAGAGGTTGAATTTCACATTTAACAAGTTGTGTTATTTGAGATCTAAAAATAAATCCCTATGATTTATATGTTCCAGCATTTGATAGCCAAAATAACAAAAACGATACATTGACTTCAACACTAAAGACTGATTGGCCCAGTTTCCATCAAATGAGCCATTTCAAAAGCGATACAGTAAGTGTAATGAGCTGTAATTCACTCTCTGTGCATTGGTCATTGCTGGTTTCTCATTTAACTGCCCTGTCTCTGTGTATACTGCTGATTTACTGTGTATTCAACCATGTACCATTGGTAAGGAAGCCTTTCAGTTAATGGCATAAACACATGTCAGCATTTCAGACATGTTTAAGAGAAGGAGCTTTGGCACTGATGTGTCAGCAAGGTTTTGTATCCTCATATATAAAATTTGTTTCTAATTTGGTCTTATATCAAATTTCCCCCTTGGACGATACGAGCATTTAAACAAGGGTCAGGTAAACCAGAGCGTAATGCATGAGTCTAAATAAGCCAAACCCTGAAGAAAAACGGATGGTCCTATAGTTTATATAGTCCTATTTGGCTCTGAATACACCTTGTAACTAAATACAGCAAGGGCTGGTTAATTAAATAAGCTCAAAATAAATACTGAACTTTTTTCAGTGCTGACAGACCGTGAGGAACATCTAGTAACTATGACTATAGAATCTGCACTTTTGAGTCGTACACATGGGGAGAAAACTCAGGATTTCAAAAGAAAGAAATCAATGCAGACAGACACCCCTTGCATGGGAGTCATTGGACATTGTTTTTCCAAGTTGACTTACCCATCTTCATTTACATCAGTCACTGCAATGGTGTATCCAAAATAAGAGGCCATCTGTGAGAAACAACATATACGAAATCAAATAAAATTGAAATGTGACAAAGAAAGGAACGAGACGCATTGCTATAACAATTGCTAAAATATCTTCTGCGGAGTCAGAAAGCTATTAAAAAGAAGATCTGTGTCTTAATCAAAAACTACTTTAGTCCCATTGTAAACTCTTTAAAAGGTTGGACAGTCCCTCACCTGCTCCCCAGTAAAATTCTGAATAAACGTCAGGTTTGTTGCATTGATCACAGCCACCTAAGAAAAAGAAAAGTCAGATTATATTATTGCTCATAAAACACTTCTTTACATTCATGACAGATTGTCATGATTCTGGATTATTCCCTGATGTACTGCAGGACTTGTGTATCTGACCACATGCCTGACATCCACTCAAAACCAAAGTGATTTTCCTCATGTTAGGCATCTAGCACTCTAATAATTACATCCAGATTGATCTTAGAGGATGTTTTATGGGGCACGTATGACTGAGATCCTAAATCAAACAAAGCCACATACTGTATGGCTAATACCCAATAATCTAACATGCAGTGAAAAAAGTCCCAAATTTAGTGCTTCACAAACCACCCATCCAGCTGAATATGATTCTGTTTAATTGAGGGCCAAAGGGGACACCCCTACGTCCTCGATGCTACAGCCCTAATTGGGAATTCCTTCTTAAGACTTCAAATCACATCCAGATGAGTAACTCACATCCACTTACACAAGTGACTTTGTGAGGTTTTACTCTTACCAGAATATCTTTGCAAAACATACAGCTTGCCTTTGTTTATTTGAATAAATACATGTTTCAATTGACACAAATGAAGTGGATAACCTCTCGAACATTTCTCACATTCTTCCTTCCCCCTTGACCTTCACCTCTGACCTTTGATTCTTGGTCTTACCATGACAGAAACACAGGAAACAAGGTATGTTTAGGAATGTATACTTACATAACCAAAGTTGTGTGCTCCTCGAGGAACCCCTGCTACCAGTTCTGCATAAAGGACAGAAGAAAATCATACAGTATACCCACCCAAGATATTTACACATGTGCCAGCAGGTTTATATATTTTAGAAAAACAAAGTTTAAAGAAACAAATGATGTGCTTCAGTACAGAACAATAATAAAACATTCACTTTTCCTGTCTTGAGAAGAGTGGGTATGAGTGAATGTTTCACACACACAACCACTTATCTAACGCATCTCGGGGGAAAACAGTGAGGTGAGACTTGTGAATGTTGTAAATCTCTTCTCTGTCAACACCATGTCAGTTACTCATTTATTATAAATATTTAGAAGAGAGAGACAGAGGGGAAAATGACACATAGCGAAGGAGACAGAGGCTGTCTGAGTCCTGATGGATGATCTTGGAGATAATAATGTGGTAGGAGGGTTTGTGGCTGTCTGTCAGATCTGTCCCACCCACTGAGATCGGAGAGAGACCATTCAAAAGTTTGCTTCGTTTTTTAACCTGAAATCTCCCATACTCCCAGGGACCCATCACACCCCGCTCGTCCTCAACCCTTCCCCCCACAACCTCAAATTTACCAACGCCTTTGACCGCAAAGAGCACCACAGCAAGAACCCATTTATGAAACTCTGACAAAAAGAGATCAGCATGTCTCTCCTCTCTGGATTCACCACAAATCCAGACCAGATAGAACATATGTATGAGAAAGACCGAGAGGGGATTCTGGGAAGAATGAACTTTTATTTGTGCATGCTGTCTGTGTTGTTTTAGCGTCTGAATAGTGCAAATCAAGTATCAGAGCACATACACCTCCAAAAAATTGTGCTGAACAATTTTGTTGCAACTCTGATTCATCATGTGACTTTCTTTTGTTCCACCTGTCCTATTATGGAGGTTATCAATACATTTTAAAGGGCACCTATTATGCCCCATTTTACTAGATGTAAAATAAGTCTCTAAGCCTTTGTTTTAGCCCAGAAAATCCCCGTAAGAGTGGAGTAAAACAGTACAAAAAAAGTGCATTAAAGTCCTATCATAAACTCACTCTCTCCTTTGCATTATCATCAACATACACAGCGAATTACAAAAAACACTCGTTACAACAGTAAACAAAAATATACAGACTCTTTTCAGTGGATGTTTAATAAACTGGTAACCTTTATATCCGTAAAACAACTGATGAACTGTAATAAAGTGCGTGCTGTCCCTTTCATTACTGTAGTGACCAGATCGCTCCAGAGACTGTAAGCTGGATCACAAACAGTTGGTACAGATCCATCCTCGAGAAACAACTTTTTAGGAAAGCCTGCTTTGTACGGACCCTCGTTCAACAAAGCAGTATGGTGTAAAATGATTCGCACAGACGTAAACGCATTTAGGTAACGTTATATGGGGTCGCATTCCCTTCAAAAATAAAAGTAATCCAGTGCGTCTTCAGCAGCTCAGATGTTGGGAGTAAATGAAGACTGCTATGTTCATTCGTACACCCAACAACAAAACACCTAAATCGCTTAGAAGACATTCTTGTCTTTTATCATTATAGGGTGGTTGTGTACACACACTACCAACACACATTTATGTTCAAACACCATGTAAAAGTGAATTTTGCATAATAGGTGTCCTTTGGAAGTTAAGTGACATTATATCACTTAATGAAATATAGAGTTATATGTTGAAAAATATACAGACAGCAAAATGCCATCCTGTAATATAATAAACATTGTCCCAGTACTTTACTGAGAATTTCGGGCTAGCACAAGTGCCATTTTTTTTATTTTAGAAAATGTACACAAACATCTCTTTAAAATAAAATGGGCACTTTTTTCAATAAGGTCAATCCATAATAATTTAAATAAACCGATTTTATACCAGATTTTAGATTCTAAGGCAAGACACTCCCTGAGTGAATAGGGTAAAAAAAAAAATTTAAAAAAAATTACAGATATCACCATTCTTCCCCAGTTGACTTATTACATTAAGAATTGCAAAAGTTTTACAAGTTTTCTTAATGGTTATGTTTGCATATGCAAATGAGGCATTATCTAATTTGAATACACTTCAAAGTGTATTTTGGATGCTTTCTTTTTACCAATCTGGAAAAAACACTCACTCCAGTGTTTTTACCTGTAGTATCTCGCCTTAAGCTGAATTGTGGGCGTTTAGTAAATAAGATGCAGGGTTTGATGGATAGGTATGCTAATGATTGCTTGTGAGTCAATGTGGGTGCACACATGTGTGTGTTAGGGAGGAATGACAGACTGCAGACAGGCTGTTTGTCACTGGGTGGCATGTCAGGGACAGAATCCTGTGAGGGCTCTGTAATTATGGTCTGAGGCTGAAGGGTCCGATCAAAGCTCAGCAAGCAACAAATCCACACAACAACCACACAGACAGAGTTCTCTCTCTCGCTCATACACTTGTATTCATACACAAACTCGACAAAAGATGCAAAAGTTTGTTTATGTGTCTGAGATCGAGGTCTGCGACTCAACCCAAGCATTAACCCAGTTATGTGACAAATTGACGAAAGATTTTATTTTGAAGAATATTTTTGTCCACACAATGAAAAATCAATGGGGTCCAAAACAACACTTTTTATTATATGAAAAACAAATCCCAATGTGATATTTTTTATTTTGAATGAAATGAGGGGGAGTAAACGATGACAGAATTAATTTTTTTTGGGTGTCTTCTCTCTCTTAGTTCGTCTTTATTAAACCCCTTCTTCTGAAAAGCGCAATCTGCTCTGATTGGTCGGCAGGACCAGTGTGTTGTGATTGGTCAACTGTTTTGAGCATGTTTCGAAAATGTCATGCCCCTTACCATAACCGCAAATTTCACGATCCCAGAATAAAACGTTTCAGAGAGTTCTGAAACAGTGCTTGCTTACTGATATAGAGATCTTTGCAGACTTTTTCATGCTCAAACAGTAACATTACATATTAAAGAATGCGTAAAAAAGAATATTATGCCCTCTTTAGAAGTCCTCACCTTGTTCAGAATCACCTGTGAACTCTCCAACCGCTACAGAGTACCCTAACAGACACAGAGATAGAGAGAAAGCATAAGAAAACACTACACTGAGAAAATGATGTTTAGTCAAGTTATCTTTATCTCTTCATTTTATTATTGATTGCACTTTTATCGTGACATTCCAGTTGTGATGATGATTACTTACAATACATGAGGGAAAATGCTCATAGGATTTTGAAGTGTGTGTGTGTGTGTGTGTGTGTGTGTATTGAGGTCTGCAGTTCCAGATGTAAATGTTATCAGAAGGCACAAACTCAGCACCAAACTGAGCTATGGGACAGAGGGTCAAGGTTACCTCAACATCCACAAAAAAGCTTGTGTGTGTGTTCATGTGCGCGCGTGTTTATTAAATTGACTGAGGGCCGGTTCCCCTGACCCATTAACAGGGCCTCAAGCAAATCGCTGGTGTCCCATAAAGCATCTTTACCTTTCAAAGGCAAACACACAGACACGTCTCTTACCTAGGTAACTGTCATCATATGCGTCTGATGCAGCCACAGTCTGCTTCTCTCCCTGAACTTTGCGCAGGATATTTTTCAGGGAATAACCGTTCAATATCTCTGCAACTCCTGCAGTGATCACTTGACCTGAACACACAAATACAAATTTCTATTAGTTTTCACATATGGATTTTGTGTGAGTGTGTGTTCATGTGTATTAGACAAACTTGTACAGTTGTGGTGGCAGATGTCATTACTCATTTTTTGGATGGCAAAACATCCAAATGTAATGTACAAAATTACTACAGAAAACTATATGAACAAAAAGAAAAATAGGAATAAAAGAAGCATTTTGATTTGATAAATTTTTTGGTAAAATATATTCTTGGACATACTAAAAATAAAAGCATTTGTTCTTTTATGTCTATAATGTTACTGCAATATTTCACAAAATATTTTTATTTATTTAAATAAACTTATAGACTAATGGTCATGAGTTTCTACATGTGACATTCTTTCAATTGAAAAGATCTGGGGTCTCATTTATAAAGCGTGCGTACGCACAAAACGGGGCTGGAAACGTACGTACGCCAGTTTCCACGCAAAGGTTGTGATCTATAAAAAACAAACTTGACGCGAGAATGTGCGCACCTTTAAGCAAACTTTGAGCCGTGCGTACGCACATTCTGAAGACAAAGGGAATTGGCGACACCGATGGTGAGCTAGAGTTATGTCTTTTGGTCACTTTTAGACAGAAAGTCTAAAGAAGATTATATATATACAGAAAGATAATACAAATATGATTTCACTCACCAAGCCTATCACTTGAAGCAAATCTCCATCCCTTCTTAAATGTCCGCGCCAGCGAGCGCGCTGGGCCGTTAGTGAAACTAACGCATAAAGCCTATCTAACGGCAGATCTTCATTATGAGTCCTAATCACCTAATCATAAAAACACTGCATGTTCACAATAACAGTTTAAATAAATGAAATAATTATTTAAACTATGTTTTACTTCTGATATAAACATTTAGATTAAATATGCCAAATTCTCATTAAAGGAGTTAAACACTTACATGAAATCATTACTGAGAAGTAATGATTTCATGAACTCACAAAAAAATTTATATTCAATAAATAGAAATATTTGTTGTGGAACACGTTTCCTCTGGCATGCTGTGTTTTAATGTTTTAACTACAGAGATAATTGCTTATCATGATAATAGCAGATTGTCTGAGAAAATAGTTTAGTGCAAATAATGCACAACAAGGTCTATCTGTTTCCGTTCAAAATATAAATCAATTATAAATTATATTTGGCCAGTGGAAAAGATTGAGAAAAACTTTCTCTGAAATGTATTTTACACTATTTGATTTATGTATTCAAAAACAAGGCTAGGCTACTAAATGTTTTTTATTAATGTAATGTGACGGCACATCCATATTTTATATTTTCCTAATGTCTTGTACTGTTAAACATATCACGTGGATGAATAATCATATGTAAATGATATGCAGATGAGGATATGCATAGTAAAACTAGGCGTTGTAATCTCCATATATGGTTATTTCGGGGTGGAGACGCATTTGCGCACAATCTTCCGCTGACTGGGATTTATAAAGTGAATTCTGCGCAGGTTCTGGCGTACGCACGGTTTTATAAGTCTGAATATTTTTTTGCGTACGCCATTTTTGGCTTTCCGGCGCACGTACACTTTTAGTAAGGATTCTACGCACAGTTTTATAAATGAGACCCCTGGTGTTTCTCATTTCACACCATTTTTTCTTAATTTAAAAATATAAATATATTTAAATTATTGATAGTTAATTATCACATTCAACTACAATAATTATACAATACTATTAAGATTAATAATTATAGCTGTTTTTGTAATATCCTCCTAATTTGTTTTTAAATTCTAAGATTAATTAGTGTGACCTTGAATTGAATAAAAAAGAAGACAACATTTTTGTATATAGCACAATAGGTATAATATAGGTTTGATAGGTTTTATATTTGAAAGATTATTCCAGTGGAAATACCAGCGCTATTGTAGGATGACCCAATAATTGATGGTTTGGTCCAAGGATGGCAGAAAGATCAAAATTAAAACAAAGTGGACACAAATGATCTCCCAAATTGTGTCAAAACCTCACTGTAATGCTTTAACAACATTCATATTTGTCAATCTGCAACCATCTACATGGCCATTACACAAGCTCTGAGGAAAAAAACACAATATTTGACATGTTAGATGTTTTCTCTCTTTTTGTTGTTCAAGTTCCATACACACATTACTCTCATTTACTACCAGGCTACAGCCTGACCTGAACCCTAACCATTAATCTCTCTTAATATGTGTGTTTAGCTGTGTGTCTGTGTGTGCATGTGTCTCTATTAACTTGCATTTGTTTTGTGGATACATGACACAACATGTGGTACTTTTTCTCCTCTCAATTTGTTGTCTTTCCTCAAAAAACAATAATGAAAGGCAAAGGTTAAGGTGGACTGAGTGTGGGAATAGAGGGAAAAAAGGAGAGAAAGCAGGTCATAACTTATAGTGCATTAGTATTTGTCCACAGCATGACATGATGTATATATATGAGAGAGAGAGAGAGAGAGAGAGAGAGACAGAGAGACAGAGAGAGAGAGAGAGAGAGAGAGAGAGAGAGAGAGAGAGAGAGAGAGAGAGAGAGAGAGAGAGAGAGAGGGGCCCTGTGTCCGACATTATTTTTTTGTCTCATCTCTAGTCATCTGTCTCTCCATTACAATCAAAAACCAATAACACATGTGAGACGTGATGTGGAACCCAGAATTATCAGTATTTATTAAGAACTGTAACTCAGTTCAGTCTGTGGGGGGTCTAAAGATTGAGCTCATATGTTTTCATATCTTAACATACGACTGCAATTACACAACAATCAACGTCTAGCATAGTGATCCAAATTTAGACACAAACAATCACATATACATCCGGCCACAAAATATTTAACTGTGCCTCATTTAGTTAGGGCCAAACATTCATTCCACACATTTTTATTTATTCATTTTTTATTTTAGATTTTTAAGAAGAGAATTTTTTTTATTTTTCTCTCTCTCTCTCTACAAGCAATACATAAGGTCTCCCACATCTTTTGGATTTTACACATCATTTCTAGAACGTATTCAGTCATTCAGGATTAAGAGATAAAAAGTAACTGACAGTAACAATAATTGATAAAATTATAAAAATTATTTTATAGACATTGCACTAAGAGATACTGTTAATTATTCGTATTAGAGTGGAACAAAAAAATATTTCCATTATAGAAATGTACAGACTTTAGGATTTTTTTTATTTAAAGTGTTTAAAAACACAAAAATTAAATCATAATTTTATTAAACTTTTTCATAAAAGTCATTTTTAAAATTCACATTCAATGCAATAGATTGATAGTAGATCTTGAATACACTCAACTTGTTAATCAGCCAGATGAGTTGATCCTGAGTCTCAAAATGCCCAAACTGTTCTATCCCTAACATAAACATTGCTAAACAAATGCAGGTGTACAGATCTCTGCATTCTCATCAAATGTACTTCATTGTTAATTGAGCAGAATGAATAAAAGTGAGGAAGTGCAGGCGTTCATTACCCAGCAGTCACTGGAGCTTAAAAGCAATGATTACAGCTCTAACTGTGAGCCAACACTAAAGCCACTGACCAAAAAGCTCATTGACCTCGACCAGTCTTCTATTATCACAACCGCTATATTACCGCCATCACTGACCCATCTGTGTTGAGTGAACTGTGACAGAACACTTCACTGAGGAACGCAGAGCTCTGATTGGCTGAACAGACTCCGCAATGGTAGCGCTAACACACTGAGATAATCCCTGATTATATTGCTAACGGGGCTCATGGGAGGTGACGTGTCATCTGTCTGAGTGTCTGTTATTTTGCTCTGAAGGTGGAGGAAGGGTCAGCATGGTCAGTTTGTTGGACGGAGCTAAGATTCTTGGGCTCCTGTGAGACTGAGTTTGGGATATGAGAGACTTGTGTCTGCAAATCTCACTCAGAGAGACTCTGTAAAAGGATGGAATGATGGAAAAGAAAAAGGAGAAGTGTGTTACCTTGCCAGTAGAAACTCCCTGGTCCTCCCACAACCAGAGTCCCATCCTGAAAGAAGGAGAAATAAATGAGTGAGGAACTAGGGGAGAAATGATGATGTAGAAATGTGTGTTTGCTTGTACAACAGTGATGGGTGCTATAAATGTAACACACAAGAGCGAGTAATAGAGATTAAAGAAATAAGGCATGAACATAAAGGAATCAGTCCTCTTCCTGATTCAGTGAAGGGTCAAAGTGATATGAATTTCATTATTTTTTTTCATTTTCAAGATTTTGAACAAAAATAAGGACATAATGTCACATAGGAAGTAACCATAAAAATGAAATACACAGACATGGTTAAGGAGGGATATATGTTACCTTAGTGAAATCAACACTGAAGCCTGCCTGGCAGAAGCCCTGGCCCTCGGGGTCCGGGTTATCTACAAAGATCAGAGTAACCTCAGTAAAACAAGTCATTAAGATATGCCTGAGTACATAAATATTTTACATATTTGTCTTCGAAGTGCTGACACTATGTAAATGGATGAAGGGATGCAATGAAACGTTCAGAAGTTCACACTTCATATTATTTGTGAATGAGATGTAAATATGAGTTTTTCAATATATTCAGTAATTAAGCATAATATTATTCATATTCATGACTTAAGCCATTTCATAACATCACAATTCACACATCTGGGCAAATCTTCCAAAATTGTCCCAATTTCTTCATAAAATGAAGAGGCAACTATGGTACTAAGCCTACGATTAATCTCAATCCCAACCATAACCAACCTCAATTTAAAATCAGAGGAAGACGATTGATAAGAATGAGTCCAGGTCAAAATCTAACTCTATAATCTGATTGGAGGATAGGAATGTTGTTCCAGGCCAAAAAGAAAAAGAAAAAAAGGTGTTGATCCACGAACAGGCTGAAATATTATGTACAGTAAGTTATGTCCTGTGTGTGTGTTGCTATAATATGTTCTACAGTAGATGGTGTGAGGTAATGAGGCATAACATCACTTCCAAATCCCAACCACAGTATGTTCTCTGGAATACAATAAACTCTCTCTCTCATTCCATCTCTGTTTCTCTTCTTTCACTCCTCCGCCAGACTTTGCCTAGTATTTCACTTACTCAACACTACTGTCTTTTCAACTGTGTGTGTACACATGCATGAGTGTGTCTAGTGTACAGCGAACACAAGCTGGATAATATCAACACAGAGCGTCCCTGCCCTGTGCCTTGGCAAGGACTCCTAGCTGACCTGCCAGGGAGACAGCTGGCACTTGAAAATGTTTGACAAAAGTCAGGAAAGTAATTCACAGTCATTGTGGCCTCATATGCCATAAAATAACTTCCCCTCTGAACAGATGAGGCACAGTTATCATTATTAATATACCACTTCACTCTACACTAACTGTTAATACAGACTGTTTCAGTGTGAGTGTGTAAATAAAAAAAAATATGTGTATCTGATGTGACGGCAAAAAAATCAGAGTAAAGTTATCAACTACCCTTAACGGTGAATGAGACCTCAAAGTACAGGAAATAAGCAGGGAATTACATCAAACCAAACATGTGAGTTTCCCCTTTGATTTCTGTTTACAGGAGGAGATATGATTACCATGCCAACTGAAACAAATGGGCAGGAACGGGCACAGACCGAGAAGCAGCAGATGCATCTGTTATTCTGTGTGAAAATCAGGGCTGGCACAACTACTCATTTTTACTAGTCGGCTACTCATCCAGAAAACGAATAGGCTAGTTATATGTAACTGTATGTACAGTTAAGCCCAAAGTATACTTCGGCTGTCTGCGTTCCGCACACTGTCCTGTGTGATAGAATTTCCATCATCAGGAGGGTCCGCGAACGTCCAATTTTTGCGGCCAAAGGAGAATACTTTGAAAGGCTTGCGCGCTCATCTGTGCGTGAGACAGAGCGAAACATGGAAGATTAAGTATACCCGGGCCTTAAATCAGTCAAATCAGTCAAAACACTCAGGACTCTTGGTGCTGTTTCTGGTAAGTCCAGCACTGCATCATCTGTGCAGCTGAGGAAGATGCCGGTAAGAAACAAAAGCATGTATAGTAAATCTTCATTACACAGGTTCATACTATTTGCGTTGCAACTAACACTGCCAAACGCAGTCATGTTCCTCTGGCTTATAGTTTCTGTCAGCCTTTGGGCAGCACTTGATTCATTTCAGGGTGGTATGCAAGAATTTTGGCTTGTACTGCATATGAATATGCTAAATGAACCCAGATCATCTCAGATGTCTGCAGCAACAGCACGGTACACTTATAATGTACTTTGTGAAAAAGTATTCTGGGTTCATGCTATTTGAAGTCCTAAATATTTCCAAATATAATTGACCATTACAGTTTACTATACAAAACTGTTATGCAACTACTCTACCTTTAAAAAGTTTAGGGTCAGTCTGTCAGATGTATAAAAGCTACAGTAAAAACAGTAATAATGTGAAATATTACTACAATTTAAAATAACTGTTCTTATTTAATTTATTCCTGTGATGGCAAAGCTGAATTTTCAGCATTACTCCAGTCGTCAGTGTCACATGATCCTTCAGAATGAATTCTGATTTGTTGCTCAAGAAACATTTCTTATTATCAATGTTGAAAACAGTTGTGCTGCTTAATTTTTTTTCAGAATTTTTTGAAGAATAGAATATTCAAAAGAACAACATTTATTTGAAAATAGAAAGTCTTTACTTGTCACTTTTGTTTAAATTAATCAATGCATTCATTTCTTTCGAACCAAAAAAGAAAAAAAAGACTGACCCCAAACTTTTAAACATGCACACTACTGGAACACAAATGTGAACAGGAAATGTCACCTTATTGTTATTGACCAAGCACAGAAGCATAATTAGTAGACCCAAATCCAACAAGTCATCTACTGTTATAACAAAACTATTGGACTTGGTGGTGCATCCCTACCGCAAAGCATGATGGGAATGTGTTTCTGCTCAGTTTAGAACAAACTGATCTAAACTTTAGTAAAGCCTAAAAAACATGCTTCTAGTTAAACTTAACGGAATGTTCACTCGCTCTGTGTCATTGTTTGCTTCTATTTGTGTGTGTGAGAAAAATACTCACTGGTTCTACAAGGTGAATACTCAGCATAGGCACTGAAGTTCTGCACAGCCACATAACAGGTTCCCACTGGATCCATCTCACTGCTGACCTTCACTGTCCTCCAGTGATAGAGGGGAGCACAGGCCTACAGGAACACACAAGCACCATGTTACTGTAAATAACAGCCCTGATAGATGTATAGGTCGAACGTAAAGATGCTCCTAGGACTGAGCTGGAGATAGAAAAAAAGAGTTAAATGTTTCAGTATTTGATAGTTTGGAGAACAATAGTCACATTTGGGCACAGTGCCTCCCCTCATGTAAAAACTCCGGCCTATCTCTTTCAAACATCAGCAGTCCTCCACCTCGCATGGTCAACCTCAAATCAACATTTTCCAAACCCCCCTCAATAACGGGACAGAGCCACATTGCCTATCAAAACATTTCCACATAACTACACTCCCATGCATTCATGAATGAAACTCTGATTCTGGCACCCATGCATTCATGAATGAAACACTAATGCAGTGCTATTAAATAACATTAACCCCATTGATGGGCAGCTATATTCCAACCACATCCATATACGCACGGAAGCATGCGTCCAGCATGAGGATGACTGCAAATGGTCTTTAAATGGGTTAGGTTCCTGAGCATCACTTACCACCACTTTGCCTTTGTGGGTCCTGACTGTGGCTCCAAACCACTGATAGGATTTAAATTCAAGAGGCTCCCGTGTCCCGTTCACTTTAATCATCCTGTTATCTGGACAAAAGAGAAAGGAAGAATGAAAGTCAACAAAAAACAGAGAGAGGGACTTCATTATATGATAAACAGAAACCATCAGGCAGCTGAGTAAGACATTGCGAGCACTTGTGCCAATATACACACTTTCGAAAAATATGAGCCATGAAACAGCAAATTAGCCTGGCTTCAAATGAGAGAGTGTTTGTTTATGTGAAGGCAAATCTACAGGGGGTGTACACACACATGCACATGATTCTGTGGATATGTTTCTACAGGGGTTCTGTGCGATCCAGAAAAGATCCCACTACAGCTGGGCCTGTTTAGAGCTCCAAAAGGTACAGTCTACACCTCATAAAAACACATCAACTTTAATACTTCTCACCATCTCTCAGGCCTTTACTATGGGCCTTTTTCTTCACGCTAAATGTAAATCTTATACTTTAGTTTGAATAATAAGATTTTGCAATATTTTTAAGTAATTTTCTCTCTATCTCTTTCTTTAAGGATGCTTAGTGAGCATCACCATTAATTTTGTGGATACTACAATTGACAAATCTATAAAGGTGCAGTCTCATTTAGAGTTATTCAGTGACTTAAACTGGCTTAACCAACAGGAAGCTGCTTGGTTTGAAAGTGACTCCTGTATGAGCTGTGCTGCAGTGAACCATGTTTGCCTTTCTGTGAAATTTCACTGATCTGACCACTCTTAAAGTATTACAGTTTTGGACGTATAGCTTATTTCTCACTGTTTGTTCTATGAATGTGTATGATACCTTAAAGGCCCCCTGAAATAAAAATGTACGTTTTTAAGGTCTTAGTGTGAATATGTTAGCCTTAAGATTATAAATAAGCTGGTGTGTTCCAAAACAATGACAAAATTTTCATTTAGGAGATATAAGCATTCAAAACGTACAGTCTCTCACTTCCGCTAAAATGGATCACAGATTTTTATGACATCGCCATAGACTATGCTATAAATAACACCTGGCCAAAGGGACCGTGGCAGTACCTGACTGTACGTTCGGTAGTACACGTGTGCTCAGTATCAGCTGCTCGAGCTCATCAGTTCAGTGTACTGTCGGAGTTACTGGAGTAACATATTGGTTTATTTCGAGTCGGACTGTCCGGGCACGTCCGAAAGGGAGTAACTTTACAAAACTGTGGATCAGCGCTGACTCATGAAGCAAACTGTTTTGCAGTTTGATTTGGTGAACTGGTTTGACCGGTTCACTAAAAAGAACCGGTTCAAAAGAACGGTTCGTTCACAAACCGGACATCACTACCATTGCTCAAACGCTCAAGTTTTATTCTTTTTTCCAATTGCACAATGGTTAAGAATGAAATGGCTAGAATTTATTCACACCTCTACTATTGAATCCAACGTATCATCAGTGCTCGGATTCGCTTCCATGGTGCTTTTTTTTTGTCTTTTCTTTTTTCGCTTCCATGGTGCTGTCAAGTACGAATTGCAGTCTGTGAGGTAAACTAAACGCTATTGGCTATTTGTAAAGGGAGATGAGCCATTAAATATGTCCCGCCTTAGCTTCCTGTTTCAGTGGAAATTACGTCAACTCATCATACAAAGCTGCTCATTCCAAGCATAGACAGTATAAGAAGTGGACAGAGCCATCTCATTGGAACTCAGTTGAGACAATTGAACTTCCGGTCGATGGATTACCCCCTTGATTCCAAGGTACTTAGTTACCCAGGTCTGCTACTTCTTTTCTAAAGAATTTGATTTACAATATTCTCCTGCCGATGCAATTCTGTAGACTTGAGCCATAATTTATGACTTGGGATAGCCAAACTGCACAGAAACACCTTAGCAACCAGCAAAATACCCAAGAAACAGCATAGCAATGGTCTATCAACAATCCAGAACACATTATTACCTGAACAGCATGCCATAGCAACAATCAACAACACCATAGTAACCACATAGCAAACATACCCTGGGAACCTCCTTAAACACCCTTGTACCACCAAGAACACCTTAGAAACCACACAGCAACACCCTAGCAACAAATCAAACACTTTAGCATGACAGCTGAGACTTTTGCACAGGAAAAGCACCACTACAATTTTCTATGCAAAATGTCCTCATGCCAAAAAATGTTTCTTGTTATTATGTGAAAGTTTAGCTACAATTTGTGTGTGTTGATAGTATGTTGTGCACACCTAGCTATAAGTGCAACGTGATCATGCTGTATTGTAGGAAGTTGTTGTTGCTGATGGAGATCAGCAGACTGGATTAACAAAATAACAGTAAATAGACAAACATGCACAAATTCTTAATACAGATATGCTCATGCAGTACTATTTCCAATTTATAACCATAATGATATTTTTCAAAATCAAAAGTATAAAACAGGCCAGAAAAATCAGGACATCCTTTTAAAATGAACACATGTTCTGGTGTCACACACTGCGCTAAAATGCAAGGCCAGACTGACAATATAAAAACACAGCAGGGCATCATTTGGTGCTTTAAAACATCTGTTTCATTTTTGGGTCCAAAACACATGCTTGTAATTTTTCTTTTCATTTTATTCATTGATATATATTTGTTGTAAATGATTCCTGCTGTTATGAATGAAAGCTCCTTTAATAATAAAAACTGTGATCTTTGCAAAAGTAAGTGACCTGTGCTGCTAATCAGAGTCTTAACTTACATATTCACTTGTCTCCGATATTACAAATGTAATACTACAATTTACCTCAAATATGTAAAATGTTCTTGCTGTAAGACCTAGAACACCTGAACATGTAACTATAAAAGTGTGTGTGTGTGTGAGAATTGTGTGAAAACTTTCAAGACAAGGTCCAGTGGTAGATGACCCTATCTGGTGTATCTGATGAATTAACTCTTCTCAGTCAGGACTGCATTAGTCACACACACACACAGACTGTCATCAGAAAGGTCAGTCACACAAACACATGCCATGGCCCCCACAGAGAGCTCTAAGGGTCACAGTGGGAAGAGTGCACAGGATCAGGTGTCAAGTGTGTTAAAAAAAACGTGACTAATTAATCTGGAAACGTGTGTGTTCTGAGAAGATGTTCTTGAAGGAGAAGATGCTGGAAATGCATGTCACTTTTTTTTCTCAGACACTAACAAAGAAAACACTGCACTTTTGCCCTCCCTTGACAGGGTCTGATTCTTCCCTTATTTCCCTTGTGTTCACAGCTCTATCTCTCTCTGCCTCTCTCACTTCATCAACATCAGGCTCCTAAAACCAACCATCTTGAACCAGAGTGCCACTGCTTTCATCTCCAACAGACAATCCATTTGAATGTCAATTCCTCACTGATGTTTTTAACACACACACACACACACACACACACACACACACACACACACACACACACACACACACACACACACACACACACACACACACACACACGGTTTTCATGTTTAATGGGGACTTTCCATAGACATAATGGTTTTTATACTGTACAAACTGTATATTATATACCCTTACACACTAACCCCACATCTAAACCTACCTATCACAGAAAACTTTCTGCATTTTTACATATTCAAATAACATGATTTTTAAGCAGTTTTCCTCATGGGAACAAAAAAAATGTCCCTACAAGGACAAGTTTTTCGGATATTGCCATCTTTATGGGGATATTTTGGCTACGTTCACATTGCAAGCCTTAGTGCTCAATTCAGATATTGCCAAGATCCGGCTACGCTCACACTGTCAGTACAAATCCGATTATTTGTGTATCCGATTGGAATCTGATGTAAAATAATTGACTGTCAACATTGTGTATCGCAACTGTTTGTGTGTCCATGGCGCTCTTTCGTTTTCTGGAATATCTGCATTGGTGTCTATGCCAATGGCATTGCGTCTGGTAGGACTACACCAAAAACAACAACAACAACAACAACAACCGCAATATGGAGGGTTTTGCAATAAAGATGATGTTGTCTTATTTACAACATGACAATGTGTAGCCACGCTGTATTACTGTCTTCTGAGCCAGACACAGAAAAGTAGGAGGCTGTTACGAGCGGCTTAATTCCACGCGGTTGTCTCTGTCAGTTTCAAAACATGTCTCCTTATTGTTATTTTCTGCACGACCGGCACTTTGTAACACAACCTTGTTTCTGCAGTGACTTTCAGCATGTTTCCTATAACATCATCTGGCTTGAGAAAGTTACATAAACCATGCGAAATCCGATCAGAGTGGTCAGACTGAAACCAATTTCCAGAAATGCGATTTGAATATGATTTCAAACCAATGTGAATGTAGCTTGAAATGCATTTCATGTGATTTTTGCTGATCTTGCTCACACATCTGATCGGATTTTAATCGGATATGCACAAAAAACTGACTAGACAAGACAAGACCAAAACTGACAAGATTTGGACTGACAGTCTGAACGTAGCCATTGCCGTTTAAAATGTGGCCAATATCCGATTCCAGTGCGAATAGATCATGATCCTGGTGACCCGCATGCGCAAAAGAATAATAAAAAGACGACACGCAGCACGCTGTCATACGGAAGTAAACACATTAACGTAAGGACATTAAAGTAAGTGATTAAGTGTTTATTTATAGCGTGATCTGCCACGGAAGCCAGCGAACTTATGTGCACTGACTACCTTTCACAACTGTCTTGATAACATGGTGTATGTAAAATCTTTGAAATAACTCTTACGAGTGCAGAATTGTGACGGACATGGATCTCTAGAGTGACGTAAATGTTGCATGAGTTCCGATATTACTTTTTAGACTAAGGTCGCATCTGTATCATATTTACTACCACATATGGAAGAGGCACAAATGAGAATGGAAAATATCAGATTCCATGTGGTTTGTGCTGTCCACACTGTCATGACAGACATTAGTAGCCAAATTTTAAAGAAGAATTATAGAATTTTTTACCTATTTTAATCCAATAAAAATAACCGGTGATTCATTCGTGTATCGCGCAACACATTTCCACTCTGTTTTTGATACACTAATGGTGCGTTCACGTGCTATGGAAAAGTTGATATTTTCCACTTGTGAACTGGTATTTACCAGTGTGCTGCATTCAAGTGCTTTTGTTGTCGTAATGTGGTGAAAAGATGGACCCAGACCTGTTTTTTGACCAACACAATTTTAGATTGCTTAAGTCATCTGCTACAGCAAGAATATAACGTTAATTTATCAAAACTCAAACGGTAAATAATATGCTGTATATTTTCTAGATCATGAATAGTAGAGATTTTTTTTAAGAACAAGGGAGTTAATAGAGCTAATATTTCTGTTTTAGCTGCAAACGCTAGGTCTATCCTTATGTGAAGCATAGCTACTAGCCTAATCTTTCCTACCAGCTCATTACTAGGAGGCTTCTATTGACTGCTAACGTTAGCTAGCATCTGCTCTGGGTAGGTAACACCAAACCATAACGGTATTTTTAAAGCTGACACTGAGTGTTAACGCATTATATTACAATTGTTAATTGTATAGGCTACAAAAACTATCCGCCAACAGTAGCAAAAAACGTTTAGTTGTGTACAATGCTTCCCATTCACGACTCTTGCGATGCTCTCCGCCATTTTTAAAAGGTCAAAGGTTATCTCATCTCGGCAACTCGTCCATCAAAATATTCTACGAGTTGCCCAGTGGAAAATACCACATGAGGGGGTGTTCATGTGCATTTTCCATGTCGGTTTTTGGTATTTACCATAATTACCATAGCACATGAACGCACCATAATACAAGTCCTTAATTCACACTCTACACGGCATGTTTTTGATTCACTAAAAAGAACCAGCTCATTTGATTTGTTTGGGAATAGGACTACATTGTTCGCACTGCATGTTCTTTAGTCACTCACTATTATATTGAACCGACTCATATATGAGTCATTCGTTTGAGAATCGGACTGCAGTAGCCGCGTGGGTCTTTAAACTTTATTTAGGAGGTCAGCCAGTGCTCGAATTGAGGGGGGGGGCTGGGGGGATCCAGGACCCCCATAAGGTATAAGGTACCCCCCATAAGAAGTAAAAAATAGACTTAGGGGGTCCCTCAGATATTTTTATTTTAATAAAATAATAATGATAAATCTTAATAAATGCATGCAATGGATACAGTAAATTTCCTGAATTAATTGTTTACAATTGATAAATTAAGTTTGTTTATAGGCTAGTTGCCAGATCTCTTTAAAATGTAAAGGCACCACCCCACATTTAAAGATCCCTGTGTGCATGACATCGTTGACAGGATTTCTTGATTGGCGCTGCTCCGGTGAAGCTAATTCTAGCATAAAAAAAAATGGAGAATATAATAACCTCCACTCCCAGTTAAAAATAAACTGAGTTTAAAACTGACTTTTTAAAGCAGAGAAAGCTTCTTACTGACTTTGTTGAGGGGTAATTTTTCTCTCTATATATATATATATCTTTCTACCATATCTATCCACGCCATGTCGGGGCATTTGTATTCCTAGAATAAATTGGAAACATTTAGGCTTAAAGGTCCAATATGTAAGAATTTTGTAATAAAATATCCAAAACTTGCACAGTGTGATATATTTCCTGCAGTTGTGTACTTACAATATCCCAAAAGTCTCCAGAGATTTTTTATTTCAGAGAAATTCCAATTTTAAATAAGTGGCCGTCCCGGAAAAAAATGTCGCCTGTCAATGACGCAATATCCGCGCTATCCTCGGTTTCCGCTCGTACTGCCATAGCCATGACGTAACCATGGCGACAGACGTGGACAACTGCGTAGTGAGTAACGTTTAGCGGCACGCAGTTCTTGTTTTGTTCAAACATAGACAATGGCAAGCAGACTTTGGGACAAACAGGGAAAACTAAAATGAGGATAAATATCAGCGTGGCGTTTTTGAGATGCCGAGAGCTAGCGTCCGAGACTGACTTCCACTCGACAGAGAGCTAGCGTCCGAAACTGACTTCCACTCGACAGAGAGCTAGCGTCCGAGACTGACTTCCACTCGACAGAGAGCTAGCGTCCGAAACTGACTTCCACTCGACAGAGAGCTAGCGTCCAAGACTGACTTCCACTCGACAGAGAGCTAGCGTCCGAGACTGACTTCCACTCGACAGAGAGCTAGCGTCCGAGACTGACTTCCACTCGACAGAGAGCTAGCGTCCGAGACTGACTTCCACTCGACAGAGAGCTAGCGTCCGAGACTGACTTCCACTCGACAGAGAGCTAGCGTCCGAGACTGACTTCCACTCGACAGAGAGTTAGCGTCCGAGACTGACTTCCACTCGACAGAGAGCTAGCATCCGTGACTAATTTGGACTTGACAGAACTTCACGAGTCACGACAGCTTTATTAGACAGGTGAGGAAATGTACATAAACCAAATCAATGTTATAACGTTAGCTCGACATGATGAAATGTTAGAATATGGTCAGTATGTTATTCTAATGTTGATCTAGCTGCTAGTTTCGTTAATTAACACGTAGAATAACATTATAACTTTCAACACACATTTAAATGCCGTTTAGTGTGATAGTGTAACATTATACCAAGTGAAACAGCGCTGCGCTACCTCACAAGTTTAATTCGTCTAATAAACTGACCTGTGTGAGTAATCCAGCACTTGCGTGTAGTTCGATAGGATGAAATGTCCTTATTCCTTTATATCCGCAGGACTCACGTGTGATATCTTATTAGCAATCGCAACCTGCTTCATACCTCAGTAATGTTAAAAAACATTAGTGTTTTCACTCATCCATAAACATTATCAGCTTGACAGCAAGTCCCAACATTCAGCTTGTCACTGCGTCATAAACATACGCCTTTGTTATTGTTGGAAACTATGCCCTCTTGTGGCCAAAAAAGCTACATATTGTACCTTTAAGTGACTAATTTTTCATTATTAATAGTCCTGGTTCTACGGGCTTGCTAGAGATCTCGATGAAGATGAGTAACAGCTTTTTAGTAATTATAAAGGGTGCGCTCGTGGTGCACTTTCTATACTTTCTAATATCCATTCCGAATTTGTATAAAGCTTGTTTTTCATCCTACTAGGACGAATGGCCACGTACATGCTGCAAAATTTTGGGAATTACTTCCGCATTTATGCGGGATTCACTTTTGAAATGGCAATGATTGCCATTGATAGCCATAGCATTGTTTGTTCCTGAATAAAGCAGCCATTTTCACTGAAATGGTTGAATAGTCTGCTGACTGACTTACTCACTCATAACAGTCCTTTGCCGCCACCTACTGGACGAAACTATGTAGAAATCATATGTACTGAAATCTGTGAAAATCCCCACAGACTGACAGCCTGTTTTGTCACAGTATATATACACTCACCGGCCACTTTATTAGGTACACCTGTCCAACTGCTCCTTAACACTTAATTTCTAAGCAGCCAATCACATGGCGGCAACTCATTGCATTTAGGCATGTAGACATGGTCAAGACAATCTCCTGCAGTTCAAACCGAGCATCAGTATGGGGAAGAAAGGTGATTTGAGTGACTTTGAACGTGGCATGATTGTTGGTGCCAGAAGGGCTGGTCTGAGTATTTCAGAAACTGCTAATCTACTGGGATTTTCACGCACAACCATCTCTAGGGTTTACAGAGAATGGTCCGAAAAAGAAAAAACATCCAGTGAGCGGCAGTTTTGTGGGCGGAAATGCCTTGTTGATGCCAGAGGTCAGAGGAGAATGGCCAGACTGGTTCGAGCTGATAGAAGGGCAACAGTGACTCAAATAACCACCCGTTACAACCAAGGTGGGCAGAAGAGCATCTCTGAACGCACAGTACGTCGAACTTTGAGGCAGATGGGCTACAGCAGCAGAAGACCACACCGGGTGCCACTCCTTTCAGCTAAGAACAGGAAACTGAGGCTACAATTTGCACAAGCTCATCGAAATTGGACAATAGAAGATTGGAAAAACGTTGCCTGGTCTGATGAGTCTCGATTTCTGCTGCGACATTCGGATGGTAGGGTCAGAATTTGGCGTCTACAACATGAAAGCATGGATCCATCCTGCCTTGTATCAACGGTTCAGGCTGGTGGTGGTGGTGTCATGGTGTGGGGAATATTTTCTTGGCACTCTTTGGGCCCCTTGGTACCAATTGAGCATCGTTGCAACGCCACAGCCTACCTGAGTATTGTTGCTGACCATGTCCATCCCTTTATGACCACAATGTACCCAACTTCTGATGGCTACTTTCAGCAGGATAATGCGCCATGTCATAAAGCTGGAATCATCTCAGACTGGTTTCTTGAACATGACAATGAGTTCGCTGTACTCAAATGGCCTCCACAGTCACCAGATCTCAATCCAATAGAGCATCTTTGGGATGTGGTGGAACGGGAGATTCGCATCATGGATGTGCAGCCGACAAATCTGCGGCAACTGTGTGATGCCATCATGTCAATATGGACCAAACTCCCTGAGGAATGCTTCCAGCACCTTGTTGAATCTATGCCACGAAGAATTGAGGCAGTTCTGAAGGCAAAAGGGAGTCCAACCCTTTACTAGCATGGGGTACCTAATAAAGTGGCCGGTGAGTGTATATATATGTTTAATATCTAATACACTAGTTTCATGCATTTAATCAAGTATTTTGAAACAAACATTATCAGTGTCACATCAATCATCCAGTTGTTTTTAGGGTAAATAAATACTACATTGGTCATTCTGTTGGATGTACACTTTTGGCGCTTTTCCACTGCATGGTACGGTACGGTTCGGTTCGGTACGGCACGCTTTGGCGCTTTTCCACTGCATGGTACGGTACGGCTCGGTTCAGTACGGCTCACTTATGGCGCATTTCCACTGCATGGTACGGTACGGTACGGCTCGCTTCGGCTCGCTTTAAATGGTACCTGGTCTGTTGAGGTTCCAAGCGTACCGTACCGGTACTAAAATGTGACGTGCAAACACTGCAGATCACTGATTGGTCAGACAGAATCGTCACTACCAGCGTCATTGTATTTGCGACACGAGACGAGACACTAAACCCGCTAGATTTAAATAGCCAGTAGACAACAGCCAATGCTGTAGCGTCTGTTTTTAAAGTACTTGCTTGAAAAAAGAAGATGAAAACTTTGCAATGGCTGAAGCGTGGTCAGCGAGGTGCAGATGTTCCTCTCGTTGGTTGCCGAGGAGTCGCGCAACTATAACGATCAGTCCCACCCACTTGAAGCGGTACTAACTGCAGTGGAAAAGCAACCGAGCTAAAGCGAACCGAACCGTGCCGTACCGAGTCGAGTCGTACCACGCAGTGGAAAAGCAAAGCGAGCCGAACCGTTCCGCGCCGAGTCGAACCGTACCGAGCCGAACCGAACCGTACCATGCAGTGGAAAAGCGCCATATGCTATTCAAAAGAATCTTCTGCTCCCCAAGCCTGCATTGATTTGATCCAAAATACAGTAAAAACAGTCAATGTTGAAAACAGTTGTGTACAATTTTTTTTTTACTTTGATAAAAGAAAGTTCAAAAGAATTAAATTGATTTGAAATAGAAACTTTTGTGGCATTGTAGGCCTACAGCATTAAAAATCTTGCGGTTAGTAAGAATTTATTAAAAAATTGAATTAAATTGATCAAAAGTGGCAGTAAATACATTTATAATGTAAAAGATTATATATTTCAAATAAATGCTGTTCTTTTGAACTTTCTATTCATGAAAGAATCCTGAAAAATAAAATGTATGACGGTTTCCACCCAAATATGAACTGTTCCAACATTGATGATAATCATAAATGTTTGTTGATCATCAAATCATCATACTAGAATGATTTCTGAAGGATCATGTGACACTGGAGACTGTGATACTGTAAATTCAGCTTTGATCACAGGAATTATTTGTTTTAAAATACATTAAAATAGAAAATTTAAAATTTCACAATATTACTGTTTTTATTTATCATCAAACAAATGCAGCCTTGGTTAGCATAAAAGACTTAAATATTACGGACCCCAAACATTTAACAGTAGTATATATGAAAGAAAAAAAAAAAAAAAGAAAAGAAAAAAAAACAGGAACAAATTAGGTACATTTTACTATATATCATTCTTTAACCAACAATTTTTAATAAATAGTATGCATATTAGCAAATATAATATATATATATATATACATACATATATATCATATATTTTGTATAAACTGTATATTGCGAGACTAACCAACTAAACAACCAAATTAAAACTTTTTTTTTTATTTTTATGGTGGGGACCCCCCCATAAGACTTGATTCAATTCGAGGTCTGGTCATAGTCTATATTCTGATAAGAGCCCGTGTTAGAACCAGCAACAGCACACACATACTGCCATCAAATCTCCCTCACGAGAATGCTTTGAATAACACACATCAGCGCACACATTTCGCTGCATCCAAGTCTGTCTCAAGTCCATGCCGCGTTTCTGAGTCCAAAACCGACAACTGCATTTACCGGCAAGCTAGCCATGGTTACTTAAAATAGTCCAATACAATTATGAACTTCTGAAGAGTCTGCAATCTCCATCACAATCACAGATGACAGAATCGATCTAAATGTGACAGCAATCTTTCCCTTTCTGGCACTTCATGCTTGACTCTGTTGCTGACAGACAGCATCATAGGCTACAACCTTGCTCACTAAATGAATTAGACGAAATAAACAGCACAAAAGTACCGGGAAATAATGAACGAAGAAATTCAAACGTAAATATAAAATGTTGGTGACCTAAAGAATAGACGCGCGCAATGGACGTCGAAATTACAGCATAGGCACTGAGGTAAAGTTACGCGCCTTTCTCTGGTAATTACTTCGCTCCTGAAATTTTAAACCAAACCATATGCGGTGAAATTAACTTTTTCTTGGATGTGGTTTTTGATCTTTTTATTAGAGGAACGGGAATTTATGAAGCCTACTCTAAAGATGGTGCTTAATACAGAAAATATGTGTTAATAAATACAATAAAGAAACAATAGCATGTAGCCTAGTATGTGTTTTTAGGTTATTTGCACATTATCTTAAATATACGAGTTTATATTGAATGTATAAAAGGACACATAAGAAGAAATTGTTATAACTCAAATGGGCAACCTGTTTTCAATGGAAACTGCTCATGGTCATTTTGCATTAGTTGAACTTGAAGGGTTATAAATCATGAGGGGACCTACTTGCTTTATCAAAGGGGATCTGGCGGCAGGAGTCTGGGTCTGATGCCGGCCATGGACAGTAGTACACCGCTCCTCCCTCCACAATCCCTGGCTGAGAGGTGTTCGCTTTAGGAGCGCCAACCAGCACCGACATGCTGGAGAGAGAAAGGCATAAATCTACGCACAAGCGCATCCAACTGAATCACAGTCATACACTTACAAGTGACAATATGAACCCCATAAAAACAATCCAAATGTGAGGTAGCCTATTTTAGTTCAGCATTTCCATTTAAATGTAGCTTAGACTACTTCATTATCAACTTCTGGCGCCTGAGTTCAATTGGTCCATATTGGTGGTGCTGAAAGTGTTTTTTTTTTTTCATACAAGCTGTGGCAAATGTTACGAACATTGTAGGCATAACCATACTAAGTTATACGACATAGCCTACTGGAAGATGCTTATCTTTGGGAGCTTGTCAATTTTATATGACAAAAACAAATAAAAAATGTTTATCCCACTTACGCGTTTCTGTCCTGTGTTGGCTGGTAGAAATCCAGTGAGTATCCAAAATAACTTCCTTCTGGTCCATTGTAAACCGTTGGCTTTTCTAAATCTAGATTAAAAGCAGCAGCTTCGCAAAAAAATAAAAATGTGAGCAAAAACCCACGAGAAAACACGCGGAATAAGCACGGGTGCATGACTTCAGCCCAGTTTCTTCAAATGTAATCCAAAAGTTTTGAATAAAGATGTGCAGAGAGAATGTAATGTCCGTGCTCAGCTGTCATAAGTTGAGTGTGTGCTGCGCTCCACGCGTCTGTCTGCTGCTGCTTTCATGCCAGTCTGCGCGAGCTCTCTGCGTACTACACATTATAATGAGCTGCGCACGAGACCGGACTCCTGCACCACATCACACAGCATCCGGCTAGCTCCTTTTATGGATACACACACATAATATGAATTTGCACACAATTAAGAAAAAAGAAAAAGAAAAAGAAAAAAAGAACAGACCTCTATTACTAATAATATTATTAATAGTGATATTATTAGTTTTACACATTATTATTGGTTCCACATTCTACTAACTATAAGTAACTTTGCAACTACATGTCAACTATTTCTCATTATAGACTATTAGTAGACTGTATAGTAGACTGTTAGGTTATGGTTAGGTGTTAGGGTTCGGGTTAGGAGAATGTCTGTTGGGAGCATCAAAATAAAGTGTTCCCAGATATTAAGCAGACAGTCTACTACTCTAATGACAGTAAGTTGACAAGAAGTTGCAAAGTTAGGCTACTTATAGTTAGTAGAATGTCTAAAGTGGACTATCAAAATAAAGTGTTACCTTACTATTTAGATAAGCTACTTAAAAATAAGTCAATTATTTTAATAAATATTTGATGTAGTCTCTCTCTCGTGTGTATACACACACACACACCTTTATATTTATCTTTGGCTTTAAAATATCATACAAATAAGTCTAGTTTAGTCTATAGTTTTGAATTTTACAGGCCCCATTAAAAAAATAATAGCAATGACAAATATTATTTATAAAAAAATTACTTTTTAAATAAGATAACATTTATCAACATTAATATTGCCATATTATTCAGATAAAGTTGTTTCAATTTGTGTCAAACTTACTGCGGATGCTTTTAATTACGCAATTTTAATACCGGCTGCGAATAATGAACGGTAATTATCCTCGTCAGACGTCCAAAGTTAAACTTTTGTACGAAGCGCGTGATAAGTATAACCTTTGGAAAATAAACGGTGGGTGTTTTTAAGAGACTCTACAAACGTGCATCGTTCTTGACCTGTTTCCTTGGAGCACATCTAAATTTAGGTGCACATCTGAGCGCAAGACACAGGCTTCTTCAGCTCTCCATCTGGGTGTCAGAGTTTTAATCTGTCTAAATGAAGTCATTCCCTTCACCGCCTATCCTGTGATCACCAAACAGTCCGTTCCAAGTTCCAACTGTAAACAACCTCACACTTTCAAGAAAACCTCTCAAAAACACTTTTTGAAATTGCCATGGGGTGCATACCACGTGTTTATTATTATGGCTTTGGATATTATTAATTATGATAATATAATACAATAGTGACTTTTTCACAGACAAAAGTATACATAGTATACAAACCAAAATAACGTACCATTTATAGTAAGAATCAGTGCCATTTGGGACAGGGCCATAGTGAAGGACTTTTTTAGTGCTTTCTTGTGGTGCCATCAGCATCAGCATGTGATAAATGACCAATCGTGGACACTTTCAGAAGTCAGGCCTTGAATCAATCACATGAGTCCCATCAGAGGCTATGAGCCTGAAAAGAATTCACATTTCATTTCAATTTATATTGCAGAAAAGATAATACAAATCATACAGTTAGATAACATCATGTATTCATTTATATGTCATGATTATTACAGTACATGGAAAATTTGGTAGTTTATATGTTGATTCAGTGATTTCATCATCTGAAGTCCTTGCAGGGATTGGCATCATCTCTTCTCAGGAGTTGGGTCATCATAAAAACTTCGTAAGACGCTGGATCCAAACTGGAGATGGCGTAATCTTTAGTTAACAGGAGCGCAAATGGAGAATAATTAGCGTATAGCTGCTGTTCATAACATTTCAAGCAAAAGATAATCATTTGCATCTGATCTGATATAACTGTAATACAAGGTTATGAGATGCATTATGCATTATCTCATAATGAAAGAAACTACATACATTTCACAAACTAATACTAACAATAACACATGGATAAATCATTTATAGTTTATTCAGAATATACTTAGTAATCAGACATCATTGTGAAACATCTAACCTGTTCTATGAAATGCTAATGATGCAAGTAAAAAAAGGGGTGATTTTACCCAATCTTCCAAAGATAAAAAACGCTCAAAAATAGATCACTCCACAGTAGAACTAGCAAAACATTTCCTTACATAGCTTACTGTTTTTGAGATAACACATGATTTTGGCCCTCTCTCAAAGAAAACCAGGTGAAACACATAAAACCCGCCACAGCAGCGCACATGCATCAGCCAGGACTGAAGTGTTGCTCTGCTGGCCATTTCTGGGTTCTGGTGAAGATTACTGGCGACAATCTTAGATATAGTGTTGTCTGTGCAACCCGGGACTAAAAGCATGATGATTTGATTCTGCATACACCATAATGGGTTCAGTATTGGATCTTTGGTGATTGTTGTCATCGCTCTGTCTGGTCTAATAAAACACTCGATACCCACTTCTTTTCACAGAACTGACATGTTTAGCTCAGCTGCCTCTGAAGACTTTTTGTAAACAACGGGAAGGGTTCATCTCTCACAGACAGGTTTTAAGAAAAATAATAGATTAGGCATGGTCCATGTATTGTTCTTTCATTTCAGGAGGAATGAGAGAGCTGGAGAACATTCTCTGAATTCCCCTCTAAGGCTCGGAGAGGCAAAGAGCCAGACAGACTCTTTATCTCACTGTCCAGAAACTACTGGATGTTAAAACAAGGCTCACAAGCTCAAAAATGTGCATGTCGTCCAACGACCAGTTGACCTGCATCATTGATTTTACTCTTGGTTGAAAAGCATGGATATTCATTGAACAAGCATGATTCGACAGAAAATGCATGTACTAAATGTGGGCTCACAGCCAGTGGTCTTTGACGTCTGACGTCAACCCAACTTTAATTTCCAATCAAAATCCAACGTCTGTCCGACGTTGGGTTCTGACATCAACCCAACTTTCTGACATTTTTTTTTCTGAACTAGCAGACTAGTTTTGAAATTTGATTAAAAGCTTTATCTTAGTCTCATCTGATTACAAACTAATTTCTTTCTGGGTTACATTATTGGCAAACGCCAGATGTGTTTTACATGGTTCTTGAGTAACAGCTTTTTTTGACCCATTCTCTCGTACAGGCTAGTGTTCTGTAAAGCTCTTTATATGATGAAGCCCTGTACCCCTTCAAAACAACCACTTTTTTTGCATTGAGTTTTTAGTGAAAAACCTTTATAACCTACTAAATGGTTTGATATGCATCCTCTTCCTGACAATTGAGCCACATTCATACTCAGATATCATTTTCAGATCTTTTGCATTTGTTTTATTTTAGCTTTTAATCTTCTTCAGTCACATTCACTACAGACTTATTCAAACAGAATAACCATTAGTAAATCAAGTTTCAATAAAAAAGGAGAGAACTAAAAAAAAAAAAAAAAAAAAAAAAAAGTTAAGGGTCTACATACTTGCTATTTTACAGATGTCACTTTCTATTTCTATTTTAGTGATGTTTGAAATAAATCATCCCCAAAATACTCTCTCCTCCACATTTTCTCTTTATTTATAAAGATTTCTTGAACTTTTGTTCTGCCAAGAACTGATAAACTCTGGCCGAAACGTATAAAATCCTCCATGTTTTCATATTCCAGACAGACATCAATATTAGCGTCACCTAACCAAGAATAGAAGCACCTGTCAAACACCCGTTTGTGTTGATAACAAGTCATTATAATATATACACTTGTCTTGGATTGGCTGGAGTGATACATTACCACGGTACGGTGAGCTGTAACAGAATCCCTTACATTGTACACTTCATAATGTTTACGCAGCGATAACTAGTGTCCTCAACGTTTACATCATTTTAGCTAAGATTGTTTATGATGATGCAACAAATGTCTGATAGCTCCCAGCCGACCCAGGCCCACTGCTATTCTTTAAAGCCAAAATTTATCAGGAACTACACATACATGGAAGACTTCATTAGGCACATTATGGCAAATAAAAGCCTTGTATCCTGTATTCTGCATCTTGTTTTGAATTTATTTTCTCTGCCATTGAATATTGCTTGTTTGATGTGGCTCCAAGTCGTTTCGCTGAGAGCTTAATGAAAAATTTGGTTCCACTAAATGTCGCTTTTATTTCTTTCTGTAATAACATGGAATTTGGGCAAGTCACTTGGCCCATGAAAGATGTGTTCCATATGTCACATGCACCCTTAGTGGTAACGTTTTTAATTATCTGTTGGTCTGACCTTTACAGAGGAAACCAGAGCAGCTTGATCTGTGACCCTGAGGATATTATGGGCCACAAGGATCACATCCTGTGACATCAAATTTATTTGATGGCACAATCTTAAGCCCAATCTGATGTAAACCTCTGAAACAAGTCAAAACAAATACTGATCATGACCAATTGACAAAAAAAAAAAAAAAAGCCAGTAATTGGCCAGGAGATTTAATATATCCCTCTCAACAGTTTATGATGGAACGTCTCAAAAGACAAAGTAAACCATTCAACAGGTTTAAGAAAAGCAAAAATCACTAAGCAACAATATAGGAGTAGTGGTTCTCAGCTTTTGACTTAAAGGCCTCCACTGTTCAAAACATATTAAAAGTCCCCACTATGTTTCTTTTTTTGTGTGTCAATATATTAAATTAATACATAGTTGAGAACCACTGATATAGAGGATGATGAAACATTTCAATAACTCAAATTTAAGTAAAACAAATAAAATAATTTAAGAGCATAAGAAAAGAGTTAATTGAATGCATAGGTAAATATTATATACATATATATATATACAGTGAAGAAAATAAGTATTTGAACACCCTGCTATTTTGCAAGTTCTCCCACTTAGAAATCATGGAGGGGTCTGAAATTGTCCACTGTGAGAGACATAATCTAAAAAATTAAATCCAGAAATCACAATGTATGATTTTTTAACTATTTATTTGTAATATACAGCTGCAAATAAGTATTTGAACACCTGAGAAAATCAATGTTAATATTTGGTACAGTAGTTTCAAACGTTTCCTGTAGTTTTTCACCAGGTTTGCACACACTCCAGGAGGGATTTTGGCCCACTCCTCCACACAGATCTTCTCTACATCAGTCAGGTTTCTGGGCTGTCGCTGAGAAACACAGAGTTTGAGCTCCCTCCAAAGATTCTCTATTGGGTTTAGGTCTGGAGACTGGCTAGGCCACGCCAGAACCTTGATATGCTTCTTACAGAGCCACTCCTTGGTTATCCTGGCTGTGTGCTTCGGGTCATTGTCATGTTGGAAGACCCATCCTCGACCCATCTTCAATGCTCTAACTGAGGGAAGGAGGTTGTTCCCCAAAATCTCACAATACATGGCCCCGGTCATCCTCTCCTTAATACAGTGCAGTCACCCTGTCCCATGTGCAGAAAAACACCCCCAAAGCTTGATGCTACCACCCCCATGCTTCACAGTAGGGATGGTGTTCTTGGGATGGTACTCATCATTCTTCTTCCTTCAAACACGGTTAGTGGAATTATGACCAAATAGTTCTATTTTGGTCTCATCTGACCACATGACTTTCTCCCATGACTCCTCTGGCTCATCCAAATGGTCATTGGCAAACTTAAGATGGGCCTTGACATGTGCTGGTTTAAGCAGGGGAACCTTCCGTGCCATGCATGATTTCAAACCATGACGTCTTAGTGTATTACCAACAGTAACCTTGGAAACGGTGGTCCCAGCTCTTTTCAGGTCATTGACCAGCTCCTCCTGTGTAGTTCTGGGCTGATTTCTCACCTTTCTTAGGATCATTGAGACCCCACGAGGTGAGATCTTGCATGGAGCCCCAGTCCGAGGGAGATTGACAGTCATGTTTAGCTTCTTCCATTTTCTAATGATTGCTCCAACAGTGGACCTTTTTTCACCAAGCTGCTTGGCAATTTCCCCGTAGCCCTTTCCAGCCTTGTGAAGGTGTACAATTTTGTCTCTAGTGTCTTTGGACAGCTCTTTGGTCTTGGCCATGTTAGTAGTTGGATTCTTACTGATTGTATGGGGTGGACAGGGGTCTTTATGCAGCTAACGACCTCAAACAGGTCCATCTAATTTAGGATAATAAATGGAGTGGAGGTGGACATTTTAAAGGCAGACTAACAGGTCTTTGAGGGTCAGAATTCTAGCTGATAGACAGGTGTTCAAATACTTATTTGCAGCTGTATATTACAAATAAATAGTTAAAAAATCATACATTGTGATTTCTGGATTTTTTTTTTTAGATTATGTCTCTCACAGTGGACATGCACCTACGATGACAATTTCAGACCCCTCCATGATTTCTAAGTGGGAGAACTTGCAAAATAGCAGGGTGTTCAAATACTTATTTTCTTCACTGTATATATATATTTTACACACACCTACCAATACCTTTTGCTAATGACCTATTTACACAAATTCCATTAAAAGAATAGTGCTTTCAAATAAACTTTCACATACTGTACCCTCCATACAACATATCACTTACCTAATCAGTCACTTACCTGCAGTTTTTGACTACAGCAAAATTAAAGCAATTTTCCTATAGTAGACAGTTACCATGCCATGAAGTCCTGAGTTCAAGTCAAGCAAAAGGCAAGTTCTTAATGCTGTCGCTCTAAGCCAGGATCCCTACTGACAGCATAAGAAAACATGAAAGATTCTGATTGAAGGTTAGTTTTCCCAGAGATTACCAAAAAAAAAAAATATATATATATAAAATGAATAAAAAGTCGTGTGCAAGAAATTCTTAGTTATCTTTTGGTCAGGAACATCTTATACAAAACAAACACGCCAGAGTCCAGATGTGAAGAACAAAAGTGTTTATTTTAGTGAACCTTAAAGATCAGAATAAATAAAGGGTGAGCGTTTGTCTGTATTATTCTTCTCTCTCATGCAGAGAATCATAGTGTCATTCCACAGTACCTCCTGGAGGGTTGCTACTTCAAACTTTAAATAATAAAATTGCCCTATTCCTCCACTATCGTTTGGTGCCCAGCATGGGGTTGTAGTGCATTCTTTTGTAAACCTGTCTAAACAGACTTCCTCTCAGGACCGAGTGCTGCAGAACATGGCCGCTCCTTAGCTGACCATTGACAAAACACAAATACTTTGTCCAAAAAAATAAATAATAATTTTATATATATATATATATATATATATAGATATATATATATATAGATATAGTAATAATATATATATATATATATATATATATATATATATATATATATATATATATATATATATATATATATAATTCCATAAATTACTAATAAGAACATCACATTTGATGTGCTAATTCAAAGATTTATCATTTCAGACAAGTAAACAAAATCATGTACAAAGTTGACAAAAAATAATATGAACACCTGCAAAAGCAAATACATTTGGTATACACAACAGATGACACCCCTGACACCTCAAATAATCTGTTCAAATCCAGGGCTTTAAACACAAAAACAGTCTTATAATCAAGCCGGTTGAGATGTGTAAAAAGCAAACAATAGGCGTTGTGTGAGTGCCAGGCGAACAGCATCGTCTCTCATTTGAACTTCAGGCCCCGTGTTGGCCTTCTAAATGTAGTGCCGAGAGAGTGAGCAGTCCTATGAGTGTTCCTGAAGTCAGCGGGCTGTGCAGCCAGAGGTTGGCAGGTGAAAGGTGAGAGATAAAGGTTAATTTAGGGAGGGTGACCTTTCTGTGGTCCACAGGAGCTCGATGTAGGGCCATTTGGTCTGTAGACAGCGCTTGACTGGAGTGTCGTCTGTACGTACCATGGGGTCCTCAAAACCCATGACCAAAGCAGTGCCCTCGACATAACTCACCTGGTGGAGAGAAACACAAGGGGTGAACATGCAACACATTGGCATACATCCAGTCAACTTCCTGACCTTCTAAATAAAACCTGGAATGCCATTGTTTCTCTCTCTGTATGCGTCTCATTAGAGACCTGGCCTCCTGCTATGACATCATCAGACATAAGACAGTCGATGACTTCCATATGGAGGGCGTCATATTGCCAGGAAGGAATCTGCCCTTGACGAAGTGTCACAATAAACATGCGCCCTCATTTTTCTGAACATTTTGTGTTGCTTTTATACATCGTGTTACCCAAGTGAAACCTGTGAATCTATTCACTTATATAGGCCACATGTGTGTTTCACAAGGTCTAATAATGCAGTATTGAGTGTGATGGGAGATTCACTGACTCCTGATGACCTTTAAATCCAGGAATTAAGCTTCACTGTCCACATTCATCAAGACTCAGAGACATCCCTTCACAGAGACAAACATCACTCACCAATCAAAGTTCATTAGCATTGCCTAATTCAACCCAGTCTTGAGTAAAAGCCATAAAGCTCTACGGCACTCCCTCTGGTGGCAACCACAAACATCTCTACACCAACATTACCAGTCCATTATGCAGCGAGGCTCAGACATGCTGACAGCACAAATCTCTCTGTTCAAGTCATTGGGAAGCAGATCACACACTTGCAAGACTCCACTTGTCATTTTTCTTCTAAATGGCCAACTAACCTCTGCTCAACCCTGTTTCAGCAAAAAAGTTGCTTTTGTCATCAACCATAAGCGTCAGTTTAACCAGAGTTAAGAGAACTATCCATCAAAACAAACACATTGAGACAGATTGATTAAAGAGTGCAAATACAGCAAATAGGCAGGTGTAGAAAAAGATGTTGAGGGATGATCTTTTGAACGTTAAGCTTTTAGATCTGAAGATCTGAGAGTGCAGCTTACTATACTTCTACTATTACTTCCATACTTTTCAAACAGCCCATTTTACCCAACCCCACCATTCTTCATTTTACAGCTTTACTCTAGCTTTTGGCAGTAGCATGCAGCGGAAGAAAGGGTGACATCTTCAAGCTGACTAGACTATAAATTATAACCAGCCATTTCCAGCCCCAATGAAGCGCTACAGTACATCTTGTTTAAAGGCACACATTCATCATGGCTGCCAGTCAACTGTGATCGTGTGGAAAAGTGAGGTTATCCATGTTAGTTAAAACATGCGTTTCATAAAACTTGTTAACACTCTTTGTATGTTTACCTGAAATAATCCAAATATTTCCACTAGCCTGACAGATTTCATGTTTTGAGTTTTTTTGTTGTTGGCCTATTCACCTGAAGATAATAGTCTACTGTTGGTCAGCTTGGCTTTGTGTTCAGTTATGTCTATATTTAAAAAAAAAAAAAGTATTTATTTTCAGACTAAAACAAATGCATGTGTGCATAATCAGTCTTACTGTATACACAAGGATTGAATAAAAGAAGTGACTGAACCAGTACCGCATCAAGAACTGATTGGTTCCCACACTTTTTACCAATGAATCTCCAAGGACAAAATGAACAATGATTTTATGATTTACCGATGAACATTTTTTGCTGTGCATTTCTAGTTCACAGTTTCTAGTTGACTATAACTAGAAAACTGATCTTAAATATCTAATAAACCAGGAATATTCTGGAAAGCATTTAAATCCTGTGGAATCTGCAGTTTTCTCTATGGGCAAAGATTCAGTCCTTGCAAACATCTTATGAATGTACACTACTGTTGATCGAAAATACAGAAAAGAACAGTTAAAAAGAACAGTTTTCTGTTTTAATATATTTCAAAATGTAATATATTCCTGCGATGGCAAAGCAGTCTTCAGTGTCACATGATCCTTCAGAAATCATTCTAATATACTCATTTGGTACTCAATATCTTTGTGGAAACTGTGATAGATTTTTCAGGATTATTTGATGAAATGTCAAAAGAACAGCATTTACAGTATTTGAAATATGAATATTTTGTAACATTCTAAATGTCTTTTACTGCCACTTTTGATCAATTTAATGCATTCTTGCTAAATAAAATAATTAATTGTGACATGAAGCAGGAGTGCTAGAGGAAGACAGAATGAGATCAGATCCATTTGGATGTTTATATGACTTGAGCAGAAGGGAAATCTGGGCTTTGGCTTCAAATGCCAGTATGGTCTGTGTTATGGCCAGGAGCTCCTTACATTTGCAAGGTGTTTGGTTCCTGAGAAAGGGCCCCTGTGAATATACGAGTGGCACAGAGGAAACCTCAACAACAAAGGCTGCACACTTTACTGCTGATGGCTAATGCGTTTGCCAGAGTAATGAAGAGTAACCTGTGTGTCCTCAGGGACCTGATGTGGCAATTCCTACCCATTACCCCTTAACTTCTGTCAATCTCTTTCTCACACACATGCACTTCCGCTAAGAAGCATAGGTCACACTCACTCCTTGATAAATGAATGTATGAGGTCAGCGGGGTTCTTTAGTGCTTTAGGATGGCATGTGTAAATATCATTAGCACTCTTTATGGGACATAAGACTGGCATGATACATGAAAATGATTCACAATGGTAAGAAAAGCACAGAAAAGACATGAGATGGGAATAAGTACTTGAAACAACATCAGAAAGAAAAAAGATTAAATAAAATAAAAAAATATTAGAAGAATTAAAAGAACTATATAAAGAATAGTTACCACTTTAATTTTAACAACTGCTAAAAATGTGAACAGCAACAATAATACAAGTTCAATATTCAACTTGCTCCTTTTTAAAGCATATTTAAAAGTTCTAGCTGGGTTTTTCAATTTAATATTGGAGTCCCCTGAGAACCAATGGTGAACATTATTCAAAATATTTAGTGTATTTTGAACAGTACACAGGTGTGTTGCACAGAAGAAAGAAAATCTAATATGTGCTTGGAACAATGGGTGAGTAAATAACTTAATTATTCATGTAGCTATAATTGCTAAATACAAAAATATATTTAGACTAAGTAGAAAATGAGACCATGAAATAAAACTGAACTGTGACTAACAAAACCACTGAAGGAGCAAAACTGAAATTTAAAATCAATTTGAAAATAATTTTACACTAAAATGCATTTGACCATGTGTCTTTTAAATTATACAAATCATCTTGCCCGGTTTAACTCTGTATGAACAAAAATAAAGAGAAGAGAGAGCACGACACATTTGTCAATTGAAACGGTTTCAGCTCTTCGTGGGTTCAATATACTCTGCCCAGTCTCGAAAGCTGTCGACACTCGCAGGAAACACTTGGAACATTAGTTTGGGTTTCAGGAGGCTAAGAGGTCTTAGTGGTGTGGGCCATATAACGGGGTGGCTCACAAACTTTACATCCCAGGAATCAGACAGTATAAGACTGACCCACCAGCGCTTTCATGCCAGCAGGGGTAATATGTTAATAAAGTGTGTTTGTATGAGTGGCCATTAGAAAGCAAGCGCAGTGTAGTGTGTCTTACCTTCTCATTGTGGTTAGACTGCTTCAGGCCATTATAGTGATACACAGGAAATGAGTCTGGGATCACGGAATCCTGGAAAAGAGAGACGACACGTGTCAGTGCGGACATGTGCATCATCAGCTCTGTGGAACATCAGCAAACAGCTCTATGTGTCCTTAAACACTGACATATACTGCCTAGATCTGACTCCATCTATAGGACGCAAGAAAAACATTTCAGTGACTTAAGACAACTTAACCAAAACATCCAATTCCAACTCAAACACATCACAACACACTACATAAACTCAAACCAGAGAGCCTAAAACAACGGTCCAGTGGATGGTTTTAGATGTAATGACATGCTCAGTGCTGACAGCACACTGAAATACATTGCTTTAAGTCCAAAACAATCATACCCCCCACCCGTGGAGCTGCTGAATAGACTCGATTACAAACCGGAGCCAGAACTCTGCAAACCAACTCAAACTAGCAGCAAAACCCAAGCACACAGTCTTGACAGGAGCCAAATACCTCTGTCTAGCCCCCATACCACACGCCTGCCTCGATGCCAAAACTACAACAGCGAATCGAGTGCGTGCATGTGTTTGAGTGGGCCTGAAATAGGTTTAGAGTATTTGATTTGATGGTAAATTGAGGCCTTTTTTGTATGTATCCCTAAAGCCCTAATCTATTTAACATAGAGCAGTGGAGCTGCAAGTCCATGCCAACTATAACCGTCAGCTTCTCCCTTTCTCTCTCTCTGAGGGGCTACATGTACATAGATTTAATCTGAGGCTGATTGTAGGTTTATTTGAACGGAATGAAAAAAAGAGTAAGAAAAAGCAAACAATGTTGAGCAAGAGCAAGAATCAAGGGGAAGAAAAAAAGACAGCAGGATAGCCAGGACAGGAGAGTTAGCCTTGTTCCAAAAGTGAGCTGCCTTCATGTCTACTGCCTGCATAGGCAGCATCCTAACCTATAAGGGACTGATTTTAAACTCCTTACATTGGCTGCAACTCTGAGCACCACACAAATACTCAACTCACAGTTGATTCCAATAGAGTTGGATGTTAACATGATGATGTTAACTAAGATAATGGCATATTACTCTAATAAGCTCTAATAATAATAATTTAAAAAAATGGTTAAATATAGGTGTATATACTAGGGCTGTGATTTAAAAATGCAAGAATAATGCAAATGAAAAAAAAAAATTCTATACAAATATAAATAAATAAAATATTAATTTATAATTAACACAAGTAAACAGTGTAATAAAATCAGAACTAATAATCAAACTACAAGCAATAGAAGTAGGGATGTGCGCAACGACTAAATTACATAAATATTTAAACAGAAATTTTGCAACCGACTAGTTGACTAGTCTAAGCCTCCCCCCACCCCCTGAATACAGTCTGTATACGCGATCAAATCCCATACTGAATGCCACTAAAAATAGGTCAGATACATGCGATGTGCTTGACTTGCAATATGATCACTGTATATTAAACTTAAGCGTTAGCCATTATAGACAGATATTTATTAAAATCAACTGAATCAATAGACACTAGGCAGCGCAGGACCAATAAGTTCAAACCTAATAGCCTATTATAAACAGATTTCCTCAAATAAAAGTTAGTCCATATAAGTCAGCACGCTAACAACGTATTGTTGTCCGCTACCACTTACGTGCCCAGGTTTGAACACACTTCTTGTGTATGAAAAGGATCTGTACACATGACGAGCAATAAAATCGGAAGAAAAGCTTGAGGTTAAATGAAATGATTTTGTTTTCCATTCACTTTTACAAAATAATATATTAATTTAAAAAATGTAACATTAACATGATGGCAATTTAAATGTTGCCTTTGTAAAAATATAAAGCAAACCATTAAATGTGCAAAAAAGAAAAAAGTAAACGACTAGTATTTCCAAGTCAACTAGTAGCAGCATCACTTAGTTGAATTGTCTCCCACATCCCTAAACAGAACAAAGGCACTAATTAAATAAACAGGACTTTTCAGGCAAATCTAATAGTAGTTAGATACAGATTAGATACAGAAATTGAGTAAAATAATCAAAATGTAAAAAGCACTGGCTGCATAGTCTTTACTGTATAAATGATGTCCTGTATAAATTAATCCTTATTAAAGTTACAAAAGTTATTCAGTCAAGAGCAGTGAGTCTTTTGTAGTTTGATTAACATGAAAAACTGACAGCAGCAGGAATACTAGGCTGCCTGCTATTGTTGTCATTTTAACATGTTTGATTTTGACATTGGTGGGGACATAAAAGGACATTTTTGCACTTTTGACCGCAATTGCATTCCATCTAAAGCCTTTATATATATATATAGATATGGTAGCCAACACCAACAAATGTTATTCAAGGATTGACATTAAGGTTAAGTTTAAATTTACTATAATTAATCAATTCTGTAACATAATAATTTAAAGGTAATGGATGACAAGTAGGCAATTTAACAGAGACACAACTTTTACATTTTCTCTGGCCATAGTGCAATCAACAACATCTCTCTTTCAGTGTTATTTTGTGGATATCTCAGCTAACAGTTTGCTTTATACATTCAGTTTAACGACAATAAGTTAAACAAAAAGACGACAAGCAGCACAAGGTGCCATTTTAGTCAGATGTTTTAAACATCCATCATGAAAGAGAGAGTACATGTAATACCTGATCAGGAAAGAACTCCAGCAGAAACTGACCCAACAGAATAATACCCAATCCCTCTGGATCCAGCTTACTCTTCATCAGATTCACACTGAGAGAGAGAGAGAGAGAGAGAGAGAGAGAGAGAGAGAGAGAGAGAGAGAGAGAGAGAGAGAGAGAGAGAGAGAGAGAGAGAGAGAGAGAGAGAGAGAGAAAGGGGGATCATGAGAGGTATAAGTTAATGTGTGTGCGCGCGAATGTTACATGTTTTCTGCATGTATTACTCATTGGCATCCTTGGCCAGTAAAATGTGTTGTCTGAGGCTGTAGTCAAAATTATCTATAATCATGAATTATGTTCAGATTCTAAACATAACAGTGAGTAATGCTTGGAATC
Organism: Semotilus atromaculatus; assembly: GCA_031834385.1. Taxonomy (NCBI): domain Eukaryota; kingdom Metazoa; phylum Chordata; class Actinopteri; order Cypriniformes; family Leuciscidae; genus Semotilus; species Semotilus atromaculatus. The sequence goes on along the minus strand of JAULUF010000019.1, from coordinate 3,133,431 downwards.
TGACTAAAACAACCTTTAGTGATGTTAAAACAGGGTAGACTTTTCCTTTTAAAGTCATACAGCGAGACTGATAACATTACTAATGGTTTCCCACACAAACTCAGTAATAAGAGGATGATAAATGCTTTCTCATGCGATCACAGGTCACTTTAACTTACACATAAAAATTGAACCAAAAATAATCAATTGCCAAAATGCTGATTATGTTGTATGTGGATTCAGAAGAGGCCAAAGCAGGGTTCTGACTTCATTAACACTTGACTAAACTGCTTTAGACAGAACAGGGTGCTGTGTAAAAACAAACACATGACCTAAAATGTATTCTGTCAATTTAACGTTCATGTAACCCATTTGAAAGGCTGAAGTTATTTTTCAAGCTGTCAAGTTGATGTGCTTTAAAATGTTTATTTAAAAAAGGTTTATTGCTTTAAAAATGCTTACTGTAAAAAAAAGTATATATATTTAATAATTATATACATACATACACACACACACACTACTGTTCAAAGGTTTGTAGTTGGTAGGATTTAAAAAAAAAAGCATTTAAAGAAGTTTCCTATGTTTATCAAGGCTATTTCTATTTTAGTATATTTTAAATGTTTATTTGTTCCTATGATGACAAAGTTGAATATTCAGCAGCCAGTCTTCAGTATAACATACTTACAATCCTTCAGAATTTATTCTAATTTGCTGATTTGGTGCTCAGGAAACATTTCTTATCATCAACAATGTTTAAAACAAGTTGAACTGCTGAATATATCTAATTCTATTAACATTAAAAAAATGTTTAAGATAATGACAGTTACTATATTGTGTATTTTAGCACGGCTGGAAAAATGTACTGACCAATCAGCACCCAGGACTGTAATGATCTGTTTTATAATCAAAAACTTCATATTCACTAACTCAAACACACAAATAAACTTACTAGTCTGGCTCGGAGACGAGATCCAAGGCTTTCATAACATCTTCAAGCAGCGTGTCTGGAATGAACCCATTATCTGAAGATGAGGAGAAAGAGGAAAGAGGCAGATGGTTAGAGCTTCTGAGAGTCTTGATCATCACCCACACAGTCTGCCTGTGTCTTATGCCCAACATTAAACATGAGTTTCATCTCTCTAATCGAAGCCATTCTGCCGACCACGCACACATATGTGCAAAAACATGCCCAGACAATGGCTGATAAATAGATGGATGTGTGCTGTATGTTGTTTTTCCTCCTCTCTGGTCTCCAAGTGTCAGACAGGATGTTTGCAGAGCAGCTGGTATGCTAAACTCTTTTCCGTTCACTATAAAATTAACTCCCTCCTTCAACTTTTTGCAGTGACTAGATTAAGAACAATAAATATCTGTCCCACGACATGAAATTAGATACAGTCAGGCGTTTTGAACAGTGCATTAAATAGCACTGTGGCTAAAATAATGTCTATATTATTGCCATAAATGCATTCACAAAACTTTACTTACAATATGATGCATTTCTAAGAGAAATAGAACATTCAGTGGGAAATAATGTAGTACAGCGGATTCATTTTGATGCACAAATTTCGGGAATTATTCTTTAGAAATGGAATGCACCGAATAATAATGTATAATAAGACAAGGGACATTTATTAGGAAAGTAAACAAGGTCATTTTGATTTTATGTTGTTTTAGCATTTTAGCAAGCATAACACTGCTACACTGTCAGATGCTTGAGAAATTATGCAAGTGTTATTTCTCCTTTAGACAAATGAAATGCGTGTAAAATATGTTTGGAGCTGGTATAAACACATCCAAAGTGTAGTAACTGAAACTGAGCTGAAATACACAGGCTCTTTCTCATCACATGCACACACACACACACACACACACACACACACACACACACACACACACACACACACACACACACACACACACACACACACACACACACACACACACACACACACACACACACACACACACACACACACACACACACACACACACACACACACACACACACACACAGATAGTATTGTTCTTATTAACGCAAGGAACAGGAATGTTGTTTACGACGCCAAAAGGCAAAAAGATGCCAAGCAAGAACATCTAATCTTGTTCTTGATGACACTTTGAGTGTGTGTTGTAAATTAGATACTTTAAATCAAAACTTTGGAAGACGACTTGCGTTCTCACTCTGACACATTCAGTGATATATAAACACACACAAAACTCTTCTACCTGACATGAGACTGATCTCGACTCCAGGTTCTCCTTTATTCCATCAAACGCACTCTCTAGCTATTCTCTATATTATCATCATCAGGAGTCTTAGGTTTAATACAAGAGCAATAAATATCAGAGACACTTCAGGCAACAGACTCTAGGAAAAAAATGGATATACAGGCAAAGATATACTGCACTACATATGACTAAGGGAGCATCAGGGGTTTGTTCATAAAGCTAGACTGCTGACTTTGTCATTTGAGCACAACGACTATCTTAAATTATCAATCATCATGTGAGACCTTCCTCCCCAGAAATCCTCAGCAGAACTGCTTACAAATAAATCACTGCTGGTCATTTATCATATATAGGACATATTTGCAGACATTTAGTCTGCAATCATTACTAGAGAGAAAGTAATCAGTGGGTTTGTTATGTTAATATTTGTTCATCTGGGGAAAACTATAGAAATGTTGGGATTATATAAAAGATTAATTAATAATTTTTAATTAATACTTAATTCAGCTAGGTCACGGCTTCCATAAAAATCAGCAGCACAACTGCTTTCAACATTGATAAAGATAGGAAATGTTTCTTAAGCAGCAAATCAGCATATTACAAACATTTCTGAATGATCATGTGACACTGAAGACTGCAGTAATGATGCTGAAAATCCAGCTTTGCTATGTCAGGAAACAAAATTACACTCATAGAAAACATCTTAAAATATAAATTTTCACAATATTTGAGATCAAATAAATGTCGCCTTGGTGAGCACAGGAGACTTCTTTCAGAAACATTTTAAAATCTTACTTACCCCAATCATTTTAAGGGCAGTGAATAAAAAACATTTTAAAAAAGGTTTCTGCTTAGTGAGAACCTGAGAAGTTAAACATTTTTGATTGTTTGGTTTGGAAGTTATAATATCACTGTATCAGGAAATGCATATTTGTAATTCAGTTAATATGCCAGGATCTCTGTCAAAGATCAATTGTGTAAAATGTCTGGTTTTGTTTGTACCTTCTATGTTAAGGTTTGGTTTGTCAACTCAAGCATGTTTAAATAGTGGCAGTGAAACCATATGTTGGTGGATGTGAGGGAGTCTGCGAATGTGCATTCTTGTCATTATGACTGATATCTGGCCTTGTGTAAAGAGATACTGTGGGAGAGTCATCAAAAGAATGGAGGGCTTAACCTTATAAACCTAAAAATGTAGCCACCGACTTGCATATTTGATCCCGACATATGCTCGCACTCCCTTACACTTTTCTATGTCACTGCTCTTTTACTCCACTGAAATAACGCCTTAGCATCAGATCAAATTTGGCCTTTTCTTTTCCATTTCCCATTCTCTCCTCCCCCAACCTCAGTAACAGTAAAACATAAACACGGTAAGTATTGGATCTTTGCAACGTCTGATAAGCTGCAGAGATAATAAACTTGCTCTATTTTGTGAAGCTACAGCTCATCTTCCTCTCAGAGAATGACAAGTTGACTCAGCTGCAGGGGTTGAGTTGACATTTTGAATTTCTGTAGTCTCTTAGGCCGTGTGTTCACAAGAAGCTAAGGGCGGGGGGGTGGGGGTATGTATATCAATTCGCTAGATTGCCATCTGCCAAAACATTAATAACAATTATATCATTAAAAACGTAACATTCTCATTTTCAGGAACCAGTGGGTGGGACAAGACCCTTCCACTTTTTAAGACCAATGATATTGACCCACTCACATCAAGCGCTCACAGGCATTTTCAGCTCGCTAAAACCGCTTTACTGGACACACGGCCATATTCTCGTTCACAAACGCAGTTACAGACAAACGAAATGCTTAGTTTTGAATCCTTCTACCTTCCGGATCAAAGGTCTGGAATACTCGTCTGGCCTGCTCCGATAGGGACTCGGGGGCAACCAAAGCCATCTCCTAGAGAGAGATGGAAATATAAAATAGAAATTAGTGTTGTGGTATGCAAGGCATTTTTGCGATGTTAAAATACTTTTATCCCAAGTTTAATGTGTAGAGACAAAGATAAGCTGTTCATAAGTTGATTTCCTGTTCATGAGTGGATGAGGGAGCGCTGAGTTCATTTGGCCTGGGTGTGACCATTCTCTTTGAAGAACATGAACCGATGATGCAAAGTGCATTAAGGGCCCTAGTTGAAATATGACAGTAACAATCTGAAAATGTTTACATGAACTGTACGTGCATCATTTTGTTTGTGTGTGCATTTGCGAAGTGACTGAGTGTGAGATTATGTTTTGGGAGTGTGTAAATGATCAGGAGATAAACTCATAAATGGCAAAATTGTACTTCCACCAAGCAATCTTATAGCCTAGATCTTTAATGAAAACAATCTTCTATCTCTCTCCCACATGCTCAAAACTCACAAACAGACTACAGATTTCGCTGATTAATAGAAAACAAACCAAGATCCATGTGTGTTTGTTCTTGGTACAACAAAACACATCTGCGTGTGTGCGTGTGTGTGTGTGTATGTAAAAAACAAAGCTGGAATATGCAGAGTCAGCATGCACAGCTGAATCACGTACAGCTAAAACGGTTCACGGAGTTTTCCATCTGTACATTCCAATAACATTCACAGTATCATTTAGATTTAGCCTCATATAGGAATCTAGATTCGGAACTACTGTAGACAGTATTTTTGGGCAGCATTTGAACATTCATAACAATGTACAATATGAAAGAAATATCATATCAATATCATGCACTACAAAGTATCAATAAAATATATCCACCTGGCACCTACTTAAAAAAAAATACTATTTTAATCTTTGTTTCTTTAACCACTAAGCGACCCGAAAGTTTAAAATCAGTGCCATTTCAGTTAGGATGGTGACTAATAAGGTAGTTGCCTATCTAGGCAGTTAAAAATGTGGAACAGGGCTTGAGTGATGCAAACTTAATCTGACCCCTGTTTTGAACCCATTCACTCTCGTCACCTGTTTTACTCACACACTTTCTGATTCCCATTATTAGAAGGGGAGGCAGGGGATTATGGGGTTAACTAGTTCTCATGCTGACTGATGGTCAAAAACAGGTCAAGTTTTCAAAACACTGCATGGGAATTCATCAATACTCTTTGAATGTGGAGAACAAATTCCAATGGTAATATAAAGTAGTGTCTGTAATTAATTAACTGCAAAATACTGCTGTTTATTTGTGCATACAAGTCAGCATGTTATGAGTGAATGATAGGCACTCTACAAATACAAAAAAATTCTATGTTTTTTAATAAATGAATTGTTGTATTTGCATTCGATTACATTGTAGTTTTGATTAAACTGTTAAAAGTTTAACTAATTTATTTATTTAACAGTTTTGATGACAAATTTGTACTAAATCACAGATCCCAGAAAAATCCAAACAGAACTTAGAAAATAAACTTAATATGGAGTTTGGGAAAGTATTATTGTGTAAAATGTTTAATTATTACCGATTATTGATTACATTTTAATTAATAAATAATACATTTAATTTTTTTTTTATTAATTAGACATGTTTTTAATGATAACATTTTCATTTAACCACTAAATCAAGAAAAATGTAAATGGAAAACAGCATTTTGAGATTTAATTGATTTATTAAACAGTATGGAACACGTCCTATAGAGTTTTGGCAAAGTACATGAATGATGCCTCATATCATGTGGCTTGTTGAGAGATGAGCTAACACTGAAATGATCAGAAATACAATTTTTGCACACTGGACCAAGAATACCTTGGCAATCACCCCACAACACCTAGGCATCAAGTTTTGCACAGGCAAGACCCACTCGCATTTTATTAGGAAAAATCGAACAGTCTGGTAAAATAGTGTTTTACTGCAATCAAAGAGAACAAACATTAGCAATGAACATACAAACACGGTCATGGAAGAGTGAACATAAACACAGGCTGTGTACTTTCACAGTATGCTTTCAGTGCAAAACTCACAAATATCGCCTCTTATTTCACAGAGAAAATATACAGCTCGCAGTCACACTAAGACAGAGGGAAAGAGCAACCAAAGAAACAAAACGCTAAAGAAAAAGAAAGTACAAAGGACTGAAAAAGTACACTCACCGGCCACTTTATTAGGTACACCTGTCCAACTGCTCCTTAACACTTAATTTCTAAGCAGCCAATCACATGGCGGCAACTCAGTGCATTTAGGCATGTAGACATGGTCAAGACAATCTCCTGCAGTTCAAACCGAGCATCAGTATGGGGAAGAAAGGTGATTTGAGTGACTTTGAACGTGGCATGATTGTTGGTGCCAGAAGGGCTGGTTTGAGTATTTCAGAAACTGCTAATCTACTGGGATTTTCACGCACAACCATCTCTAGGGTTTACAGAGAATGGTCCGAAAAAGAAAAAACATCCAGTGAGCGGCAGTTCTGTGGGCGGAAATGCCTTGTTGATGCCAGAGGTCAGAGGAGAATGGTCAGACTGGTTCGAGCTGATAGAAGGGCAACAGTGACTGAAATAACCACCCGTTACAACCAAGGTGGGCAGAAGAGCATCTCTGAACGCACAGTACGTCGAACTTTGAGGCAGATGGGCTACAGCAGCAGAAGACCACACCGGGTGCCACTCCTTTCAGCTAAGAACAGGAAACTGAGGCTACAATTTGCACAAGCTCATCGAAATTGGACAATAGAAGATTGGAAAAACGTTGCCTGGTCTGATGAGTTTCGATTTCTGCTGCGACATTCGGATGGTAGGGTCAGAATTTGGCGTCTACAACATGAAAGCATGGATCCATCCTGCCTTGTATCAACGGTTCAGGCTGGTGGTGGTGGTGTCATGGTGTGGGGAATATTTTCTTGGCACTCTTTGGGCCCCTTGGTACCAATTGAGCATCGTTGCAACGCCACAGCCTACCTGAGTGTTGTTGCTGACCATGTCCATCCCTTTATGACCACAATGTACCCAACTTCTGATGGCTACTTTCAGCAGGATAATGCGCCATGTCATAAAGCTGGAATCATCTCAGACTGGTTTCTTGAACATGACAATGAGTTCGCTGTACTCAAATGGCCTCCACAGTCACCAGATCTCAATCCAATAGAGCATCTTTGGGATGTGGTGGAACGGGAGATTCGCATCATGGATGTGCAGCCGACAAATCTGCGGCAACTGTGTGATGCCATCATGTCAATATGGACCAAACTCCCTGAGGAATGCTTCCAGCACCTTGTTGAATCTATGCCACGAAGAATTGAGGCAGTTCTGAAGGCAAAAGGGGGTCCAACCCGTTACTAGCATGGGGTACCTAATAAAGTGGCCGGTGAGTGTAGATGACAAAGAGAAGTTGCAGCTGGATACTGTTTGCTTTAATACTACAATTTGAGCTAGTACTCCACACAGACAAACTAGACACCTTTCCACAGTCGAATAGTAGATAGTCCGAATAAAATTAAACTTTCAGAGACCTTGCCGGAGGCCATGTGGAGTTATAAACCCCCATTCCTCAAGTAATGATTTGTTAGTTTTAACTTATATCAGTAGCACGTAGCTCAGCAGTGGTGAAAGATTGAGAAAAATGAATGAGTGCTTGATAAAATGAATGAGTGCTTAATAAAAGTGAGAAGTTTCCATAGGTAGTAGGGATGCACCGAATATTCGGCCACCGAAAATGGCCGAAAATGCACTTGTTCTGAATGTATTTTCTTGTAGTACTCCTACAGAGAAAAATGTAAAATGCACTTGACCTAAATGCACTTTGTTTTTATGAGAGAACATTTAATTTTGCACTAAAGTCTGCAGGCCAGTAGGCCTTTACATTATTATTTAATGTACATATGCGTGGGGTCAAGTTAAACATTTTAGTTTGAATTTTATTTTATACTGTGCATTGTTGCAATGTGCTAAATAAATATTTGTATAATTTGTAATTTATTTATTCTTTGAAACTTTAATATTCATTTATGCAATTGCAATGCCTTGAATTTAGTACACAGTCATTGCCATAAATGCAATGGTATTAATAATTGGCATAATTTCTTTCGGTGTTTCGGTTTTCGGCCTTGATTTCCTCTTTTTCGGTTTTCGGCCAAGAATTTTCATTTCGGTGCATCCCTAATAGGTAGTGGATGTGGAGACATCTGCAATAAACTCTTAAAGGGATAGTTCACCTCAAAATAAAATTGATCCTGTAATTTACTCACCCACAAGCCATTCTAGGTGTATATGTCTTTCTTCTTTCAGCCAAACACAGAGTTATATAAAAAAATATCCTGGCTCTTCCAATCTTTATAATGAGAGTGAATAGTAAGCGAAGCGATGTAAATGTCCCTATTTATACCTCTACAAAATAAAAGTCACTGGCTTCCGGTAATGGCAATAGTTCTAGTTCAAGTGGAAGTGACCTCTGACCTGACGTAGGACATAGGATGAAGGAGTAGTCTAAGGAGTAGTGTAAGCTTAGGTGAGACGCCTCTCGCGCTTAAAACAAATAGGGTTGGGCAACAAACTTAAGCTCCTCCGTCATTTCGCTTAAAGAATTCTCTTGTAACTTTGTACTGTACATTATTATAGTGTTTTTAAAAACTATGCAGTTCAAGTGCTATTTGTTTAACTGGTCAAAACTGCACAGTGAATAGCAACAGTAAACAGTATTTCTTGTGTAAAACTGTTCTTATAAATCTTTTTATTTTTATATCATTGAAAGTAATGATAACTTGATGCTGATTCAATAACTGCATAAAGACATAGACATAAGTCATTGTGGAGAATGTCAATGAAGCTAAATGTTTTGTTGGTCAGAAATATCAACACGCTTGCAAATACCATACTTATTGTGTGTGTGTGTGTGTGTGTGTGCACTGACATCAAGTATATCCGTCATGACACTAAACCCTTCACCTCACCTTTTTTCGCACACAAACACGCTCTGAGGCTCCATGCAAATAGCAAATGAGTGCATGTCTTGTCATAAAGTCTGACCCCTGGTGACAAAAACAACATGCTGTTCCGCTGATGTTTACACTGTGGTTTCACAACAACGCAACCAGGCCTGTAATCAACCCTGCTGAGTCAGCGTTCCTCCATCTCTTGCACACACACACTCTAATAGAGGGGAATTACAGAGCAGCAAGTTGGGCAAAGACTTCAGCTCGAGGAAGGATGGTTCTACACGATGAGTGATCTGACCCAGACGGATATATGGAGCCACACAGAAGTGGGATGCTCGACACGGACCTGCTATTCTGGATGGTTTTGGGTTTCAGGGACACAAAGAAAATAAAGCCTCATGTATTGACTAAAAAAGTAACAAAAAAAGACTGAAATGCAGAATGCTAAAACGAAGTTCCTAAATTACACATAGTAAAGGAGCACTGTCAAGTCACGTAGGTGTTTTCAGGCCAAATGCCTTGAGCTTTTCTGTCAGGGCATCGGTAAATATTCCTAATCGCGCTCTGTGCACTTAGATACGGTTATATTATATATGCCTGTTTATAAAAAAAGGCTCAGCTAGCATAATTATTCAACATATCTGTAAGGCAGAGTCTCGTATAAAGAATCCTGAGTCTGGCTTTCATTATTTTCCTGAGACCCAAATACATGCGCACACACTCTGGAGACGGCAACAGTCAGAGGCCATAGATGGAGATCAGAAATTCTCTAACACAAGAGAGAGAAAAGCCAATAGATGCAGATGACTGAGTTTCAGAAATATCCAAGAGACTGTACATGAATCTCTCATGAACGCACACACAGAATCACTTTAACAGCGTTTATGGGCAGTGTTTTCTTTTGCAAATGTGAAAAATAAAGTACTTTGCTTATACAAGCTGAAGAGAAATAAAGTAATAAAAGACCTTATCTTCAACTCTATGAAAGTAATCTGATTAAATAAAAGTATCAAATCTGTGATAAAAAGTCATATGTGGATGAATGATAAAAGAAAATGTCAATAGTGTGCTCAAAAAGTTTGGAATAAAAACTGTCTGTGTTTAACCTTAAAAGGTGATGTGAGATTGTTCATTAGACCGAACATGAGTTTGTTTTACACTCCTGTCATCCACACAAACCCCAGGCCAGTCTGATACATTCCAGCTCCAGAATGATAAAAAAATTTAAAAAAATTTAAAAACAATTCACAAGGTTAAATTCAGATCAGATACAAGCTGATTCCATCTGGCCCTCAAATCCATTTATCAATTTAACTGTAGTAGGAATTTAAGGGACACATGTTGACGCTGATCATTCATTTTCACATCAGACTGTGCAATTTTAGGTGCCCCGAGTTGAGAATAGTTCAACTTTATCCAAATGAGCAGCAACACAATAAATCAACTACCGATGGGATTTTTAAAAAGTGTGCAGCACAGATTTATAGGCGTTGCTACATTTCTTTTAATATTCCACTAATTAGAGACATTTACTTCATACAGTCTTCCCTTTTATCCCCATTATACTCTCTGTTGTCTCTGTTTCTTTGTCTGGACAAACACTGTACACACACTGCATGGCATCGGAGCATTTTTATGAGTACTAGAGCGCAGTATTGGTATTGATATTGATAATGGTATCGGTATTGGTGCGTTCCTAATTTTAATAAATAAATAGCTAAGAGAAAATAGCTTTCATATGCAAGTAAAAAGGACATGATATATACAACCCTTCAAAATAAGTAAAAAAAAAAATTGTGCGACAGTAAAGATTTTTACATTGTTACAAAAATGATTAGAATGATTTCTAAAGGATCATGTGACAGCAACCAACAGTTGACTAGCAACCAACAGTAGAGCAACTTAGTGACATGCTGCAATTTAAATCGGTGCAAATGCTGAAACTCTGAACTGACCATGTTTTGTAAAAGACTCCAAGTTGTCACTGAAACTTTCAACCAAAAAAGATTAGCCTTGAAGGAAAGATTGGCATCTAAGAGAGAGTCTGGGTCAGATGCAAAGGTTCATGTGTTTTAAGGTGAAAATCCATTCATGGAGGTCTTCTCAGCAGTCAAACTACGAACAACAAGCACTGTGTTTAACCAACATCAAAGCAGCGCCAACAATTACACTGTTACATTAGTCACATTACCACTTAATGCTCCCAGACCATTGTAACTCAAACTACAGGTAGATCTGCTCCTCTGAAGTTCTCCACTACATAGAAATGTCACCAGCAAAAGACAGCAGCGGTTTAGACACCCGATATGTGAGAGCTGGCTGGGTCAGAGACTAGACTATCACATCCACTCTTTTACTCCCTCTGGCGTCTCCCTCTTTAAGCCAAGGTCTGTACGTTTCTACATTTAACACTATCTGCCCATCTCCTTGTCGTTCTCTCATTGTGTACATGTCTTTTGTTGGTGAAGTATTCCCTATACAGGCATCAGTGTTAGTGAGAGGCCACTAAAGAGGTCATTGTTGTGGGTTAAGAGGGATGTGAGGCCCTGCATGGATTACGAGCCTCTTGGGTCCAAAATAGTGTGTGTATGTTTTGCTATATAGCCATGTAGAGCCTTGGTAGAGTTTAAAACCAAGGCAAGACCGATGATGGCATATGCATGATTGTAAAGACCTGTTCACACCAAAGACGATAACCATAATGATAACTAAAAAGTTTAAATAATCATTTTAATCCTATGAGAACAGCACAGTCAACACTACAATTACAATGATAAAGACAGAGAAACAACATTGTTGGAATAACTTCCAGAGTGACAAATGACAGCCAATCAGAATCCACACAACTTTAAAATGCTCGGGTGTTTACAGCGGCAGATGACAAAAATGCTACACACCCTCATAATATACCGAAAATTACCATCCACTGGTGTGGACGCTCATTTAGTTATTGTAATATTTATTCTTGTCCTGAACAAGCCTTAAGAAGTTGTGTTTACTAATTCCCACAGAATTGCGTGTGCGTAAGTGCGGTACTATAAAGCTGAAGCATGTGTAATAGATCAGATCCCACTAAAGGAATGATTAATGATATGTCAGGCAGCACAATGCCTAAGAGAGACAACTGTCTGATGAAACTGGAAACACACATAGTGTCTGATGAGACCGGATTCTATGAAGCTATATTATTTTCCTTCCTTCCTATTCTGTTCTTTTACATATGTTAGTGTATATCCCACAGTGCCATCCTTTCATGGAAGACATGTAAGAATGTGATGATCGAAGCCTTTCAGGCTGGTAGAAATCAGAGCCTGTGTTGGTTTCAGCTCACATTCACTGTCGTGCTAATGCTGTGAGAACACGGAGGTCCTGCGTGGCGGTACAAAAGATCGAGAGCTTGTTGCGGTAGCAGAGAAGGGCTCTACAGAAGCATGACCGCCACAGTGAGGTGAGCTCCTGTGGGACTCACAAAAATAAGGCGAGTGTTTGTGTTTGGGGGCATGGAGTCAGTAAATTAGCAGAGGATGACAGAGCACTGGGGTGCACCAGATGACTTTACCAGCATTGCAGGTCCCCCCCTCTCAAAAAGCGGTTTCAAAACCTAGTGAGCTGACTCTCTATGGTCTACACAGGCAGTTGCCTTCTAAGGCAACATCCTAACTGTCAAGGAACCTTATAAGTGACCAGTTTAAAATGCTCAACATTGATTTTAATAGTTTTCTCATAGCATGTTGCCAAGTTACAAATAAAAGGTAAAATTACCCCTTTCAACTACACTTTACAGCACTACTTTCATCAATATTTTAGCATGAAATGTTAATTAACCCTCAAAGACCCAGCATAAAGCATAGTATAATTAACTATAATATTAACTGAGCAGTTTTGTCATTGTCTCACTGATACAACAATGACAAAAGTATAAAATAAAGTAGTATTAAAATACATTGCATATAAAATATGCTTTGACATGAATATGTATTATAGTATTTAAATGGTGACATTTCTTAACTTTTCATGACTGCAATCTTATGGTTGCAAATACATTTTGTGCATAATATGCGTGTACTGTGTACAATTATTTTGTATATATAAATACACACACATGCATGTACATATTTAAGAAATATTTGCATGTATATACTGTATATATTCTATTTCAATATTTCAATATTTTAACATTAAATATTCAATATTTTATATATAAATAACACATTTTACTTAAATATATACATGCATGTGTGTGTATTTATATATACAAAATAATTATACACCGTACACACACATATATTATGTAAACACAAACTTTTATTTTGGATGCGATTAATCGTTGCCCATCAGCACTAATTAAAAATAAATAATTTTTGAAATGTAATAAATTTAAGGATTTACACATTATTGTCAAGCAACATTTTTCCTACTTTGCCCACCAGCTTGCTTTTTTATTTTTTACCGAGCACATCCGAGTCTGCATTATGAGATTGCATTATGAGGGATAAATTAAATCTTCATGTCAATCTTTGTAAGGATACACATGATGCCTCAAAAGGCTTTCTCCATAAGTGGCTCATGTTTTGGAAAAGAGCCATGAACTTCCCCAGTTTTGTAGCACCATCATTTACAAAGTCTTTTGCTCCAAGCAGGGGGTCGAATTGGAAACTGGACGAAAACAGCTTTGTGAGCTACGGGCCAGTTGTGGTGGTTTGTGGGTATAAGAAGGGATCAGGCCCCTGTCAGGGTGGACAGGAAGGAGAGGAGGACCAAGGGATCAGTAAAGAGATGAGGATGTTAACCTCATCAGAGCTGAGACAGAATGTGGTCTGATGAGTAGAATAAGGAAGGAAGGGACAAGAAGGTTAACATCTCATATTTAAGATACAAAGGGCCTCCAGAGAGACCCGAGCAGGATGGAAGGAAATAAGGGATGTGAATCTCATCACTTCAAATCAAAGAAGAGAGCTTGAAAGCAGCTTTAAGAGGAGAGGTAAAAGTGAAAGCGTCCAAAGAGGGACACCAACATCTTGGTGTCCAACACAGGCCACAGCATCAATACACCCATTAATCACCTTGTGAGTAGGTGTGTGAGCAAGAGAAGCACCAGATTTGGTATAAACAGGGGTACTGTGGTTCAGCAGTCACGGATCGTGTTTCTCTGCATTACACGGTCATAGATACCAGTGTGCTGCGTTAAAAGCTGCTATTCCATTACTCTCTGTCTTCAGGGTGTGTGTGGCTGTCAGTCTACTGGGACTTGAGATCATTCCTTTAGTGTCGACTGTTGTGTCTGTGTGCGTCCGTGGCCCTCTCAGGACCTCTGTAAAAGGTCATTTGTGTAGCGTCTGCTGCTTTGTGTGCACGTAAATCAGATAAGAGTGGAACACAAACCGTATTAGAAGCTAAAAGCAGAGACATAGTTACAAACAAAGACGGTAACAGGAGTATGGATCCAATGGGAGACACAGGCTTAAAACTTGTCATTAGAGACACCTAACTCATGTGCACAGAGAGAGGGAAAAAAGCCACCTTCCATGACACATTACAAAAAAACGTAAACACAAATCGCATAAGAAATCAGTCTTTATGTCTAAAAAATCTTTTAGAAAACCACTGACAAACTGCCATCAAATATAAGACCAGCACAAGCAAAAAAAAAACATCTCAAATTATTCACATGTAATGACCAGCCATCACTAGCTACAGGAAAAATACACGGATACATGATATATTGGCACTATATCATTTACGGTCTTTATTAAACCAAATTGGATATTATAATTGGATTTATTTCAATTATTGTAATTTATATTGAGTTTAAATTCCCTATTACAGTTTTATAATATTGGCCAATATATAGTTATTTAGAATACTGATCATATTTATTTCAATTCATAGATAATCTGCCATAAGAGAAATTATTTTTTTATATAAACATGATATAAGAAAATATAAAAACATATTTAGATAAAATATGATAGAAATAAATAAAATATGATAATATTGGACAGCACAGATATGGTTATCCATTTAACAACAAAAACAGGGTGTTGCAGGACAATAAAGAAGTCAAAATAAAATATTTTTTTCAGAGATCAAGCCAGCTAACTAGGCAATGCAAGCTAAACACAATTATTCTAAAGGCTTCCTGTTAACAGCTGCTCTTTGGGTTGTCGTTTGAGAGCTTTTCCCCTCTCTGAGGGCCTGGCAGAGTGGATGACTCTTCTGGTGACTCCAGCGGGAAAACTAAACCAGATGGACACAGAGACCCTGAGCTCTAGGGGGTAAGAGATCGGCTTTCCTAACGGAAATCGTGGCATTACTCACCTGAGGCTATGCTCCTGCTAACCATCCCCAGAGATAAGGAGGAATGAGAGAAGTGGGTGCCCTGTGAGAGCATAAGGGTTAAACTGATTGCGTATGTGTGTGTATCAGAACAGGGCTGCTGTTTGTACAAGAGAGCAGAGAGTAACAGGCCCTTAAATCAGTAAGATCTTCTAAAGCTCATGGGAATGGAGCAGCTATGAGTGTGAGAATGTGTGAAATCTGCTGGAGGTTGAATGAAGAGAGGACTGGAACAAACCATGTAGTTCGCACCAAGCTGTTTTATTCACACAATTATTTAATAAAGGACCATCACAATAAGCGTGATTAGTGAGATTTAAAAAAATAAATAAATATCCGAGCAGTGATGGAGAAACTGACTTTTGAACTTTGATAGCCGAGTAGCTTGAGGCTTGTTTCAGTTTCAAAGACACAATAAAATGCTTTTAAAAGCATAGTTTTCTTTTCTGTTGAAGTATTTCCTAAATAAATAAATATACATGAAATATTGATTTGAGCTGGAATTATTGTATTATGTGTGAAGAAAGAGACCACAGAGTGATATTAAACTGATGTCTGCCAGGGACAAAGGGTCAATTACACAGTTTAGCAGGTATCAAACAAAAATATTTAAGTATTCCAAAAAGCTCTTAAATATAGTGATAAGCAGCAGTATTGCATTGAATAATTATTTTGCTAGCAAATGGAAGACAAAATACAGCACAGCGAATTCTGGCAGCATTAATGGGCAACTTACATGAATCAAATTTTTTTAACAAACCAATATGCTACCAATATGCTAATCAGACAGAAGATGCTACGTGATAGAACAATATAGTTTATATGTATGCAATTACTAAACTAAAAAATATGCTAACATTTTTTTTTTAAAGGACAATTTTGTCTAGTTGCTCTGGTTGCAGTTTCGCTTGTCGCCAGAGGGGGCGTAGTTCTGCAAAAACTCAGAGACTTGCGTTTTGCACCTTTAAGTTATGTTAGTAACCCTGCTGTTTTAGTTACTTCCCAGAATAGCATCTGACTCCAATGGGGCTAACAGATATAGTCCAGTTTAGATTTGGTATAAGAATCTCAAAAAGCAAGCAAGGAGTTCAGAGAAGCAGGAGCAAAGGATGGGAAAACTATCAGCGTGTAACTCAAGAGAGATGAGATGGAGACTTAAGTTAACATAAATTTCACTTTTAGAGCTTTAATGTAGAAAATCTCTACACAGCTATATAGTTACTATACTACCAGCCTACACACAGGAAAAATTAAGGGTGAATCATGGGCAGAAGTATGAGATGAGCCTTTGTTAGTCCAGAGGATTTTGATCCTGCTACTCTATAATCAGAATGAGAGACATAAATCCTGAAAGACCCAAGTCAAATACATTAACCCATTGCTGGTCCAGGCCCATTATACTTTTACAATAAATCAACTGATCCTGTTCAGAGACGTGTATCTTTACACTACACTACAGTAAATGGACAGGGTAACATTGGTACTGTGACACTGATCAAAGTTGTACAGTTACAAGATTACCAAACTGTATTTTTTATGCACAGCATTTCAAGGAGAAAATAAATAAATAAATCTGTCAACTGATTGTGCTGGATCTATATACAAAAACAAAAGTTTAAAGTAAAAATTTTTTTTATTAAAAAATAATGATAAGAGTACTCCATCACTGCCAGAAAATTCCCTGAACAGGAAGGAAACAAATCATGGACAAAAAGAGTCTCCAGCGTGCACCCTCTCTCGGCACACACACAAACGCCGGATGAGGATAATGTACTGACAGTAAATGGCCTTAAGTGTAAGACCGTGATTAATGCTCGCTGCCAATCTCATTTGCCTCCAGGTGGAAACCCTTATGAGAAACAAGCATTTCCTCAGTTGAGTAAAGGGATAAAACATAGTAAACACTGTAATCCTGGGGTTTTAAAATGTCTTGCTCTCCTGTAATATAATAAAGCTGTAAGTCATATGAGAAGTAACAATTTACAATTGTTAAGAAAGACAATAGGCATGAAGAATTAAAAAGGTGACAACAGCAATATGATAAAAAACACCAAGTAGTACTATTTCTATTGCTTATACTTCCAGTCCTAAGGGTTAAATTATTCCCTATCTCCAAAAATAAAACTGAAAATAAAAGATGGATTCTGTGACAACTATATTGGATCTGACAGCAATGTTGCAACACAACACATAAGCGTGAGTAACAATGTTTTTACCATGCATGTCTGTTACAGATCATTTGATATGTTTATAGTGTAGCGGCGCAGTCACACTCTGAATAGTTGTGATACTTGCAATTTGCTGTTTTTCCTTTGGTTCGGCATTGATGGGGTTAATGCGGGGGATTCTCAGATATGCAAGAAAGCATTTAGAGAACACTGCTTTTATATTGCTTTGATCCAAGCTAGTGTTAGGCGGTATACCAGTATACCAAATACCGCTGTTTATTTTTGTTATGATATGAATTTTTAATATACTGAAATACCGGTGTATGTCGCTTAAACAATGCTGCGAATGCGATGCGGTGCACTGTTTGAGAGGGTCCCTTTTAACTGTTGCATGTCTTGAGAAAATGGATAGGTTAAACTATAGTTGATAGCTGTCAAATTATATTACAGTGTTACCCATACATTGGTTCACAATATCAACACTGCCCGTCACAAATATATTCCAAAAGTCTTTAGAAAAGTTTTGATGTTATTTTCATTTAATCTTTCCCGATAAAGCAGCGTTTATCAGGGCTGCGTTGCTTTGTGTACAGCCGTTACCGGGGAAACCATTTCTGCCTCTCCTAAAGCGCCTCCTGTTGGCACCTCTTTGTAAACAGTATAATTTTTGTGGGGCCTTACAAACCTCTATTTAAGCGGTCATATGATGGTTCTAAAAACAAACATTATTTTGTGTATTTGGTTTAATGCAATGTTTATGCGGTAAAAAAAAACAAAAAAAACAAACATTTTATACATACTGTACATCATTGTTGCTCCTCTATGCCCCGCCTTTCTGAAACGTGTCAATTTTTCATCTGCGGAAAATGCAGATGACCAAGCTGATTAATCAATTTTGCCAGCGTGAACTGGACCAGATTGTATCAGGTTTTATTTCATTGGGGACATAAATACTGATTATAAGGACAACTGTCTTTTTACGCGTCGGGCCGCGCTACGGGTGTGAGAACACTATGTAAACATAAAACCATGTCTGCATTTGTGATTGTAGAAACAACATAAAAGCACTACTCTATACTGCTCAAAACTCACATTTGAATAGTCAGTAGCAAATTCTTTAACTATGAAAACATACTTACAGGCTGTGTCTGTGTGTCAGAAGCACCAGAATGTACTTGCAAAGACGGAATTGCCCCACTTTTTAGAATCAGCCTTTGTGCACAGCCGGCCTTGTACTCTCCCAGATTCTGGAAACAGTTCTCCGAAAAATGCGCAGCACAGTCGAAAATTTGAGTTGTACTGTTCTGAAGCAGTGTTGTAAATAAAGCTTAAGCACTGTTTTCTAATTGTGTCCTCTTTTAGAAGGCCAAACAAAGTAGTTTGGTTTTCGCAACAAAAAACACAGCCTCTCCACGACATGGTGGCAACAATACAGCGAGAATAAAAGTTACGCCTTCTATCTTTGCGTATCCATTTGGGTGGCCTATCCATTTGCGTATCCATTAGATAGCCTAACTGCTTTCTCTGTATACCATTTAGTTGAGGTATATCAGGGCCTTTACTTTACTTTTAAAGCAAGGGGATGAGTTCTCAACTGGGGGACAGTAAAACAGCTCAAAAATACACTGAAGGCCATATCTAGGGGCAAACAATATTAGAGACTAACCCATAACAGTCTATTAACCACATAGCAACACTCTGGAGAGCTGTGGTATCAGCAGTTAGTTGTCACATCCATCATAAGGACAAGGTTTAACACGGAGTACTAAAATTACATGAACTGACATTCCCACTCAGACCCGAGACACACCTCACATTAGAAACCCCTTTGCTGATCATGTCACGTGGGCTGAGGCCAGGACACACCTTTTTCTGCCTCTCATCATCCATCCCATACTCTCCTTCTTTTCTCTTCCAGAAGACGTCTAGAGCATTAAATCTATTAGCAAGCACATTCTTGTGTTTTTGAGTCTTCACTCAATAACGAAATAAAAGAAAGCAAACAGCCAGACTTTTTCAGATTAGATAAAGAAAAAGTAGAAGAGTGTTGGAAGGAAGAAAGGAGATTATTTTCTTAACTCACCTTAGTGAAAAATACTGAGAGATGAGTCTCGCTGCCAAGGATCCAAATAGGGAATTTTGGAGATTTGAGGAAAGAGCCAACCTTTAAAAGCAGAAAAAAGAAAAAGCAGTTGAGCGCCAGTCTCCATACCAATGCCATGACGGCCTGGCCAGCCACATTCCAGAACCATCACAAACAGGTTGATTCACTGCGATAAGATGATTGGTAACACATAAGATTGGCCAACTACTAAATCATTTGACTTATTTTGGACCTTCGTTATGGATTGGATAAAAATGTTATGAAACCATTTTACACTATGCTAGAATGTTCATTATAACTGTATCAATGTTGAGTAGGGCTGTCACTTTACGTTCAAAAATCGATTGCACAATCGATTGGACCAACCAACACAAGTTTTGAAAACTAAAATAGGGAATCGATTTTACCGTCCTTTTTTCCTTTTTTTTTATACCAAAAGTGTGTTTTAGGTGGACCGATCAATACAGTGCACAGAACATGTAGGATGTTGGAAAATAACAATGTCTTTTTTGTTAACAAAATGCTTTTTAATATTATTTTTTATTATTCCTTATCATTCGTTATTGCTGAAGTGATTTGACAGCGTTACCCGCCAAAGTTAATTTTTACCTGCATTTGGCGGGTGTTAATTTCAGTCCCTGAATGTTGCACTCCTGTTTGTCATTGTGCATGAAACTTCACGCCAATAAATCATCAGAAATTTTGCTGACTTGTGCCCGTCTCAAGCGCACTTTTAAACGCTCATCCTAATGCCGGTTAGTTGTCCGTGGATTTGCCTATATTTTTGGTGCTGAAAATGGAAACGTCTTTAGACATGGAAAATCAATTTTACAATCGATTCAATGAACAATTATGTCTCAAAAATCAAACAGGATTTTTTCACATAATTGACAGTTAACCAAAGAACAAAGAGAAGAGTGTCTGCTGTCACTTTAAGATCTGCCACTGCTGACAGGATCTCACGCATATCAGATATTCTCTCACAATTATTTACTTTCATTTAAGGTTTTATTTAACTCATTTAAGACGGTTCTTTTGAGGATACTCGACAAAACTGACATTTTGGCATAAATGTGTGTGTTATTGTCAAGGGTGTAACTTTGGTTTGAAAAGTGGGGGGGACACAAAAAGGGGGAATTTTTTTTTTTCGATTTGAATCCCATTTCCTGCATTTACATACATTTAGGGACTATGGTGATACAAAATCCAGGAAATAATTAAGTTGATAATAATGATAAATTCGGCCAAAAATAAAAAAATATTTCTTACTTTTTTATTGTTTAATAGGGGCTGATTGCCAAGACTTGATAGCATCATTTTATAAAGTCAAAAATGTTCAACATTAATGTTTTGTGTGTAAATAAAATTGAAATTATGTGAGACCCAATTTCAAATGTAGGCTAATGTAAAAACAATATAAAGACAAGTTTTAAATAATTGTTTAATAGCCAGTATATCACTGATATTAATAAAGCTACTGATGTCTTGATGAAAAGGACCCCCCCCCCCCAAATTTGAAAATATTCAAAAATATAACAAATTTGAAAAGGCTTCAAAAATATAACAACTTTTAATAAGTGAACTTTAAACAATCCTCACATAAACCCATAATAAATGTCATATTTACCTGTGCGCTTCCTGTCTAACAGGTACGAAATATACAGAAATTGAATAAGGTTATCAAATAGTCTGCACTGCATAAATTATAAATCAAATATAGATTAATCCTTATTAAAGCTACAAACGTTCTTTAGACAAGACCAGTGAGTAATTTGCTCTGTTCCCCTTTGTTCTTTGGTTAACTTTACTGACGGACAGATTTGGCTGCTTTCCCTTTAAGATCTGTCGCTGATGACAGGATCTTACGCATTTAATTTTCTCATTTACTCGTGATGTTCATTTAAGATTTTATTTAACTCGTTTAAGACTGTTCTTGTGAGGATACAATTGACAAAACGGACATTTTGGCATGTGTGTGTTATTATTCAAGCGCGAAAGAGAACTGGAATCTGGCTCGCTGTCTGTGAATGTCCTGACGAACACGCACACGACGCACAGACAGCGCGCCAGAATCCAGTTCTCTTTCATGCTTGAATAAGCGCGATACCTGCTCATTAGAACTTTCAGTGAGCTATTTTTAGTGATTACACAGGCTATCTCCTGCTCCTCCGTTATGACGGCGCGTGCGGTTAAAAAAAATCATAACAAACGAACTTGAAAGTGGGGGGGACACAAACGGGATTTTGAAAAGTGGGGGGGACATGTCCCCCCTGTCCCCATAGGAAATTACGCCCGTGGTTATTGTTCGTTCAAGCATGAAAGAGAACTCAATACTGGCGCGCTGTCTGTGTGATACTGGCGAGCGTCTTTCTGTGCGTCGTGTGTGTGTCAGGAGGACATTCACTGACAGCGCGTTCTCTTTTGTCTTGTCATGTATGAACGGTTTAAAAGTATTTGCGTGAATAAGAGCGTGATCATATAATTCTAGCTAAAGGATGACAGAAAGAACGGATGCTGCGTTATTGCGTTTAACACGTTAAAGCTGGACAAAAATTAATCGCGTGCGTTAACGTTGACAGCACTACTTGTCATACATTGCTGACAGAAAAATGACACAAACGGGATTTAGAAAAGTTTAGAAAAGGAAATTACGCCTGTGGGTAGGACATCATTCCCAGGCTTCATGAACTTGAACATGAACATGCTTTCACCGACGACGCTAACGTGACATATGGATCTCAATCACACTGGGCTTGTTCGACTTTCGGCGCTGCACAGACCGACTGGTTTATGACATCAAAGTACCGCGAGAGCGATTCAAAAGCATGAGCGTCTGCTCTCTAATCGCTCTCACGGTACTTTGATGACCCGCCCTGCTCTGCTTTTGATAGGCTTGTAACATTAGTAGGAGCTAAGTTCCTCTTATATGATTGGTAGGTGAAATCAATTGACTCGAAAATATTAAACCGCATGCAAGTTCACAATTGTTTTCTTCTCACGGCCGCACGCCGGAGATCCGGCACGGTGCCGGAATACTTTAAGCCCTGTTAAAAAGATTAGAAACTGTTCTAGAACAACAACAAAACAAATTAGTGACATAAAATAATATATATATTAGGGATGGGCATGATTAATCGACGATCGATTATTGATCATTAAGAATTTCGTCGATCACGTTCAGTTGTTATCGATTATCATTAAACTAATGCTGCTGCGTTGCGTAGTGTGAGTGGAAAGTGAACGTGTTCCCCGGGCTGGTCATGTTAGCGCGGAGGTACCTGTGCATCCCGGCAATGTCAGTCCCCTCATCAGAGCGGTGTTTTCAGCGGCTGGACTGAAGCCTGGTTTACACTCGACGCGTTCGCACGAGCGCGAAGGTGAGCGCGGCAAAAATGCGGTATTCGGTGTTTCACAGGCGAGCGCGTCGAGTATAAACGCCTCGTCCGTTTGGAGAGGTGCGCGCGCAGTCTGCAGAGACTCGTGCTGAAGAGCCAGGGGAAAGTGTAAACAATTGACGGTCACCAGGTTGCGGTCGCGTCTGACCCCAGATCATGTCATCAACATGCTTATCTTTCTCAACAAAAATCAGTAGACTGGTGTAGAAGTTGTATGTGAGTTATTTTTTATGAGGCTTTAAGTAGCCTTGCCTAATTGATTGTTAGGTAGGCTAATCTAGCTCTCTCACCCTTTCTCGACTCCGTGCCTTGGATAGTTTTGAGTTACATTTTGACTAAACCTGTCAGATCTAAGTATTATGATGTTTTTGGTTAAGTTATTGTTTAACATGATTTTTTTATTATTTATTATTTTGGAACAAACGAGGGTCCCTGTTTAAGAACGCCAACTCGCAGCTGCAGGTTCCCGCAGCGCATACTGTATATCTTCAAATTTAGCCTAACCGAACGTCCAGTTTAACTGCCACAAGTTGATCATCTTGTAATAAAGATCTAATCGAGGAAAAACACGCTGTATTTTTGTATTTTCATTGCATTTTTAATTTATAAAAATTTAAATAAATAATAAATTTGAATATAAAAATATTAATGATTAATCGATAGTCGATCGTTAATTCTCCCGACGATCGACTAAGAAAATTTAATCGAATGCCCATCCCTAATATATATATATATAATAATATATATACTTAAAAAAATTAATATAATATTGTTACCTTTCAAAATTATTGAATGTTTTTCTCTCTGATGTTTCATCACAAGCATGCACAGAATCAATTAATTTCATTCCACAATGTAAAAGTCAATGCAGTTTCAAGTTATGCTTTATCAATGTTATGACGCATGCAATGTATTGCAAGGCTGCATTTATTTGATAAATAATACAGTAACCTATTTTAATACAATTTTAAATGTAATTTATTTTTGGTGATGGCAAAGCAGAATTTTCAGCCATTACTCCAGTGTCACATGATCCTTCAGATATTATTCTAATATGCCGATTTAGGTCTCAAGAAACATTTCTTATAATTAACAATGTTGAAAACAGTTTAATATTTTTTGTGAAAACCATAGTGCAGTTTTTCAGGATTATAAAAGAACATAAGTTCAAAAGAACTGCATTTATTTTAAATAGAAACCTTTTGTAACATTATGTCTTTACTGCCACTTTTGATCAATTTAATGCATCTACCCTTGCTGAAAAAGTATTAATTTCTTACAAAAAAAAAATCTTACTGAACTAAAACTTTTGAACAGTAGAGTACATGAAAGGCTCTTGATTTGAAAAAGGTTCCATACCACTGATATACATACAAAAACCACATCCACCAACGAAAACCAAATCAGCAAAAAAAAAAGTGTAACTCTGCCTATAGCTCCATCTCCAGCCATGCATTCAAACACTGAAAGCCCTCACACTCATCTCCCATCACTCAACAGGTGAGTATCAGCAGCAGATTTGGATGGGGGAGGCGATCCAGGGGTGTGCGGATTAAAAAGATCATGAATATTGTGATGGGGGCTCAGATGGTTCTAAATATGAGGCGATACATTCCTGCGTTCTTCTAATCCAAACACAACTCACTGCACATATCCTGAAGCTCTGCTTAGCACAGTGCCATTCAAAATAAAGCAGCTTCTTAATTACTTTATCCACAGGTTAAAACAATAGGGCCATTCCTACAGGATGTGTGTGTGCCAGGTGTTGTTGGCTGAAATTTCAGATGTTTGGGATTTAGAGGGCACCACATTAGCATTTAAAAAGATGTTAAGGCCCGGGTGTCCTTAATTTTCCACGTTTCACTCAGTCTCAAGCACAGTCGTGTCTACACAGTTTTGAAAGTATACTCAACCGTGGATGGACGCATTCAACACATGTGCAGTACAATTGTTTTTTTATACTCTACCAGAAGTCAGAGGGCAGCACGGAGTCGTGTCATTTACAAGACATTCGCTCAGAAAGATAAAGGGAAAGTAGCAGATCCGCCACTGCATGCAAAGTTTAGAACCAAAACAAAAGATGGAGAATGATATGCTGATTTGTTTACAGCGTGTTGTTTTGCATTGATCTGTACACAATATATCACAATTGTGCATATTGCCACCTAGTGGTCTCAACATTCACCTTTGTATGGTCGGATGTCCGAAGTATACTTTGGCTTTAGGGAGACCGGAACCATTTAACTTCTGAAAAAATAACTAGTACAACTGAATATTATCTAAATAATTGAAGGTCTCAGTCCAAGGGGGCTGGAGGATGACGTAAAATAACTGAATTAAGTTATTAAAAAAATTATTTATAAATGATTTGATGATTTTTATAAATGCATCAATATGGTCAATAAGGATCAATAAGGATTTCCTTTTGCCTCTCAATAACTATAGTTTATATTGAAGAACACACAGAATTAAATGCTTGAATGTTCTAGTTAATTAATTTAATATCTCAATACTCCATATTTCTGTTAATAAAAAACTTTTACAAGTTTGAGAACTGCTGTGCTAGCTGGCGTTAGTTTTAAATGAATTATTAATTATTATTATTAAAATACTTTTTGAAAAAAATAAATAAATAATTATAACTTGGTAAAAACAACCTAAAAACTAGAAAAGACAACAGATTTTCCCTTTTCCAATGCAGAACTTCCATAATTGTTTTGTGTGTGAGAACAAACCCACAGAAATAGTTTCTTCCCCAACATAAAAATTCTTCATGCACCAAATTGGTGTCAAATATAGAGTGAAGAATGTCACAGTCAGTATTTTAGTAGGCTATTATGTTACAATTACGCTTCACAAAACCCCTTTGAGATATACAGCTGGAAAATAGCAAAGCCACAAACAAACTGTGAGTTTTGGCATGTGGACAGACTGGACACTCAGCATCTTTCACACAACACGTGCCAAAATTGGTCTCCAGATATATTGGACACTGCTGCAGATAATGGAAACACCATCTATAGCACATTAATTATACTGTAAGCTCCTGTGAGGGTGTGTATGAGTAGATACCCACCTTGCAATAGCGCAGTGACTCCATTAGTGTGAGGAAGCCAACAGAGGCCTGCTGATGGATGCCATGAAGCTCTAGAGAACAAATAAAAATAATATAATAATCAAATTCCTCTGCTATCTGTACAAAAATAAACAAGTCTAACATAAAACACTAAAACCTAATGACCTTAGCAATTCTGTAACTGTTATTCTATCACCAGGCATATGTTAAGTGTGCTAAACCTTGAGCAAAACATTTGATAATGCTGCCACCAAGTGGGCTGCAACAGCAGAACAACGGATTACCTAGTGTGAATCAAGTTATTTAAAACAAACAGCATGTCAACAGATTATTATTCAGCAAAAATATGAAGCATACTCATTCCAGAACATTCTCTATCACCGTCCCACACATTAGACACGGCATGACCGGTGACTAGCAGGTTGATTAGACTTTGGCTAAAAGTATAGAAAGAAAGACCATGAAACAGTCAGCATTCACTAGTATAAATACACAATAACTATACTTAAATACATTAAGATTAAGACTTTCAGAATTAAAATGTGCTTTTAAATATAGGGCTACAGACCAGCATTATCCTATGGCGACGCAATATCAATCTACAAGGTTACAATGCAATAAAAACAGCAGCCTAACAGTCTAAGCAACGATAATATAAACTAACGATAATATAAATCTCTCAGCATCCATTTTACCTGCCGTGGCCATACACAGGGTCAATCAGAGGTTCAGAGGTGTCTTCAATCTCATTCTTTATGTTCTCAATCCCCTTCAAAAAAGTTAGAAGTTACAGCATAAGTACAAACACAGACACATAATGGATGAAAATAGCTAGCTAGCGAATAACATACAGTTAGCTGGGCAAAATTTCTCATGTACTCTATCTAAAGTATTGTATTGATCTAAAGAGACAGTAAAGACATTAGTAATGTTACATAACTTTCTATTCAAACTATCCTGAAATGTATGACGGGTTTCACAAAAACTGTTTTCAACAATGATATTAATGAGCAAATGTTTCTTTAGCAACAAATAAGCATTTTAGAATGATTTCTGAAGGATCATGTGACTGAAGACTGGAGTAATGATGCTGAAAATCAGCTTTGTCACCAAAATAATAATTGACCTTTTAAAATATATTAAGATAAAAACAGCCATTTTAAATTGTAAAAATATTTCACAATATAGATTTTTTTTTTAATGCATTTTCGATCAAATAAATGCAGCCTTGTTGAGCTTAAGAGACTTCTTTCAAAAACATTTGAAAAATACAGGCCACAATATTAGTGTAGATGAGAAAGGTCTACCATGCGATCTCATTTTCCTGTGTTTCAATGGAACAAACAAATTCCGACCTTTTAGGGGTAGGGAAATATTAAGTTATACCTTTGTAAGTATGACAGAGTACAGGAAAAGCAGAACTCCGAATTTGTTCTTCCAGGTGTCGTACAGTGACAACACAGCCTCTCTCAGCTCCGCAACAGTCCTGAGAGTCCTCTTCCTGAGGAGGGAGTAACCACAATGTGACTGTCAATTGGGGAAGATCCTAGGTATAATGTAATGAGTTACTGACCAATTTATACTGAAACTTTATTTTAAGCTGAGCTCAATTTCTTTTAAGTAATCTGCCAGTGATTTGTATATTTGCAGACCTCCCAACCTTGCAATTATTTTTTGAGTACAATTGTTTGGGGGGGTCAACTAGTCTAAAATTAAGAAACACCTAGAAAACAGTAAAAAACAACAACATAGGAACACTGTGTGTACATTTAAGATAGGCTACTCAGTTTATTATTCCAATATCAAAATATGATACTAAATCCCACAGAAGAAAAGGGCTTCTTTGTGACGTGCTGTATTTGCATTTGAACATTGCACATTTTTAACAGTAGGCCTACACACATTACTTGAAATTTTTTTTGCCAATACAAACATATTTAGAAAACAGTTGACAATGAATAGTCAGGAGTCCAATAGCAAAACGAATCACTTATTCTAAATCAACATCAAGAATATCAACGTATAATTTAGACAAATCCGATATATAATGAGGGCTGTGTTAACAGTAAACCGTCTGTCATTTAACGAATTTTAAAAACACGGATGGATAATACAAAATGCTCTCTGACATTTTGACAGAAAAAAAACACAAGCAAGAACAAAATTTAAACTAGCTCGTCAATTTTCATTTTACAATTACCTCCTCTCTCTGTGTGCGCACGTCTGTGAGAGAGAGCCTGTTTCTCCAGACTCACGCTTATCAGTCATCCACAAATAACAGTGGTTGTGAAAGTGCTAAGCCATAGTGATTTAAAAATTTTTGTTCAGCATTACTTGAGCATTTTATAATTTGCATGGCTGAATGATGTCTTCCTCTTATCTGAGTGAGTGACCAAGAATGACGGCGTATTTTAAAATAATGCAATCACTCCCGTGTGCTCATCGAATCCAGATGATTAAGTTAACTCAATACAATATTTCAACTTTCCACATCCACTCCAGGCCATTTACCTTCAGGAGTCAGAAGTACTGTGACCACTGTAACTGTCCATGTTATGAAATCAGTCAGACGGCGGGAGAGGAAGCGGGATTCCTTATTTTGGTGTCGATTTTCAGTCTCTTTTAAATGATAGGCCTTACGCATCTGTCATTCATCCCCGCTTGCTATTTGGGGAATGAACCCAGCACTATGATTGGTCGAATTCTTCTTCTTTTGCTGATGTTTGATTTGAGGACTGCGTGTGCACAGAGGCGTCACCAGGTTTTTGCGTAGTTTAGAGTGACAAATCGTACCAGCGTACTTTGAATGCGTGCCCACTACGCAAAATGCGTACAGGTTGGCAGGTCTGTATTTGTAGTACAAGGAAATGAAAGACATGAAAAAAGAGAAACAAAAGTGACGCTGTGTGAAAAGAGAGTTTGAGCACTTACTGGATGACGCTGTGAAACCTCTCAAAGCCAAGCTCCTCAGCAGCCAAAGCAGCTAAACACACACCATGCAAAAACACAAATGCATTTAACAAGACACACCAATACAAAGAAATAATTTGTAAGATCACTGTACACTGTTAATGAGAATAGACAACTCAGCAAGTTTAGACCAGCATGCTGTGTATAATACACCAAACATTAGGGATCAGTGTTAGGTATTATTCAAACACTGGCAAGTAGTCTTGTTCAGTATCTGTACAACATCCAGAAAGACTTTTACAAATTATCTTACTTGTTGTGTCAGTAGTTTGGCTGGACTCGGGCTCTGGGTGGCTGTCTGTGATGTCACTGCTGTCTGTGGTTTTATCACGAGGCCAGGTGGCCAGGTGAAATGCCTGTGTCTTATTGAGGGAGGCTGACTCCAGAATCTCACTGAGGGTGGAGCACAGGACCGTCCGCTGCTCTTCCTCTGTAGGGGTACATCAAGCCATGCATCTGATTTCTAAGCTGCAATAAAGATGTTGCATTGACTAACACCAGACACGAGCAGCACAACACAATGTGACAAAAGCAGATAGAACCTATTATCATCAGTGATGCTGTCTACACAGGATGTAGCACAATGCAACATGACAAATTCCAGAAGGTAAACTTGATGCCCGTCCTACTTGGCCCTGTCCCAAATGGCACCCCAAACACTTGCGGTCTTCTGACCAGTCTGCACTTTTGTGACATAACACCGATTTGACAGTCGTGAAGAAGTCTGCTACGGAGCTTGCTACAGTACGAGATATATCCAGCTGCAGACCCGCAGCACCACCAGTTTCAGAACCCCAGCGCCACAACCGGAGTGAGGGGCGGAGTTATTGACAATGAGATAAGCATGGCGGAGAGCACGCGAGTTGTCTAACGTTTTTGACACCATGTGGTGAAAAATTATCGCATATATTATTAAGTTCTGCATTTATCTGCTAAATATTTAATTTGTGCTTAAGTTTATCATCTTATTGAAGCTTGAATATGTTGTCATACTTTGTTGTATTAAAAAAAATTTATACGGAGGGTTCGATACATTTTTGCGTGTTGTAAATGGGCTTGCAGTGACGTTTTGAAGACGTTTATCTTGTGAAGGTGTTAAAGTGTTTGTTAAAACAACTGCTCTTCTTTTTAAGGTGACCATACTTCTTGTACAAAGACTGGAGAAGATTTGCCGCTATGCAGTTGAAGTTGTAATGGCCTCTGGCTGTCTGGCATAGTCAAGTTTCACTAATTTGAAGTATGCTAATGCATCAACTGTATTTATTAAAAGGGGGTGAAAAAGCTATTACTTTAACTTACATATTTGTTGAGTCTCTTTTCTGTCTGTGCTTACTGAAAAAGGTGTAGGCTATACATTTTATAAGCTACCTTTGAATAAACATTGGGGATTAGTCTACAAATTAATTTAATATATATTGGAGCTGCCCAAATGTTTTGTTCAAATATTTGATTTGCTGTATCCACATTATAATAGATATAGGATCTACAGATGTACACTACTCAGCATTGTGAAAAGCTCCAGCACACTTGAATGATTGGTGCCAGTTTTCATAATTAATTTAACAATGGTATGTGTCACTTTACAATAGTTTGTGGCATTTTCTCTCATGCTAGTTTACAATTAGGCCTATTTGAAATACCTGATTGGTAGTGTCAATTTGTGGTGCACAAACAACATACTCCTGCTTGTAAGTACCACTTTAATAAGAACATTTTACTAAAATAGCTAAATAGTTTCTATATTCTTGTATAGTTACAAATGACAGCTTAACTGTCAGTCCTATATACAAATAGAAATAAATGTGTTATCATAACAACTGTATTTACAATATGTAGATAAATACATTGTCAAAAAAAAAAAAAAAAAAAAAAACCATAGTAAATATAAATGCATACAACGGACCACGATATTAAAAATATGGTGAAGCCCAATGTTTCTGTACCTTAATGTATCATAATGATACATTAAGGTACAGAAACATTGGGCTTCACCATATTTTTAATATCGTGGTCCGTTGTATGCATTTAACATACCGGTACGTATAAAGTATGACGTTTCGTGTCTAAGCAAATTACGCTCCAAAACGTTAGGTGGCGTTACTCGGTTTAGAACGTAAGCTCCGCCCCTCACTTCCGGTTCTGGCGCTGGTGTTAGAACGTAAGCTCCGCCCCTTACTTCCGGTTCTGGCGATGGGGTTCTGAAACTGGTGGTGCTGCGGGTCTGCAGCTGGATACTATTGTACAGTACAGGCTCGGCAAAGGTGCGCATATTGACCACAAGATGCGTAATAGCGCCCCCTACCGCATAACAGTGAAAACTCAGAAAGCTGGAAAACTCCATCAATGGCGGGAAAGTGTCAAACTGGCAAGGCTTAAAAACATGTTCAAATGATAAACTTTACTGACTATGCAGCACCCGATCGGGCAAGTGACAGATCCGTCAACTGTCCCAAGTGTTGTTTACACTGGCCCCTGGCCATTGGGCACTCCTTATTTTCGAGCCCTGCTTCTCTATATAAACTGTGTCAGCAAAATATATTGGACAAACATGAAAATGAAAGTGTAATTTACTAGGATAAGACTGTTTATGACGATGCAAGCAGCATTCCAAGCAGGATACCAAATGTACACAACATACTAATGAGAGCAACAGCTACGAATGTGAAATATGATGATCAACACAAAAGGAGTGAGAAGACAACGACAGGAGGAGAGAAAAATATACTTTAGCTATAAATCAAAAAGGACAAAGTCTCACTCAACGGTTCTTCCTTTAAAAGTGATCTATAAAATAGGACAAAATAAAACTAATATTATGGATAATTGGTAATACAAGGTTTTTAGAACACTAATTTTATAGAGTGGGTGCAGGTATGACATCAGAACCTGGAAGACTAATTCTAAGATTTTCTATGGGGTTTTTCAAATTATGTGTAAAATAAAGTATGTGGCAAACATAGCGTGACTATGCTTTCACGTTTTGTTCTACAATAGAAAATTACACACACCCAGAACGAAAACGAAAACTTATGTGAAGCAGTTATGTTCATTTTTGAAAACGTACATTTTTAATAAGTTACTAGATAAAGACAGCTTAGAGTGTGTGTGGTGTACGTTGTAGAACAAAACGTCAAAATCTCGACGTGTTATGTTGACCACAGGCTTTATTTTATTCACAAATTGAAAAACCCCATAGGAAAATCTCAAAGGAACCAGCAGCGAATTAGACTTTCGGATTATGACATTAATTTATGTATTGGCACACAGTCTAAATATCAAATTATAGTCTGCATAATACCTTATATCAAGCAGAAACCAATAATTACTTATTATATAAACTATTGACATATTGCAACAAAACTCACATTATATTTATTGTTCATGTTTATTAGGCCACTTATTATTACATGGTATTTTTCAATAACAGATAAGAATACACTACAAACTTTTGTTCAGAACCTGAAACAGGATTTAGAGTAGGTTGAGATTATCACTTTATCCTAAAAACGGTTTGAGATGCTCTCAGGTGCCTGTTTGGGTGTTATAGAGTACCTAAAAGTGGAAACAAAGTGGAATTCTCTTTAATATAATGCACAGCAAACCTGAAATATCTTTCCAGTTTGAGCCTTCAGTGTTAAACAGAACGTTCTTCAACAGGAAAGCCTGAGGAATAGCAAACAAAACACACAAATCATTAGGGCTCCACTTAACCAGCCAAAAGGAACAATCTGACAAAATAGCATGTCAACACCATTACAAAGAGAGTTAGAGAATAGGGTATAGGATATCATACGAGCATTTGTGATAGAAATGGACTGTCAGTGCAAGACTAAAGTCTGGAATATACAGCAATGACTTAGCCTAATAACTGAACAAATTTTAAAACACTAGGCATTATACACTTGTCAACTTTATAATGGTCACAGAGAAAAACTGGACATTATACACTAAACAACTGAGAATCACACACTAGAACCAGACTTGGTAGTTGTTTCAAACACAACAAAATCACACAGAAACATGAATCTCATTAGATCTCATTAAATATTTAGTGTATTCTAGCTTTACCCCACTGTGATATAAATAAAAGACAGCTGACAAAAGAAAGGAAAAACCTAATTGAAGTGACTTAAGGGTTAGTTCACCCAAAAATTAAAATGTTGCCATCATTTACTCACTCTCATGTTGTTCCAAACCTGTATGAGTTGTGTTTCTTTCTTGTGTTGAACACAAAAGAAGATATTTTGAAGAATGTTGGACAGTTGACGGTAGCCATTGACTTCTATATAGTATTTTTTGTTCCTACTATTTAAGTCAATGGGTGCCGTCAATGGTCTGGTTATCAACATTCTTCATTAAACACTTATTTTGTGTTTAACAGAAGTAAGAAACTCATACTTGTTGGGAACAACTTGAGGGTAAGTAATGGCATAATTTAAATTTTTGGGTGAACTGGCAGAAATCAGGATGGAAACCCATTCTTCCAAATGTATTCCTTCATTGGGTGTTTTAATGATAACGATGGAGAGTGCTGTAAGATGTCAGTTTAAAATCTCCCATAGGCATTTTTGTCTAATAAAAGTATTTTTGGAAGGATGTTCCATCATCTGAACAATTGACATGGTTGCAGTTGACCCAGATTTTTTAGTAATTTGTCACCAACCTGTATACTGCATCACTACAATGCAGCTTTTATGTTTGGATTATACAAAGCCATGGGTGTTGACGATTCATTATTGAACATCATCCTTCAAACCCTATGAATAAAATTAAGGTTTGAGAGAAAGGTGAATACCTGTACAGGTGCAATGACAGCACACGGTCCGCCTTCAAACTGCTCCAGTGCAGAACGCTCAGCCTCAGTGAACACAAAGCCTGTAGAAAGAAATGCAGTGAACACAAAACCTAATCAATGTCACAAGTCTCAGTTAAGCAATTCATCACAATTTAACTGGGCAAGCAGTCAAGGTTAAGTAATATGGACTTGGCATAGGTCTTCTTTGCTGACCTACAGAATTTTTACAACACAAGTAATGGATGTATATCCTTGAAAATGAGATTCAACCTCCATAATTTGAGTCAGCATTCAGGCTGAATTACACAACATGACTTTTGCTCAGACTTTTTATTTTGCTTGCCTTCAGACTATGATTCCATCCGGAAAAAAACTAGAAAAGCCTGGATAAGTGTGATCCTTAGTAATTTACTGTATGATGTTTAGTTTTAGTTTATAACCTTTTACAAAGTCTGCATGTCTAAAATGCCTTGTGTTTTAAAATCTGTTCCGATCGCTTAACGTTACCTTGAGACCACCTGCGGAAGAGGGAGGCAGGCACTCCTCCGCCACTGGGTCTGCCCCACACAAGATCCACCACTTCTTTACTCGTTTCTGACATGTCTCTTGATCTTCGTTGATGTTAATTCAAAACCAAGCATCAAGATCAATGGAGATCCTTGTGCTGACAGCTAACCACTGTAGTGCACGCGACGTGGCTAGCGCACTCGTCCTGGCCTGCTTTTGTATTCCGCTGAATCTTAAAGATTTTGCTTTGGTGTCATTGGCCACAGAGATGCGCTAAGTTACTGGTGCGTAGCTAAACTGTCCCGCGAGCGACGAATGATCGAACGCTCGCGCCAAAAATCGTGAAAGAACGTTAATTTTGAATACGCAGCCTCTAGCGACAACAACCTAACGTTACAACCGCTCTGTTAACCTCATAAGGGTTTAATTTGTGTACAAAATTAATGTTATCTTACGTCGTCCAGTATTCAAGGTTTCTGTTCTCTCTGTTTAAATAGACAGGCCTGGTATGTCCTCACTGAAGTAACGTTAACGTTAACTCACTCACCATACGGTCTGTGGCTTGCTACATTACCTAGACGTAAAAAAAAAACAACCCAAAACGTTTAGTTCGTTCATCCGACAGCCTATTTAAAGAGTAGCCAACGACTGTCAACTCCACTCGAGACCACCGCGAGAAAATACTGAGGATTTCAATGTAAACTGCTCGCTGTGGTAACTGTAGAGTGCTCTATGATCCATTCAGTTTATTTACTACGTTCCTCCACCTCAAGTTCGACTTTGTGAGAGATTGGTTCAAATCGAGAAGATTCTGGTGACGTTGAGCGAGAAAAATATTTGATTGGCTGTTCCGTCCATCAATCACACGGCACCGATGTGACGTCTTGTGTTGTCCGCCTACAACACGGAGGCTGAGGTTGAATATACAGTAATCTTGGCTAAGAAATGTTACATAAGAAAGAGATTAGGCAGGCATAAATTCTTAAAATACCAACAGTGAAGTAGGCGCACCCACAGAGGCTATAGTGATTTATTACCGACATTGCTACCTTCTAAGCCTATAAAGTGTGCAGTGAATAATAGATAGATGTTCCGAAAAATGTTTCCTCCTTTGGATAATATAATACATGAACACAGAACACTGCATATAGCCCTCTAGCAAAATGTTGCTTTGAGGTAACTACTATTGCATTAATTTATGTGTATACATTAAAAATCAAATAGTTAATAAGTTAAAATGTATGTATATAAAAATAAAAGAAAAAAGACTGGTGGTCATTTAAATATCTTTTTTTTGTGGACGTGGAGCAATTTTTCACCCATTTAAAAACTGTTAGCGTGTAAACTTATACCTCACATTACATCAATACTTAGTTTAAATCTATTTAACATCATTTCTCTTTGCTGTTATTTACACGCAATATTAAATTCATGTAACATACCTGTCTTAAACATACCTCGCCTATTATCTAAACTTGTTATTTCTTTTTTTTAGTAATGTGGCCCGATTTGTTCTGAAATATGCATTGAGAAGAAAATCAAAAACTGAGCGACAAACGCTTCAGAAATCATTGGAGACTTTTATTTTGTTAAAGATGTAACAGGAAGTTAAACCATCTCTTTCACGTTGTAGCCCATGCGTATATTCCAGGCAAGTGAACGCTCCTCCAAGTGGAGAAGTCTTTTCCTCTACAAATAAAGTAACATAAATACACAGGTTTTATCTAACAACAATGGGCGGACAAGCAAAAACTAAAAAGAAAAGCAAAGCTAAAAGAAAAGACACCAAACCAAATGAAGGTATGTCAGTTTTAATGCTAAACTATTTGGCATTGCATATTAATACATATTTAATACATATTATTTAAAATCCCACATCAATTAAACCCATTTCTTGCTATTTAGACTGGACATGATAGTCACCTTTGCTTGTTTCGACAATAACGGTTTAATGTAAACATGACACTGCAATGTGTTTCATGTGCCATGTGGCGTTTATTTTGATTTTGATTTTTTTTTTTTTTGTGGAAGAAAAAGAAGTGTTGACAAAATCGTCATAACTGTATTTAATCTAGAATTATTTACATTAAACTAATTCTGTAGCCATATCCTGTCCTCAAAAGGTTTGATTTGGTTGTTACTAACTGAATTTTTTATTTTTTTTATGCAGGTGCCTTGATGTCACCACAGGAAAGAATGAAAGCAAAGATGCAGGAAAGGGCCAAAAAGAAAACAGCTGAAAAATACACTGTCGATCAATTATTGGAAAAGGTAACATGTTGTCATATAATGGATTTTAATGGAAATTAAATATTAGATCTTGTTTTCAGATTTCACTAGTGTACTTTCTCCGTCCCTCTCAGACTGAAGAGTGTATAGACAACTTTGACTTTGACATGGCCAGTCTATACTGTCAGCGAGCGCTGGATATTGAACCAACTAACCTGACCATCCTGGACATGCTGGGGAACATCT
The DNA here is from genome assembly GCA_031834385.1 of Semotilus atromaculatus. NCBI lineage: Eukaryota > Metazoa > Chordata > Actinopteri > Cypriniformes > Leuciscidae > Semotilus > Semotilus atromaculatus. Next base: position 3,096,559 of record JAULUF010000019.1, on the reverse strand, counting down.
GTGCCGAGCTGGGAGATGAAGAGAAAGCTAAACAGATATCCTTTACACGTACTGTGCGACCACAATTCAATGGTCTTTGATTATGAAATCACTTGAATACTGTCGTATATATGTAACCTCTACTGTCCACATGAAGCTTCTAGTCTTGTTTTTCCATTTGTTAAAGAGGGTTTTTGTGAGCGTATTTGTGTGTTATGGTCCTTGACAGCGGTGCGCGTGTATCTGAAGGCGGTGGAGCTCAGTCCAGATGAGGGCCACAGTAAGTACATGTACCTGGGGCAGATTCATGCCGGCATGGAGGCTGTACAGTACTTCAGTAAAGGAACTGAGGTCATGCTCAACACCATGGACAAACACACCAGTGAGGTAAGACAATGCTGATACACAGTTCATGCATTTTAAATGAATTTTTGATTCACTTGATTGTTTCATTTACACATTTATATACACAATAAAAATATATATACATGTCTTTCAAAAGTTTGAGATTAGTAATTTGGAAGAAGTTAATTTTCCAAAAAATAATAATAAGTAATAAAAAAACCTAATAATAAATGTTTCTTTAGCAACAAATCAGCATTTTAGAATGTTTTTGAGGGATCATGTGACGCTGAAGACTGGAGTAATGATGATGAAAATTCTGATTCGCCATCACAGGAATAAATTACATTTTAAAATATATTAAAATAGAAAATAACATTTCACAATATTACTGTTTTGCCTATATTTTTGATAAAGTAAATGTAACGTTGGTGTTTTTGAAAGAGACTTCTTTCAAAAACATTAAAATCTCCTACCAAACCCCAAACTTTTGAACAGCAGTGTACATGCTATTAGCCGATGCTTTCTTTCCAAAGGAAATTGCAGGTAAATCCAAGTAAAATGTAAATGAGACTAGGGATAATTTTCGCATCGGGAAGTTGTCTGCAGGGCTATACTGTGTGTTTGTAAATGAGTATTCTGAGTATTTCAACTCAGTGTATCCAATTATACAAATACTTGTTTAATAGTGACCCTGGATCACAAAACCAGTCTTAAGTCGCACGGGTATATCTGTGGCAATAGCCAACAAAACACTGTATGGGTCAAAATTATCGATTTTTCTTTTATGCCAAAAATCATTAGGATATTAAGTAAAGATCATGATCCATGAAGATATTTAGTAAATTTCCTACCTTAAATATATCAAAATTGTATTTTTGTAAGTGAATGCAGCACAATCGCCAACAGAAATGGAAACCTTTAAAGGCGATTTTCTCAATATTTAGATTTTTTATGAACCCTCAGATTCCCGATTTCAAGTAGTTGTATCTCGGCCAAATATTGTCCTGTCCTAACAAACCATAGATCAATGGAAATCTTATTTATTCAGCTTTCATGTGATGTATAAATCTCAATTTTAATGGACACATAAGACTGCTTTTGTGGTCCAGGGTCACAATAGCAGTTTTGTACATTAATTTCAAACAAATTGGAATAATTGGAATACTACTACTAATAAATTGGAATACTTTATGGTATGTGCCTTTACATAAATTGGTGCTGAAAAATGAACCTACCCTGAAAACATTTACTGAAAGAGCAAACAGTGTGTCAACCAGCCCTGGTCTACCCTATATTGTGAAATGTGCGATCGATGACCCACAGTAAAGCAGGTACCTAATACTATACGTGAAATACTAAGGCTAAACCTAAAGTGCTGGTCTTAAGTTGCACACACAGATCTAGTTTAGTAAATATAATGGAGAAATACTAAGATGAGTCAGTGAGTCATAGCAAGAATAAACCACATATATTTTTAAGAAAACATATTATGCGTATAGTTGTAGCTGGTTAACAGAAGATGTGATTGCATGTGTTTTAACGTTCCACAGAACCCTGAAATGGAGAATGACTAGCTGAGACCAGACTTTTACTCTCTAAGATACAAAGGAATTGTCATGTTGTGTTGAGCTCCCATATCTTTAGCTAATGTATAATGGATGCATTCCATCATTATGGTGCATTTTCCCAGAGGACAGCACTTTCTTTGCATTAATTAAGTTAGTTGCTGAATCAGAGTAGTGCTTTCTGGGAGGCACAGAGTTAGCACTGATATAGTAGCAGGAAGCATTTAGACATGCTGAGCCAGTCTCATCGTTTGTGTCTGTCTATGCAGGGCAGGTAACTGGAATATACAGAAGAACAGATGTGTGTTGTTCCTGTAGGCGGAGAGCTATTGAAAACCACTTGGTCACAGACATTGTTTTACAATAAAGCAAACTGCAATCAATTGAAATTACCACACATGCTGTTCTTGTTGTGCATACATTACTGTCTATTGGATTTAAATGCTGTGAACAATGCTCTGAGCTTTGTGGCCCCATGGGTCATCCTCAGTGGTCTAAATGATTTGTCAAAAGAAAGCAGCTATTGGGATTTCTTTACTGTTAAATGTGCAGTTCAATCTTTTAGCACTAGAGGGCAGTCAAACGTAAGCAGAAAAACAGTGAATTCACGTTTATTTTCATTCAATTCACGTTTATTTGTATAGCGCGTTTCACAATACATCATTTCAAAGCAGCTTTACAGAAAGTGCATGAGTCCATATTGCAATTTAGAGTGATCTGTTATCAAAGGTAACTGTCTAAGTTATGTATTTCAGAAATGTACATATACAAAATGTATTAATATTAATTTATATAGCTAAAAATGTATTAATTTAAACAATGTAATAATTTAATTCAGAAACAATGAGCTCATTGAACTAATGAATACTTGTTTGTTAACAAATTATTATGACATTTAGAAAATGTAACATTGGTGCATGTTGACAGTGAAGACCTGTAGAGCAATGGTTCTCAATTGGTTTCCCATTGTTTAACACAATATTCAAAAGTTCCCCATATAAGATATGACATTTTCTTCCAGTATTTCTTCTGTAATTATGACAAAGCTCCTTATTTTTTAAAGAAGCTGAGTGTGTTAATTATGATTCCAATATGTTGCTGCATGTTATGTAAGCCATAATATATTAATTTAAATTAGTCTAAGTCATCCTGTGGCCCCTATTGGGCCTGGGTGTCCTGGTTGAGAATCACTGCTGTCGGGTGATATTCTGTATTTTTAATTCTTATTATCAGACATTTGACAATTTTCATATATTTTAATAACTGACTGTGAATATCTCTTGATTGTGTGTTAAAGGGATAGGTAATCAACAACAAAAATACACACACACAAATTTGAATAAAAACTAAAACAATCATTTAAAAATGAAAATGCATATGAATATAATTCATATATTAATCAAATGAAATGAATATTATAATTTACCATGAAAATATTATACAACTATTGTGCTCTAGTTCCAAATCTTCTGAAGCCATAAGATGGCTTTGTGTGATGAACATGTGCCATATGTATTTTGAGATCCTCAGCGGAGACTTAAATTTGATCTGTTCGTCACACAAAGCTTTCATAGAGGAATCTAGCACATGATTCTTATGTTTTTTTTTTTTCCTTTTAGGAACTGCTTGAACAAAGCTTGTTATTGTATTTCGTGTAAAAAAAAAAAAAAAAACAGTGTACAGGTTTGGAATAAAATTATGAATTCATGAGTGAATTATTATTTTTACTCATGGATCTGTGTCCTGATAGGCTAGTGCATTTGGAGCGGCCGCATTCCCCTCTGAGGTTGCTGTCACAAGGAAGGAGGTCTCTGTGGCTTTCTGTTCCATCGCTGAAATCTTCTTCACAGATCTCTGGTAAATGTATTTTCCTTTTTACACAGATGTATGCCGGCATTTATTCAACTTCTGCCAATCTTTGTGTGCTCTGGCCTTTCTCACTCTTTTCATTTCTCAACCTTTTTGGCTTTACGTACCTGATGACATGATATGCCACACACACACACACACACCTACACCTGGGACACCGCAACAGACAGAAGCCCATCTGGTCTGAGGCCTGCAGAAAAGATCTAATCACAGACTGGTTGATAGATATAGGAAGAGGGTTGGGGATTCAGGATGGTTGAATGGTAGGAGAAAGATGAAATGTAGATCTGGATTGTGGATGTGCTTAGTGTTGATTGCCAAGGATCTTGGCATAGCGTGACTTCATTCAAACCTTGAGATTGAAATTCAAAGCTTTTCTTATTGATGTACTTGTATGGTTGAATGTGTGTATCTGGGTGTGTTGTTTTGGTAGTTGTTTGCTGCAGGCGATAACTGGAAAATCAAGAGCACAAAAATGTGTGTGTGCTAACAAATAATATTTTCTTCAGTAGTGTGGATGTCCTTGGGTGCTGTGGAAACTCTGGTTTAGTTCAATTATTGGTCAAACTTGTAATTTTGTGCTGACATTGTACACAGATCAAGCTACAAGACACAATGCTTGTTGGTTTAAAAAAGAACTGGAGTTCTTATATCATTTCTGTGTGAAAATGTACACACGGGTTTTTTTATGCAGTTTTCCCCCATATCCCCCTTACTTCCACTTTTCCTCTTTTATCTTATCCTATGTCCTCTTATCCTTATCTTGTACTACTTCCTCTCAATGTACTCTACTTTCTCTCACCTTATATCATTAACTGTTATCCTCTTCTATCCTTATCCTTTTGTCACTTCTTCTTGTCCTATCCTGCTACCTCTCAGTGTTTTGGTTTGGAAAAATGTAAATTTAATTAAAGTGTTAAATCAAAGTTATTGATTGATCATAATTTCTTTGAAAACATTTGCACACAAAAATGCACATTCACATGGTTAGTGATGATAATTTTAATAACACTGAATGATTTTTATGTGCTTTAAATGACTCTTTTCTTGTTTGACAGCATGGAGGAGGGCGCTGCTGACCGCTGTAAAGAGGCCATCGATAAAGCTCTACAGTACGACGAACACAACCCTGAAGCTCTGCAACTGATGGCCAGCTATCTGTTCAGCATTGAGAAAACTGAGGTACAACAGGACATCTGTGAAGTGAATTACCCAGAGTTCCCCTCACCGTCTCACTGGATCACTGCACTTTTAGAAAGAAAAGCGTTCTGAGCTGCGGGTCATTATGCAGTCATAATTACTGTAGGTGGAGAGCAGCTGAGAGAGCTGAGTCATGTGTTTCTGAGAAGGAGACAGATCAAAATTGTGTGCAAGAGAATGAGCGAGACAGAGAGAGACCGTTTTTTGGGAATGTACTGTATGCTTGTTTTTGTATGAGAAATAGACAAAGATGGCAGATGAGAGTTAGGTGACATGTAATGAATTATAAACCATTAATAGAATAAGCTTGTAGAAAAGGACCCACTGTGGGACAGATTTTCTATTGATGCAGTTCCTCATTGAACCATTAGGGGGCAAACAGACATAAGACCAGCACATCTACTAATCCTGACCTACCCTCTGAGTTGAGCTTCAGTGTGCAGCTTAAAATGCTTGCAACATTTATGAGTATTTTCACTTCAGAGGACAGTTCCATTTCCCTTCAGAGAGCTGACAGTAGAACTTGACTTAACAATCATAAACTTGAGTCTCTTTGTGTGCTCTAACCTCAACCTTTTTCATGCTTGTACTTTTTCATCTCATCCTATGTCACTCCCTCTCATCCTCTATTGCTCCCTCTAGTTCTTTACCACATTCTATAATCCTGTACAACTTGCTCTTATTCATGCTATTTCCTACTTCCTCTCATCATTTGCTACCTCTTCTTAATGTAAATGCGACATCCTTTTGTCATATCTTACTTTCTCTCATCTTATTGCTCCTTATTGTCCATTCTATTTCCTACTTCTCAGTTCTCATCATATTTGGTACCACTTCCTCTCATCCCCTCATTCTCATTTTCCTCTCAACGTATTCTACTTCCTCTTATCCTTTACTACTTCCTCTCATCCTATCCTACTTAATTTTTATCTCATACCGCCACCAGTTATCCTACTCTCTGTCACTTCTTTTTATCATATACCACTTTCCCTAATCTTATAGAGTCATGTTGTACTATCCTAATTCTTGTCATCCTATTCTGCTTCCTACCCCCCTCATATCCTATCCTATTTACTGTTTTCTCTCTTCTCATCCTATATTGTTCCAGCTTGTCTTTTAACACTTTCTCTTATCCCGTACCACTTCATCTTATTCATGCTATTTCCTTCGTCCTCTCATGCTTTACTACTTTCTCTCATCATATACCATGTATTATTCCCCTTCTATTTCCTACTTATTTGGATAATATACAGTGCCACTTCCTCTCATCCTTCATCACTTCTTCTCATGCTGTAAGACTTCCCTCATCTGATCTTACTTTATCTCACTCTGACCTACTTTAGTTTTACAATCAGAATACTTGGAGAGGCTCTTTCTAATTTATTTTATCACACTTTATACAGGAGGGGCGTGACTACCTGAAGAAGAGCGTGTCGTCATGGTTACCTAGCCTACAGAAAAAGGAAGAGTCATTGGCGAGTGCAGCGCACGACATGGAGGAGGAAGAAAATCCGACTAAGGTACGCATACAGGTGTTTGTGTTCCAAAGGCAACAGAGAGATAAAGATAGGATGCATCATGACCTCTCCTTTGACCTCGTTTTGATTGCAAAGCAGGAAATAGCACTGCACTTAAAGAAGGTTTAGTCTGGGAAAGATAAGGGAAGAAAGGAAACAAACTAGCTTATTTATGTTTTTATTTTGCTCTCAAAGCCAGGTCAAGGTTGTGTCAGTCTGCTGTATGGCTAGCCCTGCGGCCACACGTGCACACACGCACAGCTCCCCCATCGAGTGACCACGCTTCTCCACTGAACATGTTCTTTGCTTAAGGCTACACATTTCATGCTTTTTCAAAAATATATTTTCGTTTCTGTCTAAATGAATTTTCGCAGTTCATCTTTTAAGTAGGGCTTTACGTTGCTGAAGAAACCACAGAAAAACAAGCCTCACCTGAACTGACACGTTGAGGGAATTTATAAAAGTTTGTTTACTTTCCTACTGGTTAAAATGAAAGGGAAGTTGCTTTGCACTAGACATACATTTGTGATATGTAGATGCAGCTTTGCAACATTTGGAAAATCCTGGCAGGTAGGAGAGTATGTGCATCTTTGAAGCATGTTGTAATCAGGTTTAGGGCTCTTATCAACTCTTTTTACATAGCTGATTTAGAAAACATTTATCCAGTATAGAGACGAAAGAGATAGTGTTAATATGTACAATACAGTAATGAGCCTGATAACATCCCAGACCAGCTACAATGAGAACACAAGAGATGAAGCGGCCTTGATGGTATGATGATATGTTGAAATAGAAAATAGTGTTCATGAAGAGGATTATTGAAATGTTTATTGAGACCTTGAGAAAATCCGTCACATGCAGAACTTGATGGACCATTAAGCCCAAAGTATACTTCGGCCCCCCACCACCAACGTGACGTAACTTTTGTCATCAGGAGGGTCCGCGGACTTCCGCACACCCTGTCCACGTCCAACCCAATTTTTGTAAAATGTTATTTTAGCATCACATCAGCGTGTTAGAATGATTTCTGAAGGATGATGTGATATTGGAGTAATGACTAGTGAAAATTCAACTTTTCCAATGCAGGAATTGCAGTTGAAAATATATTCAAATATAAAAGATTTATTTTAATAATATATCTAATATATATCAATATTTCTATATTTCAATATTATTAATAAAAAAAATGCAGCCTTGGTGATCATTATAGACACATTTTAATCTTATCCATTTTTGGTAGTGTACTTATTTTCTAATTCTTTGTATATTAATCGTTATTGAGTCTTTTAAATCAATTTTCATATAATTTTCTCATCAATTCACATCATCAAGTCTTTCATTACCCTTAATTTACCTCTCAGTTAATATTTATTTACGTTTGTGTTTTAGAGCAACATCCCTCCATATGAATCCAGAATAACAACAGCCAAACTGCTGATCGAGGCCGAGGAGTATGAGGTAGGACAATGGTCTAGCTCAACACTTTTAAGAAGACCATTTCAAATGTTTCAGTCAGTTTCCTTCCATTATAGAATTCACATTTCAGAATGTTCAACTTGAACGCTTCTCTGCCAGGCTGAACTGAAGTGTCCACTGAATGTTGAAGTGGAGCGTATAGTACCTGTCTGTAATTCTTTGAGGTCTTAGCGGTGGTGGTGATGTCGGATACACGGATTCAACTGATGAGCTTTTTTTAAGCTATTGGGTTAGAAACTGTTTCATAATAGGGCAGTGGATCCATTCTATAGCCAGTCGTTTTTTATTATCTTGTGTTAGCACACGTTAATCCAAAACAATCCGTTCTTGCTGTGCAAGCAAGTTTAAAGACCTATAGAATATAGCTTATACTGTACAAATACACTAATATTAGCTATATGTCTAACAAATGGGCTTAAAGCTGTCAGTGTTGTGAGTAATGAGAAGGTTTAATGTGTGCTCTATTGCAGCTGTAGAGTAAACCATCACCCAGTGTGTTGTAATACTGTATAATTGTCAACGGGACGATTATTTACTTTCTATTTGTGTGGCTGATGAGTTGAACAAATCAGCTATACTTCATAAGATTCCACTCACCAGCTCTGCAAAGCGAAAGAGGTGTAAGTGCGAAAAATAAGTAAATATTGTTAGTAAATAGAGACGTTGTATTGAGAGGACCGATCCTCACATACAAATATTGATATTTTTTTTTATATATAAGGTACAGCTAAATGTGACAATGGGTTTATGTCACGAATGGGTATCAGTAGCAGTATAAGTATTGGTAATACTGGCCTTCATTTAGTAAAAATATATTATTAATATCTAAAATAAACAGTCTTAAAGTTGTTTTTGTTCTCTGGTATCCACATTATTCCTGCGCCCCATGACGCTTTGCACAAATTCTGGGTGTAACTTCCGTTAAGCTGTAAACAATCAGTGAAAGACTAGCTCTGTGGACGCAATAATATATATTTTTTAAACCGTGTACAATGACAATACATTATTCTACTCACCCCAAAACCATTGAACATTAAAAGGACATTTAAAGTGTAAAAGCATCAACAAGGTAGTACTTTCAACAGACCATATAACCCCAAAAGCTTGAATCTTTCCACAGCAATCGGACGGTTAAATATCACAGTGGTAATCTGTATTATGTAACATACGTTGTCTTAATAAAACTTCAGCATTGCTATTTCAAGGTGATTTCAGTCATTTTGACAGATAATAAATTGTATTTGAAAACAAACCTGGAAAAAGACGCAGGATTCTTTGTGCATTCCAGTGAATTATTAATGGCATATATCGTAAATGAAATCGGGAGAACAGACCACAAATGTGCAGTAGGATATATTGACTAAGATAAAATAATGATCAGCTCAGTTTTATTCCAACACTTAGTGAGCTACCTACATAGACAGAATTTTTGAGTGTCATCAGATGGATGCAATCATTCCCTTTCCAATGATATCCTAACATGCTGTCGAGGTAGGCAACTCGGTTCTCTGTGAGACACAGTCATTCAAAAGTTGAGGTGAACTGTAGTCCTCCAGTATTGGTTAGTAGTTATGTCTATCTGTTAGTGTAAAGGAGTCCCACAGCTTTTTTGGATTTCTGAGCGAGACCATGTCCACAGTTATTAATGCTAAGACTATAGATTTGTTTCCCTTTAAACTCTTTTCTCATTTTCTATCAGCGCTAAGGCGACCTCTGAATAATGCAGGAATGGTATTTTATTTGCACTTATCCGTGACCTTTCCAGTTGAGTGTGAGTGTGCAGTAAGACTCTTTTTGTGCAGAGAGTGTGAACGTCCTGACACCTGTCCAGCACTCGGAGAGAGGTATCAGGAAAAGTGAGAGAACAGAGAATTTAAATAATAGCGAAGAGGATAGAGAAAGAATGACAGGGTCGAGAGACAGAATGAAATAAGGCAGGACCAGGATGCTATGAAAGTGAAAGTCAGTTTGAGAGAGAGAGAATGATAAATTGACAGCTGTGTGGAGTTCTCTTTTCTTTAGTTCTTTTTCACACTTGCTTATATTTGTTCGTTTCATCCTGAGGAGACAGTGAAGGACTGAGTGCTGCAGCCTGACTTTAAAAGCGTCTGCTCTCCCTTAGCCGAACACAAATAGAATCTCCTCTCAGCACGGGGGACGTATTAATATTAAAACCAGTCACCTGGCTGTCTGTCAAAATGATGCCAAAGGTTGCAGGGTCGTCTCTGCGACAGCGGGTGTTTAGACAGAAGCCGGGCCCCCCGGCAGCAAGGCCCTTTGATTGGACAGCTGGGAAAGGTGAGCACTTCTAAACAGGGAGAGAGAGAGAAACAGAAGGATGGACTATTTTAGATATATAGAGACAGCACTCTAAAGATGCTGGTGTAAAAACTCAGTTTTAAACGTTCAGCAAAACGAAGCCCTATTTTATATGATGCCTTAGTACACGTAATAATAATAAATAATCAACTAAATAAATGAAAAGTACATAATATAAAAATATGAACTAAAACATAATTAACTAATAATGTAAGCTACTTTTCACTGTTCAGTTAGACCCAGTGGATGAGCTGGGACTTGCTGCTACGATATTATCATATCTATTGATATCTGGCTCATGATACACAAAAATATCATGCTGAATTTATGGTAAAATAAATATATAACTGTGGTTGCAATGTTTCAAGTATTGAACTGATTAAGTGTTTCTCGCCCTAAATGATATGGTAATTTATAGTTTTTACCTTTAACTAATCCACAATTTTGTCAGTATTTTACACTAAAAAAGGATATAATGCGGTGTTAAAATATTTACAGTTTTTACAGTATATGGGTTGGTAACTTAAAGTTTACCAAATAATTTTTTACATTAGCATTTTTACAGTTTTTTTTTTCTGTAAAAATTGCACGCTTTTATTGACAGTGTAGTGTACAATAATATTGTGATTGTTTAGCATATATATATATATATATATATATAGTTTTATTTCATGTTATTCTTTGAAGGAAGGAAGGCTCTATTATCTGTTTTCCCTGCTTTATAGATTAATGTGTATGTGCCCTCTTGCTGTAATGTCCTGCATGAGCACATTCAATATTAGTTTTGTTGGCTATGTATGTAACTGTCAGACTGTGGCAATTCAAAATGAGTTTTGAGGACTCTGGAGAGTGTGTGTGTAGTGGCAGCGCATGCTGCATGAGCTAACTCAATATTAGCAAGGCCTTTTCCTGCTCCAATCCAGCTGGGTCAAAGCCTGACACACTGTGTGACAGCACAAGATTGATGTCTTTCTTTGCCAGTGGTCTGAACAGAGGGAGGAGAGGAAGAGAGTCACGGGCAGTAGAATGAGGGGGAGGGAAGGATGGAGAGAGCCGAAGAGACATAGTTGTAATAAAATGCCTTGGTTGGGAGGAGAAGGAAGTCTTGCCATTTGAACAAAGTGACAAAAGTACTGTTTAATGTCAGTAGCGGTGGACTTAATTATCTCTAAAGAGGGAGGTATTTAAAAGAAACTCAAACCCTAGGGACCCACACACAAGGTTATACACACACCCAGACCCCTGTGCTAATTAGCCTTTTGGAGCCAGTACCCTTCCTGAAATAAAACTAGACTCTTTTTTTTTTTTTTTCACTACTTTGTCTGTGAACACAGAGGCCAGCAACTCAGCCAAGTGTACAGTGACCTTAAAAGTATCTGGATGCTTAAGTCACTCTTAATGTTATGAATTTTATTCCATTACATAACAAAATATAATACCTGATTTCCTTTGGGTTGATTCTTAGTTTAACCTAAATTGATTAAAACTAATTCACTTAAATGACTATAAAAGGTTCTCACATAATTTGTTTGGAGATTTCAATTGTTTTTTTTATTTTTTATTATTCTGTAATGGAAATAGAATTCATTCAGATTGATCCAAATTGTGGCTTTTGTGACCAAATCTTTTTAGGGCATATTTGTGTCAGTTAATTTAAAAGGATAGTTAATCTAAAAATGAAAATTCAGTCATCATTTACTCAACCTAATGTTGTTCCAATGCATTAACTATATTTATAATTTTCAACTTATAATAAAAATAAATGCAGCAAATCAGCATATTAGAATGATTTCTGAAGGATCATGTGGCTGAAGACTGAAGAAATGTGGCTGAAAATACAGCTTTGCCATGACAAGAATTTAAATATAAATATAAATAATTATTTTAATGGTTTCACTGTATAATTGATCAAATAAATGTTGTCTTGTTGAACACAAACTTTCTCTCAAAAATATATAAAAAAAATCTTACTGACCCCCAACTTTTAAATAGTAGTGTATTTGTTTATTATTATGATTATTATTATTAGCACTTTTGTGTCCTTTTTGAGTCTTGAAAGCTCCATTCGTCATTTATTGTAATTCTCTGGAAAGGAGTTCAGTACATTTATCCAAAATTTCTCCTTTTAGTGTCCAGGAAATAAAGTAATTCATACTGGACTGGTTTGGAAGACCAGTGAATGAATTTTCATTGCTGGATCAATCCCTTTGAACTGACACAATGACATGTGACTGTATATAAGTCTAAGCTGTAGTTTGTCAGTTAGCTGGCTCTTTGGAAGCGATTTAAAGTACTTAATGCAGGACACAATGGAGTTCATGGATCCTCTATGGGGTTTGAGCCTACAACCTTTTGGTTTGGTTTGCTACACTATTCTACTTCATGATTTGTACTTGTCAGGATTTCTTACTTTAAGGGTTTTGTTATGGCAGGATGACAGGATTAACATTGTGGCAGATATAGATGTGGCTTCTATAGTGATTTTCCTCTGAGTAAAGGAGCACATGACAGAATCTTATAGACTAAGCTAAGGCTTTTTAACACATTCCACATCTTTGCCACATCTTTCCATCTCTTTCTCATTCCGCTCTTTTGTTTCGTGTGTTTCGGAGCTCATAGAGAGAGTCATCAGTAATCCACAACAGCTCTGATAAGAATGATAATTTGGGAAGATACTCTTTTCTCTCAGATCAGTCTCAGGAGGTTGAAAAAGAGGACTGAGGAGTGTTTTTAGAAGCAAGGAAGCCGTGTGTGTGTTAAGGCAAAGGTGATCTATTTTGTTTAGCTATTTCTTAGATTGTTAAATTGTCTTGTCAAGTCTTCATGCATTGAGAATATGTTGTAGTTTTGTAGGTTTATGTTAGCTTGTTTAATTCCTATCCCTCCAGTGTGTGTGTTTGTAGCTCCTTGCGTTCATCTGATGTGATTGCTGTCGTGATCTAATAAGGTTGCATAATAAGTGTTTCTATGTTTGATTACAGAAGATTCTTTTGGTTTAGATCTCAGAGTAAATATCAAAACATTGCTCTGCTTGTTTGGCCATGCCCGATACAGCAACATTGGCTCAACCATGGCGTGGTTTTAGGATGGGAATGTTGTATTGGCTGACCAATGGCAGATGATGGGAGTGTTTGAGAAACCTGTTTGAAAACTGTCAATATTTTTGCAATTTTGTTTAGTACTGCTAGAGGTGCATAAATTATACAAATTTAAATCAGATTTTTACATTTACATTACCTTAATGACCATCATCTAACCCTAACTTAAAGTTAATCTTTAAAAGCAATTCTAATTTTACTGTACGTGGGTCGTGGAGTGTGCAGTCAAGGAAACAATAACAATTTAAAATGTTTTCCTGATGTGAGACTTTCATTTTGAAAGATGTGCGTGAAAGCTGTTGACTCTTCTGCAAAGACTTAGCTGTTCTGTCAGACAGAAAGTGTTTTCCATTCAATTGCGCTATCTTTTCGATTGTTTTTCTAAACCCACACTAGATGGACGTGTTTGAGCGTTGTGATCACGTCTCTTGTCTTTTGCAGCATCTTACTTGTGACACTGCATTCTGAAAACTTCAAGAAAACGTGACTAGACCTTACGCTTTTTTTTTTCGTTTCGCTTACCTGTGTTTGTCAGGCTATGTGCCATTATCCTAATGTCCTATGTAACTTTGTCAATAGGCCGTTACATAGTCAACGCATCGGTACGCGTCCGCAAGGCTACGCATCGCTACGCTTCGGCCGCCATTATGCGCCATAGTTTACTGCTATGGGCGTGGTTTTGAGCCAGCGGCCAGTCTAGAACAGAGGACCTGCGAGAGACTTCCCCCCGTCTCCATATGCTCTACTTCTATTGGATAGTCGCGTCGCGTTCAACTGAATTAATTTGCATAAAGATGGGCATCGGCCAGCTTTTTGACGGGCAGCATTTTTCCAAATGAAGCGCTGCCTTCCCGGGATGCTTTGCGGGCGCGTTATAGTCGCGTGACGTCACCCATAGGAATAAAGCGGAGCGCGAAAGAAGTGTCGCACGGACAAGTGGATCCGCACCCTTAGTTTTTGATACGTGACGCACCGATGCACGCAATACTATGCGTTGTCGGTGGGGCGACATTGCAAGTATTGTACATTAATTTAAGTATATTATGTTTACAGATGAAGGTTTGAATACAATTTGAATTTGAACAGTTTGAATTGGCGGGCAAAGAGGAAAAATTATGCGAGCTTATACGTATACATCCGCATTCATATGACAGTTCATCGCAATTACACTTCAATAAAATAGCGTTGGAAAATGCCTGGAGAGAGGTTGCAACCGCGATGGGAAAGACCGTAGACCATATTGCAAATCCTCCTCTTCAGTTGCCATTTTGATCTGAATATCACGTGACCCGACTCTACTAATTTCGCCCGACTCTACTACCCCCTGTTGCGTGAGCGGTGTATTGCATTTCACGCATCGCCCGTGATGCTTGCGTCCACTGTTTAGACTATGAAAGGGAGCTCGTAGCTCACGTCGTTTGCGTTGCTTGCTCGCGTTGACTATGTAACGGCCCTAAGCAAGTCATAAAAATTCTTTAAAAAAAATCTATCACTAAATTACGTAATTAGTACACTGTGTGTTAGCGGTGAAGGATTAACATCCAGGTATGATGTTATTTATAATTATCAGAGTCCATCTGTTTTATTAACAGTTCATGTTAGTATTGTTTATTTATCCATGGTATTTACCTTAACCCAAAATACAAATTTTGATGACTGTGATGTGGGCGTTTCTAGGATTTTCATTTTAGGGGGGCTAAGCCCCCAATGAAGGTATGATAGATTTAAAAAAGAAAAAGAAAAAAAGTAACACTTAAGTTTAGGGTCTAATGTTCACTATTAACTAGTTTCATTACCATGCAATGGCAGGGTTTTATAATCACTGTGGTCCCGAATGTGAAGCAGGTCAGTCAGGGGGGTTGGGGGTCTCCCCGAGAAAATTTTGATTTCTCTGATCTACATATGTACATTTTAAGATGTTTTGAAGGCCTGATTATTTTTCTCTCCTCATCAGCATCACACTCTTTTTCTCTTTGTTTTTATCTTGCCCTGTCTCTTCCCCTCCTAAAGATGAGCTTTGACTGATAATAGGTTTTTCATTTTTGTCTGTCAGTGAAGGTCAACTGATCTTCTCAGACGTGTTCATTTACTGAAAGCTATAGGAAAGCTAGGTAACTAAGTTTATTAAATTAAATGTAATATTGTATGTTATTTTATTTGTTTACCTGCCCAGGGACAGCAGATGTGAACTAGCTATTAGCTAACTCTGGTGCAATTACTTTTAATTGTGCATTGTCCCTGTAAAAATAAACAATAAAATAAAAAAATGAAATGAAATTCATGCACAATACGTAGGCTACACATTCATTATTTATCTTATGCCTAATACAGGGCCGTGGACAGGGCTTTATAATCACTGAGGTCCTAAATCTGAGGTTAGTCAACGCATTCTCATCCTAGGACGTCATACAGGTGACGCTTGTGACATTTCGTCGAAATACGACGCACATGGCACCCTTTAGCGTCCGCTAAAGGGTGCCATGTGCGTCGTATTTCGACGAAATGTCACAAGCGTCAAGTGTATGACGCCTTGGGATGAGAACGGGCTGGGTTAGTAGGGGGTTCAAATTTTTTATTTCTCTGATATGTGCATTTCAAGACGTTTGAAGACAAAAAAAGGATAAGAAATAGCTTTAAAACCATGTCAGCAGGCAGTAGACTATTTGTCAATACCTGCTCTCTCTTTATCTCCATCATCCTTTCTTTTTTTCTCAGTCTCCTCATCCTGCCTTTTCTCTTCCCCTCCTAAAGCTGAGTTTTTTACTTTTTTTAAAGGCTACAATTTTTATTATATTCTCAATATGTACGCATTCATTATTAATCTTGTGCCTAACATGATGAAAACGGCTTTGTTAATGTTGCTTGCCCCCTCATGACGGTAAACTAATTATTACATCACATAGGGCTATTCTCAGTTGAAAATGGTGAAATTAGACAAAATTAGTTTGCCTGATTATTTTTTGTCATTCTTTAACAATTATGACCTAAAAAAAATTTTCAAATATGAAATGTTAAGTTTAGCTACTTACATCTTATCTCGCACTTGATTGTACACTGAAGCGTCGAGTCGCTCTGCTCAATTTCGCGCGAGCAGTGACAGACCAATGAGGCTCAGATGAACACGCGCGCGCATACACACGGGCTGAAGCCCCCCTAAAAAGGGCCTAGTGACGCCCCTGCTGTGATGGCTCATTCCAACTAGTTTGGGACTTCAGCCTAACCTTAATACTGTTTATTCATCAGTGTTAGTGATATTTTTTTACAGTTTATTTGCATGTTAAGGTGTGTGTGTGTGTGTGTGTGTGTGTGTGTACAGGTTTATATTACACTGTGGGGACCAAGGAGTAGAACCTGAGATCTCCTACATTGTGGGGACCAGCCAGTGGTCTCCACGAAGGAAATTAATTCAAAAACATTTTTTATTTTTTTATTACATCTATGGAGAATCCCCACAAAGATAGTGAAACCGTGTGAGTGTGTATGTGTTAAACATTTTTTAAAAATAAATTTGCTTGGTTCAAATTTCTAAAAATTTGAGTCGAAGCTTTATTACTATGGGAAAATGTGGGTCCCATGGCCAAATTATCTTGTGATGCCTTAATTCACTTATAGCATTTAAAACATTGTTTTCTTAATACAAAATATTAGAAAATTAGCTGTTAGAAGAAAATAATAAAATATTTAGATTATAATGATAAAACCAGAAAATATTTTTGGAGGCTAAATACAATTTCTAAAATTATTTTAATGTGGAAAAAACCTAAAATTTAATTGTTTTCAACTTTTTTCAGAGAATGATGAAATTTCTGCCTTGCACTCTTTTCCTGAGGAGAACAATATTTGTGAATATTTATTGTGAGGTAAATACTAAATGAACCCCTGCCTACAGTGTGAACTATAAAGAGAGATATTTCTGAAGTGTCTTTGCAGTGACCCTGGAGTCGTGTGCCAGTGTTTCTCAATCCCTTCATGCAAGACTCATAAGCTCACTCCCAGTCTAATGCCACTCTGAGATTTCCTCTAATTGAGATAATGCTTTTCTGCAGCTCTAAGCTGGAGTGATTGGCTGACACTTTTAATGTCGGTAAGAGGAACTTTTAGCTAATGAAAAGAATGAAATGTTCATCAGGCCCTGACTCTGAGTTATTGAGCACAAATCAAACTGTTATTTGATATGACTTTAAAGCTTTGGAGAGAGCTGAGAGGCTTGTGTGATGCACCATTTTACACACACGCACACGCACACACACACACACACACACACACACACACACACACACACACACACACAGTTTTCAAGCACATTGACCTAAAGATGCCAGAGCCTGTTTGTTCATCATATCTTGTATCTATAATCAGAACTTTCTTCATAGAGCCCTTAACTTTGAATTTCAGTTTAAGGAGCTCATCAAATGTTTGAAGAGAGCAAGGCCTGTGCAGTCTTTGAGTTAGACTGACATGCCAGTGATTTATAATCTATACTTAAAGCTGCAGTAGGGAGTTTTGAGAAAACGTTGACTTAGCCTGAACATTTGAACAAGCACAACTTACAGGTCCTTCCCCCTTGCTCTCTGCTGCACTACAGCCCTCCCTCACAGCGGAGCACATTCACTGGTAGGGACAAAACATCAACAATATGCTTTACATTGACTATGGCCTGCCCATACTTTGACTACAAACTTGGTCTTCAAATCATTATGTATTTTGCAATACATGTAATGTAACTTTATAACGTTGCACTCTTTAGTTATAAGTTTAGTTATAAATAGCTAGTAAGATATTATAACGGTACAGTATGTAAGTAATTATTCTAGCGATATGTAATGCTAGATAAGGTTTGCTAGTACATTATTTAAGCACCATGACAAGCCAGTGAATTAGCAGGTTTCAATTGTTGCTTTGCACAGTGCGTGACATTTTATCTGTATGTTATGCTAGAGTTTTGACACAGTCAATGGGCTCCGACGAAGAATTCACACCTACAGCGACTTCTACGAGTCAACGGGCGGGGAGAAGAGGAAGCCGTGTGCAATTATATCTGACCTACATAATCCTACTTTGTTTTATGAGCAGGTGCCACTCGAGAAATTGGCAGTTTAGGTTGTTTCTCCGCCATTAGCACAGCTGTGGCACACCTGCAATCTTGAGCAAGAGAGGGGTGTGATCAGCGCATACACGAGCATGATTGACACTGCTAAGACATTCCTCCTGGCTCTGATTGGTTGTTTCAGAGCTGGGAGGAGCCAGAGGAGCTTGCTTTTTTTTCACAGATTATGTTTCTCATATTCTACTGTCAGGACATAATGACAGTTTTAACAAATATGTAAAACATTTATTTTTTTATTATTTTTATTATTATTATTTTTTTTTTTTACAAAAGTTACCTACTGCAGCTTTAATCAAATCATTAATCAGTGAGAGTTTGAATATTGAATATTATTCAGTAATATATAATATTAGGTTCTTGTTGGATTATAGACATACGATATAACACAACATCATTCATAGTCCTTAATATGTATGATTTATATTTCTTGCATTTCGATGTAATGCTGAATTGTACTTAATTTGATCTTGCAGACTAAATAATGAAAGAATCCTATTTTTTATAGATGCAAACCTCTCTCTCTCACTCATTCTCTATATTATTCTGAACTCAAATAATGAATGGTGAACTGAGCAGCAAAAAGTTAATTTCATAGCATTTATTGAGTATGTCAGAGCTGCTCTTGTTTTGAACAGGGAAAGTGAATAGGGACAGATGCTGCTGAGCTCCAAAAAAGGGTAAAAAGCACTATTGAAGCAACATGATGTGTTTGCTATTTTCAATAAACGTCTGAATAAACATTCTGAAGTAATCCAACTTTATTATGGGGAACAGAGTGAAATTTAGTGCATGAGCATGATGATTTTGGAGAGCAGAATGAACTTTAATTAACGTTCATTTGGGTTTGGAATCACATGAGTAAATTAGTGACATTTTTTGGTGAATTATACTTTAAAAAAACAAAGGTGTTACAGTTTGTGCCAAGTTTTTTTTCATGCTCTTTCAGTATTGTATGACCACACTCAAAAATCAGCTTTCATTTCACTTTAACATCCATATCATGTAAATATGGAAGTTAATTTAATTAATTTGATATAAATATGAAAGCTTCAACTTTACTGTCTTGATGATTTGAATAGTTAAACCACAGTCATATACACAGACAGCTCAGCGATTGTGGTATACAGCCAATAAATAATGCAATGATCAGGCTTAATTAGAAGCTGATGAGTCATAAATTCTCATTTGAATATTCGGTCCCAGTGAAGTCTCGTTACTAAAACAACCCGGGCCTAATCATTAATTATTTGTTGTCTGCCCTGTCTCTAGTGATTGCTTGGGAAGAAAGCTTGTTTGCTTTTCAACACGGCACCAGAGCCCAGGCAGGAAAAAAGCGATCAAAAGAGTTGAAACGGACATAATGTGTGTGTGTGTGTGTCAGATTACAAATACACAGGCCTGCTGCATTGTGGGACATTTTAGTGTTATTAGCCTGCACATTTGCAGGCCTGTGCATTGTGGGACATTTTAGGCTAATAACACTGTTCATGATTAATGTGTCTTTCTGTGTTCATGCATGGATGTGCAAATGTGTGAATGTGCTCCTGAGCACTGTGTGTAACACCCTCATAAGTCATATTAGGTGATCAGAAGAATGTGTCCTGTCATAGGGTCATATGAACAAGGTTAACGGTGTGTGTGGTAACCTTTTCACACACTCTCAGCAGACTTGAGATGGGCCATTAGCTCTTTTCCCGGACAGTTTCTCATACACAAAACGTTCTGTCTGGCCTGGGAATGCAAGCCTGCTTTAAATCTTTTCCCGGAGCCGTTTTGTGCACTGTCAGTCTAGTCTTATATTACAGCATTTGCACTGCATTGGTTCAGGAATGTGTAGACAGGCCAGGGCCTCTATTTCCACTTGACCAAAGTGAGAATGAGACCCACAGTAGACTGCGGTGTCAGGCTTACAGGTCCAAGATTGGTCAGCATGGTTCGGTTGGATGGCTTAACTACATTGGAATTCTGGCTGAAATAAAGCACCTTTTCCCATTAACAGTCTTTTAAAACTAGCTGTGTATTTTGACAGAATACATTTTTGCTAGCAGCATATACATGGCAAATATATTATTATAATATTGTAGAAGGTTTACCAGTATCTTTTTATTTTTGTATGTTTGTAACTGTGTGAAACAGACTTTTTCCTTTTCCATTTGCTGTCTTTTGCTTCTCTGCTCATGAATCACCAGAAAAGGGTGCTAGTGAAGGGCTTGGGACTCTACACATTCTTGTGTAGAGATTCTTCAGCTGAACATAATTTTCATAATTTTAATTTCATTCACAAAAAAAAATTATTTGTCAGAATCTGGCTATTATTGCCGTCGATGGAGAAATTGTTTTATTTCCCATATAATGCTGTTATTATACATATCTTTAAAGGACTGAGTTGTAAAGTTTCCATTACAGGAAACTAGTTTTAGTTTGAAAACTTTTGTTTTAGTTTGACCTAATTATCATAGACATGCATGGTGTCAGTAATGTGATGATGTTTTACGTATCTGTTCAGTCTTCTGTAAAAATGTCATAAATATATATTTACTTTATTCGCAGCACTGCATATATTTGGTTTGTTTAAAACAATTAAAATTATTTTGCCAATGTGAATGAATGAAAATAATTCTTCTCTGTAAACTTTCTCTGAAAAGTATCTTATGCAATTTTGGTAAATGTATTTTGTTTTTTGTAAGGATACTAAATTATCTGGCACCTGGCCAAAACACAGTGTACAAGATGAAAAAGGAGAGCTTAGTTAGGCTACGTTTTTTTTTCTACATTTAAAATATTTCGAAATTTCCTTCAACCTCTGGCTAAACCCAACCCTAAACTTCACATAAAAAAAGCAGTTCATCTGCTGTCTTAAGTGGCAAAGCGCCAAAATAAGTAATGTGGACCAGACTTTATGCTGAGAGTCAAAAGTCTAGTTATGCGAGATTTGGTCTCAGGTGTTGTTCTTTTATTGCTGATTGGGCTTTTCCATTGTTTTACTGGGATGTCTGTCTGGAAGTGCTTTGAGCTGAGTGTGTGTGTGTGTGTGTGTATACAAAATATGTCTGAGTGGACTGGAGGGCATAAGACAGGCTCTGTCTGTCTTGGTTTGTGTACTAATAAACAGCGCCGGCTCTAATGAATCATTAATGTTCTGTTTACCCAGCTTAATGAACCACCGTTGATGAGGGTCTGTGTTGTGTGTGCATGTGTGTCTGTAAGAGTGAATGTGTGTGGCTGCTCATTGTATGCCAATAAAGGCTCTGGAACAAGGGGGGATAGTGAAAGAATGCAATTGTTATTGTTTTTTGTCTCATAATGTGAATGCGTGTTATAAAAGAAGCAAGCGATAAGTATTATTTTTCAGAGTTTGTGTTTGGTCTAATCCGTTAGGATAATGACCTGTCTGTCTGTGCTATTGGGTCTGTGTGTGTTTGTGTGAAACTCCCTATCGATTGTTGTTTGCTTTGTGTCTATTCCTTTGGCTCTAGTTTGCTCTAATCTTTCTGTCAATGGTGCCCTTGTCATCCAATAACTGACTGGTTGTCATGGAAACCCATTTGTTCTCACATAGACCTGTCAGTCATTCAAAGAGTTTTAATGAGTTGTTTTGCCTTTGATGGGAATGCTGAGAAGATCAGCTCCAGAAATAAAGAGCAGTGTTGGGTTTCTTCCAACTTACAGCATCAGGAGGAACTTTGTTTCCCTATGGACTCTTCATTTGGCTTGCAGAACTTAACAACAATCACATTTAGCTGAACTTGAGATCATTTAGCACCAAATTATTCTGGTTTGTTTACGTATCGAGAGTTGTGTGGCATGTAGGCTAATTTTGGCCATTACCGCTTGTGCTTTGCAGGATGATTAGTATGCAAAGCATTTTTTATGAGTTATTAAGAGGCAATTTTCGGATGTTGTATATATCCCAAAAACTAATGCTGCTTTCAAGTCCTCCTGGGAAGTTCCTGCTTATGAGCTTGAAAGATGTAATATATGAAATATAAAGTGATTTTGGTTGGAATAACATGGGTATGTTTAGGCAATTTCATGTTTTTCCCTTAAGACAGCAGGAAGGATTTAGTACTAATTTAACAAAATGGAGATGAAAGAATGTGCATTAGGTGTGTAATTGATGTATCGTATCTGTATTTTATCATACTTGTGCAGGAAATGTAGTTTTGTCGCATAAGCCTGATTTCATAAACATGCTTAATGAGTCGTTTATTCCTACAAGCTTATAACAATTTTTCATCATGGTGCATAAAATGCAACAGGAATAAATTTTGCTGTCAAATTCATATTAAAAGGCAAACTTTTTGCCTGTTAAAAAGGGTTCACATACAAAAGCAGAAGTATTTAAAAAAAATTTTTTTTAAATCATATACAATCATATGGAAAAAAGCTTTGGTTCTCAACTAGGGGCCTCAGCAATCTTTCAAGGTGACTTAAAATAATTAAGAAAATAAGCCAAAACAACTTTGCCTAAGCATCATTTTTAAAGTGTGATTTCTAGAACTGGAAAAGTCATGTGAATGAATAATATTTAAAGGTTGTATCAGTCATTTCAGGCCCAAAAAAGGCTGAAACATAAATGGTCACATTCACCTAATCTTTCCTAACGATCCGCTAGCTGCCCGCCCCATAAGCATGCCGTCCAAAAAACTTGTCTCTGTAGGCAGCCTAGGCTCTGAAATCTGCACACAAAACAAATGGGTACAACCACCACTCAAAACCAAAACAAACAGTGTTCAACCAATCACTGACAGGGGCGGGTGTTGTGAGGTTTTGAGCTCGTTCACGATTGGACGAGAAGTCGGAGCAACACCCGCCCCTGTCAGTTATTGGTTGAAACACTGTTTGTGTTTCATATAATGATGAACTATGTGAAGCATATTGTATGTTTTATACATATTAAAAATTGCATGTTTTTTGACCGAAATTTCAGAGTCGTCAGCAAGCTGACTATCTGCAGTGAATGTTTATATGCTCAACGAATGGGACACTATATTTTGGCCTTTAAGTTCCCCCCTCCAGTGTCCTCCATGCTTCCTAACTATTCCGACAACAAAGCTTAAATGCGACAAGCTTGTAATCACAACTTCATAAGTGGGAAGAAGGACATTTCCGGTAGCATGTGAAGGCAGCATAAATTTTGAAAAGTTATGAGTTCTTCAAATATGCTTGTGGATAGTGGGGGGCCCTGGAGTCACAGCTGATAAAAGCCTAATAAAAGTTGTCTTATTTTTGCTGCGGGTAATTTTAAGGTCACTTGACCAACCGAATACTAATACCTTTATCTCTTTATTGGATGCCTTGTTATCCTTGGAATAATGAATCATGTCTGACTGTGGTTAGTGTTTTTCTAATTGCACCAGATAACTTTTTTTTGTCTTCTTTTGCATGATGCTGCATCCGCACCATTAGAACATATCAGGGAGTGACCAGCACAATATAAACAAAAATTGACTACACCTTTAATTGGCCATGGTTTTTTATTTTTTTTAACATTGGGGTATAAAGAAAACCCATAGGGCCCTATCTTGCACCCGGCGCAAATGACTTACACTGACTGTGTACATTGACGCATGTATCATTCGTATTTTGCACCCGCGTAAGCGGACTTTTCCCTCCACAGACGCACGCCGGCAAACTAGAGAATGAACTTGCGCTCCCTGGGCGGGTCGGCGCAAAAAAAGGAGGCGTGTTTCGGCGCAAACAATCCCTGGTGCTATTTTGCAGTTCCAGAAAACAATTGCGCCACTGACCAGAAAAAACCTAGTCTAAAGTCAGTGGCGCGTTGCGCGTACATTCAGATGCTATTTTAAGCGCGCATTCAGATGCTATTTTAAGCGCGCATGCTTGGTCATAATACAGAGTGTGAACAACGCGCATACACTGTAGATGATTCTCTCATCTACACATATGCATTTTCCTTTTTGCAAATGATACATTATTATAAGGAAAAATATTAAAACACGAGGGAAATCATTGTTGTGTCCATGACGATGGGAAAAATAGGCATAAAGCTTACATATTTACCCAAATTATTATATGCATGTAGGCCTATAACCGAAGCTAATTTGGGTGGGTTTGTCCCATCCCCAATGTCACTTCTCTTTCTTTTACGGCCCTGACGAGAACATCGATCTCCTCGGCTGTGAACCGATTCTGAAGCGCGCCTGGTAAATGCGCCGTTATAATAGTATTGCGCCATGGAACAAGCGCACCTCGTTCATCGTGCTCTTAAAGGGAATGTGATATGACGCTCTGATTGGTTTATTTCACGTTACGCCCAAACCACACCTATGAATAATTAAGCTACTTCAGACCAACCCCTTTTAAACTTGCGTCGGGCGCAAGAGTCATTTATCCCGCCGGTAAAATAGCAACAGTGCCCTAGACCCGCCCACAAAGTTACTTGCGCTTCGCGCTTGATACTTGCGTTTCAGATCGTTAAAATAGGGCCCATAGTGTTTTAATGCTAACTGACATTGTTGTGCCGTTTCATGTGAAATTATGTGTTAAATATGATCGTTCAGACATGATTTAAAGACTTCATACTTGAATGTGCGTACTTTGCTGTCACATTGCATTGTACTTTTCTTCATTCTGTCTTTGGACAGGAGTTGGCACTTTGTTGTTTGTTAACACTTCTGAAGTCTGTGTGCCATGTTGAATCTGTCAAATGAAATTTGCCGTTAATTTGTGTAATCCGGTGTAAAAGGTGTCTTCGCAATGGGCTAATGCTCTTATCTCTGTGATGCAGAGTTTGTTTGTGTGTATGAGAGAGAGAGAATGGATGAATATTCTCACATCTCTTTGACAGCCTCTCATTGATATCTCATGGATGAGATTAAAATCTCTTAGGACTGGCAGTGCTTCTAAATTGGCACGAGTGCTTCATCTTCAGCTTTTCTTTTCCACGTGTAAGCTGCCGGCATGTCACGCAAGCAAACTGACACTTCCCTTTGTTTGAAATCCTGTCAGCAAGCGTCTGCTCTCTCCTGACTGTCAGTCGAAGCTCAGCTCTACTCTGGTACGCGGCTGACTGCTGAAATCAAACTCTCACAGTCAATGCCTCTGAAAGAGTGGAAAGGGAATGTGTTGTTGTTTGTCTGTGAGTGTTTGTTTCAGGTAGAGCTGGGCGAAGGCATGCTGAAGCAGTCTGTTCACATATGCATGACACGTTGAGCCCTGGTGCCCACACGGATGACACGGTTTGAATTTAGCCAGCAACATGTTCCAACCATAATCTCCCTCTTTCCCCAGTAAATCTTTCTTTCTTTCTTTCTTTCTTTGAGATCTCTTGTGTTGATATAATGCAGCATGAGCTGAACTCTAATAACAAGGTGAGCCAATTGCAGTTTGTGGTTTAAAGGGCCCCTATTATGATACTTTAAAGTTTCCTAATGTTGTTTTGGAGTTTCCTACAACAGGTTTGCATGCATCAAACGTCAAAAAACCTGTTTAATTTTCTCATAATATACATTTGCACATCACCAGATTTTCAATGATTCTCAAACGACTCGCCAAATTAATCAATCTCTCTAAATCCCTCCTTTCCGGGAGCTACTCTGCTCTGATTGGGCAGAGAGCTCAGTCTGTTGTGATTGGTTTACTGCGTACAGCACGCGTCGAAAACTCCCATTGCCATAACACTGACAGCTCTGCGTGTCCTGAGGCTTCCTACACCGTAAACTAAACACGGTGACGAACGTCGATTTTACCAAATCAAACCGAGCGCGAGTCCAATGATGAAACACTAGAAGAAGAACCATTCATTCAACCCGAACCTCCATCGCAAGGACGACTCGAGCAGGACGTTTCAGTGATTCACTACTCAGTTTGAGGTAACGTACATTATGAGATGTTGCTATTCCTCACCATCAGCATTAAAGGACAACTCCGGCGCAAAATGAACCTTTGGTCTAGTTACACATTGGTACATAGTCAACCGTTCCCTGAGATTTGTTTTCATGATTATTGAATGTAAAGAGTTTTATCTCTAAAAACTGTTTAGCTTATAACGCTAGTATATTGGGCATAGAGTAATGAAAATAAAATTTGTTAGTTAATACCACTAACAAGGCTCAAAATAGCCCAACACTAACACGTTAGCATAATGTTTAATAAGAGCTGTTTCATGATTCGACTGATCGAGACTGTTTTCCACAGTGGAAAGTGCGAAGTGGACTGTCTTTATAAAATATCTTCTTATTAAACTGTCTGTACACTTACAACGTTCTCAATGCTTCAGTTTGCAGGTAGGGACCCTCATTATGCTAACGTGTTAGTGTTGGGCTATTTTGAGCATTATGATGCTATCCAGTATCCACAGGATCAGCTGACGGTTTGAGGTTTAAGTTTCACGCGCAATAAGTGGGCGGGCTAATGTTTCGTCTTGACGTCACGACGAGACGGCTTATGAGTCGTTTGAAAAACAATTAATTTCATTGACTCGAGTTGACCCTTGCATTTGAAAGACAATAACTTTATATACTGTGCACTCTCAGATTTAAAACTTTGCAGGATGTTTTCATTCACTTAGAGCTATATTACACACTACATGAAAGGTCATTTTCAAAAATCCATGACAGGGGCCCTTTAAGCTGCAAGGCTGAAGAGAGACTTTTATTTTTATCACAGCGTGGAGCTAAAAGCTAACTTTCAAAATGTGGTTTCAAACTATAAGCACTTTTTGACATTATGTGTCCATGGCAGACTAATGAACTGTATGAGACAGGACCTGTCACATCAGCATATTTGTATGTAGGTCAAATATATACCAAATGCAGTATAATAGCATGTACAGTGTTTGTGTTATCTCTTTACACAAAGTAATGTGGTGATCCCATGGTAAAGTTACTGTATCCGATGGAAAAATAGTTGGGTTTTTTCAATTTTGCATCCAATTTTCAAAGTGGCACATTTGTACATTTTCTTGTCTATTATATTTGGTCAGTGTTCTTCCCTTTAAATAATTCTGCAGTGTACTTTTTTTTTCCAATTAGATGATTAGATATCTAATTGCATGAGTGCAAGATATCACTTGTGCATGAGAGGCTGAAATATAGCACTTGCTAGTTTCAAATGGTGGCCTACATTTAACTTGTTTTTTATATATGTAGTTACTGTCAATTTGGCATGTTAATTTCTTTGTTTGTTTGGTTAATGGTTCATTTGATTTTATTCCTCTCTCCCTGACACTCACTCTCTCTGACTTATTCTCTTTCATCTTCTCTCTCTCTCTCTCTCTCTCTCTCTCTCTCTCTCTCTCTCTCTCTCTCTCTCTCTCTCATACACACACACACACACACTTTTGCACATGCATTTAGTTAAGAACAGTGTGCAGGGTTGTGGGGTTTAGTGTATTTTAGGTGCTGTGTTGACAGAGCATCAATAAAAATCCTAATAAGGTCTGTGTGTGTTAGTATGAGTGTATGTTTAGATGCAGGTAGTGGGAAATCTATTTGTCTTGCCGGCAGAGGTCAGGGAGGGCATGTAGAAGCGTCAGAGCTCAGCAGGAGTAGTAGAATAAAGAAACGTAACCTGAATTAGAGGAGAGAACAGAGACGGTACTGTTTCACACACACAGACAGACATGCTGATATACACGTGTGTAACCTGTTACAGCATTAGCACAGAACTAGTGACACACAGCACTTCTGGAAGAACAACAAGACAGCATTCTCTTTCTCTCTCAATCAAAACTTCTATCAGCAGAGGCCATGAAAGATCAGACATGCTCAAAAAGCCGATAAAGAGAGGGGGTGCTTTGTAGTGTCTGTCCTGTGTGTTTGTCTTACTCGGTCTGTTGCTGTCTTTTAATCATTACCTCCATCAGTGGAGGGCAATAGAGATCAAACATTCGCTTCTCTAAAAGCAATTAACAGGCTGGATTGCTTTATATTAGGGTTTTGGTGCTTGTACCCCTCTCTCTCTCGCTCTCTTTCACGTACGTGCACACAGCACACTTGTGCATCCTCCACTTTCATGAGTTATTAACAAGATCAATGACTTTTGTCTTCTTCTTTATAAGTAAGGATGCTCTATATATCTATCTGTCTGTCCTTTTTTTTTATACTTTACATTATAATATTGTAATGTTCAAAACTTCAAATTCACTTATAGCATTTCAAACTATTAAGATTTTTGGTGTTTCGGAATGTTGTCTACATTCTTTCACTACACTTACTTTTGCATGTCACATTGGAGATGAATAGAATTTATCTATGCTTTTTTTTGTCATATTTGTTGTGAAAGAGCCTTTAAATAGTGCAAAGCAACATGCATACATTTAATATATAGTGTGATTGACAAGTAAAAATAAAAGCTACAAGTAAAGTAAAAAGTAAATGGAAATCATTTTAAAAAGAGCTGTTGTAAAATGTGTGTCTCATACTGTGCTTATAGCACTGCAGTTCTTGCTAGCAGTTTGTAGTTTTCCATTATTCATTAAAATTACCAGTGTATGGTGTGCATATTTAATTTTCATTTGCTGGGAAAACTTTTCCTGGTTATCTGTGTATTTTGTGCATTCTGTCAGAAAGTGCTCGACATCAGTCGTCTGGCTGTGCGCAGTCATTCGTTGTGTTTTGTTATGGTTTCCACTCTGAAAACCCTCTTGAACTCTGCCCAATCAGCAGTGAAGGATTGGGCACAGACTCACAACGGCAATCACAGCAGCCGATATCCACTCCTCCCAGCATGTGCTCTCTCCTGCAGTATGGCTCTCTCTCTCTCTCTCTCTCTCTCTATAAGGATTTCATCAGCCCTCCCCTAGTACGCCTCCCATCAGCACACTCTAATTAATTATTCCCTCTAATGAAAATACTGTTTTGCTTTTCAGTCTCATTTCCTTTCTTTGTCCCACAATTCCCACAAGGATGGAAAACCTGAAAATATTGAGTCATTTTAAAATTGTGAAATCTAGGCCTGGAAAAGACAGAAAATGAATGCACTCTTAAAAGTTCTAGAGATCAGGGGTTCTCAACCTGAATTTGCTGGATAAGGATTATGAATAAAGGGCCTTTAAAAATATTTTTGGTCAAACTAGAACATTTTATGGTTTTATTTTTTTATATATTTTTTTTTTGTTGCTGTATAGGCTATTTTATTGTTTATTAATATAAAATACTTTTCCAGGTCTAGAAATCACACTTTAAAAATTAGGCATCCTCTTAAATCCAGGCTTTTCAAGATTGGGGATCCTGGTACTTCAAGAAAAAAGAGGTTTAATTAAAATAAGGAATATTTATATTTATTTAAATCATTTTAAGTTTTCTTGGGGACTCCTATTCGGCCTTATTCTATGACCTTATATATTTTTTTCTTATTGTCAACATTTATACACTTATAGTTAATTACATTTATTGATTTTAAAGATTTGTTTCTGGAAATTCACTGGTTCTTTCCATGTTTCACACTATTTGCTGTTTGCTGTCACACTTTCATGCACTCCAGAATGAATCATAAATGCCGGATAAAACCCTGTGGAGCTGTAAACTCCTCATTCTGGGCATGTTGTTTTCCTGAGCATTTCATTACTTTTTTCTCACTCCTCCTCTCTATCCTTCTCACCCTCTCTCTCATCCCAGTCTAATTATGTTTGACCTGACATTTGGCTTCCTCTTCTTAATTTCTCTAATTTGGCTGCTGTTCTTGTCTTCACACCCATCCGCCTCTCCCTCTGCCTGTCCTTACTTGCCTTATTATAATGTCCCTCAAGGCTTCGACCTTGAACCTTTCGGCTAAAGGCTATTTTATTTATCCATTATTTGTACTTTGTTTTTAATTACAAAAACACACACTGAACCAATCACAGACAAATTAACAAACATTTGAATATTCTTCATCTTCAAGAGGGTTGAAGAGCCATGAACTGCCATTCTTTCAAATCTCTCTATCGATGCGTCTTTATTCTGCTGTGTTTTTTCTTCTTTTTTTTTCATGAAAACGTGACTTGATTTTCAGGAAAGCTCCTTTGTCTGCCTTTGATACTGCAAATAGGCTGCTTATCATACATTCAGTTGTCTGTGTGGAACCGTCCTGTGACGGTTTGTTAGGAAAGTAAATAGAGAGGACATTGAATCGTGTTACTTTGATCGTCACAAGAGGCTTCGGCGCTTTCAAATTCTGAGAGAGAGCGTGTTCAACAACAAGCTTTGTGATGTCTGTTCTTTTGTGTTGGCCGTGAATGGCAGGCTTTTTGCAAAAATTTCATCTCTCTGCTTTTCAATATTCTAGCACCTGCTATCCAGTGATCCAGTGTTCACTTCTCAAGGCTTTTTGGCTTTATGTGTTTACATTTCCTGATGATGTAGTCTTTTGTAACTCTAAAACATTTGCGAATCTCATGTAATTCTGGATAAGAGTTAGATCTTCACTTTTATACTGGTTTATTAACTGTTTTTAATGCCAAATTCTCTAAAAGATTTATAACTGGGCTTTTTTCTCTCAGGTTAAGCAGCAAATAAACTACTTGCAGTTTTTTCCCCCTACTTCTGGAATCTCAAGGAAAACAATGAAAGTTCTTATTGTTACATCACTCAAACCAAGTTAAAAATAAAGTTAATGAGAAAAGCTGAAATATTTTTCTTTTCCTCTTTCATTCTTGCACATTTATTTTCCTGTGTTAATGTTTTTCCTATTGAAAAAATACATATTTAAAAAATACTTATTTAATAATAACTAATTATTGTAATTATTGTAAACGGATTAATTTGCTTATAAGCATTGTTACTCATTTTGTGATAAGCAGTGTCACTATTTTTTTTATAACAATAAAAAAATATATATATATATAACTGGACAGTTATGCAAACTTAAATTTCTGCTATTATTTTCTCACAATTATGTTGTGATCATGAATCATGACAAAAAATCATGTTTTTATGTCTTTACAGTGGTAATTCAAAAGTGTTTGGTTACGTACATTCTTCAAAATATCTTATTTTGTGTTCTGCATAGGAAAGAAGGTCATACATTTATGGGATGATATGAGGGTAGTGAATGATGACAGATTTTTCTTTTTTGGGTGAACCAAAATTTAGTGCTGTTTGCACTTGAAGATCCATCATAGCAGTTACTGCGATAAATTGACCCTACAGTACGTGACAAATCACAGCTTAAGAGGAATAATTTGCTATTTTGAGTGAGAGATATGATGTGTTAGAGATACACTGTGAGTTATTAGTGTGTGCAAGAGACATGGACAATTTTTCTCATCCACAGATGCTGCTTTTATTTGCGTAAGCCTGTATTTAACTTTTTTTAAATGGTCTATAGAGCTGCCGTCTTAACAATTCTAAAATTAGTTTAAAGCCTTTTGGATTCAACCCACTTTCCTGATTTGTTTGAGATAGAATTATACTAGGCTTACATATTATTAAATATTATTTACACAATTATTTTATTAACAAGTGTCATGTTTGTGATTTTCATTTGTCAAGCTGCTGACCATGAAATCGTGATTTTCATGACATTCATTTAATTTATTCAGGTACAGAAGTAACTTCTTGTGTATTTTACCTTTCTTTTTGTCAGCTTTGGAAACTTCCTTCATCTGACAGACGCCCCATTTTTATTTTTGACAAGATGCAGAGATTTTCAAGGCGCCACATTTTCCTCATCAATTTGAAACAAAACTTTATTATATATTAAATTGTATACATAAAATTATTTTGTCAAGTGTCATGTTCATCAAGCAATGTTCAGAAACAGGTGCAGTTGTAGCTATTATTTTTCTGATTAACTTTTATTAGATTGTAAAAAAAAAAAAAAGACAAAAAAATAGGCTGTTTGAGAGGTAACATCTTATTCTTACTAGTTGTAATAAATAATTTTATATACAATTTAATATGAATATAATAGATTTAATTCACATTTGAACTAGTACTACACTGGCAAATCCACAAACACAGACGCTGTATAGTCTAATTCTTTCATGTGACACCACATTTATTGGTGGTAAAGCCATTTTTCTTGACAAAAAGTATTTCCAAACTAGTTTTTCGTGACATTTGAAGTATCAACAGAATTTATAAGCTAAAGTTAAACGGAATAAATTGGGTCGAAATTTGCAAAAAATGATTGATATTTGGCATTTCTATCTGCTATATCGGTAAATATTTTGATGCACTAAACCTTTTATCGCAAAAGAATCCTGGGATGGAAACCTGGCTAGTGATGTATACAATCTTAATTCTGTAGATTCTGTCTGGATAGTGAACATACACTTCCATTCAAAAGTTTGTGGCTGGAAAGATTACATTATTTTTAGTCTCTTATGCTCACCAAGACTGCAGTTATTTGATTTAAAAAACAAACAAACAAAAAAACAGTAATTTTGTGGGATATTTTAACATTAAAATTACTGTTTTCAATTTTAAAATATTTTAAAAGCTGAATGCAGCCATTAGGCTACTCCGGTTTTCAGTGTCACATGATAGTGCTCAAGAAACATTTCTTATTATTGTTTAAAACAGTGACGCTTCATTTTTTTGTAGAAACCATGCCCTCATTTTCAGGATTCTTTAATGAATAGAAAGTAAAAAAATAAATAAATAACAGCATTAATTTGAAATTTGAAAATAATTAATTTGTGTAATCTTATTAATTATAAATTGCCTATTTTCAATGCAAATTTTTAAAATTATATTAAATATACTTTGCTGACACATGCTTGTTATGAGTTGCTGTCTGTGGTGTTTGAGATAATGGACCGAGTTTAATCAGCCTGTAGGACTGTTTGCCATTGTTACTGCATGTTCATAAACCTTATTGTAATTGGCATGCATTCTAACCAGAGATTGGTTAGAATGGAGCTGTCACTCAAATTCTATTGTCTTTAAGCTTATATTGGACCCATTGTTTTCTTTTGTGCTTATTTTCATATGCTCTATACCCACATGGTTTGTTCAGTGAGATTCATTGTTAATTTATACACAACAGCATTTTGTAGATGCCAGACTTTGCTGTTGTGTTTACATGTATATGATGCATTTTTTGCGTGTTTTTTTAAACATACAGGAAAGTACTGGAGAGCAGGGAAGGACGATAGGATACAAGTGCTCCTAATTAACCTACTTGGTTGAATTTGGTTTGTTGCATGGCTCCACACTTCTTTCTAATTAAATTTCCCTCTATCTATCTAACCCTGCCGGCTGGATTTAAGAGTGTTTGGCCATCTCGTGCTAAAGTGGGTTAATTTGATGTTAGCATCATGTTTCATCCTCCTTTGGCCTTATTAGCTTCTTGACTCTTCTCAACCCGTATTATACTCTCTTCCACTATCTTTCTCACTCAGGGATAGACAACAAACAACACACACTTTGAGGCAACTTCACAGTGAGCTTCGTTTACCTTTGAACTTTTTATGTCTACAAGATGACGCATCACAATTTCAGTCCACATGCCAATAAAAGAGAGGAGCCAGATACTGAGGCAATTGACAAAAACATGTTATTAATAATTTTGCACTTAGTCTGTACGCTTGGTTTCTTGAAGGAGAACTTAAAGAACACTCTGCTTTTGATTCTAATCAGACAAGTTTTTTCATTGCTTCAAATTCTTTACATGTATTTGTTTTTATTTATTTATTGCTAATTGTATGTTAAACTTGGATTTAACTGCTTGATGTTAATATTTGGTGTTCATTTTAGAGACTGTTCTGTTTTGGTTCTTCCACAAATCTGCAAAGGGACAGTCAAGGGTCTGATGAGGGTCTCCTGGCATCCTGATTTTCTTAACTGGGGCAATATTAAAATGAACCAATATATAATTTTAATCAAAATCTCATATAGGTTGCTAAATATTCTAAATATTTTTAAATAGTTCACCCTGAAATGAAAAGTCTGTTATCAGTTACTCCCCCTCATGTCGTTTGGAACCTATATGACTTTCTTACTTTTGTTGAACACAAAAGAAGAATTTTTAAAAAGAACTGTTTTTGTCCACACAATGAAAGTCAGCATTGAGACCCCACTGACTTTCAATATATGGACATTTTGCAAAATCATTTTCTGTGCATATTTTCGTAGAATCAGTAAACGGATCAATTTAGTAGAAATCCAGCATATTTACACTCACAAAACTCGCATAGAGTGTGCTGAGGTGCTGATGACTTGTAGGAGGAACTGCGGTATTTTGGTGCAGGAATTTTCATTAGTGTGAGTGACTTTTGCTGTTTGGGCAACCTTGTTTGCGTCCCAGAGCTCTAATTCATATCAGTGCTTCTGAGATGCTGAATTCATACAGCTGAATTCTCTCTCTTCCTGTCTCGCTGGCTTTCAGATGCCTGCGCACACACATACACAGTCGGCTTTGGAGGATTTGTGCTTAGCCCTGCTGCAGACTCACATTTGTGGTGAAGTGGAGGAAATGAAATGAAAGACGGATCTTGCTCTTAGACAAAAGAGTGGAGGGATCTAAGAGCAATTATAAGAACACACTGAAACACACACACACACACACACACACACTTAGAGAGATCCAGCTCAAGTCTCTCTCTAACATCCTCGGATTTCATAATTCATATTTCATATTTCACTCAAACCAGAAACATCACATACTTATTGTATCTCTCATCTATTTCCCTCTGTCAAATGATATACAAAATTAGTAGTGCAGAATAAAATACATTTAAAGTAAAGTTGAGAGTAAGAATGCAATTGCTACATGAATGAATTAATGTTTTATGTAAATAAAAATCAATAAATTAAGTCATATAATTTGAATTAGAGCTGTGGAATATAATCGGTTGTACGATGCATTGCGATGCTGATTTGAACGATTCTTCATCGATGTATAAAAACAAAAGAATCCATTTAAAAAATAAATAAATAAATAGGCCTATAATACATATTAATGTGTGGTTTTATTGTAAACAAAGAAGGCTACTCTTATTATATATTAATAAAATAGTTGCGTACCCGAAGCGCTTGCATATAAAGCCACCACTCAGACAGCATGCAATCCCAAATTCAGTTCTCTTTAACAGCGTATTGCGTTTTAATGGTCAGACAGAATTCTTTTTTAAATATCCGTCTTGGCAAGTATTCACGTAAACATTGTCGGTTATGTCCTAAGTGAACGTAAACAGTAGGGGGAAATCTGATATGTAACAATATTATATTAGCCGTACATTAGGTCTTAATATAAACCTATTATTAAACCTATTATTAAACCTAATGTTAATCAAGCAACACAAGAAAAGAGAGAATCACTCACTGCTCTTGACGGAATGGCTTTAATAACAATCAAATTATTTATAAATAATACACTAAAGAGTAAGACTATGCATTAGATTCTATGCATTAGATAATTATATTTAAATTTAGATTTTTCAATTACTGTATTTCTTACCTGGATACTTCTGTTAATGCAGATTCTGTCGAGTCGTTACCCTCTGAATAGTTATCGAAATGTGAGGCAAGTGAAGATTCACACCTCTAATTTGGATACATAATTCAGAAATATAAACCAAAGATGAACATAAACTAAGTAAAGATAAACTTAAAGGTCCAATATGTAAGAATTTTGTAATAAAATATAAAAAAATCACGTGCACAGTGTGATATATTTCCTGCAGTTGTGTACTTACAATATCCCGAAAGTCTCCAAAGATTTTTTATTTCAGAGAAATTCCAATTTAAAATAAGTGGCCGTCCTGGGAAAAAAATGTCGCCTGTCAATCGCCTGACGCAATATCCGCGCTATCCTCGGTTTCTGCTCGTACTGCCATAGCCATGACGTAACCATGGCGACAGACATGGACAACTGCGTAGTGAGTAACGTTTAGCGGCACCCAGTTCTTGTTTCTTTCAAACATAGACCATGGCAAGCAGACTTTGGGACAAACAAGGAGAACTAAAATGAGGATCAATATCAATATGACTTCCACTCGACAGAGAGCTAGCGTCCGAGACTGACTTCCACTCGACAGAGAGCTAGCGTCCGAGACTGACTTCCACTCGACAGAGAGCTAGCGTCCGAGACTGACTTCCACTCGACAGAGAGCTAGTGTCCGAGACTTACTTCCACTCGACAGAGAGCTAGCGTCCGAGACTGACTTCCACTCGACAGAGAGCTAGCGTCCGAGACTGACTTCCACTCGACAGAGAGCTAGCGTCCGAGACTGACTTCCACTCGACAGTGGAAGTCATACGTAAATGTACACGACAAATACTTATATCACTGACAACAGCAGTCCGGCCAGGATATTGTCATTTAAAAAGTGAAGTTGCAGCCCTCAACTGATGTTGATGTTGTCATGTTGTGTTTTGGTCTGATGCTCCACCCTCCACCGATCTACCAATCACAGTGTTGCGGCGTCCGGGTTGCCAGCTCTGCCCTAGTTACCACAGCTGCAGCTACAAAAGTGTCGGATAAAAAAATGTTGGAACCTGCAGCCTATCTGGCAACATCAAGTCAGGGGGGAGGGGGAGGGGATACACCGCTCTACACTTATTTGAAAGTGATTGCAGTACCAGTTTTGGCCACAATCTTACATACGGCTCCTTTAAGACATTTGTGCCGACATAAACTTCTGATGAAAACTTTTGGATCTAAGAGTTTTTTTTATTTTTATTTGAAGACTTTGCTCACATTCAACAAGGCCTCATTTATTTGATCAAAAATTCGGCTGAAACTGTAATATTGTGAAACATTATTACAGTTTTCCTTTTTTTATTTTTTTTATTTACAATGTTATTTATTTCTGTGATGGTTAACCTGAATTTACTGCAGTCTTCAGTGTCACATGATCCTTCAGAAATCATTGTAATATGCTGATTTGGTGCTCCGTTGTACTGATTATTATTTTAGTTTATCTTTTTTTCATGATTCTATCATGAATAGAAAGCTGAAAAGAACATTGAGTTTTTTTGGAGCAATATAGAAGTCTTAGTCACTTTTTAACAATTGAATACTAAATAAATCCTTTGTTTATACCGTAAAACTTCAAATAATAGCCGAGTCCCAAATAGACGCCTGTCTCTTTTACACGCCTGGTGTGGCGACAGGTTTGGGTAAATAAAGGCCGGTCTCAAATAGAGGCCGGGTCTGTTTTTTAGTTTCGGGTTGTATTTAATCCTCTAAAACCCGTCGCATCGTCCGCTTTTTGGCGGCCGCCAAAGCTTTTTTTGATCGGTGAATGATGTAGAATAGAATAACCATATCTATGAGAATAACTGCTGCTCTTGACAGGGCGCAAACGAGCAGAGAGAGCGCGCCCTCTCACGTCTTCAAACAACACGAGCGCTGTCTTGATCTCTCTCCCTCGCGCATATTAATCAAAATCTATTGACACGATAGTAAAAGGTCGGAAGACCGCAGTTTCACGTGGAGCATTTGGAGATTTTTAGAGATTAGAGACTCTAGGAACAACATCTCAATGAACAACATCTCAACACTAAATTATAAAGGCCTGTCTCATATAGACGCCTGTTTCAAATACAAGCCGGTGCAGTTCGGCGATTTGGGAAAATAAAAGCCCGGGCTATTATTTGAAGTTTTACGGTAATGAGGAGGACCTTCTATGCTACAAAATTTGCAGGATGTTTTAATGGTACAAAGACCTCTTATATGTCAAAAGATCAAGGCAAATTTGATTTCTCATGTCATGGCCCCTTTAAGATACTCATGAATATCTTATATCTTCTCTTGCCTCACGATTCGATTTGTTTAACAATTGAATGCTTTGCTAAATACAAGTATTAATTTCTTAAAATAAAAATGTATTGAACCCCAAACTTTTGAATGATAATATTTAAAAAAAAATTAAAGTGATTATCTAAAGGTTGAACATTTCTTTAAGTGCACAATCAGTGCTTGACATGCACAAGGGGAGACAACCAGGAGTGTAGTCCCAGGCCCTATGCCGAGGGGGCCCTGTGGTGTTGGTCCTCTCTGATGTAGTTTACTCATTGGTCTAGATGTGACAGACTTGACTGCACCCCCATGGGCAACTAAGCAGTCAAGGCTATGGTATACTATATATTGTGAAAAAGTAGCTTTAGCTAAATAAACAAATATGCCAGAAATAACTTGAGCCCAGTTTTAATTTCCTCTTTTGATATAGCAAACTTCATATACAATTTATCAAGTTTGTATACCCAGGCTTTCTCACATCAAACTCTTTGAAGAAGCAAGCTCTCACATACACACATTTGCTCCCCGCTGCAGTCTAAATTCAGGCATCTGTTACTCCATGTGGTGTACATCAGTGATAAACGATGCTTGGTTGGTCCGACCCCCAGGGGCCAATCCCTGCAGAGAGCTCACCTGTCGCCAGGTAACCATCACCGTGGCGAACCTGTCACCACGACAACCTATTGCTTAGGCAAAAACCTGTCACCATGGTAAAACTGTCACTGCCGGGGACTCATCTGTGACTAATCCACTATATCCTTCACCTTTCTGCTTCTCTTGCTGTGTTTGAGTCTGAAATCATCTGTATGCATGTGTATCTGAAAGCATCAATCTCACTGAGTCTTCCAGCAGTGGTTACAGTGAGCAGATGTTTGTCCTATTATTGATTCATTTACTCTGTATTTTGACTTTTAAATGTTTTGTGTCTCTGCAGTCTGTTTAATCTTTTTAAATCCAGGTTTTCAAGTGACTTATTAATTGGGTTGGGTAAGATAATTAATAAATATCTTTAATTTTCAGTCATTTGGTGATGTTTTATATCACCAAATTATTCATATGAATATCTTAAAGGGGTCATGACATGAGAAATCAAATTTGCCTTGATATTTTGACATATCCTGCATATTTCGTACTTTAGAATGCCCTCCTCATTATAAACAAAGGATTTATTTAACCAAGCACCAAAAACGGCTCGTTTTGGTATTGCGGGATATGGTGTCACATGGGCAAAAACATTTACGTATGAATGCCTCCAGAGCAAGACATCAAAGAATAGTTTTAAATCATTGCACCATAGGCCCCTGCCCACTGGCATTCAGTCACTTGAAGGGATTGCTCACCCAAAAATGAAAATTCTGTCATTAATTACTCATCCTCATGTCGTCCCAAACCTGTAAGACCCTCGTTCATCCTCTGAACACAAATCCTAGGGCTTTCTGACCAGCTCTTGCACTATTTACACAACGTAAACAGCGTCAAAGACTGTCACGGAAGAGAAGGAATCGCTTCATAACATTAAGGTTGAACCACTGTAATCACATGGAGTATTTTAACAATGTCTTTACTACCTTTCTGGGCCTTGTTTGATTTGACTCGTCCAGTTTTAACAGCTCGTTTGCATCTCTGTACTGACTTTAGTGTTGGAAACAATTGGATGGTTTATTTCAATGGCGTCGGAGGATTATATGTTTGTTCTAGAATTTGACCGCAGATTGTTTAGTGCAGGGGTAGGCAAGTTCGGTCCTAGAGAGCCGCTGTCCTGCAGAATTTAGTTCCAACCCTAATCAAACACACCTGAACAAGCTAATCATTGTCTTCAGGATTACTAAGGCTGCGTCCCGATTCGCCTACTTATACTACGCCCTAAAAGTATGTACTCTTTTTGTGAAGAAAAAGTACATACTTTTGAGTGTGTAGCAAAAGAGTAGGCAAGCTTTGGGACATACTACTCCGTCATCTTTAACGGACAGATCTGTCGCATGCGCCCTGTCACCGTAAACTGCCCTGTCAATCATCTTGTCACAGTTAAAATCCTCCATTCAATCTAATTTAATTTCCTACCGTTTCTGAGAGAAGTGTAATAGCTCTTTCATCTGCCCGTCGTGGGTCTTTATGCGGAGACTCTCCTCATGTGTTTGCAATTTGAATGGAATGATGCATTTAAAAGTTAATGGTTAAACGTATCTTTACAAAAGTTCACAATGCTGATGCAGATGCAATATAATGTAGACAACATTGAATAAATACATTTTCGTCAGGTTAGATACTGGTAATTAATCACTCAAACCCCTTTATCTAAACCTCTCTACATAACCGCCGGACTCGCGCGTCCTCCATGTCTGTAGTTTTTTAACACTTTTCACTCGTGTTTGTACGGTAGTTCTAATCGAATCCTCGTCCAACGCGCGATGGGTTGTGGGCAATATCAGCCGTTAGAGTGCGCATCGATCTACACTTCAGATTCTGACCGGATATAGTAGACCATCCGGGTATCTTTGGAACACTCATTTCAACATACTACGATTTGGGACGTACTAATTCTACTTTCAAATACTATTTAGGACGGATAGTATGCGAATTGGGACGCAGCATAAGACTATAGGTAGGTGAGTTTTTTTCAGTGTTGGAGCCAAACTCTGCAGGACAGCGGCTCTCCAGGACCGAACTTGCCTACCCCTGGTTTAGTGTAATGGAGAGTTTGCAAAGAAACTCTTTTTGAAAAATGAAGCAGTCAACTGTATTGGATCTGACAGCAGCAACACAAACACAAAAGTAAATGATTTGATAATGCTTGTCTGTAAATTAGGGTTTAATGTGGATAAGCTTTTCAAAACACTCACTCACATGCAATAGCGAGTGGCCTTTGATACTGTTTTCTATGGCGTTAGCCATTCATAACAGTGGCCATTTACTGACAAGCCTTAAAGAAGCCGCCCCTTAAAAACTGAGCATATTCTAAAAAAAAAAATCTGTCATGACCCTTTTTATGTTTAAAAAATATTTTTTAATCTGAGGAAACATTTCAACCAAGCAGCTGTTGTAGCCAATTATTGTGAAAATATATCCATGCATGATTTTAAAAATGTATTTGGAATAAATTAAAATGAATTTTAATAATAAAATTATTTAAAATAATCAATTAATACATTTTCATATATAAAAAATGTTTAAGACATTTTTGAGTAATGACTCAAGTGAATCATTTCGAATCAATTTAAAGTTTTGTACTGATCCAGAACTGATTCATTGAAATGA
The DNA here is from genome assembly GCA_031834385.1 of Semotilus atromaculatus. Classification (NCBI taxonomy): domain Eukaryota; kingdom Metazoa; phylum Chordata; class Actinopteri; order Cypriniformes; family Leuciscidae; genus Semotilus; species Semotilus atromaculatus. The sequence goes on along the minus strand of JAULUF010000019.1, from coordinate 3,055,194 downwards.
ACTCACCAACTCCAAAGCCTTTTTTTACTGAAGTTTAATTCGGAGAATGTATTAAAATATCTGTCTTAACTCCTCTAGTCTTAGCGCTCTTGAGCTGCTAGACAAAGGAGTAGTGTTAAACTAGTCTAATGACAGTCGTAATAGCCAAAAAAGCACATTAAAATCATTGCGATATTCACATAGTTTCTCAGTTTAATATTGCAAGCAAAGTCATGGTGAATATATTGTGAAAATTTTATGCATCACCCAACACTGCTTCTTGATATCAGCCTGATGTCACATTGTGTGCATCATCTCATCTGGCACTTCCTAAATCTCCCACACTAATATACGTGTGGCTTTATTTCTCTTCTTTCTGTGTACTAACCTAATCCATCCTCATTTTCAATGGTCTCGCACCCTGAAAGAGAAATGGGAAGGGTATCTGAGGATGGAAGCAAGCAAAAAATGAAATAGACCTCAAGCCTAGAGGATCAATTTTTAATTTGGCCGATGCGTGCGTGCGTGTGAGTGTTTGTGTGTTCGGCCGCTCTACTTTTGTCATAGGAGATTTGGTGGAGGCTCAATTGACTGACTCCTTCTCAGGGTCTCACCCCTCCATAAAGCAAGATGCCGCACATCCATTTCAGATTACTTTTTAGAGCATTCCATTGAAAACAAAGATAGCGGATGTTCAACAGCATTACCAGAAAGCACATCACACGCCGCCTATCATACGCAGAGGAACACGAGCAAATGAGAGAGCGAGATGAAAGCAAACGAGAGGAAAAGGGTCACGGCTCTTGCCTGCTGTTTGAGCCGAGCTGATGATAACATGATGGTTATTCTAATGTGTTCTGTGCTCTCATAATTGCCTCTTTTCTCTCAGTGCAGATTGAAAGCACTTCACCTCTAAAGCGGAGCGCAATAAACGCCATTTGAGCGGCCTCTCAAAAATCCTTGGAGAAGTATGCACACTCACGTGAATGTGCACGCACACCTTCATTCGCACAATAAATAGCTGTGCTGAAGGCACGAAGCAACTTTCATTTCGAGTGTGTGTGCGTGTGCCTGCGAGTCTTCTCTCGCACCCTTGGTGTGCCGCCATGCTGAGTGACACATGTTCTCCTGCCCAGCAGGTGATAGACAAAGAAAGAAGGCAATGAGAGGTGGAAAAGAGAGTGAAGGTAATGTCATATTAATAAACATTATGATTGGCCATTTTAGGGATGCAAATTGGAGCCCCTCATGTCTATTTCTTTACCTGGAGTCATCTCCCCGGTAAGCCCAGCAGCAGGTGAATTCAGTGGGTGGTGAAGCGGTGACCTTTTATTATTATAATTTGTTTGAAAACAGTTTTGGACACAAATGCTTCTGTTAGTCAGGCTGTTTGACATATCAGCTTTCTTTTCAGTGTGCATCCAAAAGACACATACAGTAGTGCTTTAAAATGATAGTTCACCCAAAAAAGAAAATTCTGTCATTCAGTTGACTCACCCTCATGTTGTTATAAACCTGTATGACTTTCTTTCCTCTGTGGAACATAATATTTTGAAAAATGTCCAATTAATGAACTTCAGAGGTTAGGAGTGACATGAGTCTAGTCATGTTTTTTTTTTTACCAAGTATGCCTTCTCAGTAAAGGTAAGCCCTTTTTATCCAGGAGCAATTTTGAAACCACAATCCATGGCTTTGTAACATCTCGGCTTAAATACTGTAACTCGCTGTATTATGGCATTTCTCAGGCTTTCATCTCTCGTCTGCAGCTGGTCCAAAACGCAGCTCTAGACTGCTCAATAGGAAGTGAATATATGACCATATAACACCTATTTTAATGTCTCTGCTGCACTGACTCCCTGTCAAGTATAGGATTGGTTTTAAAATCTTGTTATTTGTCTTCACAGCCCTCAATGACCTAACACCTCGATACTTAAATGTGCTGTATGTAACTTTTTCACTCTACCAAAGCATAAAAAAACCCATAATATGTTTGCCAGTTATTTTACTTTGAAATGTGCGTTTCCAGGCTGGAATGTTTGTTTTTGTTTTGGTCTGTGATATTGCACATTACCAATTTGCCAATTTTCATTGTCCATTGCGCTCGTTCCTGTTGCGTGTGCTCAAACTGGCAACCTGTGTGAGAGCCGTCCAGTCTGAGAAGCAGGAGGCGGGAAAAACGACGATCTCCGATATTTTGAATTTGTCATTCTTACGTACTGCACCTTTAACTAATCTAATGCTTCCTTATACCCCTTCTAGAAACTTGAGATCTTGTGACCTTGGCCTATTCACAGTTGCTATAGTTAAACTTAAAACATTTTTTTTTTAATTGTGCTATTTTTATTTTTATATTTTTTTATCAAATAAATGCAGCCTTGGTGAGCAGAGGCTTCTTTCATAAACATAAAAAAATCTTATTCACCCCAAACTTTTGACAGGCATTACTAACTAGCATGATAAATTTGTTCTTCAATCATTACCATCACTGGTAGAGGGTTATAGAGAGCACATGAGCTGGTGTGTTTGCAGGCTTTTTGTTGGTTTTAACTAGACTATAAATCATTCACAATACGACAATGAGAGGACCCACCTGCCTTCTCAAAGTATCGTTCTGAGGGCTGAAGCTCTATAAAGCATGACGTTTAATAAATTTCAATTCCCCAGATTTTCTGTAAACTGTTGACTCTCCTCTCACAACTTCCAACCTTACTGAACAACATATGTGTGAGAGCGAGTGTTTGAATGTTTACGCTCGATGACCTGAACCAAGATCCTGTCTTAAAAAACAAAGATGAATAAACCAACTTGTGGTCCCATGAAAAATGCATGACAGGGTAAAGCTGATCTGAGGGGGCTGCGTCATAAGGTTAAAGATTCATTCATCTTTCCACAATCAAAATGCATAATGGATGGGCCCACAATGCAGAGCATTTTTTAGAGGGAATAAGGACCACTTTCTAAGTGTGTGTGTGTGTGTGTGTGTGTGTGTGTGTGTGTGGTGTTAGAAGAAAAGAGATGTCTAAGTTGCTCTGTGTGGGTGGTGTGAGGGAATGTATAGATCACCGGTCACGTTTTGTTGTCTAGACATATGGACAAAGGGATTTATGCTATCAATACTGTCTAATTACAGCACAGTTAATTATTGCTTACCAGCGCTTCATCAATAAACATAATATTTTTTGACAGGGCATTGATGGATATGCCGGAATGCTAACAGCTTGTGTCTTTGAAGTTATGAAAGGTGTTTAACATTTAAACTGAACTCATTAAAATCAGAAACGCTTTAAATCTCTTGTGTGTGAATTTGTACGGTTTTGAATCTCTTAACACAGCCTGGGCGCTAGATCGAAAGAGATATTCCATGTTTTCCATTTCACTGTGTTCAACTGTGCAGAACCATGGAAATATTTATCAGCTCCTGTCATAGAAAATGTGCTGGTGAGATATAAGATGTAATGGTTTTGTTTCTGGCTTGTTTTTTTGCTTCTATGGCTGAGCACCCTGTTCACATTTCCGATTTAGTGCACATACACACAATATGCATGTCCGGTTACAGTGAAAAATGATTCGATCCACTCTGCTGCTTTGTTTTTATTCCATGCCGTGTATGTGTGCAATGGTGTATTTTTGTCTTTCTCCCTTTTTGCTGAAGGATAAAAAAAGATGTTCTTATAAGGATGTCAGAAAGTGGTGTAAACTGAAGCACAGCCCTGTTTAACCAGCTCATGGGCTAGTGTTTGCATGCTCTCGATAACCATGTTTCTGCCAAGATAAGATTATATTAGACGTTAATCGCATTATGTTATCAACTTTACAACATGCCACTGGCAGGGTGTCTTAAATTTAGAAAGCAAAAAGAAGTGTTGTTTGTGTTAAGTATGGACTTCCGCAGGCTGCAGCTTGTTGAAATTGTCACACTTGGGTCTTCTGTTATCACATTTCATTAGAGATGCTTAATCTTTTTTATCACTTTAAAAGGTCATAAATGTGCCTGTCGTGTGTGTCGTTGATGCATAATATGTTTGAGAGTGGGAGTGTCTGTGTGTGTGTGTTGTGACACGTCCCCAAAGCAAGGAGAGGTTTCAGCTGCCACAAAACACAACCATAAGAGGGACGGGACAGCGTTAACAGAAACGTATTTAACAAAAAATATATAGGATGGCCAAAAGGGATCCAAACTGGAACTTAGGTTCTTCCCGGTCTGGGGTACTCGTGACTGCTGTGTTCCTACCGTCCGCTTGAACTCTAGGCCACCTTGAAGGAGGAAGACAAAACAAACAAAAGGCAAAGTTGGTAAAGCAGAGGTTACAAGGTTAACTGTGTCTTTTCTTTCTCCTCAGCCAGTCTCACTCTACAGGGGAGGCCCCCTGTGCTTCTTCACCTTGTCCTGGTGTTGTCTGCACCCAGGACCATCTTTTTATTTGAGTGAAGCACAGGTCCCAGATTTATAGTGACCTCCATTGGGCCATTATTGGCTACAGCTGTGAGTGGTTCCCTGTTTGAAGGGTGAACGGGTGTACTCATAATTGATGATTTTTCCCAGCTGGGACCTACTTCTTTGCTCCTGGGCTCTTTTCTCCAACATTGGACTGCCACAGTGTGTTTGGGCGTGGAAGTGTTAAAGGGCATAATGCAGTTTATTTTTTATTTTTTTATTAATATATAAACTTGTATGAAAATACCATATGAAAAGTTAATGCAGGATTTAAAATTGTTTTGCAAGACATAAGGGCACAAATTTAATAGAAAACATGACGCTTTTTTTTCAACATCGCGTCATATTACGTCACAGGAGGGAGTCGTTTGCCGGGCTCTACGTTTACTCAGTGCAGAGTAGGCTGGTATTCAGTTGGAGCGGCCGTGATTCAGTGTGTTTTCTGTGGTTGTTGTATTTCAATTAATTATCGTTGTGGTAATTATTGTGAATTATGTCTACAGGTTTCCGAACAAAAAAAAGGACGCTGCTATCTTCCGTGCCTGGGTGCGTTTTGTGCAGGTGAAGAGACGGGACTTCACTTCTGCATCTACTTCAAAAAACGCGGTAGTGTGGCGTTCACATTAGACTGGTGGGAAACATGATGGTCATGGATCCGTCAGAGATATAGAGTTATCAGGGTTATATAGAGACTACGTTTACAAGCTGTCAATATTCGTGTTATGGTCGGGTTAAGGTCACTATTCGGGTTTCTGAAACATTCGGAATAACCCGTTTACATGTTTGAGCAGAAAGAGTTACTCCTGTATACATGGAATTTGTAATCAATTTGCAATATCCCGACGTAAACGGCGACGCACGGTTAGCGTCTGGACGTACGGACAACCTTAAGACGCAATATGCGTCAGTTCTGATTCTTCTTCCTGTATCCAAAGACAACAACAACAGCAGCAGCACGCGGATAATGGATAGTTCGGGGCAGATAGCGATCGCCTTTGAAATATATCGAAATTAATTTCCTCCTCGCTCCAAAAGTATGGTGCTGTGCTGCGTCTCGCCATGTTTAACTCTACTTCTTGTTTACTTCCGGTATACTGCACGCGGGTTTTTGTATGCGCCAGACGGAAGTTCATCTACTCAAAAGACCAAGATTCTTTGCGAATAGAACATGCGCAGAGCACAAATCAATGACTACGTTTACATGCAGCCAATAACCCGTTCAAAACCGGAATATTAGCAATTACCCGGTCGCGCACGGCCATGTAAACACCGGCAAAAACCCGAATATGCTCATATACCGGTTTTTAAAAACCCGAATATTATACCTGGGGTACCCCTTTTCTAACCCGAATATTTGGTCATGTAAACGCGTATCGGCATATCCCCATCAAAAGGAACAGTGACTACGTTTACAAGCTAGACCCGGTTATTGGCTGCATGTAAACGTAGTCAGTGACTATTAAACTGCAGTGGATTAGCAAACCGAGCCGTACCAAAAAGTGGCAATAGTCTGACTAATGAACCTTTTTTTTGTGTGTGTGTGCGTGTGTGTGTGTGTGTGTGTGTGTGTGTGTGTGTGTGTGTGTGTGTGTGTGTGAACCATACAGTGTGACCCATATAGGGGATTCACAAACAAATATACTGGTTCTGTTTAGTGAATCAGTAGTCATAACTTTCATCGTGTCCAACTCAAAATAAACCAAAAGCTGTGAATGTGTGAACATATTTACTGTTGACCACTGATTGATTGATTACTGACAAATTCAAATCATTTCAATAGAGTGAAAAATTTCCCCATGCAAATTTTGGAACCAGTTCTAGTTGGTTACGCGAATTCGCTGTGTTGACCAACAGAAAGCGGTTTGGTTTGAAATTGACTTCTATGTGAGTTGTGCTTCATTCTTAGCAACACTATTGACAATGACCTTTTTTGCCTGCAAAATTTTGTTTAAGTGAAATCTGAAATGATCTCATCATTTGACAATAGACTTCTTGGGACAATAAGAATTATGCTGGAATACCACATGCTAATGTGGTGCAAGTGTTCTGTAAATTTGCCCCATAATCTTTCAGACTATATAGGTCATAATTTATCTTGCTGACCAAAATAACAAAGCTCAACTAAACACATTTGCTTGCACACTCTGGCCTTTTCTCCTGTTTTACACAACATCAATTAACCTTAAATAATTGCCCTAGTTAAAAACTAAGTGCTAGGCTGACCTGTGCCTTCGGGACAGATGCATGACTTCGCTATTTTGGTTTGCTCCTAGGGGAACCAAAGCTACGAATGGGCAGATACTTGTCCATACATCACTTCAAGAGCGAATAATGGCATCAGTGATATTTACATATCTAAATGTCAGCCTCCAGATATAGATCCAGTAATTAGCAGGTATTCTGGAGCAAGACAATACCTTCCTCCACACTGTGGAATAACTGTAAACTATCTGAAAATCAAGTCAAGAATTGCCTAGCATGTAAACCATTAGCCAGAGCTTATAAATTGTCACTTCCGTATCCCAAAAGATCTGTTTTATAATTATGTTAGATACATTAAAAAAATAATTCTACTAAAAATTTTAATTCTGTCATCATTACCTCATCTTAATGTCATTCCAAACATGTACAACTTACTTTCTTCATAAAAGATCTTTAGTAAAATATCTGGCTTTTTTTTTTGTCCATACAGTGAAGGTCAGGGTTTTGTTTTAGAAAAAAGTCAGGGTTTTTGTTTTGGCTTTTTTATTATATGGGGGGAAAAAAGAGTTGAAACATTCTTAAAAATATATTAATTTGTGTTCCACAGAAGAGAGAATGTTATACAGGTTTAGAACAACTTTAGGTTAGTGAATGATAACATTATTTTATTTTTTGTATCTTTAAGATCTGTTTTCACTGGTGTAACAACTAGACTAGAACTAGACTTTTTAAATTAGAAATTGGTGTCCACAAGCTGTTTTTCCATATAGTGTATATTCTTCCATCTAACCATTTATTTTACATCATTTTGTGCTCATTTGATTCAATGGCTAATAATACCCAATTCATTTACAAAAATTTTTTAAATAAATAAAACATCTGTTGCTTTTTGTTCCCGTGATTCATGTCAGAGTTTCAGTTAATCAAACAGAATGAGGACAAGCCTTAATCAACTTAACACATAATTATCTGTCTTCATGTGTTTCCATCATTTCATTTTACTTTTGGTTTGTTTGTTCTTGCGAGGAAGACAACAGAATAAATTTGTTCTGAATTCCTAATCTGCCAATTTGACTGAAGCACGAATAGACATGTCTCTAGAGAGGACATTTATTTTCTAGTACAGTTTCTTCTCTGCCTTTATTTATTTATTTATTTATTGAAAATCTGCCTAGATGGAATCAAACTATTTAGTTATGTGAGGAGGTGAGGTGAGTAGATAGGTTAGTGGTGAACCAACAGGATAGAGAGGGGGACTAAGGGTATGTTTACACTACAATGCTTAAAATGGGGAAGTTTTTTCTTTGTGTTTTCCACGTACAGATGACACCACTGTCAAAATTATCCCAATTCACACGGATCCGCGAAAACAACTAAAAACGCTGTATTCTGCTGCCAATGAACACGTAATACGCATGTGCATGACGTGATAGTTTTCAGAGATTCGCGCTTCTGTTGTTTAAACAGAGATCCTTTTCAAAAACATGAACTTTGAAACCCATGTTCAAAACTTTGCATTTTCAGGCACCCAAAATGCAAGAAGTTTTATGTTTTTAGTTGAAAATGCTGTTGTGTAAACAGCCCCTATATGACCCAGGCTGGACTAAAACCGGGTCCCTTCAAGCACAACAGTTTTGTTTTGATTTTGTTGGGAACAAATGTCATTTTACCTCATTTTGAATCCCTATATGCTGTTCAGACTGGACACACTACAAATTTATTCCACATGCTAAAAAAGCATTCAATAAACAAAATACAACTTATTGTATTTGGTTTCAAAGCAAGGATGATCGATTTCATTAAAGGGGTGGTATAATGCCCTTTTCCCTAGATGTAAAATAAATCTCTGATGTCCCCAGAGTGTGTGTGTGATGTTTTAGCTCAAAATACCCCACAGATATTTTTATATAGCATGTTAAAATGGTCACTTTTTGAGAGTGAGCAAAAACGCACCGTTTTTTGTAACTGTCCCTTTAAATGCAAATGAGCTTCTGCTCCCGGCACAGAGAATATCACAGAGCAGCTTTGAATACCTCACTCAGACATGCACTGAAAATTTCAAAAACCTTTAGTCTTTTATGTTCAAACCAGAGTCTGACAAAGGCTGCATTTACACTTGGCATTAACATGCGACCTGTATCCGGATGTTGTCCACATACACATTGAAAAGACAAGTGTAAACGCGCTTCTGATCGGAATGTTATCCGATCAGCGTGTCCAGGTTCGGAGGTAGTCGAGGACGCATTGTGATCGGATCTCAGTGTAATGTAAATGCAATCCAGTCTTTATGTCTGCATTCACAGGTGGACGTCTCACACTGCCCCTGCGATTAATTATAATCATTATAGCGATTATAGCACATTGCCAAACTACAGCTTTGCTGACACTGAAGAGATGAGCAAGTGTGCGGAAGCAGTCACCAGTAGCAAACCAATACAGGGCCACAGCAACTCATTTCTCCACAGGAATTGCTGCACGTAGCTGTGTGGTTTTGCAAAACAGTCTAGTGCAAAGTACATCGCAAATATAAATCCTTTCTATATGTTACTTGTGTATGTGTTTTCTAATAGCAGGGCCTTTCCGTAGATCTCCCTGTCAAGGGATTGATGAGGGTTCTGATTTATCTTATTGATATCAATCAAAATATGGCAATATATCATGAGTTACAGTCCTCAAGCTTGCACTCAAGAAGGTGTTAGTTTGTTTACTGAAAAACTAGTTGTCATGACTAGGTGGTACTTGGAAGTTCTGATGTGAAAAATTGCATGGTTGTAGAATACAGATGTATATTGAGAGCCTCAGCCGGTCGTGTATATAAATGTCCGTCTAAAGGAAATGACAGATCTTCTTTGCCTGCCACTGTGGAGACAGATTTTACTGCTTCAGTTGCGACAGAAGTATTGCTTTCTAATACCCTCTTTCTAGAAGATAGTCTTATCCTCTTTGTTATCTGTGCTCCTTTTCACATTTAAGTCCTTTTCTTTTTAAATATAACTTTGTATTAGGGTTAAGGCTTGATTGGCTGTCTGACATCGGAAATTATCTGTCTGTGTAAGTTGAAGGCAAGGCATTATTCTAATCATTAAAATGGCTAACATTTTAAAAAGGGCGGCTTCATGGTTGAGTGGTTGGGATGTTCAGTCTCCAATCTGGAGATTGCTGGTCTTGACCCATTCTGATTTCTTTCTGCCTTATTATCTCTTCTCAAAGTCTGATTCTGACTTCACAAATGGCCAAAAGTGGCTATTACATTTTTTACAGTCGCTATTATTCTATGCGGCCTAATGTCAGACACAACAAATCTTTCATTTTTATTTATTTATTTATTTGAAGTTGAGGTGATATCATTGCAAGTGTCTTTTTGCGTTCTGAAGAGAACTTGTGCAGTTATGATACGAGACATGTTTGTCATGGTTAATGACCAACTTTGAAGCTTTTTAGATTCAAAGTTGACCTTTTGACCAGTTATCACTTATTTAGGTACGTGTGTGTGTGTGTGTGTGTGTGTGTGTGTGTGTGTGTGTGTGTGCGTGCGTGCGTGCGTGTGTGTGTGTGTGTGTGTGTGTGTGTGTGCGTGCGCGTATGTGGTAAAAGTATTATAAAAATAAATTATATGTGTATATATAGAGATTTGATCAAATATTTAAAATAATTTTATTGAATATATATAATAAAATTTATTTTATTCATAATTGTAAATTTTTTTAATTGGATTTTACAGAGTTTATTCTTTACAAAGAAGTTACAAGAAATAACTTTGTCTGAAATTGATATAGCAGTAGTGTAACTCCATGACAGCTCTAAACTAATTTTGGCAAACAATAATAGTTATTTGTTTATAATTTTCTTCCAGCACTATCACAAATCATTTTTACAATTAGTCCCTAATGTTTCCATGGTGACATTTAAATCAGCAGAGTTCTCAATAACAATCTAATTAATTTAGCAATGAGCTTAAGGGTGCTATTAACTGGTCTAATATGGCAAGTGGCACTGTACTGTATGGAGTTGTGCTGCTATAGCCAGAGAGTTCATATGGTGCCGGAGGGTTTGCTGGATGGCTTATAGATAAGCATTTAATCATAAAAATTAAGTTTCAGCTTATCAGTCCTCCTAAAGCATGCTTTTACTGTCTTTTTAGCTTTTTAGCCTGGAAACATGTTCATACACTTATTATGAGCATTACAACTACCAGAGAATGTGTGCTGCATGATAACACATTATTATATGTGGGCTATGACTCATAAAAAAGCAGAGAGAAGAGGGAATGCAAATAAACAAGTGACAACATTAAGATACATGGACTGGATATATATATTTATTTTAATATATATAAACAATGTATAAAACCTGTACATAACGTTTCTCTATATACAGTGCATCTGGAAAGTATTCACAGGTTCAAATATGGGCTTTGGCTGGGCCACTCAAGGACATTCACAGAGTTGTCCCGTAGCCACTCCTTTGTTATCTTGGCTGTGTGCTTAGGGTTGTTGTCCTGTTGGAAGATGTACCGTCGCCCCAGTCTGAGGTCCAGTGCGCTTTGGAGAAGGTTTTCATCAAGGATATCTCTGTACATTGCTGCATTCATATTTCCCTCAATCCTGATTAGTCTCCCTGTTCCTGCTGCTGAAAAACATCCCCACAGAATGATGCTGCCACCACCATGCTTCACTGTAGGGATGGTATTGGCCAGGTGATGAGCAGTCCCTGGTTTCCTCCAGACATGACTCTTGCCATTAAGGCCAAATAGTTCAATCTTTGTTTCATCAGACCAGAGAATTTTGAATTTCATGGTCTGAGAGTCCTTCAGGTACCTTTTGGCAAACTCCAGGCGGGCTGTCTTGTGTCTTTTACTGAGGAGTGGCTTCCGTCTGGCCACTCTACCATACAGGCCCGATTGGAGGAGTGTTGCAGAGATGGTTGTTCATCTGGAAGGTTCTTCTCTCTCCACAGAGAAACGCTGGAGCTCTGTCAGAGTAACCATCGGGTTCTTGGTATGGTAATCTCCCTGACTAAAGCCCTTCTCCCCCGATTGCTCAGTTGGCCGGCCGGCCAGCTCTAGGAAGAGTCCTGGTCGTTCCAAACATCTTCCTTTTACGGATGATGGAGGCCATTGGGACCTTCAATGCTGCAGACATTTTTCTATACCCTTCACCAGATCTGTGCCTTGATACAATCCTGTCTCAGAGGTCTACAGACAATTCCTTGGATTTCATGGCATGACATGCACTGTTAACTGTGGGACCTTATATAGACAGGTGTGTGCCTTTCCGAATCATGTTCAATCAACTGAATTTACCACAGGTGGACTCCAATCAAGCTGTTGAGACATCTCAAGGATGATCAGTGGAAACAGGATGCACCTGTGCTTAATTTTGAGTGTCATGGCAAAGGCTGTGAATACTTAAATATGTGATTTTTTTATATTTTTTTTTTATTTATTTTTTTTATAAATTTGCAAAGATTTCAAACAAAGCGTCTTTCACCTTGTCTCTATGGGGTATTGTTTGTAGAATTTTGAGGAAAATAATGAATTTCATCCATTTTGGAATAAGGCTGTAACATAACAAAATGTGGAAAAAGTGAAGCGCTGTGAATACTTTCTGGATGCACTGTATAAGCGGCTGTTCAAAAGTTTGTTTGGGGTTGGTTTTTTTTATTTTTTTTTATTGTCTAGAATGTTGCATTTATTTGATCAAAATACAGTAATGTAATGTTATTACATATTAAAATAACTGTTTTCTATTTTATTATATTTTAAAATGTAATTTATTCCTTTGATGGCAAATCTGAATTTGCAGCATCATTACTCCAGTCTTCAGTGTCACATGATCCTTCAGAAATCATTCTAATATGTGGATTTGGTGCTCAAGAAAAATTTCACAGTATTATCATCAATGTTGAAAACAGCTGTGGACATTTTTGTGGACATCCCAACATTTTTGTGGAAACCATGATGCAGTTTTTTCCAAAATTCCTTGATGGAAAAAAGTCCAAAGGAACAGCGTTTGTTTAAACTTTAGTAGTAGTATAATAGTCAATTTCTTAGTTAGGCTACAATAAAGTTCATGGTGTGGTCTTGGTGTGGTGTGGATACTTCTGATGACCAGCTTCATAGCAGGTGTTGTAGGATGAATAGAGATTGGCCTTTATTTCATGTTGAAAGTAATTTTTTGTAGGGCAGCAGATGGGACTTGAGCACAGCACTGACAAAAAAATTAGCTATCAATCCCTTGTGATTATTGCATATTATAGTTGTTTACATTCTCAATTGGGATGTTCAGCACTCCCCTCAATTCATGCAAAGTGAAATCACACTCCACCAATGAAGTCTTAATCACCAGGGAAACAGAGCCAGCTCATTCAGTTTGGAAAATTCTGTAATTAGAGGCAGAAAATCTCAGGAAGAACCCGTAATCTTTCCTAAAGATGAGATTATCAAGGAGTCATCGCCACCTGACATCTGAGCAGATGTGCGCTCAGCGTTGCCAACAGGGAAGAATATGCCATTGCTCAGTGTTGACTGATGATAGTGTTGAGTGGAGGTTAATTGTCTGTCAGCGTGTTTATAAAAGGATCAAAGTAGCAACATTAGTGCCATTCAGCACACTTCTTAAAAGGATTATTACGTGTAACACAATGTTCTCTCCACTTGTATCGGCAGCATTTTTAGAGTTTAGATCATATACTACAGATCCGTCGATAGATGAATGGATGGATGGATGAATAGATAGATAGATAGATAGATAGATATATAGATATTGATTTCCGAGAATCCATCGGACCACTCCGCACTACATATGCATTATTAAAAGCAACTCTCAGACTCTCCTCTTCCACACAACTCTAGGAATACTGTTCGTTCGCTCTTACAAATCAGAAATTGAGTCATCCTCAGGTTCTGGGAGGATGCAGAACTCAGCCATAGAATATTGCATTCTGTTTGTTGATCACTCTTTCTCTCTCTCATCTGCAAAATGTTACATTTGTTCGACTTCCCTTGTTTACTATGAATAAATCTCCACACCAGTCTCCCAAATCATGATGGGATCATTGCTGCAGTCTTAGTTGTCATACATACTAATGTCAGGAACTCTAGAGACAAGCTTGCACCAGCTAAGCTTTTAAATACCTCATCTCATCTAAGGTGAATCACCTCATCTGTCAGAGGCTTCAGAATGCATTCATACAGTATGTTTGATTTTTAAAGTTACACTATGAGAGACTAATAAAAATGCTAAAAAAACATTTATAACATATACATCATGCACATGCATGGGGGAATTTTAATGTAATAAAGTACATGATCTATTTTAATGATTTTATGATACAAAAGATCCTATCTTAATGTTTAATTAAATTTACGTTTGTCTGCATTGTCTGAAAAATTGGTCTACTTTTTAGGTTTTCATTTTGTGTTTCATATTTTCTGTTTTTTTTAATAATTATTTCATATTTCTGATCTTTATATTATTTTAACAGTGTAAAACTTTTCCACGCAAATCGTCCTATTGATTATTAAATATAATTTGTAATGAAAAATTTATTAAATACAAAATGGAAGCAAATTACAGTCAGGCCACTAAATTGTAAAACATGAAATTAAATTTATTTGTCTGAAATCATGATCCAGGGTAGTCTCTCTTTCAACCAAAACATATCTCAGAGAGCTACAATATGAGATCCAAGCAAAACATTTTTATTCAGTAAAATCTTACAAATTCATTTATCATTGACCAAAGACTTTCAAAGTTGATTGGATAAGCAAATGAACAAATTATCACAAGGCCTCCTTCTTCCTTTTGCTATATATGTACACTATCCAATTCATCTTTATCCGTATTGGTCTATCTCAACATCCCATAATATGCCCACCTGACGTACGTAAATATTTTTTAATTGGAAACATTTTATCTGACCCCCCCCAGACTCTTTCCAGGCCTTCTGACCTTGACTACAGACAGAGTCATTATTCACAAGTTGTTTCTCGCAGCATTTGCTGATTTGAAACGAGAAATGACAAAGAGAAAGAGACAAAAAAGAGATAAAAGGGGCAATATATCCAAGTCTTCTATCAAGAGTGTGATGGAAGGAGTGGGCCTGTGCTCAGTTATCTGAGAACTTACAACGTCTCCATACTTATCAATCAAAATCAAACTCTTACATGTTTGCCATAAACAGTTAACATTTTCTAGAAGCAATTACTAGGTCCTCCTCCTCTAATCCCTCTGTCAAAAGCACCATATATTGAGTAACAAATAAAGTTAGGAGTGTGACAATATTGATTTTGCTTGCACATTATGTATACATGTCAAAAACAAAATGGTATTGATAAAATACACATAGGAAAATCATATTGATCTTACACACTAAAGTCTCAAAATGATAAATATAAAT
Organism: Semotilus atromaculatus; assembly: GCA_031834385.1. Classification (NCBI taxonomy): domain Eukaryota; kingdom Metazoa; phylum Chordata; class Actinopteri; order Cypriniformes; family Leuciscidae; genus Semotilus; species Semotilus atromaculatus. The sequence continues at coordinate 3,040,178 of JAULUF010000019.1, read as the reverse complement.
CATTGAGTTTACATTGAAGGAATGGAGTTGTAGTGAAGGTTCATCAGGCTGTCAAATATAATTTAGCACTTGGGAATGGTGCAACACACAGACATTTAACTCATCGTCGGGGGGCACAGTGATGACACCACTCTGTTATCTTCAGTCACCAACATCATGCTGAGATGATATCACTAAGAGGTTTTCGATCAGCACGGCTTCTCAGCGGGCGGTCTCCATGCCAACAGTGTTACTGGTCTGAGTAACATCTTAACGAGCAATCTTAATTACGTTCAGACAGGCCCTACAGAGCCCGAGACACCTGCTGACCTCATAGAAGGGGAGAAAGAGTGTGTGCGTGAGCGAGGGAATGAAGGAGAGTGTTCTCAGCACTAATGAGGGTTTAATAATGTCTCACTTAGATAACCTGCTACCTGACAACCTGTCCATGGCTTTTGATGTGCGTGCGTATGTGGTTAACAAGTGACTTCTAGATGAGTGTATGGGCGGTTACATCAGCACTTGCCTGGTTGTTCTTTTACAAGCAGATCCATGTCGATCACCCCCTCTGTCTGTTATGCTGCATTCCAATGAAACTCGGATGTGGAATATTCCTACTTATATCAGACTTTCAAGCATAAAGGCTCATTAAAGAAGTTTCCTAGCAACCAAACTGTGAAGGATGAACAATGTTAGCATTTCTTCTGCAGGTGCATACAATTATTAGCAGGAAAGCTCGCCGTGTTTTACACTACTGAAGCCTTAGGGTTTTTTTTCTTTCTATTGTAACAGGCAAGAGTGAAAAAAAAAAAAATCCCTGCATACTTAAGATGCCCTGGAATATGGAATCCCTTTTCTGCCACTTGAGATAAAAAAAAAAAATTAGTTACTAATGACAAAAGTTTTTTGTATATTTTTTTTTTTTTTTTTTTTAACTATGACTGTTTTGTCATCATTGGCGTAATTGACTTTGTATCTCACAATTTTGGGCTTTTTGCCATAATTTTGGTTTTATGTCAATTTTTTTTTATGTCTTAATTATTTATGACATATTTGACTTGTGTTTTTCTTATGTTGCAGAAATGGGCTTTCATGCTGGTAAAAAATACATATATTTTTTTTTCATTTCAACCTTTATTTTACTATGAGCAAAAAAAAAAATGTGTAAGGCAGAGTCCTGAGCCGCCCATCATGGGTGAGGCATCCCCGTATTATTGATAAGTCGACAGACAGAGACCAGAGGGTCAGTCTAACATACTAATCCTCGTATTGATTTGTTTTGGACCTTGTACAGTGTTACTTCAGTGTGATGGAGTGCGGCGAGTGAATCAACTTATTGAGGGGTTTGAGTTGCTGAAGGTTTAGAAAATAGAGCATAGTCGGTCTGTTTATTCTGAATGTAGAGCTGTTGTACCATGTCAGTCGTGTGGCATCTGCAGGAACAGTGTTCACATCTCTATCCTCAACCTCCACTCTCAACCACCTTATCTCCATTATGTCTTTCACTAAGTATCATCCTCTAAAGGCAAAGTCAGATTGAATATAGCATATAGAAATAGGATTCCGGTTCCATAAGGATTATGTGTGATTACACCTATGTGTATAGAGCAATTATTTGTCTTCTTTTCTTGCCCCGTCTGATTTAACGTCTGTACCCTGACCTTCACAGCTTGCAATCACTTCTTGAAAATCAATAGCGCTGTTGCTGCTGCACCGCCACACACCAAGAACAATCGTGTATGTGCGAGACGCAGAGAAAATGCCCAATCTCACCTTCAACTTTCTTAAACGTGTAGTAAAAAGCAATTTCACCTCTGTTAGAAGACAAGAAAAAGCATTGCTCCTCCTCCTGTGCGCTCTCAACACAAGATGATCTGTCAGAGCGCTCCTTCGTATGAAGCATGTCATCATATCCAGCTCGTTTAAAATGCTCTCCGAGATGACTAGCACTAGCACTGTTTCTCGTGACAGGTCAGCTCTGCAGCTCTGAGACAGACTGATGGGCCGGCATTGTTCTAAAGGTCATTTAGCAGAGCAGTGGTCTTCTCTGGCTAATGATGTCATAATGAAGGACTGTGTGGGCCAGCGGTTAACAGAGTCAGACAATAGGCTTTTTCATTGGGTTTGCTCGGTGTGCCACTAAAGAGACGACCGTATTAAACTTAAGTGAGCAATTTGAATATTGTCTCCTTTTGTGGCAGATCTATATTTTATGATGTTCTCTGCTTAGTTCTCAGATTGAGTACATATTTGAACACAAATCCACTGTATTTTCTTGTGATTTGAACTTTGTCACTTGTGCATGTCCTTTATAACAGTATCACTCATGTTGTCTTGCCTTAGAATTTGTAATGCTCATATTTTGCTGCCTAATTAAGGCTTTATTCCCATGAGAAAATAATTTCTTCACTACAGCTGTTTACCACAGTTAGATCAATAGCGCAGCTACTGTAAAGGCCTCAAAAATCAGAATCAATACAACCAACTGTAAACACTTAACAGCCTGTTACATCATTAAACTCTTGATTACACGCTGTTTAATCCCAATTCTTTGCGTAAATAAAAGCTTTCTCTGATCTGTTTTTCTTTCTGAGTACCGACCCTGAAGTCTTGCATGCCACTGGAATTTAGAACAGATAGAATACATTTAGAATAGATTTTTTTATTTTTTATTATTCCTTTAGTTGCAAGTAGTCTATTGGACTTTGGTTGGTTTTGTGCATGTTTGAACACAATGGGAGTAAATAATTATTATAATTAATATTCATATTTTTTAATAAACTAACACATTTTTTAGGTGATTTGTTGTGATTTTGAGCTTGGTAAAATTTCAGCAGTTGAAATTTGCAAGAAAATGTCAAATGTCTGCTTTGTCTGTTGGCGAAAAATGCATAGTAATCATAACTCTTAAACTTAGTAAGGAATTTGGTCTGACTCAAAACAAGATTAGGTCAGCACTGGATATCATTGCGGACTTGCTGACCTAAGGGCACCGATCAAGATTCAAATCTCATTTTTTGGAAAACTGGAAAGGTCACTGAATGAATTTTTTTTTTTCTTCTGGTGAATGGATTTAAATCATTTGATTTCAAATATAATTGCCTCCAAATGCATCTTCACAGACATTGTCTTACCCATAATTTAATCTTTTACACAGTTGGGATACTTTCATTTTGTTAGACCGTTTTCCTTTGAGATTGATGGATTCTTAAATACAACTCTAACTGCAAAACTTCGTGGTGCATCCTTGGATGCTTCGAACGGATTCTTGAGAGTGAATTTTTGCCAAAATGTAATTTAACAGATTTGTGGTTTATAACTAAGCTCTTGGTGATATTTAAATAACATCACAAGAAGTAACTCTATAAACCTGAAGTTCTTCATGTATGTCTTAATTTAAAAAAGAAGTGTGTGCGCAAGCCAATTCATTTAATTAAAGTAAATGTTAGCTTATAGATGACTTGATCATCCATATACAATATGCAAGTATGTATGCATAATGAATTAATAAATAAATATGGAAAAAAACTAGCACAGACTAGACAAAAATGTGTAATTTAGGGCACAAAAAGAGACGGACAAATAGGAAAAGAACACAATGATTGGAGTTATGAGGAGGTATAAGCTGGGGGTTAAAGAGAAATTATCACTTTTCAATGATTAGGCCTCCGCCCAAGTATGAACATATATTAATTGCTGCATTCTTCTGATTCCAGGCTCACTCAGACAGCACCTTTATTTGACCTGACAATTACAGCCCCACAAATACAATAGAGTTATTCAACTTTTCCCTTCCACAGATTTTCATTTTCAGGCCAACAAAAGAGGTTAGAGAAAAGGGTATTTATTAGAATTTAAGAGAATTCTTTGTGAAAGTGTGAAAAAGACTATCGTTCATAACCCATATGACTGACTTTCTTCTGTAGATAACCAACGGAGATGTTTGACAGAAGGTTGGCACTGCTGTTTTAATGCATACAATGCAAGTGAATGGTGACCACAGGCTATCAAACTTCAAAAATGAAATAAAAGCACTACAAATGTATCATAAAATTACTTCATACAACTCGTGTGCTGAATTTGAAGACTTTTGAAGCTAAATAGCAGCTCTGTGTATGGATCAGGGTAAAACACTGAAAATCTTTCCCACTGCCATAGCTCTCAAATGTAATTTGAAGATTGATTCTTAGAATGCCAAGATCTGGGCCCGTATTCATAAAAAAAATCTTAATGCAAAGAGTAGCTCCTAGTGACAAAATTCTAAGAAAATTCGTATAAATGTGGCCGTTTACTCTTAAATAAAAATCCTAGTAAAGAAAAAGTAATTCAGAAAGCATCTTAAACCTTAAAAGAGGTCTTAATGTCAAAATTGTTAGGAGTACAGATGAGGACTTTTAAGAGGCTTGAGAGTTTCTTTAGCAGAGAAGAAAAGACGAAGAGGGAGAAGTTGTTGCAGACAATAGATGACAGTGAGTTAATAAGACACTATAGATTAGATTGTGCAGGGATCATGTTTGTGACAGATTTATTTAGAGACACGCTAACATCTCCGACACAGCGCAGGAATGCCATAGCGCCATAAATGAAAGTAATCACTACATTAAAGGAGCATTGTATAGGTTTTTACTTAAAAAAATCTTTAAGATAGAGTTTTCATTTGTACATTTATGAGCCAACCATAATGTAATAGAAAGAATGACACCTTGAATGTCCACCACAGTTGCCTCTATCAGCTTGTAGGCTCAATTGTGTGTGGAGGAGTCGGGTCCGAATTGGCGGGAAAATTCCAAAAATTTGACGTCATGCGCGTTCGAGGACAACTGAGGACAACCAGTGGCTCTAACGGCCACTGGTGTCAGTAACGGTTCAAAATTTCAGAACTTACGCAATGCTCCTTTAAGATATTTAGCAACTGGGAAAATGCAACAGTGCAGCAGTGATGATTTGGTTGTGTCACAACCTTCTGTAAGCAGAGTGATCACACCAACAATTAGTACTTTCAGAACCTCTTATTGTGTCGCAGTTCATTTCGTTTCCACTCGACATTCACACCCTGCAGGCTCAAACAACTGCATTTATGAATATAGCAGGTTTCCCTGGTGCGCACAAGCAAGGGGATGAACCGTTAATAACATGTCTGCTTCTTGCCCCGTGCTGTGTGACTACGGCCCGCATTTTCCTTTAAGGATGGCCTTGTGTTCATCCACTAACTGGGCTAACAGTAAATGCTGTTCCTCTGTCCAGTTGGGCTTTCTCGTCCTTCTTGTTTTTTATTCCATGTTTGCTACATTAAAACCAACATTCAAACCACCACCTCAATAGACAGCAATCAGTGTAACTGGAAAGAGTGGAACAAATGTCTTATAGGAAATTAACAGCATGGTAAAAAATATAAATAAAATAACAGGATTTATATACATATATATAATGTGTGTGTGTGACTAGACCCTATGCTTAAAATCGCTCTTTTTTTCTTCTTTTTTTTCTCCCTTCTTGGACAACCAACCAATAACAGTCTTGAAAAGATTGTGTCATACGTAGCAACGGGATCAACCCCCGCCTCCTCACTAAGATGAAAGTTTTTTTCTTTTCCTTGCTCAGAGTTGCTCTCAGATCGATCCTGAATTGCTCTTAAACTAAGACTCCTACGTAGAAGTTTTTAAGCTAAATTAGGGGCCCTATCTTGCACTCAGCGCACGATCTGAAACGCAAGTGTCAAAGCGCAAGTAACTTTGTGGGCGGATCCCGGCGCTGTTGCTATTTTCCCTGCGGGATAAATGCCTCTTGCGCCTGGCGCAAATCTAAAAGGGGTTGGTCTGAAGTAGCTTCATTATTCATAGGTGTGGTTTGGGCGTAACGTGAAATAAACCAATCAGAGCGTCATATCACATTCCCTTTAAGAGCACGATGAACGAGATGCGCTTGTTCCATGGCGCAATACTATTATAACGGTGCATTTACCAGGCGCGCTTCAGAATCGGTTCACAGCCGAGTAGATCGATGTTCTCGTCAGGGCCGTAAAAGAAAGAGAAGTGACATTGGAGATGGGACAAACCCACCAAAATTAGCTTCGGTTATACATGCATATAATAATTTGGGTAAATATGTAGGCCTAAGCTTTATGCCTATTTTTCCGATCGCCATGGACACAACATATTAATACTGTGAAGCTGCTTTGATACAATCTCTATTGTGAAAAGCACTATATAAATATACTTGACTTGACTGGACAACAATGATTTCCCTCGTGTTTTAATATTTTTCCTTATAATAATGTATCATTTGCAAAAAGGAAAATGCATCTGTGTAGATGAGAGAATCATCTACAGTGTATGCGCGTTGTTCACACTCTGTATTATGACCAAGCACGCGCGCTTAAAATAGCATCTGAATGTACGCGCAACGCGCCAATGACTTTAGACTGGGTTTTTTCTGGTCAGTGGCGCAATTGTTTTCTGGAACTGCAAAATAGCATGAGGGAAAGTTTGCGCCGGAACACGCCTCCTCTTTGCGCTGAACCGCCCCGGGTAGCGCAAGTGTATTTCTTAGTTAACCGACGTGTGTCTGTGGAGGGAAAAGTCCGCTTTGCGCGGGTGCAAAATAGGAATGATACATGCGTCGGTGTACAAAGTCAATTGCGCCGGGTGCAAGATAGGGCCCTAGGAGTTTTCTGAGAGGATTCTTAGAATCTTTAGGAATACGGGCCCTGATTCACAAACCAGTGACACTAATGAAGCAGTTATTTTTAGTGCATCAAAAACATGTAGTAGGATTCTTTTGAGACCCTTTTTTGAGTGAATCAGTCAAAAAGACTAAAAAACTAAACAAAATCAGATGTTGCCATTTAAATTAACTTATTTTGAGTTCCTTTTAAAGCTTTGAACATTATGCAGATGTAATCAAAAGGTATTATTTTTCTATTGTTGCATCAAACATTCATTTTGTTTTAAGCCTCTCTTGAGCATCTTCATCAGATAGACTGCGTTAAAGTAGACACTGCCAGGGGCTGTACATCTCCACTGGGGCCCGGGCACGTTACCAAATCCTGGTCCTCCAGCTGCTGTCGTCTGTAATCGCGTATGTATCTAAGAAACGCTCAAGCAGATTTATGCATTCAATTTGAACTTCTTAAATGGAGAATCCCACGTACCCTAGAACAGTTTTCCTCTGGGCAGAGCATTTGACTTTATCCATACCTTTTATCTGTTGCTGAGAACTTTGAATCGGCATCGGGGAGTGATATGCGGCTAAGGAGAGAGAGGGAACGCGAGCATCAATCCCTAAAGTAATTATCTCAGCTCCTCCTCATTCCAAAAGGCTAAATATAAGTGAAGTTTTTAGCTCCCAGTGGCAGCCATGTTGCCTTTGATAAACGGTGCGACTATAAAATGCGGGTGCGAAAGCCAGTATGTGTGTTTTAGTGTATTCTGCGTTCACACAGCCTGGCTTGGAGTATAAATTCTCCTGCGCACAGTCCGTCTTTCTGCCATGAACAGTCGCTTGCACGCACACACAAAAGCAGATACAGATAGGCGGGCGAGTGTGGTTGTGCTAGATTGGAATTGTCAGAGGTGTCACATTAAATGTGCTATTATTAAGTCCAGGCTGAATTTTATGGCCTTGCAGGATCGTAAATTGGTTGGTCAGTCCTTTAAATTACGTATCCATCGAACGATGTGCTCTATCCGTCCTCACTTTTCTCCTGCTTTACTTTCTCTTCCTCGCTCTCTCTCTTTCTCCCCCTCCCTTTTACCACATACAAATACAAGAGCTTGATCTTGACTATTTGGCCCTGGTTGAAATGGATGGCGTGAGTGTGACGGGACGAGAGGAGTGCGGGATGCTGAGAGTAGCTGACACCCGAGTTCACAGAGGCTTTAGAGGTCACTATGGCCCTTGGCCAAAGCCATGACCCTCCTAAGGGAATAACAAGAGAGCCTGTTTCAGTATATCGATCAGAGGAAACTTACAAGGAGCTCTAGTACCATTTAAAAGTTGAGAAGTCTAAAAATCTGGACTTTTCTCAATTGCGTTTGAATGTTTTTGTTGAGGAAAAATCTCCACTTGCAGTTATGTATCAGAAAATCAATGTACAATACAGAATTAAGTGATAGCATGGGTAACACTCTACATCTTTTTTTGTACATTAACTTTCACGTAGTGTGCAATATAGCTGTTTGAAACACTGCAGACCTTTTACATAAAGATCAAAGTGCGCGACAAATTCTCACGAGTTATTCTCTCCCAAAAGAAAGAACTACCTTAAATGAGTCATCAGTAAGTCCAGTCTTACTTCCTGCATGAACGTATGAAGTTTTGTAACAAACGTGCATAATGCCAGTCTATGGTCTTCATTGACTGCCCACGAACAATGTCTACTTTGACCCTCCCTCGAACACTGTTGTTGTAGCTGAGGCCTTAAAAGAGTTTTGTTTGTGTTGTTGAAATGTTGAGAAGACGCTGTTTTCTGCACTGCGAAAGCAATTCCACTTTGCCTGTACTTTCAAAGGATGAGGATTTGGACTTTGGCTTAAATTTATATGGTAAAACTGGCATCATCATTACTGTTCATATCACTGTAAATACAAGTGCTGAAGAAGCCTCCGGAGCTGAAATTCAGATATGGTAATGGTCATTTTGTTTCCCACATTCGTTGCAAGTGTTAGACCAGTCACAACAGACTGGGCCATCTGACCAATCAGAGCAGAGTAGCCTCTCGGAAAGGAGGGGTTTCTAGAGACTGAGTCCTTGATCGAACGGTTTCAAGTTCAAGTTTCAAGTTTTATTTATTTCTATAGCACAATTTAAAACAACTCAGAGTTGACCAAAGTGCTTTACACTCTCATAATAGCACCATATACACAAACAAACATATAAAAACAAACACACAAACAATAAAAGAGCTTTTGCAGTATCTATACTACATTAAAAGCCAGAGAAAAAAGATGAGTTTTTAACTTGGATTTAAAATCAGAGAGCAGACACTGTGAGGACAGACGTGATGCTGCAATGTATATAATAAGAAAATGTACCTGCATTTTGAGCTTTGAAGGTGTCCTACAATAGGTTTACATGCATCCAAGCATAATTAGGAACCAAGCCTTTAAAATAGCATTATAGGGCACTTTAAGCGCTGTGCATTTGATTACATCTTACATCTGTGTTTGATTTTTTGAAGCTTAAGGACTTTGAGATGAAGTGTCTTTATAGCCCAATATTCGACTTACACTGACCTTGTCCCCCATCTCTTGATCAGATGTATTGATGACACTTAATTAAAACACACTCTGGGTGAATGGGTTAAGCTGATAGGCACAGGCTGACAAGGGATGGATCAATAACACCGATCAGAGAAATTAAGATCTCAGGCTCTCAACGTAGAGATAAAGACTGTGTTTAACAAATTAACATAAGAACTGAGGTGATAAAGCAGTAAAAAAATCATTAAATTATAAGTACTTTTCTCTCATTTGAGAACTGGCTAAGTCAACACTCAAAGTTCAGCAAAAAGAGGGCTACTCACCATAAGACAAACATAAACAGATTTTCCTGATCCAGTTACGGCACTTGACTATTGCCCTTGACTAATAAAAAATTATAATAAACATTTATTTGTATAGTACTTTTCATACATGGAATGCAACTCAAAGTGCTTCACAAGCAAATACTACAATTTCACACAATGTCAATAATAATGTGTTTAATAAAAGGTTCACAATGTAAAATAAAGAAATTGCCAATACAGTTTGACCTCAATACCAATATAATAAAATAAATATATATATATATATATATATATATATATATATATATATATATATATATAAAATATATAAAAGAATCATGGGTAAATCCAAAAACAACCTTCTGCCCTTTCACTTTTTAATAATGGGAAATTGTTGATGCATGAAGGGGATGTGCTTTTTTATGTTTCTTATGCGATTTCTTTTTATACAAAATATTTTTATATAACTTAAACTAATTTATTCTTTAGTCTTTAGACTTTTAAGCAGTTGTGGAATTATTTGGAATTAAAAATCTGTTTACTTTTTAGAAGTTACATGTCATATTTTAGTAAATGAAGAGCTTCTTTCTTTTTCCAGATGGCCACAGAGGTGTTGGAGGATCTTCTAGAGGAGGATGACGAGGTTGTGGAGGTGTGTGTTATATAAAAAAAAAACTTTTTAAAATGGTATTAGTGTTGTTACTCATTTCATTGAGTTTAATTAATCTAATTAAAAAACACGTCAAACTGAAATGATGAAATGTTAAATAAATGACTTATAGCTTAAGATGTTTATATCCAGTTGTTGCGGTGTGGTTGTGTATTATCAGGCCATTCTTACAGGCTCCACCTGGTTGGATATTTGACACCAGCATTTGATGCATTGCTCACTGTCTCAGACAGCTGAATTCATAATTTATGGCATTATATCCTGCTGAAATAGTAGTTTGTTTGTGTGAAAGTGCTTTGGTCTTCACTTTACTTTATTAGCTAGAGAAATTATGAACACAATGCTAGGGTGGCTAAAACTGAGATACTTATACATTGCTATTTGATGGACCAGCACACACACACATGCACGCACATAGCGCATTTTTATACCTCAACCCAATGCCACATAAATTATGGTGATGCCACACAATATATTAAAAAGCATTATTAAACTCGAAGGCATTCAGATCTTTTCTTCAGACTTGATTAAAAATAGCTTATACAGTACAAACATCCTGATGTTGATGCATAATTAATGAGCCAAACCGAAGTCATTAATAAATTATTAAACAAATGAATATGAAACTTACTGTAGTGTGACTTTCAGGGATTTTTATTTATTTTATTTTTACGATTTATTTTATCACCTAGTCCTACTGGCTATATAAAAAAGGATAAGTCCTTTGATATGTCAGAATCGGATCTTGACCGTTAAATTCCTTTGATTGCCATCCATGTAGTCTACTCTCTTAAGAGTCCGGACTGAGGTTTACCGGTCCACTCCCACACACAAACACACACACACACGTATACACACCCACCCACACACTCTTTCTCTCTAATAGATATCTGACAGATTGAGAGCGCTTACAGAGTGTTCTGAACATTCGGCTCAGGAGAGTCATAGAGTGTGAAAGAGGAGGAGGCAGAGAGAGTGGGAGTGAGAGATGTTTGAACTCTCTGTGGTGTGTTATTGAGACATCAGAGAAGGGCATAGAGTGTAACAGTAGGTGATAAAGTGAAGAGCACTTCAACACAGCACAACAAAAACATGCACACACACTCTTCCCCACAGCCCATTTGTGTCTGACTTCCCTTTGTTCAATGTTCTCATTTTTCAGGATACAAACAAAGCTGCCCGATTGTTTGTTTCTCCCTCTCTTTTTGCCGCAAAATAAGGTTATTTTAATCCTGCCTGAAATCAAATATTTATAGCACTGACAGAGTGCACAGGAAGTGCTTTAGGTTTGTTTTGTTAATTACAAGTGGCTGACTGACTGTCTCATGTTTTTGCAGCCTACTTTTAGATATATTTACTGTAGGCAAGAGTGGGGTAATTTGTGCCAAATTTTACTCAAATTAATGCAATAGGCCAGTACTTCCAAACCTTGATCCTTGAGTGACTCCAACACTGCTCATTTGGAATCATTGGGGAATATAGGAATTATTTAAATTTAAAATAAAAATATGAATACAAACGAGAAAAAACAACAACATACTAATATATAATCCCATTCCATTTATAATCCATGTGTAACACTTATATAAAATCCCAATCCCAGTTTGCTGCACATTATTCCCGTTTTTTAAACCAGCCACAAGGATTTAGGTTTTAATAATCAAAATACTTTCATGTAGTGCAAAAATAGACAGCATTTTGTAATAGTAATCATATTTCCGCTAGTATTCCTTGCATTTGAAGGCAAAGCTTATACTATTATTTGAACCACAAGCACAGTTTACCCCTAAACATCTGACATGCTGCAAACTTTAAGAATTTTGGTCAAAAATATTCTAAAATGTCAATAATTATTTGCAATTTATATATATATATCTTCTCTTCCTGTCTCAGGTGTGGTATTTGTTGGGATGGCTGTTTTATTTGCAGCTGGATAAACAAGACCTGACAAACAACAGTGTGAACTTCAGAAAATCAGCCTGGACGTACCTTAGCAAGGCCAAAAAGGTAGAGCTCGCACATATACACACTCTGCTCTTTTGGAAATGATGAGGCCATCTGATTTCATCATAGCATAGTTTTCATTCTCCCCCACATACAGTACACACACACACACATTTTCTACCTGGCTGATTCCTCCACTCCTCTCATCTCTCTCAGCATGCCGTCAGCTCTTTTTCTACTGTGAAATTTCTCGAACTCTGCTGGTGTCCGAGCACTATAGAAATAGAAAATGAAAGCCAGAATTTGAAATAAAATGAGAGAGGGAATAGCTTGCAGGGTGAGGTATGACTATATGTATAGCTCTTTTTTTCTACCAACCCCTGTTCTTTTCTTCTTTTTCTTCCTCCTCCCCATTTCCATCTCCTCCTCAGGCCACTGTTACTTGACTTTGGTTCTCTCTGAGGAAACCTTTGGTCACTGCATGTAGTCTTTTTTGTTCCTCTTCCATTGTTTTTCCATCTCTGCGTCACTCTCGTTTCTAATAGATTCGTCGTCATCTGTCCTTCATTCCCTCTGCTTCACCTTGTAGCCTCTCATTTTCTTCTGGAGAGGAAAAGACATGCCTTACTACGTCCTTGATGATCTAGTGAGATGAATTGGGAAGGCCGGCCACACACCTGCTGTCTCACATATAGATGTAGATCCATATGTCTCTCCTTGAGTCTCTGAAGTACAGACTTTCATTACTTAGTTATTGCAGAATGCACTATTGATGGGTAGTTAAGGCTAGCCAATAGGTAAACAGGAGAAATGTATTTCAGTACTCTTATCGATCCTAATGGCTTTTCAAAGTGTCAGACATGTAATCTTTCAAATTAAAACAGCCAGATTAGACGTAATACAAACTCTGACCCTGTCTCAGGACCTTACACTTCATGTAAAAACAGTAATAAAGTATGTTTCATTTGTAGCTAATAATTTTTTTTTCAGATTTCCTTCTCTATTTGTAAATGCATTTCCATATTTATTTATGTATTTCTTTGTCCTATGGGATAAAATGGCATGGTTTTTAATGTCATGGTCTTTAATACTTTGGGTTTGATTTTTTTTTTTTTGTATCAACATGTGTTTTATGTTTTATATCAACATGTGAAAGTAAAAATATAATAATCCAATTAATAATGAGAGTCTATAAGAGTCTTTTAATGGTTTATCTCTCCGACCACTTAATCCTGAATGACTTTATAAGGTCTTTGGAGTTTGTCTACTGTTTAAATCTGTGAAGAAAAATCTGTTTGTGCTGCTCTATACATTTTTTAAAAGGAAATTTGAGAGCAAAAATTGGCTCATGAGCACAAAATATGTAAATAAGACCTGAAAGTCACACTCTTGGCTTTGGTTCAGACTTGTGAATATTTAATTACATTCGCTAACGTCTCAATTATTCATCTGCTCTTTAATCAGTGCCCTATATCGCCAAGCTTTTGTTAGCTGTGTCATTAATATGGCCCTAATAAAGCAAACAGTAATTATTTATTAATTAGCCTTTTAGAAGGTCATCTCTCTGCGCTATGAAATATACTGCCAGTTATGACTGAGCTAGACTAATGTTGCTAGTATAATGCTTAGTATTGACAGCAATAACCTTTCAAAGTTTTAGTAATAGTATTGCCTGAATTGTTGATTTAAATCTGGTGATCATGTACATTTTCCATCCTTTGGGAACAAAATATTTCAGTAGCATCATAGAGAGTCTTATTTTGTGCACCATTGCTTTGCTAAACCTATAAAAACAGAAATACGTTTCCATCTTCGGTAGAACACAAAAGAAGATATTTTGAAAAAAAAAAAAAGATCTGGGTATTTGGTCCATGCAGTGGTTGTCAGGGGGTCAATGTTAGTTTGAAGTTTGAACATAAACTTTTATTGATAGGACGAAAGAAGTTGAAACATCTTAAAAATATATTTAAGGAATGTCAAGGAATATCTTGGATAAATAAATAAATGAATGTATTATACAATCCACCTGATATATAAAAATGTTGTCTTAAGCCCTATTCAGACAGAACTTGTTTACCAAACGTAGTTTGAGTTACAATTCTTATCATCCAACTTCTGTGATTTCATGTACCACTTCGAACAGGACTAACATCTCTGTGTTCATTACATAGGTGGAAGTGTGTGTTTTCTAGACGTGGGCATTACAGAAGGTCATGTGCTGAGCGTGCGTGTGACGTCGCATATCCGACGTATACGTTTTTTTAATGAATTATTGCTTATTTTTTTAAGTTTATAGAAGTGGCTGTTTGTAATAAACCCACATAAGTGAGCATAGACATCTAGACAAGTATTACCTGCATGACACTAATATTAAAATCTTTAAACATTAAATATTTTTCCAAAATATTCTTCACAGTGTCTTCGATTTTGCTCTTGTTTATTAATTTTGTTCTTGTATTTTTTCGTCGGATACCATCCATGTTGAAATGAATGCATGTGGAAGATTGGAGTGTAAACCGTAGCTCGGGTAGATCAAGAAACACATGAGGAGAAGCTGTAGGATAATATAACATGAGCAATCACAGGCATTCGCATTTGTACTGGATTAGAATTCTCAGAGGACTGTTGAGTTTGCAGGAAAACAGTAGGTAATTTTTACTGAGGTTGTGTGAGAAAAACACAGACATAGCAGATTCTGACGGGATTAAAATCGTAAAGTACACCTGTGAGAAATGAATTTCTAGTCCTGTCCAATTAGGGCTTTATTCTGAAAGATATAATTACATTGTTAGCCCAAGTGCTGTGATTTCAACTCTATAAAGTATTTCCATATATTTAAAATCTTCAGTTTTATGCTTCTGCTTTAGTGATCATTAGCCAGTTGTGAAATGGATGGCTCTTGAGCTAATCTCTTTTCAGTCTCGATTTTTCTCCTGAATCGATTGATTTCCCCCACTCCTCTGATTTTAATTAGCTTGTGGCTTTTCTGCCTGTTGCGGATTTGTTTTCTATGAGCTCATATTGCTGTTTTCTACCTTCACTCCACCCTTCCTCGCTTCCACTGTCCGGTAGTTCTTCTGTCACACTCTATGACTTCAGGCAGGGTTCAGATTCCACTTTAGCCGCTATTCACCATTGATTTTCTGCCTTCTGCTCAATGTCCAGCTCTTTACACGTCCATCCCTTAGCTCCCACCTCCCCTCCCCATCCATACCTCACTACCTCTATTTTCTCTTTCTTTCTCTTGTGCCATTCCTCACTACCTCTCTTTAATCCCTCTATTCCTTGCTAACTCTCTTTTCTTTCTCCATTTCTTTCTCTTTTCTGTCTCTATGTACTAGATGTTTGCAATTAACATCTGCCTCACTGACTCAATCGCAAGTGGTCAGCTGAGATCTATTGCTGTTTATTCCTGGTGTTAAAGGATTAGCTCACCCAAAATTGAACAATTCATGTTGTTCTCATATTCCAGACCTTTTTTTTATTTTGTATTTTGAGAGAATTGTATGTTACTAATTAATATGTATGAAATGATATGAATACTACTATTTTTTTCTTATTTTCTAAAATTATTTTTCAATTAAAGCTGTATTTCATGTTAAAATAGAGACAAGGCCTTTAAAATCCAACTTTTGAAGGCAGATTAGTGTCATCTGGTGGGAGTGTTAACATTAAAAAATGTTTTTAATGCCATAGTGTAACCACTAGATTACTATATAGAGAAGCTCTATATAAAGAGGCTTGTACATACATTACTTTTATTCAGACATTCTCAAAACTACTTTTTGATCAAAGATTTAGATTTGTTTGAAATGTTGATTTGCAGTGTCAGGTTTTCCAATACTTTATTACACAATAACACAGAGAGATATTTTGTTACATGTAACATCAAAATGCATTTCTGATTACCTCCAAATGTGATTTAGTCAAATCACATTTTTATTCATCAGTATTTTTCTCCCTCTTTCCATATGTCAGTACTTCTTATTTCTCTCCATCAGCTCTTTCTCCCTCTCTTCATCCCTCAGTACATCTCTTTTTATTCTTCATTACCTCCATCCCTTGTCCTGTATTGATCTGGGCAGTATTGATTGAGCTTTGAGTGCATGACCACATTTTCAGTCATTAATAATCTTACATATAATGATTTATCATGCTTACTGTATGCTATGATGCATAAATGGTCCAGCCTCTTGCTTTGTGAATAGACAGTCACACTTTATCGATCCTCGAGGGGAAATTAAAGAAAGAAAAATTCGGAAGGTATTTCATCAGCTTTTGTTCTGTGTGGAAGTAATGTGTGTCACAATGTTACTTAAGTGTTAGTAAAGCATCTCATTCAGCCATGGGTGCAAAATGACCCGTTTTGAGCATCTCATTGCTCTGTCTGTAACTTACCATTGCAGCTCTTGAAATCGCCTCTAGCAAGACCCATGAAAAACACATTCACACAGGGACACCTTTTATGTGGCCTTGATAAACTAATATACACAGCTGAAATATGTTTGTGTTAATTTGCATAAGAGCGAGTATTCACACGCTTTTCACATTCCAATCAAAAAAATTATGTCTCGGGTCTGCTATTTTCTTCCAGTAAATCTGAATGAATATAACATTCCTGGCAGAGACACAAGTGTGTTTTTATACAGGAATGAGCCTTTTCCGGTGTCTTTATGCAGATTTTGTCTGTGATTTTGTGTGTGTTTGTATGTTTTTCCTCACATTATTTTTCTCAACTCTGTTTATATGTGCAGCAGCTGTGTTGATAATGTTTTGTGTCATTTCATTGAGTGCAGTAGAGATGAAGACATCTGATCCCACAGCTGTCTTTCACATACAGTACACCAGAGTGTTTGAGAGCAGGCGATGTGAATCGTGTATTTGATTGCATGTTTTAGATCAAAGCCAGCTATTAGGTGCTCTCACATTGTTTAGAGGTTTTACAATGCAGGGGTCAAATGTCAGTATAGAAATATTCTAGTGAGTGCCACATATTTTTCATTATGCAACACAGCACATATAAAGCAGATGTTTCGGCCACATGTATATATAAAATAACTTTGACAACCAGCTGCAAATCAGTGTTAGTGTGAACATAGCTTAAATACAGTAAGCGTAGTGTGTTTGTGTGTCAATGTGTCTTCCTTAAAAAGCCCGGACCTCTTCCATCCACTAGGTTCAAGATCATGTTCAAGAACTCTCCAATTTGGTCTTGTCAATTATCTTTTATAATCTAGGTTTAGAAAGCAGGTGGAATTGTAAACCACCAGCAAGCAAATGTGATTAACTGAAGTGTCGGCAAACAACAACTAAGGAAAGGTTGGCTAATCTTACTTATTTTTATCCTGTATTGATTGCTCTGTTTGTAGCATTGCTTTGTATGTGTTTTTTCTTACCCGTTTCTTTTCCTTAGGTCTAAACTTTTTGTAATCATCAAAGCCCATGTGTTCTGACACTACCTGATCCCATTCTCTCTCTCTCTCTCTCTCTCTCTCTCTCTCTCTCTCTCTCTCTCTCTCTCTCTCTCTCCCTCCCTTTCTCTCTCTCTCTCTCTCCCCTATCATTTCCTCTTTCAAGTGTAGCTATAAAGAAAACGTACCCAAAAAGTAATCAATTATTTAGTATGTAAAATCATCATAAAATGCTCTGGAGGATTTTTGTGCTGCATTATTGTGTAGACGTTTATAAAAGGTTTGGGAAAAAATATATTATAGGCCTACACTTTTCTTATAGGTTGTGCAATATTTGAACTCTCAGTTACTTTTATAGTAGATTGATGCTTTATACATGTACTCTAGAAAACCCTCCCGGTCTGTTTGCTTGTATTTTTGTGCTCCCAGTCGGGTGAGAGCCGCAGAGCATCTTTTGTTCAGTGTCTATGTGTGTTTGTTCTTTTAGCTCAGGTCTGTAGTTTGATGTATTAAGAGCTGTTCTCATCTCTTGAGACAGGAAGGTGTTATCACTGTGCTTTTAGAGAAATCATTTATTGTGGACACGAGCACACACAGGATCGGAGGCACTTATTTATCTATAGATTCACACTGAAAACGCTATCCTGCCTTTTATTATCACTCTTTTCGCACTTCATATTTTCCTGTTTTGATGCACAGAAGTGTTTGAAAGTTGACCTTTTTCTTTGATGTTAGATGTGGGTGTGTGATTAAGAAAGTGAAGAACCAGGGCAGTGGGAGTTATGGATATGTGAGTTGTATATTAAATACTGAAATCTGTTTTTCCTCCCCTGTTCAATGTAAATAAATTGAAAATGAAATAATATTATTTATGTAATATGCTTTACTTGCTTTAAGTACCATTTGTTACAACAAAACTCCTTTGTAATTGTGTCTTTGTTGGGTCTTTAACTACATGTTGTCATTGAGCACCAGTCAGTATGATTTGGATTTCAGTGCAGGATACTTTTGATTCACCAGTAGGTGTCTTTTTGTGTTTTATGAATGAATCATTTACTCATGACTCAGTTTATTCGGTTTGTTCACCAACATGATGTCATGTTAGAATTAAGAAATCAAATGGTCCTTCGAGGCCACACTCGAATGCTTTTTGAAATGTCTGATTCGTTCTAGTGCATCGGTTTGTTCAGATGATTCAAATCCCTGCACAGAAGTACTACATTTTAGGTCTTATATTCTTAAATTCAGACTGCGAAATCACAACTCGGGTAAACTTTTCTTTTGCCATAGGTTTGTGTCGCAGGAACACTGGTGTATGCCTTAGAGGGAGGAAAAGAATGTGTAGGTACGTGTGTGTGTGTGTGTGTGTCGGTGTGAACTGTGCAGATATAAATGACTATCTGTCAGCTGGACAGTAAGGTCAGTTGTGGATCAGGAGTCAGTTCAGCCCAGCAGTTCATCAGAGGAGAGAGGTACAGAACGAGAGGGAGAGATACGGCCTGAGGAGAGTGATTTAAGGACAGTGGGAGGAGTCCTTGATGGTAATCTGAATGATAAAAGAAGGCAGAGAAAGAGGGAAGACACAAACACAATCACATTCATTACTTTCAACACAAACAAATGCACACTACACTAGACACACACATAGTGTATAAGTGTCTGGTTTTGTCAGAATTCTGAGGACCAGCCATGGCTAATATAAATGTATATATATCTGAATTTATTTATCTAAATGAAGAATTATAGATCTAAATAAAACAACATAAATAGTTCTATTGATAATAACATTTTCGAACTTTAGAATTAGGGGCTATAAAAAATAATTAGCTCAGCTCAGTGTGTGCGTGTGGGTGGGTGAGTGTTTTGTCATCAATATTTTTTTTGTGCTGGTTCCCAATTGAGTAAGGTGGCCATAGCAGCATCAACACCATCAACACCTCTAGACAATTTTCTTCAGCAAAGAACCCACCCAAACAGAGCTCCACTGTAAAGCTGCCATTTCAAAACAGAAATACAGCAGAGAAGGTACACACAGAAGTCTTGGATTAAGTGGAAGACACACTTTTCAGCAGTAGCTATCTCTAGGAGGAACATTTCTTCTGTATACACTTTTGAGAGCATATTAAAGGATGTAAAGATGAGGAAATTTGTGGAAGGTGTTTTTGACAGTGCGTGTGTGTGTGTCAGTGGCTGATGGAGTGTAACTCTTATCAGGACTGGAGATCAGGTCTCAGTAATTACAGGGTGGAAATCCAGATGGTGTCTGTCGCTGAGGTAACACATTCGAGGGAGCGCCGTCCTCCTCTAGATTGATTAAATAACCACCACTCAGATCTGTGAATCCAAAACGCTGGAGCTGTGGCACAAGTGTTTCTCAATTCATGTATTTATTCGCAGAGGGGGTGGGTGGAGTGGTACAGGGTCATTCTCTGTATGCAATTATTTATTTATTTTTTTTTATCTCTGTGGAAGATCATCTCAGTGAAATTGCTCCTAGGAGGGATTATGGGTTAAGCTTAGAGATATATTTACACAAAATATTGCAAAAAAAATTAATATACAGTGGGGAGAACAAGTTTTTGATACACTGCTGATTTTGCAGGTTTTCCCTCTTACAAAGCATGCTGTAAGTCTGTAAATTTTACTCTTCAACTGTGAGTGACGGAATCTAAAATAAAATTCCAGAAAATCACATTGTATGATTTTTAAGTAATTCATTTGCATTTTATTGCATGACATAAGTATTTGATACATCAGAAAAGCAGACCTTAATATTTGGTACAGTAGCCTTTGTTTGCAATTACAGAGATCATACGTTTCCTGTAGTTCTTCGCCAGGTTTGCACACACTGCATCAGGGATTTCGGCCCACTCCTCCAATAGACCTTCTCCAGATCTTTCAGGTTTCGGGGCTGTCGCTGGGCAACACAGACTTTGAGCTCCCTCCAAAGATTTTCTATTGGGTTCAGGTCTGGAGACTGGCAAGGCCACTCCAGAACCTTGAGATGCTTCTTACGGAGCCACTCCTTAGTTGCCCTGGCTGTGTGTTTCGGGTCGTTGTCATGCTGGAAGACCCAGTCACGACCCATCTTCAATGCTCTAACTGAGGGAAGGAGGTTGTTGGCCAAGATCTTGCGATACATGGCCCCATCCATCCTCCCCTCAATACGGTGCAGTCGTTCTGTCCCCTTTGCAGAAAAGCATCGCCAAATAATGATGTTTCCACCTTCATGCTCCATGAGTGGAGTTTAGAGTGGAGTGGAGCTCTATTTTTGTCTCATCAGACCACATGACCTTCTCCCATTCCTCCTCTGGATCATCCAGATGGTCATTGGCAAACTTCAGACGGGCCTGGACAAGCGCTGGGTTGAGCAGGGGGACCTTGCGTGCGCTGTAGGATTTTAATCCATGACGGCGTAGTGTGTTACTAATGGTTTTCTTTCAGACTGTGGTCCCAGCTCTCTTCAGGTCATTGACCAGGTCCTGCCATGTAGTTCTGGGCTGATCCCTCACCTTCCTCATGATCACTGATGCCCCACGAGGTGAGATCTTTCATGGAGCCCCAGACCGAGGGAGATTGACCGTCATCTTGAACTTCTTCCATTTTCTAATGATTGCGCCAACTGTTGTTGCCTTCTCACCACGCTGCTTGCCTATTGTCCTGTAGCCCATCCCAGCCTTGTGCAGGTCTACAATTTTATCCCTGATGTCCTTACACAGCTCTCTGGTCTTGGCCATTGTGGAGAGGTTGAAGTCTGTTTGATTGAGTGTGTGGACAGGTGTCTTTTATACAGGTAACGGGTTCAAACAGGCGCAGTTAATACAGGTAATGAGTAGAGAACAGGAGGGCTTCTTAAAGAGAAACTAACAGGTCTGTGAGAGCCAGAATTCTTACTGGTTGATAGGTGATCAAATACTTGTCATGCAATAAAATGCAAATTAATTACTTAAAAATCATACAATGTGATTTTCTGGATTTTTGTTTTAGATTCCGTCACTCACAGTTGAAGAGTACCTATGATAAAATTACAGACTTCTACATGCTTTGTAAGTGGGAAAACCTGCAAAATCAACAGTGTATCAAATACTTGTTATCTCCACTGTATATTTTGAGGCGGTTTTAATTATTTCCCTGTTTGCAGATGCATTATGTCATCATACTTAATGAAATTCTGTCATAAAAATAGCAAATAAAATATCTAAAATTATATCTCTTTATTAAGGTCGGTTTATTATCTGTTTACTGTATATCTATGTCTGTCTATCTATCTATCTATCTATCTATCTATCTATCTGCCCGTCCGTCGCTTTATTTGCCTTTCCATCTCTCATTCTATTGCTAATTTTTTTTGAAGAAGAATGAAGAATGTTTTTGAAAGAAGTCTATTCTGCTCACCAAGCCTGCATTTATTTGATCAAAAATACAAATAACAACAAAAATACAGAAATATTGTGAAATATTATTACAATTTAAAATAATGTTTTTCTATTTGAATATACTTTAAAAATAGAATTTATTTCCTATGATGCAAAGCGGAATTTTTAGCATCATTACTCCAGTCTTTTGTGTCACATGATCCTTCAGAAATCATTTTAATATGCTGATTTGATACTCTGTTATTATTATCAATGTTGAAAACAATTGTGCCGCTTAATTTTTTTTTAAATTTTTTTGGGGGGGGGATCTGTGATACTTTTTTCAGGATTCATTGATGAATAAAAAGTTTTAAAGAACAGCATTTATTCAAAATATATATATTTTTAACAATAGAAATCTTTACTATAATGTCTATAAAATTTACACATCTTGCTGAATAAAAGTTTTAATTTCTTTCTTAGGATAAAAAATATCCTGAATCCTAGAAAAGTATCACAAGTTAAAAAAAAAAAAAAATTAGGCAGCACAGCTGTTTCCAACTAGCCTGGCTAACGTCAGACCTCGTCTCATTGAGACGTGGTCTGGGAACCACATGTTCATTTTCTTGTATTTGAGGCGTGGTTTACGAATGCCCAGAGCCGTTTATTGGGTGCTACGAATGTCTATCAAATGTGCCTGTACGTAGCTCATATAGCCAATCGTTTCAATTATACCAGATGACGTATGTACAGCGACAGAAATTAGACAAGGAAACTAAAATTGAAGTTACGTTCTAAACTACTTAGAACAATATCTAAGGCTGCATCGAAAGGTAACTTCGCGTCTGTTGCCATATTGGATCCATAGATATAAACAAACTGCTTGGGTGTGTCGCATAGACGTCGTCATCGTCTTACTGCTCCCTCCCCGTTCTGTGATTGGTCACTTCACTGAGGCGAAAATCTGGTCCATGGAATCCAGGCTGCCTAGCAGCGTGAATAAAATCAGCAAAAAAAGGCAGTATGGGGAAACCAGGCTAGTTTCCATGTGACACTGAAGACTGGAGTAATGGCTGATGAAATTTCAGCTTTGCATCACATAAATAAATTATATTTTAAAGCATATTAAAATAGAAAAAACATTATTTTAAATTGTAACAACATTTAAAAAATAGTACTGTTTATATATAAATGCATTGCAATTATAATACATTTTAATGTAATTTAAAAAACTTTTTTGCCTTTTTTCTTAAGCAATTTTAGCCACTTTTTTTAGGTGACTAATGAGAGCTAAAGAATACCAACATATAATTTTAAAATCTGTTTTTTTTTTTTTTTTTTGATAAGAGCTTAAAAATCACCAAAGCTTTTTTTATGATTAGTAAAGTGTATTTTAATTCTCAGAACCAGGCAGGGTACATTTAGCTAGAAATATTTGCCCTGGTACAAATTAGTCTATTTATCTGAGTGCTGTATCTGGAGTTTAATGTAACAGTCGCAATGACTGTCCACCCATCCACTCCAGATATGCATTAACCAGTATATAACAAATCATTCATAAGACATTTAAATGTTCCAGTCCTGTGAGCCAATGTGAGTTTAATGTGTAAGTGTTGCTTTATCGTCACAATTAACCTTGATATCCGGCAGCGAAAAGGCCGGACAGTACATGCACACACATCAACATTGTGTTAAAATGCCCTCATGGGTCTAACTAAACCTGTGTGGCCAGTGGTTGTAATGTTTGTGTGTGTGTGTGTGTGAAGGTCAGATCTGTAGAGCAGGTAGGAGATTCAGACTCTCCTGAGGGCTTATGATCGGTCCGTAAATGAGATCCCACGAGACACAGAGAGCCCCGTCGCCACTCGCTGTTGCTTAGCGACCGTTCCCACGGCTCTGAGGGTGATATAAGGGAGCAACCGGCTGCCCACTGACAGTATGTGTGTGTGTGATGACCTGGTTAGTCTGTGAGTGTGAAGGACTCTGTGGTTTCGCTCCTGGGGGAGTTAAATAAGGTTCTATGCTGCTAAAACTCATTAAATAAAAAGAAGGAAAGAGAGGAAAGAACAGCGGAGGAGAGGTTGATAAGTTGTGGGGTCACTTTCTCCAGCCTTTTAAATGACTGCTCTTTCATGTATTAATAAGAAATGTGCTTTCTTAATTAAAGTCAGGTTGTTAGAGTAGACAGAACTTCTGCGTCTGCATGATTACAGTTCACTGAAGAGAGGTCTGTACTCCAAACGCACCACTAATACCTCATAAGGAATGACCTTTAAAAAAAATAGTGTGCATTAGTCATTCTCACATGATGCGTTCTGAAAGTTGAGGAAGTTTGTAAGCTCTCTGCATGGCTCTTTGACTGGGTGCAAGTCTGTCGGCATCATTAACCACATTCATATCACATCATGACTGCTTGTTATTCAAGTGCAGTTTTACCAATCTTTAAGTACTCACTCAAATAATATTGTAGGAATTCTCATAATCGATTCATAATTGTTTGTCATTCAAATGAATAATAAGTTGATTAATTTGTACTATTAATACGGTAAAACAGATGTTCAGCAGATAACTTCAAATGTGGATTTAGCCAACTTTTTAAAATCTTATAATGCTTTTTGTTTTAATTTTCAAATATTTTGATTACTATTGTATATATAGTATTATTTATATCATATGTATTGTTATTATTATAGTTCTAGTTTTTTCTAATTTACCAGATTCTGATTGGCTGTCATTGTTTTTATTGTTCATCAGCTTAAAATCGTTCTGAAAGTGATTTCAACTATATCGTTTCTCTGTGCCAGGATTGCTATAGTTGTGGTTAGGACTATTCTTTTATATTAGAACGATTTTTAGAACTACATCTTTATCGTTATTGATATGGTTATCGTCCTTGGTGTTAACAGGCATTTAGAATCTTTCTGCTTTATAACATCACTTTGTAAATGGTAAAATATTTCAGGCAATTCTTTTGACTTTGAGTTGAAGTCAAACATAACATTCTGCTACACTATTAATGGTGTCATTTCAGATATTTCTTGTTGACATGTTGTTCTTTTATACTGTACATTATCACTTGCAGTGAATGCAGTCTTTATAGAAAAAATATGCAACAGATTATGTTGAGCCTACTTCCTTTTTACATTAGATTGCATCTGAATTATCTGTGCCAATAATCTGCAGTTGATTAAAAGGACAATTAATTGATCATCGATTCATCAGGATGAGTATCCCTTTCCTTGTACTCTCATTGCCAGTTGAACTGAAGCTGTAAAATGTTCTGGTATTAACTGTGCTGCTTCTCCTGCAAGATTTTTATATAAACCAAAGGGAGAAAGTGTGGGGTGATATATTGTCACTTTGAGAATTGTTTTTTTTTTTTATCATGTTCTTTCGGGGGATATTTTACAGTGATAAGAGTTGAGACAGTGGGGGGATTGAATTGACTTCCTCTCCTGGCAAGCGCTCAGTCACTTGCTGAACAATTTCCCACTGATGCAGAGCTTGCCTCGTTTGAGCTTAGAAAGGAGTCACTAATTTGTGGAATTTGCCAGCTGACTTCGCTGACACTGGACCTTCTTGAAGAAAGATGGAGGGAGAGCGCTTGAAAGAGAGAGTCCTTGAAAGGTGGAGAAAAGAGGAATATATAGGAGAGGCACAGAGGAGTGTTTTGATTTAGTTCACACTGCAAAACCATACCAGGCCTGGAGTCAAAGCTGAGATTTCTCTTTTCTCTAAAGAAACACTGCCACTATTCCTCTGATAATAATCATAAGATCTGTTTTCTCTCTCTCTCGAATCTGTAGCTCTATGTGAAGCTGCGCTGTGAGGACGCACCCATGTTTGAGCATACGGAGCAGCTGTTAGCTGAGCTGGGTGGAGGTGATGATGATGATGATGATGATGATGATGATGATGAAGCTGGACCTTCTCTAGAGGACATTGAGGATGATTTTATTCAAAGCAGTGATGAAGAAGAAGAAGATGCCATGGATCACTGACTGGGCTCTTTTCATTCTTGTTTATTCTAATTGTCTTCTATGGCCTCGTCCAGTCAGAATATTAAAACTGAAAGCGGATGGCTGCATCTTCACACAGTTTCCTCTACCCTCTCTCTCCCTCCTAATTTCTTTCCACCCTTTCTTCCTTTCTTTTCGAGTTTGATCTGAAGTTTGTTCTGACTGAAGCGGGGTGTATTTTCTGTTTGACTTGTTTTTTTGCATGCTGAGACTGTGAACGATCAGGACATCTGTCACATTGATCTGGACATTGATCAAGTTGGTTTCTTAGTTCGTTTATTTCTACTGTTTTAGAAGATTTAAAATTGTTTAAAAAAATGTCAAAATAGAAATAAAGGCATTTCTAATTCCATACAACATATCTAATTCCATACAACATTTATTTCATTTTATTTGATCTTGTTCTGTTTTGTAGTTATATGGAATGAGAAATGTCTTAAGGGAAGTATTTTAAAAACAAACAGCTAAATGCCCATATACATGCTTATGTTTCCTTG
Source organism: Semotilus atromaculatus (assembly GCA_031834385.1). Classification (NCBI taxonomy): domain Eukaryota; kingdom Metazoa; phylum Chordata; class Actinopteri; order Cypriniformes; family Leuciscidae; genus Semotilus; species Semotilus atromaculatus. Next base: position 3,013,798 of record JAULUF010000019.1, on the reverse strand, counting down.
AAATGATGATGATGATGATAGTTTGAAATCATTGTTTTCTCATTCTGATTTCATTCTTTTTTGAAGTCTTGTGAGAATGTATTCAGTCAGTCCAGAATCTGCAGAATGAACCCTCTAGCTAGAAGACATTTCATCTCTCAACATACTTGAGTGTTTGTTAATGTCCTTCACCTAATGATAAACCTAAGGATCATTCTGGTAATGGATGTGGGAAAATAGTTTTTGTCTATTTTGATGCAGACCCCAGAAATGTGGTGTAATAATGCCACAATAACAATACATTATTATAATGAGCCTTGATGTTTGTTTGTTTTTGTCTTTTCTGATGTTCTCTGTCTGTCGTCCAGCCTTTACAGAGAACCGTTCTTATGAACTACCGCACTTTTTCCACATCAGATATTTCCGAGATGCTACAACAAGCCTCCAGAGTTAAAACGAGACATCTGGTTTCATGTTGTGAATTCTAAGCAAATCTCATAATCCGATCACACGAGGCCTGCCAGTTCAGCAGTAATGGAAATTAATCAAGTTGTAATTAAGCTTGTGGACTTTTAGCTTCTCAAAGATGGCGAGCTTGGATGAAATATAGTTATATTTTGACCAAAAATATACATATACTGAAATATGCCCATAAAAATGAGTATAATCCCTCTTATACATACAGGACCTTTCAAAACTTTTGGGTCGTTATGATTTTGTGTGTGTGTGTGTGTGTGCGTGCGTGCGTTTATTTGTTTGTTTGTGTTTAAAATAGTGTCTCATTTGTCTATCAAGGATACATTTATTTGGTCAAAAATACAGTGAAAATAATGTTGTGAAATATTATTTCAATTTATGTATTTTAAAATGTAATTAAATCAAACTGAATTTCAGCAGGCATTACTCCAGTCTTCAGTGTCACATTATCCTTCAGAAATCATGCTGATTTGCTGCTCAAGAAACATTTCTTATAACTATCAATAAGGAAAGCAGTTTTTGTGGAAACAGTGATACATTATTTTAGGTTTTTTTTTTATGAATGGAATATTCAAACAAACATATTTGAAATAGCAAATTTTTGTAAAAATTTTAAAGTCTTTACTCTTCTCTGTTACCTTTGATCAATTTAATGCATGCTTGTTAAATAAAAGTAAAATTATTCTATTGAAAAGTGTAATTTGTGTGATTGCGATATGTCTAGGGACATGATAGACGGTTTATACTGTACTTTGTAGTTACTTTATGGTCTTTTTAAGCCCACTGGGTTTTTGAATACCTCAATTAGTTATTAACACGTCCTTTGAAAGATATTTTACACGGATAGAGCATGCGGTTTTATTAATAATTCACGAAGGGAGGGGAAATGACAGAAAGCAGAATGACTGAAAAACATTTATGCTAAAGCCTGTCAAGGTTGAGTTATGTGTGTACTGATAAATCAGTGGCATGTTTAATCATTCCTGAAAGACAAATAGTTGTGTGGGGGCTGCAAAAGGGATGCAACCTCCTTTTTATATTATTCTTACACAGTGAAGGCCGTGATTGGAAGCTAAATGGAAAGATCGATAATAAATTGGTCACCTGAATAGTAGAGCTAACTCACAGCTGAAGTTACTGTGTCTGTACTTACAGTATCGGGTCAGTCTCCATGATACATTTAGAGCGAAGAGTCTTCCTGAGGGTCAAGATCAAGCCTTGTGCTGGTCATGATTTCAATTATAAAGGCTCCATTTACCCTTTGGATTTGGCAATACAAAGCTTAAATTGCCATAAGAATCATCACTTTTGAAACCATGACACTATGTGCAATGAAAGTGGTGCATACTTGAATCAGACAAAACCAGTTGTCGTGTATGTCTGTATATTCGGTTGTCATCACTGAACAAATTAATTCTCACTTTCCAGCAGCTTTCCTATCGATTGTATGTTTTTTGAGAGGCATGCTATGCCTTATGGGTGATATGTTCCCCTGAGTTCTCTTGTTTCGTTGACTCGCCCCCTCATTCATCGACGGGTCGATTTTACACTTGGGCTTTTAGAATAATGGAAAGGCACTTAAGATGGGAAAGCGCTTTCCACCAGGGAGAGCAGTGTGAGGAAGAACATTGAGAACATGTTAAATTGCATTATGAAATAGGGCTGTAAAGTGAAAGTGTCAATGGCAGGACTACTATTAAAATCGTTCGTCTAAGGTGCCTTTTGTGAGGCACAAAACCCATATTTTTATTCTCTGACCTGTTAGATATGTCTGATAATGTATTAGGATATTGTGTATCCTCTATGTAAGAGGATATTTAAGAAAAAATTTTTTAACCGTACCGTTTTGTTGCCCGTGGACAAAAAACTCTTTAATTTCAAAATATCTTCTTTTGTGTTCCACAGAAGAAAGTCATAACATTTTGGAACAACTAGGTTCGTGTCATGATGACAGAGTTTGGATTTTTAGGTGAACTATCCCTTTAAGCACCATTTGTTGAGAAAAATATTTTTTTATTTATTTTGTATCATATTCATGGAAAGTGCATGTGTAGTTTTCACTGTTACTCATCACCATCACTCTACAACCGCGGGTTATATGGAGGATTGAGTAGAAAGGCTGAAGCACATTAATAACAACTCCATTGACTAATGAGAGCTCGGCTGGAATAGGAGATATTTTTGGTTATGTGTCAGAAACTCTGTTAAGGCGTACTGTATTGTACTGACTGCACAGACTAATATGCTAATTAAAAATTTTTTTTCTGGAACTAAATGAACGTGCAGCTCATTTGTAAAAGCAGAGCATTAAAGCACAAAAGTACTTCAAGCTTCTCTATAGAACCCAATTATACACTGTATAGGTAATTAATGTTTTTGCTAAGAGGAATGGGGCCTGATAAATAAGATGTTACTGTATGGACCTTAAATATTTTATTCATAGTGATGTGTTCTATTTTAAGTTGAAGCAGCGGATGTTAGCATTATTTTTTAATTACAGAAGCACTCTATCAAAAACAGCAATAGCTTCATCTTTGCTCCTGGAAGGCATGAGAATGGGATTGATGGGAGGGAGCAAAAATCTAATTAATGATGGTACTCTTGTTAAGCAAAAACTATTGAGAGAGATTCTTTGTTTAGTTGCAAACAGATTTTCGCTCTTCAGTATCCACAATCCAATGATTATGTTGCTGTTGCTTATTCATTGCCTCAAGTTTTTAATTTTACAAAAAACTGCTTTTGTTTTCAAGAGAACAGAAGAACTATGGCTGGAAAATCTCTCTAAGAAGTGAAGTTAAATAAACTTATGACACGCCAAAACTTCTTCAAACTAAAGCAACTAATGAAGTGGATTCAGATTAAAAACAGCTGAATTTAAAGTGCATGTCAACCAGTCTCCCTCCCAAATAATCTGCCTCATCTCTTTGAATAATTCACATTCATCCGTGTGGGAAAATAATCTCGCAGCAAAGAGATCCTGGCACAGATTAGCCTTTGGCATATTCTAAGAACTTAAACGAAAAATATGCCAGTCTTTGGAGAAGTTTTCTAGGCAGTTTGTCCTCAGATAAATCTAGATGGAGGGATTGTGGAAGTATAATCCGAGTACCATCACTAGCTCTCCTAACATTCTCCTTATCGAGGATCAGGCTGCGCACCCACAGCGGCTTTATTTTCTTACAGAACAAGAGAGGAAAGTGTGACCAACATCACTGGAGGCGCCGCAGGTTCCAGCTGAGCAGAACTTTCCAATTACCTGATACACAGGCATATAAACAGCAAGTTAGCTCTGTTTAAGCCGGCAAGTTCCTCAGAGATAAGGAACGATTCTAATCTCTGTTATTGTGTTCTTAACCTTCACTTTTCATGTTTTACTAGGAGTAATCCTCCACTGAGAGATGCAGATAACAGTGATGATGCATGAGCTAAATGCAACTTTAATGGCTTGTACTGACTGAACAACAAAGGCTCAGATCTTCAGTTTCAAACTAAACGTCTGTCCTGTGTGGCTGAGGGTGTAGAAGTGCTAATTAGATTTATAGACTGAAGGGGACCTCTGAGACCATATAAATCATCTATAATTTGTTAGGAAAATTTGATAAAACTCATGCAAATCTCATATTTAAATAAAAAGTTGTCGGGCGAAGTCTGCAATGTTGTGAATCGGCACGAAGCTTTCTCATTTTTGCAACATTTTAAAGCCTTTTTTATCCAGAGTACTGTCAAAGGATGCATTGTACGGTTCCTTTGCCCTATAATTCTCTCTTTCTCTCTCAAGGTCTGTCTTTTCAAGGTTATAAGCAATTTCTGCATTGGCCCTCTAGTTCTGTGAAATCTGATACGACCATATCTGTCCCTGACCGATCTCAGACGTCGGTATTGTACATCAAAACAAGACAAGCACTCTCTGACACTGTCCATGAGTCATTCCTCGCACAACCTCTGCTCATTTTTTTCTATTCTCTTTTCTGTCTAAAATATCTATTCATCTTTGGTGATCTGTGTCAAGGAAGAGTGTAAAACTCCTTTTTCATTTGAAGACACTTCACTGGCACCTGCATATGTAACTGTGCAGACAATCCTTGCAATATTTAATTTTTTTTGCACAGTTTCATTGTGTAAACTGCATTTTTTTTAACATAATAGCCTACACTCCTAGGCAAAAAAAAAGAAAAAAAAGGCCAAGCCCAAAATGGCTAAACACTAAGCTTTGTCAAATTATTGGTCAGGAAATTAGCTAAATTAAAGTGCCCCTATCATGATATTTTAAAGTTTCCTAATGTTGTTGTAGAGTCTCCTACAACATGTTTACACGCATCAAATGTAAAAAAACCTGTTTAATTTCCTCACAATATACATTTGCACATCATCACATTTTCCATTATTCTCAAAGGGCTCATCAAATGAATCAATCTCTCTAAATCCCTCCTTTCCGTGAGTTTATCTGCTCTGATTGGCCAGACAGCTCAGTCTGTTGTGATTGGCCTACCCGTGTACAGCGCGTCTCCAGAGCCTGAGCACGTCGAGAACAAAAACGCCCATTGCATAACACCGACAGCTCTGCGTGTCCTGAGGCTTCCTACACCGTAAACTAAACACAGTAACAAACAATGATGTCGATTTTACCATATTAATGCGAGCGCGAGTCCGGTGATGAAATATTATAAGAACTAGTTATTCAACCTCCATCGCAAGGACGATTCGATAATAGTGCCCTACAGCTGATCGGCATTTCAGTTAGACAGTGATAATGAGAGTTAGCCAGTTAGCAGGAGACCTACACAATATAAAACTCATTGTAAAGGCCTGTTCACACCGGGACCAATTTCGGCTCGCGTTATTCGTCAGCGTTTTTCAACGCGTTTTTTGTGTTCACACCCAAGCGATTTTTGCTGACGATGAGCCGAGTGAACATGCAAATTCATTCCCTGACATTAGATGGCGCTTAATGTACAGAAATACCCCGGTCCACAAAGTGCACTCGCTTGTCATTCAGAAGAAGAGAGCAAGTTTGTCGCGTGTGTCATATAGTTATTTATTCTCGTTGGTGTCTCTTTATAAAGACACCAACAAGACCAGCATCTCTACATTCATCTTGCCTTGCATCTTCCTCGTCTTATTTCTTCCCGGCAGAGTGTAGACGCTGTATATCTTCTTCGCCATTACGTATGTGTGCTCGGCAAGACCGTTTTGTGTTTGAGCGCCCCCAAGTTGTGTATTACTGCAACTTCAGAAGCTCCAGACACGTGAGCAAAAGCACCAATCTCATTGGTCGGATAGTTTTTGACGCGGCCCGTCAAACCAAAAAAACGAACCCGAGGCGTTTAAAAAAAAATGACGCTTTTACGCGTGGCGTTTTACGCGTCGGTGTGCACACTCACATTGGCGCCCATTGTTTAGTCACGAGGCGTTAAACGTCGGCGAATATCGCACGCGAAATTCGTCCCGGTGTGAACAGGCCTTAACTGAGAAGATTTGAGAAGCAGTCGTCTATACTATAAAATAAAGGGAACACAGAAATAGTTTTGGATTATACTGCTGTGATATCTTGGTAAAGATGAATTTTAACCACTGATTCTTCACATGCTCATCCTTGGGGAGTGAAAAATAACTGGCTTTACCTTCACACATCATGCACAGCGCCGTCTTCTCGACATGATGCTGTCCAGTTCAGAAATCAGCTCCGGTTTGAGGTTTAAGTTTCACTGCGAGTGTGCGCGCAATAACTGGGCGCGGCCAATATGCTAATGTTTCGTATCTACGTCACTACGAAACGGCTAATGACTCGTTTCAAAAACAATTCATTTCGTAGACTCAGAGTCGACTCTCACTTTTGAAAGACAATAACTTTATATACGGTGCACTTTCAGATATAAAACTTTGCAGGATGTTTTCATTCACTTAGAGCTTTATTACACACTACACGAACAGTCATTTTCAAAAATCCATAGGGGCCCTTTAAGCAAATGCACATTGCTGTCTCAGAAAAACAATGAAGTTTTTGGCAAAATATGGGAAATTGGAAAGACAACCAAGTGGCTTGAGAACAAGTCCACCAGGCTCATGTTTTGGCCTGGTCACTGGTCAGAGTCCAGATTTGAACCCTATAGTGAATATTTGGTCTCAACGCACAACCATATCTAGGGTTTACAAAGAATGGTCCGCAAAAGCGAAAATATCAAATATAGCAAAAATGCTTTGTTGATGCCAGAGGTCACAGGACAATGGCCAGGCTGGTTCGAGCTTATAGAAAGGCAACAGAAACTCAAATAACCATTCGTTACAACCGAGGTCTGCAGAAGAGCATCTCTGAACGCCCAACACATCGAGCCTTGAAGCATGTTGACTACTGCAGCAGAAGACACACCAGTGCCACTATCAGCTAAGAACAGGTAACTGAGGTTATTCACACAGGCTCACCAAAATCGGACAAGAAGATTGGAAAAACATTGCCTGGTCTGATATGTCTTGATTTCTGCCGCGACATTCAGATAGGGTCCGAATTTGGTGTAAACAACATGAAAGCATGGATCTATCTTGCCTTGTATCAACTGTTCAGGCTTGTGGTAGTGGTTTAATGGTGTGGGGGTATTTTTTTTGGCACACTTTGGGCCCCTTAGTTTCAATTGAGCATTGTTTAAATGCCACAGCCTACCTGAGTATTGTTGCTGTCCATGTCTATCCCTATATGACCACAGTGACCATAGCCATCTTCCGACGGCTAATTCTAGCAGGATAACCTGCCATGTCACAAAGCTCAAATCATCTCAAACTGGTTTCTTGAATATGACAATGAGTTCACTTAACTCAAATGGCCTCCGCACTCACCAGATCTCAATCCAATAGAGCACCTTTGGGATGTGGTGGAATGGGAGATTCGTATCATGGATGTGCAGCTGACAAATATGCTGCAACTGCGTGATGCTATCATGTCAATATGGACTAAAATCTATTATGAATGTTTTCAGCGCCTTGTTAAATCTGCTAAGAAGCATTAAGGTAGTTCTGAAGTCATTCTAACCTGGTACTAACAAGGTGTACCTAATAAAAGTGGCATGTGTGTGATTTTATAATACACATTATCATATATGAAAATATATTCATTGTATACATATATTCGTTTCTTTAAAATGTGTACAATAACTTTAAATAATTTTTAAAAATCCCAGTTGTTTGGTGGTGACACCAGATTCAAAGTGTACAATGTAGTTTTGTCGAATTTTGAAACATTTAAAACAAAAAGACACTTGTATAAGATACATTTAGGAAAATAAATAAGAAACATTTAAGATTATACTCTATTTCCATGTCACTAATAAAATTATCAAAATAATTCACTCAGACTTTTGCAACACACTGTTCACATGTGTGGCCATCACAAATTCATTACAATGACCAGGATGAATATGTACATTTGGCTTCGATGGATCCATCTAAATGAGCATAATGCATGCTAAAATATGTGAATATATATTCATTGCATTAATGTTTCTTTAAAATAATTTACAATGTTTTTAAAATCCTTTCACTAAACATTTTGAATTCCAGGTTTTCAATGGTGGTAACACTCGATATTTCAATTTCATATTTAATTGAAAATCTAGGGCTCAAAATGTAAAACAAAAAGACATTGAAATTAATAATATTAATTTAAGATTCTATGTCATTAATCAAATAATCAAAATATTTTACTCATACATGCTATGGCCATTATGATCACAAATTCATTACAATAGGCAGGATGGAATGGGCTTTCAATAGATAGACCTCCATTGTAATGGAGACACAGCCCCTTTTGATAAGAATCTATAAAAGTCTTGAGTCACTTGTTCAGCCAGACTAACCAGTTTTGTTCATATTTGTTGTGCACACAAGAATAATATTCTTCATTTCACTGTCAGCTCTTCTGCTGTGATGAGAACAAAGGTAAAACCCTTTTTCCTTTCACCTCACTTATTAATTTTTTCACAGATAGCTAATGGCTTCTAAAAGCTTGTTGAAAAGTGCTGTAAATTTATGGAGTGGTAATCTTGTCATTTTAAAAGCATAATCCATTAGCTTGATCTTGGTGCCACAAAAACACATTAATACAAAGTTGAAGACAGAAGTCATTTTATTAACCTTCTTGTATCATTTAAATGGTGCGGTAACTATTTCAAACCAAAAGTGACATTATTTCTAAATATTTTAGGGAGGGTAATGATTAAGAAAGAGCAGCAATGGCTCAATCTGAAGCAAGTGACTTTGGTAAGTTCCCTGATTCACATATTTAAATTCTTGGTGCTTTTCTGATTTCATATTTAAGAAAGGTTCAAATCTAAGTACAATCAATCTCTAGATCCATAGACAGCAGGCAACAAGAAATCATGTTTTTGATATTAGGAAGGTATTGTCTCTTATTGGCAGGAGTCCAGTTTCTCTTTGATTTGAGGATTGTGCTATTGGGAAACAGAGCAGCAGGGAAAACCTCTTTGGCAAACCTAATAACAGGTCATGCAGAGCCTCATCCAAGGAGAACAGCCCAGTGTGTGAAGATGCATGGAGATTTTGCCGGAAGGCAGGTCATTGTAGTTGATACGCCAGGCTGGTGGAAGAACTACCTTGTAAAAGAAACCCCTGAATTTCAGAAACAAGAGATTGTTCTTAGCGTGGCTCATTGTCCTCCTGGGCCCCATGCGGTTCTGCTGGTCATACGTGTCGACGCTTTATTCAAAGAAAAGCACAGGAGGTCAGCGCAGGAACACCTGGAGCTTCTGAGCGAGAGAGTCTGGAATCACACTATAGTTGTGTTCACGTATAGAGACCAGCTGCAGGAACAAGCTCTAGGAAAGCACATTGGAAGTGATGGGGAGTCTCTTCTGCTCTGGCTAGTAGAGAAATGTGGACACAGATATCATGTTCTTAACACTGAGAGAGCTACTGGCACGCAGCTTACAGGGCTTCTGGAGAAAATTGACGCGATGGTCGTGGGAAACGGCAGCTGTCATTTTGAAATGGACAAGTTGCATGAGGTAGAAGGAAAGATGACAAAGAGATACATGAGAGCAAACCAGAGGAGGAAGATGGTACAAGAACAATGGGGGACTCCGCTTGTACGGCAGGGTAAGAACCAGGGGCCAGATTCATTTCTTAAAGGGTTAGTTCACCCAAAAATTTTATTTCTGTCATTAATTACTCACCCATCTTCGGAATACAAATTGTTTGATTTTTTATTAAATCTGAGAGCTTTCTGATCCCTCCATAGACACGAACATCATTGCAACTTTCAAGTTAGAAAATAAGCAGTTAAACAGAAATTTATTCTTAAAAATGTTTCATGAATCCAGACCATTTTTGAAGGGACAATTCTCTAAAAAATTAAAATTCTGTCATTATTTACTCATCCTCACGTTGAACAAAATTTATGTGATTTTTCCCCCCACCATGCAACACAAAATTATACTTTTTAAAGAGTAGCCTGTTTGATTTTATCCCCATTTAATGAAAGTGAATGAGACCTGGGGCCTCATTTATAAAACTCTGCGTAGAATCCTTACTAAAAGTGTACGTACGCCGGAAAGCCAAAAATGTCGTACGCAAAAAAATATTCAGACTTATAAAACCGTGCGTACGCCAGAATCTGCGTAGAATTCACTTTATAAATCCCAGTCAGCGTAAGATTGTGCGCCCATGCGTCTCCACCCCGAAATAACCATATATGGAGCTTACAACGCCTAGTTTTACTATGCATGTCCTCATCTGCATATCATTTGCATATTATTATTCATCCACGTGACCGGTACCAGGCATTAGGAAAATATAAAATACGGATGTCATTAATAAAAATGTTTTTGAATAAATAAATAATTAAAATAGTGTAAAATACATTTCAGAGAAAGTTTTTCTCAATCTTTTCCACTGGCCAAACAGTATTTTTAATTGATTTATATTTTTAATGGAAAAAGATAGACTTTGTTGTGCATTATTTGCGCAAAACTATTTTCTCAGACAATCTGCTATTATCATGATAAGCAATTAATCTCTGTAGTTAAAACATTAAAACACAGCATGCCAGAGGAAAAGTGTTGCATTGCATCCACAACAAATATTTCTATTTATTGAATATAAAAATGTTGTAACTTCTCAGTAATGATTTCATGTAGTTTATGAGACTACATTAATGAGAATGGAATATTTAATCTAAATGTTTATATCAGAAGTAAAACATAGTTTAAATCATTCTTTTATTTATTTAAATTATTATTGTGAACATGCACTGTATTTATGATTAGGACGTATAATGAAGATGTATGGTTTTAGGCGTCAGTTTCACTAAACGGCCCAACGCGCTCGCTGGCGCGGACATTTAAGAAGGGATGGATGTTTGCTTCGGCGCCCTTAGCATTTGCCTATACTGCCTATGCCACGGGCCGGCCCTGCTTCATGTGATAGGCTTGGTGAGTGAAATTATGTTTTTCTTTATTTATATAGTATTAATCTTTATTTATATAGTATTTGCACCTGGTTAAGAATGCTGATAATGATAATTCAGGTTGATGCAATTTGATTTATTGGGTGATGTAATAGGTTAATTTAGAAGTTTTTCATTTTAAATAGTTATTGCTATTTGGGCCAGTTGGTGTCGCCAAAACACATACTCTTCTAAAAGAGTGCGTACGCACTGTCAAGAGCATCCTTACGGTGCGCTCTTATTTACGGCAAGTTTATTTTTTATAAATCCCGATATGTGAGTGGAAAAATGCGTTCGCATATTTCTATGCCTATTTTATGCGTACGCAACGTTTATACATCAGGCCCCTGGGCTGCGTTTCCCAAAAGCATCCTAAGCCTAAGTTGATCGTAAAAACGATCGTACGACTGATCTTAATATTATGGTCTGTTTCCCAAAAGCATCGTAACTTAAGTAGCACTTGAAAATCTTCGTAGAACTACGAGTGCTCTGGAGTAATCGTAAATCCCCAAGTGCATCGTAAGAAGACAGAGTTATGAGGTCTCCTGCAGGACAACCGGCAGATTACACTTTTTATCTATAGATTTAACAGATTACACTGCAACGTGAGTATAATATAAGGTTTTGATTGTACTTTGTATTGTACACTTTATTGTACTCGTGTTTTGTTTAAATGAATTTATAAATTAAATAATTAAAAAGGGAAGAAAAAATAGAAATACACATCTAAATTAAATGAATTAACAAAAAAGAAAATCATAAAAGAAGTAATGTGGGAAATATGCTTTAAAGACTGGGCAAAATAGGGATGAATTCAAAAAGATCTGTCAATGACTTGCTGACGTGCACGAAAACCAGCCATATATTGGGCATTTCTTGCGGACCTCCTTCCCTGATCTTTGAACACCCCTAGTTGCAGTTAGTTTTCAATGTCCTCCCAGATGTTTTGTTTTTCCTTATTTGTATGGTGTCCTTTCAAACTGTTAAAAAATAAAATCTTTGTTTCGCTCTATCTCCTCTAAAAGGACATTAATTTGTATCTTTTTGAAAGTTATCTTCTCTCTTTTTTTTTTTTGTTCAGTCATTTTGTCAGTGCCTCCGTCTATATAGGTGCTTTATATAGACTTGTCTTGATTTCTAATCCACAACAAATGACGATTATTAGGTTAAACGTTCAGAATACGATTCCATATAAGGTTATATTTCAGAACTTCGCGAATGGACAGCGAAGCTTAAGTAGCATGTAGAACCCATTTTTGGGAAACGCACGTGGAATTGCAGCGAGCGTTCGTAACCTTGCACGTAGATAGTGCTCTTAAGAGCTAAGATACATAGTTTTCGGGAAACCCGGCCCTGGGCCTGTCAAGCTAAAAAATTACAAAAACACATAATCTTGAAAATGTTCAATGTGATTTGTGTTTCAGAAGTCAAATGATTCAAATTACAGTACTCAAACTTTGTGTGTAGTTTTCAAATTCTGCATATATTATGCGATACAAAAAAAGAAATAAAGATCCAATATCTTTTTACTCTCACTTCTATTGACATCTTTTGATGCAACTTGTCTAACGACACCATATTTGATTTGAGAGCTACAGTGAATGGTAAAATTCTCCTTTTGTCTTTCTTTTGAGTTTGGAATGACATGGGGTGAGTAAATGATAACAGAATTATTATTTTTGGGTGAACTATCCCTTTTAACTCTGTTTACACAGAAAATGTTGATATTTGTGGTTAATTTATCTTGTTTTTAACCAGGTCACAAGCACGTCCACATTTCTAAGATGAGGATGATAGTGTTAGGTTTCCGAAGAGCTGGGAAGAGTTCAGCTGGAAACACCATTTTGAGTATGGCGTCGTCCATCGCTAAAAGAACCACCACTTGTGTGAGAAGACAAGGCGATGTGAACGGGAGAAATGTGACTATAGTGGACACCCCGGGATGGTGGAAGTCTCTCCCTGTGATTGATACTCCTGAACTGGATAAAGAGGAACTTTTATTCAGTGTGTCTCTATGTCCACCAGGACCACACGTGCTTCTGCTGACCCTACGTGTAGACATGTCATTCACACCAGAAGAGAAGGAATCAGTGGCGGAGCACATGGAGCTTCTTGGAGAGAGAGTGTGGGCTCATACCGTAGTGCTGTTCACCCATGGAGATTGTCTGGGGGATGTGACTGTAGAGGAGTTCATTGAGAACGAAGGAGAGGCTCTGCAGTGGCTAACTGAGAAATGTGGGAACAGATATCATGTCCTCAACAATGAGAACTGGGATGACGGCAGTCAGGTCACAAACCTGCTGGAGAAGATAGAAAATATGGTGGCACAAAATAGGGGCCATTATTATGAAATGGACCCTAAGACTCTAAAGGAAGTGAAGCAGAAATGGAAAGCAGCAGAAAAGAAAGCAAAAGCACGAGCAAAGAAACAAAGACAGCTGAGGAAGATGAAGACTGCAATGAAGGGTGAGATACTGGTTTTGCACTTTTGAATGCATGTTGTTAAAGTAAACAGGAAGTTCTCAAACCATTTTACTTCCGTAGTTGACATTTCAGAGAAAAGCACAATATCCAATGAGACAAAATGGCTCATACATCATCAACAAATAGCCCACGAAGACTAAGTCATTGCAATGGAAAAAATAATTATGTTTTCTATTAAAAGAAAAGAAAAAAGGAATACATTTTTTAAATAACATGCACAGATGTACGGAGCCCCTAAAGGGATTTTTCTCAGGAGAACGATAAAGTTCTCCCATCACACAATTTTTCCATCACGACGTCTCTTTCGGGGCTCCGTACAGATGACTTTTTCAGAAAAATTGGTAATTAAATAAATAACAAAATCCAGTTTTTTTATTTTGTTATACTATTCAAAGGATGCACACAAAAAACAGAACAATTACAACTTTCCCAACCCAACATATATAATTATATATATAATTAGCTAACAATAATACTAATAAATATAATTTTTTATTATTATAATATAACATTAGATAATTAATAAAATTGTAGTTAGTTATCATTATATTGTGATTGTTTACAAATAAAAAATAAAATCTTGCATCAGGAATTTGTTCGCAGTCATACTTAACAAATTTTATAAAGGGATTACTTTTGATAGGGAATACCTTTGACCATTTGATTTTACTGAATGCTTCTAGTCAAGGTAGTCAAAGTTTACTATATAGAGCAGTACATTTAAAAGCAACAGAAACTGACCTAAAGTGCTGCACAAAACAAACAAACAAAAAAAGATAAGGGAGAAAAGTTAAATGAAAGGGAAAAAAAATAAACGACTATAAACATTTTTATTGCATAAACACGAATAATTGTTGATGGTGATGTTTCCACTGCATTTGCGAAACTCTACACACACATTTAGGGATCTAGCACATGCATGCACAACTGATGGCAAAATACATCTGAAAGAGGAAAAAGACAAAGGGAGGATTCAGAGTAAGAGAAGAGCTACTCAAGTTTAAAGTATTCCAGTACATAAAATATTGTAGGTAGTGGAAGAGGAGGTTTACAGCGTTCAAATTGCAAATTGAGTTTATTCTTTTGTGGCTTTTTTATGGCCTCAGTTTATCTTTGAAAAACCACGTTTAATTGTGATGAGAATGTTTCTGGCGTCACCGTGTCTGCTCGGAGTTCAGTGTGCATCAAAAAAGTGCTTTGTCATTTGTGATGCATTATTTATTCTGCAGAGCTTTTGAGTTCAGTCTGAGTGCTTATTTTGAGAATTTGATATTTGATAATGAGCTTTACGTAATGTATATAGTTTTGTTTATATTAGCACAGAGCCAAATCTCATTGGGGGAAAACTCATTTTACAAAACACTTGACATTACAATCATATTCCTCAAGCAAATATTTGTTATCAAAACAAAATTCTGAAAAATCCTTGAATTATTACTTTTTACTTTATTCATTTTGAATCTCGTATTGGAGAGACATGAAGTGACAGGAAATTATTGGGGAACAAGAGGAGGAATTGGATTGGTAAATGTTGCAGGCCGAGCTCAAACCCATATCACTCATATGAGCACCACAGCTCAATGTCTCCTAGAGCAAGAAAATAGCCATGACATCAAAACATCAACCAACCATTTTATTGCTTTTATTGAGGATCAATTTGTAATCAGTTGATTTCCATGTCTTTTTCTAGATATTGGAAATCATTTCTCAGAATTGTGTCTTGTGCTTCTGGGTTATGGAGAAGCTGGGAAGAGTTCAACAGGGAACACAATCCTCGGCCAGCAGGTGTTTGGATCAAGAAGAACAGCCCGGTGTGTTCAGAGACATGGAGAGGTTGGAGGACAGCAGGTCAACATCATAGACACCCCTGGCTGGTGGAAACATCTGCCCATAGAACAAACTCCTGAACTGAATAAAGATGAAATCACACAGAGTCTATCTCTATCCACTTCTGGTCCGGTAGCTTTCATTTTGGTCGTTCGCGTCGACTGTTCCTTTAAAGAGCAGGAGCGGAAGGCGATGGAGGACCATTTGAGGCTTTTTGGCTCCATGGTTTGGGATCACAGTATAGTCCTGTTCACTTTTGGAGACCTGCTTGGAGACAGAGCCGTTGAGCAGCACATTGAATGTGAAGGGACAGCCCTGCAGTGGCTTGTTGACAGATGTGGAAACAGGTATCATGTTTTCAATAATAAGACCAGGGGTGAGAGCCACCAGGTCAGAGAGCTGCTGGAAAAGATACAGGAGATGATTACAGCAAACAGAGGGTGTGATGACATGGACATGCAGGTTCAGGTGCAGGTGGAGAAAGACAGAGCAAACTCCAGACTGAAGATGCAGGGACGAGGAGAGGAAGATGAATTTGATGACAGTGAAGAAAATGAAGTCTTCTTTGAGTCGACAGCTTGGAGATGGACAACAGCAGTATGAGGTGTGGATTTGAGAGAGGAAAGTTACAAAGTTGTGGAAATCATTTTCATAATCAATGGTGTTGTTTTTCAGTAGAAATATCAAAACATCCTTAAAACAAGTTATTATTATTATTTTCAGAGTATTTTTCAATCATGTTTTATTGCTGTTTTCTTGCATTTATATTTTGCATTTCTTGCATTTAAAGTAATATTTTTCCAATGTGTTCTTTTTACAATTAAACATTTCAATGTCAAAATTTTCAAGCGTGCAATATATATATGAAATATGTAGAGGGCACATAAAAAATGTAGAAATGTGGAAATGTATTCATCTGGAAATCCGTTGCCATATCTTTACTCTCATAATGCACGGACCACTTGGTGCCAAGAATATTAAAATTTGATACATTTGCACAACACATTGCTTTGAGCAGAGTGGCACACATTCAGGAGGAATATGCAAATGAGATGCCTCAACACAATATTTAAAAAACAACAACAAATAAACAAACAGCCAAACAAATAAATAAATAAATGACAAACAACATCCAAGGGGAAGCCCGGCAAGAGAAAGCAATGCTAATTCAAGTTACTGTTTCTAACAAAGATGCTTTAATCACTGTAAGGCTCTTGTTTCTGCAGATGAAGTGAATGTCATCAGATGAGGCAGATTTTAGACAACAACCCCTCTTACAGCCAAAGGCGTTGATACTGCAGGTCATCATTCACCACAGAAAGGATGTTTGTTTTTGACTCATATTCACCCGTACAGATACAGTCAGTGTGAGTTGTTTTGATCTTTTGTCATCTAAACTCCCTGAAGTGGCTATTTTCGCTCTGAGGTATATTTTTTGCTCAAGAACTGTAAACTCTCTGGACTATTCATCCACGGACAACTCAGTCCATCTTCGTTGGTATTTCTGGACCTTAAAATAAGTTTTGTGTTTTGTTGTATTGCTATTGAATTGGACAAATGTTATGTTTTTTTTTTTTTACTATTTTATTTCACCTTTTGTATTCCAAAGAGAAAATAACAGCATGTTTGAAATTACATAAATAAATAATGCCAGAGTTTTCATTTTTGGGTAAACAATCACATTAATCACAGCAAAGATCATATGTTTTTCTGCACTGTAGCTGTATTCAGGCTGGGCTTGGATTATTCTCTTTTAATCACAATGTAAAATAAAAAAAGGACTGGTTACAGACATAATCTCATGCTAAAGGACGAACAGAGAGGTAACAGAAACGATGACAAGGAAAAGTTTGAAAAATGGAGAAACTGAAAAGGGCAAAGCTGAGAAATGTCTAGGAAGAGGATGAAGTTGTGAAAGGGTAACAAAGTAAGGTTACAGAATGAGACTGAATGAAGCCTCGATAGATGACAGAGTTGGTCTAATGCTGAGTTGGCCCTTCAAAATGTATCCATTCTCTCCCTCACACTCACACACAGTGTTTCAAAAAATTACACATGAATAATTCATTGTTTCATCTTTACTCAGGCCAACTAAGTCTGTATAATTAATTGAGGCTTCTTTTACAGGGGACTAGAATTAGGAGGGATTGTTTAAGATGGGAAAGCCATGAGAGAGTAGGGCATGTTTAATACCATAATCATGTATGGCGGCACTAAATGGTCATGAAATCAATGTCCTTGGTGGAGAAAATGCTTCCTGTATCTTTTAAAATTATTACTAAGTCAAAGGATGTTCTTCTAATCAAACTCTATAGCACTTTAGTGTAAGTTCTAACATCACTTGATAATATATGGCCCCTTTCTTGATTGATGTGTGGCTGTAGATCACACTTCTGTGGTTGTTTATTTATTTTCAAAATGGTCAACTTTCATGTACTCTCTTTTAATAAAATTGCATATTATTCTGACAATTATTTACTCAGTATTCATTCACTTTGTTTCATGTCAGTGTATTGCAAAAAATGTATGCTTAAACTAATCTGGCATCTGCTCTGAATGTAAATGAAACACATTTTGTCTATATCTGTTGAAATCTGTTTTATTTGCTGTGGAATTCAAGACATATACGAATATAAAGGATATTGACTGCTGCCCCCAGTAAAGAAACTTAAATATTTCTAGCAGTTAATGATGCCATAAATCATATAAATCCACTTGAATGTTATTTCAAATAAAACATTTTACAATCTGCAATCATTCTCTGAAATAAAGCGTTCGACAGAAAGAAAAAACATGTCTGGGTGGCCTCATGTGCATTATATTTTTCATGCAGTTATTCAGAACATGGTGTCTTTGTATTGAAGACAATTGTGTGAATGAAATTTGTCAGCATTATTAATGTGGCTAATTTATTGCTCGTGTGACAAAAAAATTATGGCAAGTGCTCCAATCACCAAGGCCTCTTTCAAAATAGCCTGTTAAAATTAGTTGCCGTGGCCTTCTTTTTAAAAACTCAGATACGGTATTCATCCCTTTTGGATAGATATTGGATTGATTGTTAGGGGGATATGTTATGACAGTTTTAGAAGGCTTGCGACTTTATGATAAAAGGAGGTTGTTCTGTCATTCATCTTTTGAAAATAGAGCCATATGTTTCTGAGAAATGAGGGGAGAACTGAGTGATGTAACTTATGTTATGTAATGATAGTTTTAAATGTTCAGAACGGTTTGACCTTGCAGTTAAAATAAAATAATTGCTGCATGGGTAATTTCACTCAGTAGAGGGAGTACTATTCCCTTTCTATAGCTTAATTTGCATTAAATCTCTTCATAAGGGTAATTCCTGCAGTAAATATGTGCATCATTGCAGAGATCAAAGTTTGACATTGTCATTGAAGGAACGGCTTAAGAATTAAATAATTTATAAAGATATAAAGGACCGCTGTAGTGCTTGACAAACCTTTTGTTTTAACCTTTTGTTTTACATCTTTTGAAACCTTTTTAAAATATTCATGCTGCTAAAAATAATGCACCTGTTTTCCAGTGACATTTACACGGTCAGTGCAGTGGTTCTCATGAATGGCTTACCTGTGCGCTTCCTCCTGGCTGGAACGGGTCTCTGTGTAATCCTATAGTCAGCACTGTGAACTTTCTAGAACATTCTCAAAACAGAGATTCAGGAAATTGCTCAGCAAGTGTCAGGCTGCCCGAACAGAGAACACTAATCCTGTAAAGACTTCCTCTCAAAGCTCTCTTAAAAGCAAGCACCTGGTGGGAGGAATTGGGAAGAGAAGAGCTGAGAGACAGTAAGAAATAAGAGATCTTTTAGCATTCGTCATGACGCTGGCATTAAGGACGTTTAGTGGGGTTTGAACCAAGAGTTTTCTTGTCTTCTTAAAAATGGCAGCACAAAGAGCTGAATAGATAAAAGAAACTAATGAAATAAAGGGGGTAAAAATGTGACTTACATAAATGTACATCTGTTCTACATGGAAACTATAGGAGAAAGAGGAGGGATAATTGTAATGTAACTCATCATTTATCAATTTCAGACATTTTCAATAACACTAAGTGTTGCTGAGTGTGCTACTTGTATAGCTATAAGTTCAACAAACAAGAAGGTAATATTAAGTAACCTACATTTTAAACAATTTTGCCACTTTATTTTTTGATTGTTCATCTGCCAACGAATATATTTCGAAATGAAAACCAAAGCAAAACTTTAAATTAAAAAAATGCTCCACATGTCTCGTAGAATAAATAAGCTGAGTGAAGTGTCATAGGCCTATATAGACAATGACTTGCTCAGAAACATAGTGGCAACATAAAAAATGGGGTAACGCTTTAGAATAATGGTCCATCAATAATCGGTAACTATGCAGGAAGTAATGCACAAATGAGTAGGCAACATTAAGACTTCAGCTGCTACTATTAACTAATAGGGATGTTCGCCGGAGTCAAAT
The DNA here is from genome assembly GCA_031834385.1 of Semotilus atromaculatus. Classification (NCBI taxonomy): domain Eukaryota; kingdom Metazoa; phylum Chordata; class Actinopteri; order Cypriniformes; family Leuciscidae; genus Semotilus; species Semotilus atromaculatus. The sequence continues at coordinate 2,994,118 of JAULUF010000019.1, read as the reverse complement.
GTGACGTCACGATATGGGCGTGGCCGCGAACTGGTTGGCAGAAAGAACCAAACTCAATACAGAAGGCCTTTGAAGAGAATGAAGATGAAATTATCTAGTCGTGCATTCTGTACGTAATTTGATTTTTTGATCCAGCCACTTTTTATTTTACCCTTTTGTCTTGTTTCAGCCCCAAACCCCATCTCTGCAATACAAATTAATAAAGGCTGGTTTGGTTTCTAAAGTAGCCTACTTCTTCCAGCCTCCGTGTATTAATGTTCATGGGTATCCTGAATGGGTTCCGTTCAGACCTTAACATTAGGTATTTTACTGTAAGGTGTCAACAAGATTCAACAAGACATTTTCACCTGGCTATAGCCTACCCAATGTTTAGATCTGTTTGGGTATGCAAATTAGTAGGCTACATACGTAATATTATGCACGTTTGTCTATGTTAACAACAAATGTTAATAATGTTAATAACTGTTAACAACAAATGTTAATAACAAATGTTAATAACAAACTATTTTAAAAAACTTGTAATACATTTTTTGTTTGTCTTGATGTAATCAACTCAGTACTTATGGTGATATCTGGGTTTAAATGTGTACCCTATTCTAGACGCCTAATTGCAGAAATCCACAGCTATCTTCTTGATTCAAGCTGTTTAGGTACGCGGTAGAAGGTTACTCTTATCGAACCTGTTAACACAGCCGATCACACAGCACGATACAACCATTTGTCTTCTGTGTTTGCGCTGCGCAGCAAGCCATTACTTTTCTTTTTGCCAACCAGAGCGCATGTAACCGCGTCGTGACGTCACGGTGAAGATACCTATATGGAAACAAGCTTAACTAATCAGTAAGTATTATAACATTTAGGACTAAGATAGTTCCTTATTAGGTAATCAATAATTACCGAAAGAGATTAGCCTCATTAAGTTGTGTAAATGAGACATTCTTCTGTGCTGTAGCCTATTTTATTTTCCTCATGTGCGCTAATTTCCGAATTACTAAACAAGTTCAGGCTCTTAACTACCGTACTGATTGGACCACTGCTGTGTCTAATGCCTTTCTCTGATTGTCGATTCGCTGGAAACATTTGTCGTCGTTACGTCAGTGACGTCCGTGACCGTAATTTACTCTTTTCACACGCGCTCACGGCACACATCTTTCTCAAGCAAAGAAAAATCGTGAATCAAAGAGGACACTGACACCAACACACAAGACAGAGAAAGTTATAGGCTACTTTTGATATGGAACAAATTCTCTGCTCTCATATTCTGTCAATATTTTTACGAGATTCAAACAATAAATACAGTTTTTGGTGCTTTTAAAAGTGACAGACCGCTGTAGGGCTTCAGCTCAAACGGCACGTGATACAGTACAACTTTTTTTTTAATTTATCACATTACAATTTTGGAATACAGCATAGGTATTATAAATGTAACAGCAGTCTTCTAGTTGAATCCGACTTGAATTATAAGCTATATTTAACTGACATGAGCACTGTCTGCTGACATGTAAAAGATGTTTGAGGCCAAATTTGAAATCTTTCAGCAACATTTCTGTGTAAATGAGCAAAACCTCCAACATGCAGGATTTTCAAGACTGTTTGTGTTCCGTGTTGCATTCTGAAACGAAACTGTGTCAAACATCGCAGCTCTGACAGGGGGATTTGCTCCGTCTCTCCTCTCCACAGGAAAGCTCTTCTAAGTAACCGGCAGCAGCAGGTGAGGAGTGCAGGAGAGCTGATGCTTGGAGAACTTTACTGACAAGTTTTTGGTTTGACTCCAGCCCTCTAGAGAATCTCTGTCACAGAAATACCTAACAAAAAAAATACAAACAAAAAATACACCCACTGATTCTTTCATATGTGTGGTCAGTGCAGTTTTGAAACCAATCAACCAGTCATCCATCACAAGCCAACCTCGATATAGACAAAATTGACCAATTTCTCGCAAAATGTTAGATGTCAAATTACACTGCAACGTACCATAAACAATTTAAAAAAAAGGCACAGACACAACCAAGCCCATTTTAAACCAAAGACAGTGTGGCGGTGTTATAACTGTAATGTTTTCTGCTTATTGGAGATTTGTTTTTACAGACAGGGAATGGTGTAGCCATCTGTCTCTCTAGTTATAAAGCTATGCACCACAATACTCAATGTATTTTCCATTTGTTTAGATGTAACAGCAGCCTTTAAATTACATCAGGAACGAGCTGAATATTCAGCCTAGACAAAGTGTCCACACTCAAAACACACACACACACACACACACACACACACACACGCTTCAATGAAAATATAAAGGAATATGCACTGAAGGATGTTTTTGCAGTAAATTTTATATTCTGCTTTGACAGTTGATGACAGTGGCCCTTCACATAAATGTAGAATATGTCATATTTGTTTTATGCTCTCATTCCAAGCCAATGGATATTTGACGGAAATCGGAATCCGTAAGTTAAAATTGACAGATACAATAAACATCTCTCACCTTTCACATTTTGTGACAGCATGAAATTGTATGTCTGTATCTCTCCAAGACAGAATATGAAAATAAGACTTCAAAATAACATTTTCTCTCTAGTAAACTTGATATTCTTTATGTAATGTGTTATTTGCCATTCAACCAATAAGTGTATTATAGGACAATGACCAATCCCTATGGGAATAGAGTCACCAGCAAACACACCACAGTCCGTAGAACACGCAATTGAATAATTTTTGCAGCCGCTGAAATATAATAAAATATATCGTGCGACCGCACATATTCAGCTTCAGGCCCCAAACAGCTCCCTTTTTATCTCCGCAGAGACCCAGACAACCTCCAATTAATCCAAATATTAGTGTTTAATTAGAACTGGGGGAAGAATGAATATTTTAAGGATTAAAGGATTACGACGCGGGTGTCATCACAACAACCGGATAACTAAATCGACAAAGTGTATTAACAGGCAGTAGTGCTATCTCAAGGCGGAAACTGCATCAAAGAGTTAATTACCAAGCTAATCATGGCAGCTCCCAAAAGGATTAGAAAACCTAATCGTAAATCTTCCTTAAAATTAAAATCCAATACCTGCTAAATGAAAAATAGATTGAAAACTCTTTCTTTTTTTGTTTAATTTATTAACTTGAAATGTTAATATACAGGAGTACTAATAGACTACTGCTTATGTATTTGCAGTGTTATTCTGTCTCAAACAAACAGTATTTTTTTTTTTCTTTCTGTCTGGCTGTCTCATTATCAGATCTTCACATCTCGTCTCTACACCTCTAATCGATTAAACACTGATTGGTCACTCATCAGCTCACAGTAAAAATCTATTAATGCCAGCAGGGCTGAAGAAACAAGGAAATTAGTTGGTTGGCTCTGTAGGAGAGTCAGAAACAAATTTGTTAGTGTGTTTTCATTTGGCAACATGTTTGGTAGTTACTAGAGGGGGATTTTTATTTATTTATAAATATTTGACTCTATCCAATATTTTCAGAACTTTTATTCACTTTTTAGAAAGCATCCAAAATTAAATATATATATTAAAATATTTTAAATGACATATACAGTAAACAGGGATGTATTTCAATTACTATTTTGTTGAAGCGAAATTGTCCTCTAATAGCAAATGAAATATGTTTTATAATTGTTATAAAGAATTTACAGTTAACGACTCATGGACCAGATATGATAAATTAAGACCAGGAGTTAGAAGTGCAAAAGTACTAAAAGTACTTTAAGACAAGAGTCTGAATTATAATAAATAAAATAAAAGTTTTACTGAAGATAGTGTGCAGTTTCATCAGGCAGAAGTCTTCAAGACTCACAAGGAGTTTGTAGGCCACCCCGCTTACAGTTACAAAGATCACCGCATTATACCCTACACCACGGTCTAAGCTACGTCATTGCTTCAGGTTGAATGATTCTGATTGACTAAGAAATAGATCAACACACCTTTTCCACATATGGACAGATAGTAATAATAATAATAATACAATATTTACAATTTACAATAATAAAATAATAAAACATTGAAGTAGCTGTGGATTCCAGAATCCGCCCCCTTCACTACATACCCTTAATTTCAGATTTGCTTCTTAAAGGGGCACCAGGCAGCCCTGAGTGTTTTTTCTCTACGAAGCTCCCCCTAGCGTCTGGTAGTAAATGCTTTCAAACACACTGTCGTAAAAACGAACTGTTGTTCCTCCCCCCTCCTCACGAGCAACCCAGCTGATCAGCTGTCAACCTAGCTGAGCATGAACCGGCTATTTCAAAACCAGTTATATCTACCGAGGTAAGTAAAGCAATATTTTCTTGCCAACTGATGGCGATTTTTTATTTTTATTGTGTTGTCATGCATACTAGTATTTTTACCGGGAACGAACGATATGAACGAGGCCAACTACTGCTTTCGTGTTTTTTGGGGAGAGTGGGCATGAGCATAACAAATATATCTGAGGCTAATTTGTCTAAAGTTACATTAGCAAGGTCTATACAGGTACGGGCGGTTTACCTTTGCTTGTCTAAGAAAACATCAGAACTTTTTTTATAGCTCGATCATGATGTGCAACATGTTGATTGCCTATTATCAGACGCGTTGCCGTCGTAATTCAACTCATATCTGTAAAGTGCGTCAACTGTTTTATACTAAAATTAAACAGTTTATTCCAAAGATAGGCTACTTACAAGTGCAACAGCAAGAAAGCCAGGTCAGCATCCGTTTTGCAGGCTTCTGTTTCTCTCAGTTCTCTGCATTCTGAAAATGCCAGTCCGATGTTTACTCTAGTCTGACTTCTTGCTCGGTCAGTCTCCCGTTTCCTCTTTCAAAAAAATCTCGCTTTCTGCTTCTTTTTTACAGTCTCACCCAAACTATCGTTGCCCTTTGCTTATAGCTATCCGGTGCTTGAATAGGGGCGTGTACGTGCATAGTGTACGCATAGGGAGTGTACGTGCAGTGCCGTAAAGCAATTTGTTACATCGCGAGACCTGATATCACGCGATACTTCCTGACGGCGAGGCCGGCGGCCCGCCGGCCCAAAGTTGCAAGTGGGATATTTCCGCTCTCGGGCACCAGGGGGGTGCGAAACCACCACCATTCAACCCGAAATAAGTAATATAACCATTCCACTGACTCCGAAGCTGTTCAGTTAAGGTAAAAAAGGTACTTAGAGCACCTTTAATATTGCCAATGGGAGTTTACACTCTTAGAAGAAAAGGTTCTATATAGAACCTTAAAAGGTTCTATCAGCGCTATGTATTTGGAACCTTTAAAAGGTTCTATACAGAACCCTTTTTTAGGGTTCTTTGTAACCAGGAAAAAGGTTCTATATGGAGCCTTTTAGGGGTTCATTCATTATCATTTGTTTTGTCCTTTCCGGATTAAATATTTCATATTATTGACAAACATCAAGACCCTAAAATGTATTTATGAATCCATGTGAATGATCACAAAATTCAAGATATGGGGGTTAGAAAATGTATATATCATTTTATGTAGTTAATCAATATCACACAAAGAGTGCCATTTCAGTTTTTCTCCTCCACAAATCAGCATGATTAAAATGTGATATTAAGTTACTACAACAGTTTAATAAACAATTATTTAATTACAAAAATGTTGCAGAATAATGTAATATATGAATGAATAATAGCCTATAAAGAACCTTTGTGCCAAAAGGGTTCTTTCTTGTCATTATAGAACCTTTTTAGCATAAAAGGTTCTTTGGAGTTGAGTAAAGAACCCTATGCTTCATATATAGAACCCCAATGAACCTTTTTTTCTAAGAGTGTAGAAAAAAAAATCCATTGTCATTTTATAGGCCATTTTTCTGTAACAAACGGAATTAAGCATTTATTTATTCAAGTGGATGCATTTCATCAAATCTTTTGCTAAATTCCATCCTACTTGATAAAATAGTCTGAAATGAAAAAGTTGATATTTTCTGTGCATTGTATTTTACTTAGTCCCTTTCAGTAGCCTTGTGGAAACAATTGATGAAAATATTTTTACTGATGAGGAAAATGGAAAGTCTTGGAAATACTGTATGTTCTTGTTTTTTATGTCAGTGCCTTTATTGTATTGAAGCGTCAAGCATCATATTCTACGGTCGTGTTGTTGATTTTCCTCTTTCAATTACTGTGTTAAAATTTTAATGTTCTTTGTTATCGCCATTGTTTGAATTGTCTTCATGGACGCTGATTGGTTTCTTGAGGGTTGATAGATTTCAATGTCCTCAGTGTCCTCAGGCCAAATTAAAGCTCATAGGATTCGTTCTCATTTCAGTTTGCCATTATTTTTACACATCAGATGAAATCAGTAGTTATAAAAGCCTCTAAGTAATACTAATAACTGTGATTACAATATGTGATAGGGTAATGAATCTGTTTCACAGTTGAACTTTTAAAATATCCGTTTTACTTAATATCTGTCACTATCTCCTTCTCAGGCAGACCAGTGCAGTGCTGTTCATAAAAGATTTACTTAGCGGTGCTCTTTTAAACACACACATTAAAAGTCAATTTAATGGTATCCCTCAAGGACTATTATTGGAATGAAGAGGTTGAATAAAGAGAAGCCTAATTAAAACCCTGTTTAAATTTGTGTTTGGGTAGCTTTTGCAGTAACCGTCTGGTTCTTTGCTCTAAGGTATTGGCAATGCCTCTCAAAACATAAAAAGTATAACGTTACATACAGTAATGCAATACTTACTACACCCTGAAAATTATTCATCCCAATACAAAGAAACCAAGAACATTAAACCCAAACATGCTATGAGTAAGCTATAAAGAAAATGCCAGTGGCTTCCATGGTCACTGTGAAAACACATTGACAGGTGCTATTTTAATAAGCATATTTTTATGTGTGGCTCCTAAGAAATTGCAAAGAAAGCATAAGGCTTGAATCATGTATATATATGTGACAAGCATTTATAATCAGCCCATTCATCTCCATACACTCTCTGGCTATAAAAAAATAACAGGCTAATAGAGTTGTCAGTCTTATAGTTTGACACGTAATTAGTGTGGGGATTTGGCATTCTGGACTCTACAAGGGCATGAACAAGGACATATTTGTCATTTTCTTTTGCACCTATGTGCAGCAATGTTCAGGGGCTGTGTTTCCCACCTTTGTTGCTGAAAGGATTGTCCCTGTGTGAGATTGCAGTTGAATTTGGTCTATAAAGAGGAGCCTAAGAGGTATTTTGAACTGAAAAATGTGCAAAATGATGTACATTAACTGCTGAAAAAAAGCCTGCTGGACACAAGCTGCAAACATATATTGTGTTTTAGACGCTATGCAAGCATATGTTGTGTTTTAGACACTGTCATGCTTGGTGTTCCTACCAGGCTTCTTAGCATATCCAGCAAAGGATTGTGTTGCTGATGAACATCAGCTTATGGAAGCCCCTATCACTCTTATGTGAAAATTGGCTTCCATACAGCTTGATCAATGCCAAAACAGTTAATTAATACTGGTCATTGTCTTGTCTATGGAGCCCCTAAAGTGACTTTTGCAGAATTCTTTATTTTTTTTTTTGCAAGGTTTTGTTGTGCGCACTTGGACGTCTCTGTTCTTTTCTGCGAAAGTCACTTTAGAGGCTCCATGATAGTATCTTTGTATGATGCAAAACGCAATTGCAAATTGTTAGCAGTGAAATCTTAGGCTGTGTACTCTCACGTTCTCTCTGAATAAGACTTGTATTTTGAATAAGTACTTTGACGCCATTAAAAAAAGTACATTCTATGTACAGTGGTTTGAATGAGTGTAGTATGAATGTAATCTGGACATATACTACATCTGTCATGTTGTCATTATCATGTGACCTAAATCATCAGTTGCGTCTTTTCACTGCCATTCACAACTCTTCACCTGTGGCCTCAAGGTATAGTAAAGAATCTCGCCAGAGGTAGCTGTTTTGTGAATACTGTAAATTTGGTAGGGAATAATTTTCTTCTGTATTGTGACATATACAGAAGTAACCAAAATTGTTCAAGACTGCAGATCAGAAGTCATTAAAAGTTTTCAGTTGAATTTGGGGAAACCACTTGAAACATTTGTTTTGTTGAGCTATTTCAATTACTTTTGTTTGATTTGTTCATTGCAAACAGCTGAAAGTCTATCCATTTTGATAATAAACCTGATTCGCAATGGAGGTTGAATAATTTTGATTACAACTGTATTCAAGTGAAACGACTACACAAACAAGAAAAAACGTAGGGCGGAACTTGCACTGCACTGCTGCAAGCTTTTCTCTCACAAAAAGAGCTTTCACGCGGCACGTCTTTTTAAAGACGCTCTGCCCGTGTATTTCTGAGTGCGGTAGTCTGATAGATTCAGCTGACCGGCATGTTCGTTGTGTTTGGGCTGCGCTTAGACAGCGTTCGTGGATGCGTAATTTTCTCGATGCGGGAACATGACAATCGCAGTGTTATGGTTGAGACTCAATGAGCTCAATAGAGCGAGAGTCCCCTCATCCACACCCCGATCTATTCTCTCCACGAGAGAAGTTCGGCAGCTTGTCGAGTCTGATCCAGAGTTGACAGCTATGCTTTCCTGGGCCGCCGCGAGTATCGGGCTTGTGTGGACCTCCGCCATGTCCCGAGTGCTCAAGGCTGATGATTGGTTTTGTGGGTGGCGACCTCAATTGCTTTCTACCCGGATGTGCATTAAGAGGTCATGAGATCGTGAGAGTCTCCTTTGACTTTTTTCGACTGCTCAGCGGCCTCTTCTGCCTTCTCTGCTCTCGTAGAGGCCGCGGCCAAGGGTACACTGGGGTTCCCCCCGTGGAGTGTTCTGTGGCAACACATCTGTGTCACTACAGCACCTCCACCTGGCGTGGCGACCCTAAGCACCCCTTCAATGCCTGTAGGTTTTTTGTCTACTCCTGTGGCAAAGACCTATAGAGCTGCAGGGCAGGCTGCCGCCTCACTGCATGCTCATGCACGAGGGTAGGGCTGATTGAGGGCTCATACAAGAGCTGTGTGCCGTCACCGACCTCGCTCTACGAGCGACGAAGGTGACCGCACGCTCCCTGGGTCAGGTGACATCCACATGCGTGGTCAGACATCTCTGGCTTAACCTGCTTGATATGCGTGAGGCTGAGCGAACCCACTTCCTCAACTCCCCCAAAACTCCCCCAAAAAGGCTGTCCTTTTTGGCGGCGCGGTCGAGAACTCTGCCCAACAGTCACAGGCTCAGACACTCAGACACTCCAGTCTGCTCGCCTCCGAACGCGCCCTCCTGCGACTTCTGCTCTTTCCCGCCCGGCCCCCGCAGCAGCCTTAACCTGGGCCGCACCGTGGAGGTGGTCGCAGGAAGGCACCCCAGCCCGTACCAGTCGCGCAGCCTGTCGAACGCCAGGTTACGGGCAGCTCAGAGATGGGTTGCAGTTCTTCCAGGAAGTGGTTGACATTCCCATCTCTGAACCCCCAGAGGGCATGGATGGCAGTGCGCACCGCTTACAAGCCTCGCCACTCTCGTCCCCCTTTGTAGCCAGACCCCTGACAGACCAGGCCCCCATGGAACGCTGGTCCTTCCCTGGCCTCCTCTGTCAGGATGCGGCAAATGACCGTGCCTTCACACTGGGACGCTCCGCCTCCCACGTCTGGGGCGGTCATTCACCCTCGCTGCCCCGTCATGGGTACGTCAGTGGTTCACATGACCCCGCTGGTTCAGTCTTGGAGCTTTCCAATCTGTCCCGCAGGCTCACGAGAACCATCAGGCTCGGCTATGCGATTCAGTTCGCACGGTCTCCTCCCCGCTTCTGGGGAATCCGCTATACCGTGTTGGGTGGCAATGCCCCTGTCATTGCATGCGGAGGTCGTCACCCTATTGGCGAAGGGTACGATCGAGACCACCCCTCCAGCTCAAATGAAGTCCGGCTTCTACAGCCCCTACTTCATTGTACCCAAGAAGAGCGATGGGTTACAACCAATCACGGACCTGGACCAGTCTTGAACCGTTCCCTTCACACGCTTCCTTCCGTTCAAGGTGCGCATGGCTTGAGTACCCTACCACCAGTGGTGGTAGCTACCATCACTTCTGAGTGACTGTCTCCCTCCATCCTGAAAGTGTATGTTGCCACTATTGCCGCACATCACGACACAGTCGAATGTAAGTCCGTGGGAAAGCACGACCTGATCATCAGGTTCCTGAGAGGAGCGAGGAGACTGAATCATCCTTGCCCTCCTCTCGTTCCCTGTTGGGACCTCTCAGTGGTTCTAACTGCCCTGCAGAGTGCTCCTTTTGAGCCCCTGCAATCAGTGGAGCTTAAGTTCCTTTCAGTTAAGACAGCGCTCCTGCGTGCATTGGCCTTCGTTAAGAGGGTAGGGGACCTGCACGCATTTTCCGTTGACGAAGCGTGCCTGGAATTCAGCTTTCGCGTCGGCTAGGTGCCTCTGTGTGCATGGTTCCCCTCCGGTGATCCCCACATGTGTATTTCCACTATAAGCCTCTCTGAGCATGTGTCTTTCCCTTGGCAAGCCACCTTGCCACCCCTGGGGTTGAAATATTATTCCACCCTGTGGGCTGGACATCCCAGTGTTCATCCATATGCATCCCTCCAGGTCATATGTGTATTCTGTAAGTACCCCCCTTTCGGGCAGGCAATAATTGCATATTTCCACTGAGATATGCTTCACAGTGTACCTTGGTATTCCTGTGTTAAGTAGGAGTCCTTCGTCCGTGCTAGTCTCACGACAGGGAGCTCAGACTTACGCAGGGCACTGGAAGACAGCCAAGAAGGTGGCGTGATTAGACTGGGAACCCCATTCGTCATCATGACGTAACTCGTAGTGACTCCGAGGGGGAATGTCTCGGTTACGGATGTAAACCTCGTTACGTCTCCCTGCCACTTTCTCTGTGCCGCTGGAACAGCTTGAGTTCAGTCTCGGCTCCTCAGCAAGTAACATAACTGCGTGTTGCCAGCGTACTACCTTATATACCTACGAGGTGGGGTTATACAGTAGTTATGCTATGCAAATTCCGCAAACCCATGGCATTTCTTTGCCATTGGCTCGTTTTGTAATACTCGAATTTGATAGGCTTTCTAAGCGAAACCACATTCATCGTCACAACGTAACGTCTCCGATCCCTACTCAAGGGAACGAAGGTTACATCTGTAACCGAGACGTTTTTCCATCACAAATTGATTGGATGTTTGTGGTCCGCTATTGCTGTGATCTCCTGCCCTCACGCCTGTAAACACATGCTTGATTAAATATTATAAAGGCACTTAAATTTAAAATAATAATAATGATGTGCATGGAAAAATCTTTTATAATAAACACTGCAATATTCCATTTAAAAAATAAGAATGGCCCATTTTGAGTTCATGGTTACAAAGCTGTCATAGGCGTTTTTGTATCTCTTCGTAACTGCTTTATGTTCAAAATAACAGAATGATCTGAGCGTGTGTCTTTAAAAAATGAATGCTATTGCCTCCTCAAGGCTGTCAACATCTTGCCTTTCTTCTTCCATCTGGAATCTTGGAAGAAGGACATATGCGTGTCAGGGGCAGAAAGAGCAGATAAAGCATTTAATTAGAGGAAAATACATTTGCAAATTCATTAATTCTGCCGGACTAAAATGATGAAGTGGAATATTTCAGCTGCCTATGTTTTGCAGTCTTGGAAGAGAGCACTTTAGCGCACTGTTACTTTGAAAGAAAATACAAAAAAAAGTTAGCTGGATAGTCATGACAGAAAAAAAAAAAAAAGAAAAAAAAAGCCTGAATCATTTCTTCATTAGAACAATAAACAAAAATGTACAATTCCTCTGTCTCATAAATTACAGACAAAATTAATCACCAGTGAAAACAAATATGGGTCTGTCAATGCACATTTATGAGGGTTTCATCAGGAGATTGAAAAAAATCACAGATCATATTTATAGTTTTCAAAGCGTGTCTGAATGCCGACGTTTTATGCCTTTTGAAGTCTTTTAGACCATGAGAAAAGCAGCATAGAGAGGGGCAGGGTTGTTGTTCACTTTGACATTCAGAGAACCAATGGGAAGTTAAATGAGTTTTGTGGCTCTGAGTGTAGCTTAAATGAACTTGATTGATCTCAATAAATAACGCTATTGAATGGGCCATTCGGTCTGGTCGTTTTGCAAATGTCGCTGGGTAGCAGAGTGGAAAAAGAGAAGTTTTTTTTTTTTAACCTGACAACTGCCATGATGTATTGTAGTATGGAGTAAGTGAGATGTGATGGTGGCAGAGTAAGTATTGACCAGAAAAGAAACTGACATTCAAAAGCGTGTGTATGTGTGAAGCTAGACACCAAGCTTAATATGATTTTCCGTTCATTTCAATTCAACTGGCAGCGAAATGGTATTTAAATCACAAGTGCACATAGAAATGGCTGACAGGGAGATGATTGCATGGATAAGTTAGGACAAAAAAATGCATTCAGACAGTGTACCACAAATAAACTACAGTTATTAGACACAAATACCTGCGGCACAATGAAACTAATAGCTGCTCAAGCAATGTCATATCTGCCAGCTATTATCATGTCAAAATGACACATTAGCAGCTTCAAAGAGGCTAATGTAATAAACCATGTCATTTGAAGTCACAGCTGTGTGTAAGTGGACTGAACTGTCCTACACTTTTTCACATCGCACTCAAAAGCAATTCATATTACAGATTACAATATTCATACTGTCCGCCTAAGCCTACTATAAACTTAGCAGCAATGTTGAAAATCTATTTATTGACACAATATTTAGCAATATAGGCAAATGTACTGTAGGCAATACTTATGAAGTGCCATAATAGAGTGAAATGCGTATTGTTTGAAAACAGATGTCTGACTTGATGCAAGTTCAATCTGCACAAGCACTCTTAGTAAATCAGACTGAATCAAAATGATTAAAAATGTTTAAAGCTATAGCCTACTTGTTTTTTGGGATCTAATTGTGATCCCCCTCTAATGTGATCCCCCTCTACATGTAAATTCGATTTCAGAACAATCTAGTTTAATAAATCTAACTGTGAATGCAGTGCAGTGTCTTAAGCTTGTGAGGATAAAGAGAGGATGTTGTAACTTTGGATGGAAAGAATTCAATTTTAATTTCATTTCCATTAACATATTTGGGCTTTTAATGAATAAATAAGCAAAAGGGCAAAGTGCAATTCCATTGCCAAATGATGTGATAATTTCTTTAATAAATACATTTAAAACAGTTCTTTAATACTAAGCAAACTGAAAATAATATTTCATTCATTAATACAAAAATAATTGATACATTTTTAATCTAATTAATCTAATTAATAAACAATACAAAAACATTCAAATGTTTTTCAAAAATAAAATTTTACTTGCCATTTCTTTAATTGACTAGTCAGGGTAGTGGAAAACAAGGCTGTGAGCAGTGTTGGGTAAGTTACTCTAAAAAAAGTAATTCATTACAAGCTAATTGTCATATTAGGCAGAAACACAGGAAGCAATCGCGAGTATAATACAGTGTTTATTTGAAGCACAAAACACACAAGTCCAGGGTGCAGTGAGCCAGGTGGAGATAGGTGACGCAGGGACTTCGATGGTCAATACCGGGGACGTGCAGACAAACGGTGAGACGATCCAAATCCACACGGAAGACGACGAACAGGAAACACCAGGCAGGAACACGAACCAGAAGACAGGAAAACATCAAACAACGATCTGACAAAGGTGAGAGAACAGCGGTGAGTTTATGAAGCGTGGAGAGATGAACTGCAGCTGGTGATTGTAATGATGAACAGCTGGAGTGGATCAGGTAATGACATACAGACACGCCCCTTGCACACGTGCACTCATACAACAACATAAACACAAGACTAGAAGGAACCAGCGAATACATCTACCGTAACAGTACCCCTCCTCCTAAGAACGCCTCCTGGCGTTCCCAGACTCCCTTACCTGCCGATTGTAATCATCGATAAGGGAGTGATCCAGGATGTCCCTAGCAGGAACCCAACTTCTCTCCTCCGGACCGTAACCTTCCCAGTCCACCAAATACTGAAATCCGCGTCCCCTCCGCCTAGAATCCAGAATACGATTGACCGAATATGTGGTCTCCCCATCTACGAGCCGCGGTGGGGGAGGAACCGGGACAGGCAGATTAATGTGAGAATGAAAAACGGGCTTGACTTTAGATACATGGAACACGGAATGAACCCTCCTGTACGCAGGAGGTAGTTTGAGGCGGACTGCCACCGGACTAATAATCTTGGTGACAGGAAACGGGCCAATAAATTTGGGAGCAAGTTTATTAGAAACGGTGCGAAGAGGAATGTTCTTAGTTGAAAGCCACACTTTTTGACCAACGACGTATACGGGAGGCTTTGACCGGTGGCGATCGGCCTTGGCCTTGGTGCGCGCCCCCACCTGGAGTAGAGTCTCCCGGGCTCTAGTCCAGGTGCGGTGACACCTCTGGACAAAGGCGTGAGCGGAGGGAACCGCAACCTCGGATTCCAGACTGGGAAAAATTGGTGGCTGGTAACCTACACTACACTCAAACGGAGATAGGCCCGTCGCAGACACTGGCAACGTGTTGTGTGCGTAATCCACCATAGACAGTTGTTGACTCCAAGATGAAGGATTTCTGGAAACCAAACATCGCAACATTCTCTCCAAATCTTGGTTGGCTCTCTCTGTTTGACCATTGCTCTGGGGATGAAACCCAGATGACAGACTAACCGTCGCCCCCAGTAATCTACAAAATTCTCGCCAAAATTTGGACACAAACTGGGGTCCCCGGTCGGAGACCACGTCTATCGGGAGGCCATGTAACCGAAAGACATGATCTACGACCGTAGCCGCTGTCTCCTTAGCTGAAGGTAATTTGGGTAAGGGAATGAAATGTGCTGCCTTCGAGAATCGGTCCACCACAGTTAAAACTACTGTGTTACCCTGGGAGGGTGGGAGGGCGGTAATAAAATCTAGAGCGATATGGGACCAGGGTCTCGAAGGCACCGGCAGCGGTTGAAGTAGCCCATCTGGAGGTCGATTGGAAGACTTACCAGTGGCACAAACAGAGCAAGCCAAAACAAAATCGTGAATGTCACGAGCCATAAGTGGCCACCAGAATCGTTGCTTGACTAGAAATCCAGTGCGATTAATTCCTGGATGACAAGCTACGTTGGAGCTGTGACCCCACTGGATAACGTCAGACCGTAAGCCCTCCGGCACAAATAATCGGTTCGGTGGACACCCGGGCGGAGGCGTTACCCCTTCCAAGGCCTCTTTGACCTTCGCTTCGACCTCCCATGTGAGTGTTGAAACAAATACGGTTTCGGGTAAAATACACTCGGGAGTGGACGGGCGACCGGAAAAATCAAATATACGAGAAAGTGAGTCGGGTTTGATGTTCTTAGAACCCGGACGATATTGGAGAGAAAAATCAAAACGACCGAAAAAAAGTGCCCACCGGGCCTGCCTGGAGTTCAATCTTTTAGCAGTTCTGATATATTCGAGGTTCTTATGATCAGTCCAGACGATAAAAGGTACCCCCGACCCTTCTAACCAGTGACGCCACTCCTCCAACGCCAACTTGACTGCCAACAACTCTCTATTACCAATGTCATAATTACGTTCGGCTGGAGATAAACGATGGGACAAAAACACGCAAGGATGCATCTTGTCGTCTACAGGTGAACGCTGAGATAACACCGCCCCTACTCCCACCTCTGATGCGTCGACCTCCACCACGAACTGACGTGATGAATCAGGGGTAATGAGAATGGGGGCTGAAACAAAGCGGCCTTTGAGTTTCTTGAACACAGTCTCGGCTGTGTCGGACCACCTGAACGCAGTTCTGGGGGAGGTCAAGGCAGTCAGAGGCGCGACCAGCTGGCTGAAGTTGCGAATGAATCGCCGGTAGAAATTGGCGAACCCCAGAAACCTCTGCAGGGCCTTGCGGGAATCTGGACTTGGCCAATCCACCACAGCCTTAATCTTCTCAGGGTCCATCCGCATCCCCTCAGACGACACGATGTATCCTAAAAAAGGAACAGACTGTGCATGAAAATCGCATTTCTCCGCCTTGACAAAAAGCCCATTCTCTAGCAACCTCTGAAGCACTCGTCGGACGTGCTGCACATGCTCCTGGAGAGATGCAGAAAAAATCAATATGTCATCCAGGTAGACATATATGAATTGATCGATCATATCTCGCAACACGTCATTGACCAGTGCCTGGAAAACTGCTGGGGAGTTGGACAGCCCAAACGGCATGACCAAATATTCAAAGTGCCCCCTAGGGGTGTTAAACGCAGTTTTCCACTCATCACCCTCCCTGATGCGGACCAAATGATAAGCGTTACGTAAGTCCAATTTGGTGAAGATGGATGCTCCCTGCAACCTCTCGAAGGCTGAAGACATCAACGGCAAAGGATAAGTATTCTTTACCGTGATGTTATTCAGCCCTCGGTAATCAATGCAAGGTCGCAGAGAACCATCCTTTTTCCCCACAAAAAAGAACCCCGCCCCCGCTGGAGAAGAGGAAGGGCGAATGAACTTGGTTGCTAGAGAATCAGAAATATATTTCTCCATAGCCTCTCTTTCAGGAACCGAAAGCGAATATAACTTGCCCTTAGGCGGAGACTTACCTGGGAGTAAATCTATTGCACAGTCATAGGGACGATGTGGAGGAAGAGAAGCAGCACGAGACTTACTGAACACTTCCTTCAGATCCAGATACTCCGCGGGCACGTTAGACAAATCCCCTGCTTCCTCCTGAAACACAGAAACAGGTATAGACGAACAAGCAGACACGAGACAAGACCTATGACATTCCTGACTCCACTCCAGCACAGATCTATGTATCCAGTCCACTCGGGGGTTGTGTTGAATGAGCCATGGATGTCCTAGAACAACGGGTGCCAGGGGTGAATCCAGAATAAAAAATGAAATAGTCTCCGAGTGATTGCCAGAGGTGATGAGAGTGATTTATTCAGTGGATAATGAGATGGTGGGAAGTTCTTGTCCGTTGAGTGCATGAACTGCAATCTGCTGTGGGAGGGGTTTGATGGGAATCTGAAATCTGCGTGCAAAATTATGGTCCATGAAATTACCCTCGGCCCCCGAATCCAACAGTGCTTGACAATCGTGCTGGTGGACTGACCATCTTAGTCTTACCGAGAGGAGGGTGGAGGTAGATCTTGTCGTGGATGAGGTCTTCCTGGCGGAGATCCCACCCGATAGTAGCCTCATGTTTACTATCGGGCTGGGCCCTTTTACCGGACAGTTGTAGGCGTAGTGTCCGGCTCCTCCGCAGTACAGGCAAAGGCCCTGGGACCTCCGCCTCTCCCTCTCCTCCCGGGAAAGCCGAGCTCGACCCACCTGCATGGGCTCGTGATCGTAGATGGGGCTGACCACGTCCCTGCCGCTGGATCGTAGCCCGTCGGCTGCCTCAAGTGTGCGGGTGGGCGTGGCTCGACGCTCGACTCTGGACAGCCGAGCGTCCACCCGCAGGGCCAGATCAATGAGTCCGTTGAGGGTAGTGGGAAGATCCAGGGCGTAGATCTCCTTCTGGACGTGGTCAGCCAGCCCATGCAGGAACATGTCCCACTGCGCCTCCTCGTTCCATCCACACTCCGCCGCCAAGGTCCGGAACTCGATGGAAAAGCACAGCATGGATTTTGGTTCTCCCACACCGCCGTTCCCCAGAGTGCCGCTCTCCCAGTCAATAGCGTCAGCACAAACGCCACTTTGGCCTGTTCGGTCTGAAAAGTGTGAGGTTGCAGGGCAAAGTGCATAAAACATTGAGTTAAAAAAGCTCTACAAAATGACGGTTCACCTGAGTATGCCTCTGGGGTGGGTAGCCGGGGTTCTGACTGGGAGGGGCTTCCTGATGGTGCGGGAGGAACGGCCGGTGTGGGTGGCGCAGTGGGAGGTCGTAGGCGCTGGATCTGCTGGGTGAGCTCGGACACCTGCGTCACCAGGGCTTGAACTGCACGACCCGTATCTCCAATCTCCTTCTCTTGCGAGTCCATTCTACGGATGCTGTGATGGACGAACTCTTCGAGTGAGGACGACGAGGCGCTCGCTGCTTCCATTCCTTGGTCAGATCGTTCTGTCATATTAGGCAGAAACACAGGAAGCAATCGCGAGTATAATACAGTGTTTATTTGAAGCACAAAACACACAAGTCCAGGGTGCAGTGAGCCAGGTGGAGATAGGTGACGCAGGGACTTCGATGGTCAATACCGGGGACGTGCAGACAAACGGTGAGACGATCCAAATCCACACGGAAGACGACGAACAGGAAACACCAGGCAGGAACACGAACCAGAAGACAGGAAAACATCAAACAACGATCTGACAAAGGTGAGAGAACAGCGGTGAGTTTATGAAGCGTGGAGAGATGAACTGCAGCTGGTGATTGTAATGATGAACAGCTGGAGTGGATCAGGTAATGACATACAGACACGCCCCTTGCACACGTGCACTCATACAACAACATAAACACAAGACTAGAAGGAACCAGCGAATACATCTACCGTGACACTAATTACATCTTCAACAGTGTAATTAGATGACTGTACTAATTACTCTCTCTAAAAAGTATTGCATTACTAATTACGTTTTAAATCCCATATCAACCTCGACCAGTTGAACAATACAAGGATAGACATGAAACTGTTCTTTTAGGTGGATTGCATCAATATTGCTTTGTCTTGTTGTGTAATACTTCATCAAGTTTTAATTCTGTCTTAAATTTCTCAAAGTTTTCATGAACTGCACAACATCAGAAGTTTCAGTGGCCACAGAGTATAGATGCAGAAGCAACCATTCGTAGAGTACATTCTGTCAGAGTATTTCAGTATGAAGAAGTATGATATTTCTGGTATTTTTCATAAATGGTATACCTTTTTTTCTGTCCTCACATTTTGCCGTGAGATGATCCTACCTCAGTAAAAAACGTTGGCATCAAGGAAACCCTTTGTTGCATGGTGATAGGGTGCTGATGCGTTCACTGGCTCTATCAGCTCAGTGTTTGGATCCGGATCGCAGTGCCTAATGAGATGTGGGGAGCTATTTTCCCCCTCACAGTCTGTGGAGCTCCACATGTCTAAATTCAATATCTGCCATAGAACATTGGCTCTTGCCTCCCTAAAGGCTGCCAGGGTCAGCCAAATCTCTGTGAAATTACAACATCTTTTAGTCTTTTGAATAGAAGGAAAAAGAAATGCATGAGAATGAAAGAGAGAGATGAAGAATGAGTGAATGGAAGAGATGAAAAGGCTTTGGCATTGAAAAGCAGTATATAGTGTGTTGAATGGCAGACAATCAGGCCACACACAGCAGCTGAAGTTTCAAAGGCATTGTGTGTCTGTCTATGTGTGTGTGTGTGTGTGTGTGTGTGTCTGTCTGTCTGTCTGTCTGTGTGTGTGTGTGTGTGTGTGTGTGTGTGTGTGTGTGTGTGTGTGCGTATGTGTGTGCGTGTGCGTGTGTGTGCATGTGTGAGTGTGTGCATGTGTGCGTGTGTGTGTGTGTGATGCAGAGTCAGAGGCGTTCGGATCCATGTGCAGATACTTTATTGAAACACACAAGCCAACAGAGCAGAGCAGAAACAGTACTGCAAAGACACTCAGGGGAAGTCATTACCAGACAAGGGTCGGGGCAGGCAAAAAAAAAAAAAAACGGGCTAGGATTGAGGAACCAGGAATACTAGGAAATTACCAGGAGATTGCTCGGAGTTGCACGCCGTGGCAGTAACAAGACTTTCGCAGGGAACAAAGGGGAGCAAGGTCCAGATTAAGGGAAGCTGAGTGAGAACAGGTGGCAGAGATAATGAGGATAAGACAGGGATGGAAGGTGATGATGGGGGTGATGGGAAGTGAAGTCCTAGAACTCAGGGGAGAGTGATCTAGAGACACCAGGAGGAGGTGTCACGGAGCGCACCATGACAGAGCCCCCCCCCTGCGAGCGGCTCCGGAAGCGAGGACCTGAACGGCGACGGGGTCTCCCATGGGGCCTGGGAGCAGGATGATCGGGGTGATCCTGGTGGAAGGTAGTGAGCAGAGCCGGGTCCAGGATGTCTTGGGACCTCACCCATCTCTCGCACCCGGTAAGACTCCTCGCCTTTGATGTCGATGGGGGAGCACTCCTCGCCGCGACCTCCTCCCGGTCGTCCTCGCTCCTGGGTGTTGCAGCTGGTCTGAGAAGGGAGACATGGAAAATGGGTGAGATGCGGTATGTGGAAGGAAGTGCTGACCTGTATGAGACAGGGGTCATCTGTCTCAGGATCCGGAAGGGTCCAATGAAACGGGGAGACAGCTTCTTGCAAGGGAGACGGAGACGCAAATCCCGGGTAGACAACCATACCCACTGGCCCGGCCTGAAGATGGGGTCGCCTCTTCTGCGTCGGTCAGCCTGCAGCCTGAACTGGCGCACCGCATGTTGGAGATGGACGTGGGCGGTGTTCCAGGTCTCCTCACTCCTCCATAACCACGCGTCCACCGCCGGGGGCTCCGTGGGCTCACCAGACCAGGGGAACAGAGGAGGTTGGAACCCCAGCACGCACTGGAAGGGCGTGAGACTGGTCGATGGCTTGCGAAGAGAGTTTTGTGCATATTCTGCCCACACAAGGAACCGACTCCAGTCCTGTTGATTCCGGTGGCAGTATGTTCGGAGGAAGCGAGTGAGGTCCTGGTTCAGCCTCTCCACCTGTCCGTTGGCCTGTGGGTGATAACCAGAAGTGAGACTGACATTAATGTTTAGTTGACTGCAGAGAGCTTTCCAGACCCGGGAGGTGAACTGCGATCCTCTGTCTGAGACGATATCCTCGGGTAATCCATACAAATGAAAAACATGATGGAGGAGAGCTTCACGGTTTGAAGAGTTGTGGGGAGACCAGCCAGGCGGATGAACCTGCATGCCTTGCTTGGAGAATTGATCAACCACTGAGAGGTAGTAAAACCTTGAGAAAGAGGCAGATCTGTAACAAAATCCACTGCAATGTGGGACCATGGCCGCTGAGGAACAGGAAGTGGCTGAAGAAGTCCAGCCGGCTTTAAGTGGGAAGCCTTTGCGATATTGCATGTGGGGCACTGATGAACGAACTTGACTACGTCTGCGTGGAGAGTGGGCCACCAGAAACGGTTAGCGACTAGTTGTAAAGTGGCTGAAATCCCGGGATGACCAGCACTAGGTGTGCAGTGTACCCACTGGAGAACACGAGTGCAGAGGTTCAAAGGTACGAAGACTCGGTCAGCAGGGCATTCAGGAGGAGTCGGAAAATCCCTTTGAGCGGCTGAAATCTCAGACATGATGTCCCACTGGACTAGGGCTGTCACTTTTGTGAAAAAATCCTGTTCGATTTTTGAGACATAAGTGTTGATTGAATCGATTGTAAAATCGATTTTCCATGTCTAAAGATGTTTCCATTTTCAACACTTAATATAGGCAAATCCACGGACAACTAACATGCATTATTAGAACGAGCGTAAAGAGGGCGCTTGAGATGCGCACAAGTCAGAAATATTTCTGATGATTTATTGGCATGAACTTTCGTGCAGAATGACAAACAGGATTGCAACCGTCAGGGATTGAAATTAACACCCGCCAAAATGAACTTTGGCGGGTAACGCTGTCAAATCACGAAGGTTTCTATGTTTACTCACTTTGCTGGGGAAGTTCGCGTAGCTAAAGCTGCGCAGATTTAGCGCAAATACGCAACTCGTGAGTCCTCTTGATACATTAAATACAGCGTATTGCGCAAAACCTGTGCATTTCTGGCTTGCTTGAACACACACGTCACTAAGCAACAAATAACGGCGCGCTTGTTCACTTGCATTCTTGAAGTATTGCGAATATTAAAAAGCATTTGGTTAACAGAAAAGACATTGTTATTCTCCAATATCCTAACTTACATGTTCTGTGTACTGTATTGATCTGTCCACCTAAAACACATTTTTGGTTTAAAAAAGAAAGAAAAGAAAAAAGGACGTTAAAATCGATTCCCTCTTTTTGTTTTCGAAACTTGTGTTGGTTGGTCCGATCGATTGTGCAATCGATTTTCGAACGTAAAGTGACAGCCCTACACTGGACAGGAGCTACGATGAGTGTAGATGGCAGAATGGACTCAGGCTTGGAATTATCAGAGGTACCGTCAAAACAGAGTGTCAGCTTTTCCTGGATCCTTTTTGGATCCTGGGCGATATGTGATCTTGAAGTTGAACCTCGAGAAGAAGAGAGACCACCTGCTCTAGTTTAGCTGATTTTATGTACTCCAGGTTGCGATGATCAAGGAGAACCGTAAAGAACTGACGAGCACCCTCCAGCCAATGCCTCCACTCCTTGAAGGCAGCCTTCATGGCCAGAAGCTCCCTGTCACCCACGTCGTGGTTGCGTTCGGTAGGAGTGAGCTTACGAGAATGGAAGGTGCAGGGAAACATTTTAGCAAGATTACCGTGCTGAAATTCCGAATTAAACTTTGATAGAAATTGGCAACGCCCAGGAAATGCTGCAATTCCGTCACGTGGTGGGTCGAGGCCAGTTAACTACTGCTCTGACTTTACTGTCATCCATGAAGATTCCCTCAGTACTGATGACATACCCCAGGAACGCGATCCGAGTCTGGTGGAACTCACACTTCTGGACCTTGTCGTACAGCTGATTGTCAATGAGGTGTTGAAGTACGGCTCGCACATCCCGGATGTGTGCTTCGAGGGTATCAGAATAAATCAGAATGTTGTCGATGTGGACAATGACTCTCCGGTTCAGCATGTCACGGAAGATCTCATTTACGAAGGCCTGGTAGACAGAAGGACTGTTGGAAAGGCCAAACGGCATCACCCGGTATTCGTAGTGTCCGGAAGTCATGGAGAAAGCCGTCTTCGACTCGTCACCCTCTCGAATACGAATCAGATTGTAGGCGTTCCGCAGGTCCAACTGGGTGAAATACTTGGCGGTGCGGAGAATCTCCAGAGCAGCGGGGACCAGCGGCAGAGGATAGCAGTACTTGACAGTGATCTCGTTGAGACTGCGATAGTCTATACAAGGGCGGAGACCTCCATCCATCTTCTTCACGAAAAAAACCCCAGCAGAAGCAGGAGAAGTGGAAGAAGTGATGAAGCCCTTCGAGAGTTGTTTTTCAATGTAAGATTTCATAGCGTCAGTCTCAGGCTGGGATAACGGATAGACTCTCCCGCGAAGCAGTACTGTTCCAAGAAGAAATTCAATGGCGCAATCCCTGTGTTTGTGTGGTGGAAGTTGAGATGCCTCTCCCTCACTGAAAGCCCGAGCGAGATCATGATAAACAGTTGGAACCCCCAGGAGTTCAGGATTTTTGGAGCAGCTGGAAGCAGATTCAGGACCAAGGACAGCGGGTTGATAGTTTGTTAAACAGAGAGAGGACCACTGGATTACCCTCCTCTCGGACCATAAAATGTAGGGGCTGTGCTTCTCCAGCCAGGGAAAATCCAGAATCACAAGATGTAGCGTGGAATTTTTGGTGAACAGTTGAATGGTTTCCGAGTGCTGAGTGCCAGTAGTGAGGGTTAACTGCTGAGTGATATATTGAATCTTGCCAGATCCCAGGGGTCGTCCATCTAATGCTGCCACTGCCACTGCCACTGCCACTGCCACTACCACTGGCACCCGGGATTCACATGAAATGAGAGAAAAATTATGAGCTCTAGTGAAAGCGAGATCAGTATATTAATATTAACAATCCCCGTATCAGAACTGAGAGAAACTTCTAAAGTGAGAGAATTGAAAGAGCGAACACAGGAACTCACAGCAGCAGAATCTCTTGAAGTGGGTCTTACGGGACATGTCGCCCTCACGTGGCCAGTTTGAGCACAGTATAGACAGAGGTTGTTGCGCCTTCTTCTCTCTCGCTCCTCTGTAGTTAGGGGCGTAAAGCCGATTTAGATTTTTTCTTTTACATTTTTCCAGTTGTTGCTGATGGGCAGCCAGAACGGAAGCTTGTGTAGTGATCTCGGTAGTGAATCGATGCAGAACTGCTGGATCCGGTGCAGATACTTTATTGAAACACACAAGCAAACAGAGCAGAGCAGAAATAGTACAGCAAAGACACTCAGGGAAAGTCCAGAACTCGTCCAGAGTCGTTACCAGGCAAGGGTTGGGGCAGGCAGCAAACGTTCATAAACGGGAAACGTCCTTGAAACGGGATCATGGAACCAGGAATACTAGGAAATTACCAGGAGATTGCTCTACAAGACTTTGAACAAAGGGGAGCGAGGTCCAGATAAAGGGAAGCTGAGTGAGAACAGGTGGCAGAGATAATGAGGATAAGACAGGAATGTAAGGTGATGAGTGATGACGGGGGTGATGGGAAGTGAAGTCCTAGAACTCTGGAGAGTGATCTGAAGAGACCAGGAGGAGGCGTCGCGTAGCGCACCGTGACAGTGTGTGTGTGTGTGTGTGTGTGTGTGTGTTTATAGGCTACTAATGCTTCCTAATGACAGATGCATTGTCCATCATCAAATTTCTTGTTCATTCACCCTCAGAAAAAAATGGTGCAAAAGCTGTTCCCTTGTAAAAAGCTTCTAATATGTACTGTTACTAATGATTTTTATTCCAATATGTTCCTTTAAAGTACTAATATGCACTCTTTAGGTACAAAGGTGTACCTTTTGTAAAGGCGACAGCTTTTGTACTTGAAAATTGGCATATTTATTTCTGTCATGGAAACTCTTTGAGTGTTTGACATGGTAATGGGTATGACAATGTTAATATATTTGGTCTTGGTGGAATAGATCTGCTACACAGCTGCTGCTGCTGCAGAGCAAGTACGGGGCTTACTACTGGCAATACATGACACGCTGCTTTGAGCAAGTAAGACCTGCTGCTCCTGTACAATATAGTGTAGCCTACATGAATTACCCGCAGCAGATCTACAGTTTAGAGGTGGAGCTGGGGAAGGTGGATGGTTTCTGAAAGCATGCTGGACTGTTAAATGCTAACCAAGTATTTGAAGTTTGAGCAGTGAGCTGATTGGCTACAGATACAGCAGGAACCAATCAGCTGCGCCCTATTGTGAATGATGTGATTGCAAGCAGGTTGAGTTATGGACCTATTAGCCTGAGCCATCTAGAGTTTCATGACAGAACTTTGTATTTCAAACATAAAGTTCAAAACTTTCTAAATGTATATAAATGTTGTCCTCCAAACTAAAATGACAATCATCAACATTATTACTAAAATGATTACTGTTTAAATTACGCTTAAAATCCATTAAATAGTATGTATAATAAGAAGTTGAATGCCAGGCTCCAACTGTGACAGCTTCATACAATTTTTCCCTGGCAACAGTAGGAATGTTGTTTTTAACACTGAGAAATATGCACTGGAGTGAGAACTAGCCCCTACATGTTTACTATGACCAGCTATATTTTTTATCATTTGTTTAAAAGTGTCAGAATGAGTAGTTAAAAAGTCCCAGTCGAGTTTTGGATTTCAAGATTTCTTCCTCATCCTGCCTATAACCATCTTAAAGAGTTTCCCCCCACTGTCGCCTCTGGCCTGCTACTGGGGATTGTAATGCACTATTGTTTTTAAAGTTGCTTTGGAATGATTTTCAATGTGAAAACTGCTATATAAAATATGTTAAAAAAAAATAAATAAATTGACGTGGTTCGTTTATTTGCTTTTATGCTACGTTTAATTTGACTTTTACTAGATTTGTGCATCCTAACTAATTTGTCATAAGAGCCATATAGCAACTTTTTAAAGTTGTTTTAACATTTTCTTTTATGTAAGAAAAGACAGGCTATTATAGACATGTCTTCGCTGACCACAGGACCAATGTTGTCTGCTCTCCAGTGGAGCTCAGATGATGACCAATGACTCCATTGAAAGGTGTTAAGGAGAGTAGAGCTTTTAGTGCTGTTTGAATTATATTGCCAATTCAGTTTAAAAGGCCAGTGCAGAAAGGGCAATATGCCAAGGCTCAACCTCAAAGCTTCACCTTTGCGTGTGAAAATGTTTTTTTTAAGGTTTTGAAATCTGGAC
The DNA here is from genome assembly GCA_031834385.1 of Semotilus atromaculatus. NCBI lineage: Eukaryota > Metazoa > Chordata > Actinopteri > Cypriniformes > Leuciscidae > Semotilus > Semotilus atromaculatus. Next base: position 2,968,167 of record JAULUF010000019.1, on the reverse strand, counting down.
CACAGGCTTCAAAAGTCTCTTCCAGCGTGGAAGCTGATCAGCGACCAGGTAAACTGTGCAAATATGATTTCAGAAATAGTCTTTTATTTCCCTCTGCTAAGCAAGGGGCGAAGCAATCAATTGGTGTGGCACAGAAAACAGAAAACACACACACACACACACACACACACACACACGAATAAGCAGTAAATTATGGAGAGGATAATAAGAATGCAGGGGAAAGATGGTGCTCATGCTGAGGGCCCCAATGCTGTGGTTCTGAGAATGACTTAATCAGTCATCTGTAGACAGCAGGAAACTCTGTGACAATGTGATTTATCTCTCCTTCCTTTCTTTTTTCACTCCTTCGCCTGTCCCCCTTTCTCCTCCATCACTTTGCCCCCTCTCTCCCTCAATTGCACACCCCTTGTTCTGCGTCTCCTCTCCTCACCTCTACCTATCAGCTCATTTTTTTAGTGGGAATAAAAACACAAGAGAGAATGAAGAGAAGGAGATGTGAGAAGATAACCAGAGCAAATGAGCAAAGAGAAAACTGAAAATTGCCTTCGAAAAGAACTAATAGCTTTTTTAATATTGCAAACTTAACTCATTTAAAATTTCTTTCATCCAAGCTAAAATAATCATTTAAAAATGTTTCAGGATAAGTAATCTTCTACTAAAACAGGTAGCCTAGTAAAACCGAAATGGTGCCCACTTTTAAGTATCTACACATTATTCCAGATATCAGTTTGTCATTTAAACTACATAATGACAACAAGAATAAATCAATTATTATTATTGATTCATTGTTTGCTTTAGATAGCAATTTCACTTTTACATAGTAACATGTAGCCAGGGAGGTTTTTTTTTCTTACTAGCTTGCCTCTGTTACATATTTATTTGATTTATTTTTATAGTTTGGTCAAGCATAAGGTTGAATTTGATGTCAACAACATACCGTAAAAAAGGCAACGTGACTCACGAGTAACATCGTTTTTATTGTCTTTTTTGGGGCATAAGAATGATTTCTTCATCAAATCCTTTTATCACTTATGACAGCCTGGTCTGTCTTGAGTATGCTGGTCACTGTCACAGTTATCGTCTGCACCTTCTGTCTTCGTCTGCACTACACTTCCCAGAATCCTCCTTGTCTCCACACCTGAACTCACTACCTCAATCACCCACCTGTTCTTCGTCATCATCATCCGTGTCACCTGCCCTCACCTCATTATTGTTCATTGGTATCTGTATTTAGTTTTCTTCTGTTCAGTTAGTCTTTGTTGGTTCTTGTCTATGGTTATGTTACGTCTATGTTGATGTCAATATCACGTTGTGAGTTTCATCTGCCTGTTTGCCTGCCTTTACCTGTTTTGAGTTTATAATAGTAAATGTTTGCATTGGAGCCTTTCTGACTCAGCCTCTTCTTCAACCCGCACTACAACCCGTGACAGTCACATGATTTGCTTCAAATTTTTTGTGATCAATTAGTCAGCCTGACCTAAATCTAACATGGCTGCCAGTGGTGCAGAACATTCAGATTTTGAGATAAGTAAATATACTTTTCTTCTGAAAAAAAAAAGAAAAAAGAATACTGCTAACATTAATTGTGAACATTGTCTTAAGGTGCTGAAGGAGAAAATTAAGTAATATGTTGTTCATGTTGTTATTTAGCACGTTTTGAAATGTATGTACTCCTGAGTCACGTTGCCTGTTTAGGGTATAAAAAAAGGGATTAACCCTAACGTTGACCATTCTTTGTTTTTTTTTAGTTAAAATTTTTACAAATTATAATATTTACAGGTTAAACTGATATTAGTATGTCTAGGTGACTATATCTTAGTATATAGAAATCTCAAAATCTGAATGTTCTGCACCACTGGCAGCCATGTTAGATTTAGGTCAGGCTGACTAATTGACCACAAAAAATTTGAAGCAAATCATATGACTGCCACGGGTTGTAGTGCGGGTTGAAGAAGAGGCTGAGTCAGAAAGGCTCCAATGCAGCAAAAATAAATAAAACTAAAAAAACTATATTCCGTCACCCCATTTATGAGAATGGACGTTAAAATGCACTATTCAAACTTACATGATTGCAATTCAAGAATGCTTTGGAGTATAGACCTAAGTTTGGTCTTGTTTTAAAGAAAACAGTCAGCAGATTATTGCTGAAGTGAAAGCAAAAGTTATGGAAGTTTAAACTCACAGTAAATAAAATGCTGTACTTAAAGGTGCTATATGTAACTTTTCTACTAAAATGAATCCTTTTTTTATTGCCTGTGTGCGAAGGGGTTGTAATCACACATTACAATGATCCACTAGTCAGGTTTTGCTATTGCCTCTGAAGACCAGTATTTCTATTTCTATGTGAAGGCTCCGGGTCGGATTTACCGCGAAATCCATCGGATGTGACGTGCATGCGCGCTCCCGAGCCTCTCTCCTTTTAGTCTATTGTAGACGGTCAGGGAGTTACGTCCGGTCAAAGGCGCGCGTTTTTCGGCTTATATCTCGGTCAATCTTTGATCAATATTCCCAAGACTCAAATCGTTCGTAGTGCAGGACGGGGCCTTTCGAACAAGCCCACCCCTAAGGTCCAACTTGCCCGGGTCCCCGAGTTACAACCGTTCGAAAACGGCGGTCCCAGCGAACCGAGATCCGGTAGGGGGCGTCCCCGAGGTCCGCCACTCTAGCGTTCGGGCAAGGGTCCCCCTGGGACCTCCTCCCCCGAATTTGAGCTCTCTGGGTCTTCGCGTTCCAGAGATACGAGCAATTTTCTTCTGAGATCGTGACGTCACCGGCGTCCGCAATTTTGCAGCGTGCCCGATGGTTTTCGGCTAATATCTCCACGAAAACACCATCAAAAATTATGAAACTTATATGGTTCTTTTCAGCTCGACTAGACGGTTCCAATCCGTCGAGTATTTGGCGAGATATTTGCGTAATAGACAGTATTGTCTATGAGTTCAAGCACGAGCGCTCTTGTAAAAATTGGTTGCAATCTGAAACTTCACCGCTAAAAACTACATATAGCCCCTTTAATATTTTTTCTTTTTTATAATAGAGTAACTCACTGAAACATCACAACTGTGTATAATTACACATTTATTATTACACTGTAATAATGTGTGTAAAAACACACACACACATTACACATTTGTTTTACACTGTAATAAAGGTATTATTAGACATTTATTATTACATTTTAATAAAGGTATAATTACACAATGTGTTATTACACTTAGTGATGCACCGATGTGAAAATTGTGGCCGATACCGATAACCTATATTAATATTGCTGTTGTGGCCAATACCGATATTTACAGATGTCGATATCTCTGTATAGAAAACACATTTTTATGATAATCAAATATGATTAGCTGAGAAACAATAGAAAACCAGGAGAAACGCGCAGTCACATGCTAAATTTTTAAAAAACATTTATTAGGCTTCAAAAAATATAATAGCTTTTAATTTAAGTGAACTTCAAACAATCCTCACATAAACCCACAATAAATGTCATATTTACCTGTGCCCTTCCTGTCTAACAGGTGGGACATAATACATAAATTGAATAAAGTTATCAAACAGTCTGCGCTGCATAAATTATATATAGACTAATTCTTATTAAAGCTACACAAGTTCTTGAGTCAAGAGCAGTGAGTAATTTCCTCTGTTCCCTTTGTTCTTTGATTAACTTTGCAGACAGAAAGCATTCACAGGCAGCGCGCTCTCTTTTGACTTGTCGTGCATGAATGGTTTAAAGCAGGGTTCGGCAACCTTTACCACGCAATGAGCCATTCGGACCCGTTTCCCACAGTAACGAAAACGCTGGGAGCCACAAAACCCAATGAAATAACACTGCATAAGTTTATTTATTTATTTATTTATTGTCTTTATTATGTATAAACAAACTATAATGTGTTGCATTTATTAAATCAATGAACGACTGCAGAGAAAACGAAATTACATTTCTGCATGCAACAAAAACATTTTGAACTCCGAAAAAAAGACGTTGGCTTGAAGGTTACTTTCAAGTAAAATAAAATAAAATACTCAATGTCTAAATTTATGACAAAATGCCGAACTTAAATTATCCACCGGCAGCAAACCAAAAATGCCGTCCTCTCTCTGTGTGCCGTCATCATTTTACTGGCGCGTGCAGTCAGCTGTCAACCTGAATAAGAGCGACAAAAGATTTTAATACGTTTTTGTGTTACAAATTTGATGTTACAAGATCACCATAATCTTCAAATATAGAATTACATTTTAAACCTTTCACACACGTAAAGTTAAAATATTGTGAGTTTTTCTAATCTAGGCGACCGTTATTTAGAACCTGTCACTTTAATGTTTCCATGGTGACGCGTCATTGCTTGTCACATGAAACAGCGCAACCACAACTCGGCGCTGAATGAATGATGATCTGCTTCTATGTCATTTTTCCTTTATTCAAAATATTCACAAATGTATTAGCTATAACAAGAAACACCTATATTCCGACTGTCAAATATGTGACAGTTCTCTGAAAGCGGCACTAAAACTTCCACAAAGACCTCAAACAGAAAGCACAAAGCCTTTCTTTAAAGTGAATTTCGTTTTGTATTAATTGTACCATGGAATAAAATGTAACAATAAAAATGTTTTATGGTCATGGTTCATCTCATAGCTGGCTGCATTGGTTCCAGACTTAAAACTCTTTCTATCAGCAGTTTAATGAAACGTCAACGGAGATATTGAACTGGGGAAAACACTTCAGAAACAGAGCAGTCAAAAAATGGATGTCACTGTTGATATCTGGGTCAAATGAAAGCGAGGCTTGTTCTTCTTTGAAGCCTGACTCTTCTGGACAGACGGCGCCTTTCCATTGCTCCGGTTAGTGATAGGAAAACAATAAACCTAGGTAAAAAAAGTTTGAGCTGTAAGAAATGTTAGCTGTCTGTATGTTTAACTGTTCAATTGAGCTAACATTAATGTTAGCGAGCTTAGTAACATTAGCTTCGTTAGTTGACATCACTCCAGCCCATTTTAATCTCTGATTACAGTGTAGTTATACCTTCATTACAGAGTAATAATACATTTATTACAAAGTAATAATATGTGTAATTATACCTTTATTACAGCGTAAATATACATTTATTACAATGTAATAATACATTGTGTACGTATACTTTTTTACAGTGTAATACATTGTGTAAGTATACCTTTATTATTAGCTTATTATAAATGAGACTCGCTTTCATTTGAACCAGATGTCAACAGTAGCCGCGTTTCCATTACCCTTCAAATTGCGCAAATTGAAATTGAAAATACGCTCAATGCAAACACATCAATTTCGCAAAAACGAAATAAGGTAGTTTTTTAGGCAATTCTAAAAAGGAATATTTCGCAAAACTGCAATGGAAACTTTTTTTTCGCATTTACAGATCACATGGGATACGTAAAAAGTCACATGATTATTATTTAAAGATGGCACGGTATGTATGGACCGACAATGAGACGGAGTTGTTTCTTAAACTAATTAAAGACAAACAAATGTCAGTGAAATGCCATCCTCTATCAAGAATTGGAATCAGACATGAAGGCAAGGGCTTTGACAAGCCATGGCAAATCTTATGGTCCAAATAGAAAACTCTAAAACAAACATATCTTTCAGAAAAGAGAAGTCTTTGCAAAAGCGGTGCTGGTGGGAAAGGGAAAGTAAAATTCAAGTATTTCGATTTAATGGACGAAATACTTGGCCAGAGACCTATTGTGACGTTGATGAACACAGTTCTAAACAGCACAGGTAAGGAAAACATTATTTTCTTTTCTTTTTTGTTATGATCTGATATAATGACATAATATGAATTAGCCTGGTGTTTTACAAGAATGGTTGTTATCCTTGGGCTTTGTTTAAGTAAAACTTTGATTGTTCCAATCATAATTCATAAGCTAAATATGTTATTGCTTATCATGTCAATTTATGCGACCATAAAGCTATACATACGTTCGATGATATACTTTTGTAAGTAATATAGGTTCTTCTTACATGTAAACAAATTAACATTAGATGACGAGAATGAAGACTCCATCGTCAGATTTATCAGGTAAGTCACCACATTTTTCAGTCATGTACACACACACACACACACACACACAGACACACACACACACACACATGTCTGGTTCGCTATCTTTGTGGGGACTCTCCATAGGCGTAATGGTTTTTAGACGGTACAAACTGTATATTCTGTCCCCTTACACTGCCCCTGTCCCTAAACCTACCCATCACAGGAGACATTCTGCATTTTTACATTTTCAAAAAACATTACTTAGTGTGATTTATACACTGTTCTCCTCATGGGGACCGCTGACTGGTCCCCACAATGTAGGTGATTTCAGGTTTTACTATACTTGTGGGGACATTTGGTCCCCACAATGTAATATAAACATGAGCACACATACACACACACACACACACACACACACACACACACACACACATGTTGTGTTTTCATGTTTTATGGGGACTTTCCATAGGCGTAATGGTTTTTATACTGTACAAACTATATATTCTGTCCCCTTACACTGCCCCTGTCCCTAAACCTACCCATCACAGGAGACATTCTGCATTTTTACATTTTCAAACAACATCACTTAGTGTGATTTATAAGCTGATTTCCTCATGGGGACCAAAAAATGTCCCCACACGAACAAGGATTTCAGATATTGCCATCCTTGTGGGGACATTTTGTCCCCATAACGTAGGGTTTACCAGGCCACACACGCGCGCGCACACGCACACACACACACACACACATATTTATTAGGCCTATGTAGCTAAAATACTCAACAAAACACATATCCAATCTTTTGTATGTTTTCATTGTTTCATATTTCATACATCAGGTTTTTATGGCTCATTTATGCACTACAACTGATTAAAAGACAAATAAACCGTCTGTCATATTTAACATTTAATTTTTAACAGAAATTATGAATGACTCATTTTCTATATTAAAAAATATTCTATATTATATCAATCAGAAGGAAACAGACAACAAGATGATCATGTTGAAATTTCATAGTCCAAAGATAATAGATAATTTATAGGCTGTAGAAATGTGAGTATTACAGATACATTATGCTAATAATAAATGCACATATATATTGTTTAACAGAATATTAAAACAATTGTTAACTGTAAGCTATGACAGAATTTTTTTTTTTGACAATGCACTGGCAAACAAACAATATTTTTTAAATCAATTTATATCCCCAAAGGGGCTATGTACAAACATTAAAATAAAAAATGAAAGTTATATATATATATATACACACACACTTAAGTGTTGTGGGTGCTTTGTCTTTAAAAATGCAACAGCTGAACTTAAACATGCTCAAATACCTGAACAGATTGGATGTGGCAAACACTGCAGCATCATGTGCACTGCCAGTTGACCCAACACAGATATCTCTAATCATTAGCTGGTCATCTACAACAGCCTGCAGAACAATGGATGTCCAACCTTTTCTGTTTACATAATCCCTATACCCATCACTTGGGGCACAAATGGGGATATAAGTTCCATACACCATACACCATAGCCTGGCATACACCATACACACACCTGTGGACAGTTGTTTTGCTAACCCCAAATGTCTCAGCCACTACCATGTACTCTGTACAGGTAGCCAGTTTATAAACATCTATTGTTTATTTGTAGAAACTGGCTCCCTTGGGCAGTGGCGGATTTAGCACATTGGGGGCCCAAGGCAAAGGTATGTATGGGGGCCCCCCATCCGATCTTTAAAAGAGAACGAAGAAAAAAAATTACCGACTGAATGGTGGATATGGTAAAGCTAATCTATGGTAAAGTAAAGGTTGGAGAGGAAAATTTACAATTTCAATTTTATTCTTGTGGTATTATTCCGATCTTGATTCAATTTGGATACATATTAGTAGCCTGGTAATACCAGACTCAGCTACTTCACTTTGCTTCGTAGACAGGAGCGAAATGAAATTAGCGGAAGTAGGAAGTCTGACGTAGTCAGCCTAACATATTAGGTAGGCTACAGTAGAATTTCTCAAGAAAGAAAATCTCACCTAAAGCTGTAAACATAGACTACAGCGCTGTCAGCTGGTATTTATTAAAGGTTAAAAATAACAACTCAAATTAAATATGCCTAGTGCGGTTTTCATTACAACAACTTTATAATATTTTAATGATATAAGTAAAATAATAAATATGTAATATAGTGCACATATTTATAGTGCAAAATACTAATTTATACTAATACTAAATATATTATAAAATAAAAATTCTAGCCAACTTACGTGGTCATTAAATGGCTTTACTGAGGTAATAACTTTATGTGACATTGTAGTCTAACATTACTCCAGCTATTTTATTGTCCTCTTTCCGCGGTTGAAAAATACTGATTGGTCGATATTACAGTAGGCCTATGTATAATTTCGCATTGACCGTGAGACTCACGCAATTGACCATTTTCACACGCTCTCACGCCACACATCCATTTTCTCACAAAGAGAAAAATCGCGAAGCAAACAGGACACTGACACCGACAGACTAGAGAGCGAAGGTTACTTTTGATATGGAACAAATTCTCAGCTCTCAGATTCTGTCAATTTATTACGAAATTCAAACAATAAATACCGTTTTGGTGCTATTTTGTGACAGATCGCTGTAGCGCCTCAGTTCAAATGGCACGTGAACCGATCATCTCTCTTTACTAGCCTAGTTAATAGTAGGCTAAATAAACACGAATGATCAATAGGTGTGTAACGTGTGTTGAAAGATACAGTAGCCTACAACCGAAATGTATAGCCTACAGTCCTGTCACTGTGTTTATCTTTAGCGCTGCGCACCGTTATGGACTAGTCCATTTCATTGTGAAAGTAGGGGGTGTGTAGGGACAGATAACCATGAACTGGACATTTTAACTAGCCTACTTTGTTTCAACGTATTTCTTAAGAATATTAATAACATTTACCATGCTTTTGAAGCGTTCATGATGATAAGGGGGCTTTTTCCTTTTTAAAATTTCTTTTAGGTTGGTTGGGGGCCCCCCTATTACGACCGCTGGTAGGGGGCCCCAAGCAGCCGCCTACCTATGCCTCTATGTTAAGACCGCCACTGCCCTTGGGCATGATGGAGCAGGGGATACAAGAGGCCTGATTGCATTGCAGAACTCCAAAAAAGTTGATCTGTTCATCCGGAAATTCTGAATCCACAGGTCCTCTGTGAAATCGCGCACTACAACTTCCCAGAAAAAACGCATACGCGGCCACTCCCAAGTATAGGGGGCTTGCCTTGCCATCAATGCTTGTATAATGCGCAAACGTCTCCTTCGATTATAAATAATGGGTAGTGCGGTGGCTACGATATACCTGAACCTGCCTACCAGCGTCTGTCGCCATGATTTTTTTAATGACTTATCGCAAGAGAATGAGTTTTAGTCGCAGAACACCGGTTAATGGAAACGCTGTAATTTCGCAATAGGTTTTTATCGACATTTGGAAAATAGCGCAACTATTTTTTTTTTAACTGCTCTGTTTCCGAAGTCTTCCGAAGTCTCATGCTACGCCGCTCTCATGTTCTCACGCAGTGAAAAATACATCGCGGAGCAGAGAGGAGACTGACAACACGCTGACAGACAGGACAGACCAGGTTACTTTTCGGTTACTTTTGATATTAAACATATTAAACAAAGTCTCACCTTTCAAAATTTGGTCATTTTTTAAAAGAAATTTAAACAATAAATACAGTTTTGTAGCTCTTCGGACAAAATGGTGGATGGCGAAGTATGATTGGTCAGATTACCTGTCAATCAAGCTCCATGCGAAGGGTCAATTTTGACAGTTTTCCCTTGATGGCTGTGGGCAGGGTGCTGAACCAGAGAACAAAGAGATTAATGCATTATGACGTCTGATAGTTAGCCTGGGTGTCTCTGTGTAGTCTTGCTAATTATGCAGTCTCATATGCCATGTATTTGCCAAGAGAAGAAAAATAATTCAAGTGGAATAACAATATTTGGTGCTGAAGGAGACAAGGTGAGCTCTGGCAAGGTGTGTTGTGGACCTGTGCTCCGGTGCACTCCGGCCCAATTTAACCTCTGGATATAATTGTTTTAAACATGCAGTGGCAGTAACAGTTAACATATTAATGATTTGGTCCTTTTTTTATACCCTAATCAGGCAACGTGACTCAGGAGTCACAACTCATAAAATCCAAAATATATAATTTTTTTTAAAAATTCTTTTGGATATGTTTTATTTAAGTCCAGATGATTTAAAAAATGACATGAAATAATTTTTTGCTTAGCATTTTCCACTCTTGCCTGTTTAAGGGGGAAAAAACATTTAAAAGGAATTAACTTGGGGAAAAAGGTTTAAAATAATAATAGTCATAATAATAATGATGATGATTAAAGCCTGTGCACTGGAGTGAAAGATGAAAAACAGCATGAAAAATGGAGAGACATCTCTCTCTCTGTTTACCCTCAAACAGGAAGGGAAATTATGTTGAGATGTTTTCCGAGATAAAATCTGCTTAAAAGTGTTTCGTTTCGTTTAGCCACAGTCACAGTCAAGTACATCTTGTGTGTCATTGTTGTGTAACAAACTTGCTTCCAATCCATAAAAAGCATAACCTGTTTGAGAGTTGCAGAGGATAAAACTTAATATATCTTCCACAAACAGGAGACAAACAAAATCTCTGCTGACTGAGGGTTTAGGGAAAAAAATCCTTGTAATGAGAGAATACAGATAGATGTGAAGTAAAGCAGAGAGAATGCATGAAGAAAGACGATGAAAGATGAAAGAAGGCAGGAGAAGAGAGGATGAAGAATATTAGGCAGACAACACGTGGGTGAAAGAGACTAGTGTGGAAAAAGAAAACAGGAGAAAGATTCTTAGAAAAGAAAAGTAAATTTGAGGTTAGTTTTAACTCATTTTTAATATATATTTTCATAAATATATTTTATATAATTTATAATAAACGTTCTTTATACACATTATAAAGGATTCATATTTAAAATAAAATAAAATAAAAATTCTGTCTGTGCCTTTGTTCACTGTTTGTTTGGGGAGTGGCCAATGGCTCATGCACTTTTACTGTCATATTACTGTAGGCCTTGGCATAAAATTAAGGCTTAACTGTTACAGTAAGAGGGTTTATAGTTGTGCCAAACGTTCTGGTTAGTGTTACCCAGGATGTTTAGACTTGAATTGGATAACTTATGGGTAGGGTTAGGGATAGGGATATGGTTAGGATAAATGATGCAGGAATGTATGTATATATATATATATGCAATATTCATGTAACCATTTTGTTGTGGTAAATGTGAAAAATTGGCCGAACATGATTAAATGCAGTTGGGTTTTTCTCATTTCAGTCTGTGTAATTGAATTGATTGTAAAAAAGTAAAAAAATAACAACACGCTATATTTTCAGTGTGGAGAGGAAAAGCACAAGGGCAGGAATGTTGGGAGGGAGGGTTTGAGTGAAGGAGAAAAAGAAAGTAGGACTGATGAAAAATGAAAAGCACCTCCTGACATGTGATTTATGTAGCAGTGAAAGGCCTATCCTTGTGATTAGGCACTTTCAGCAGTAAATTGGTTCTGAGGTTTAATGATGCAGAACTGAAAGTTGGGTACGTGGCACTTTGTCAGAAAGAGCTGAAAATAGAGGAAAGCTTTAGACTGAAGGCATTCCTCTCTTTTTCCCTTTGCCTGTTTCTTATCGTGCTCTCTCTCTCGCTCTGAAAAATTGTTAAATTTGCATGATTTTGTTTGTCAGATCTAAATTGCATTAAGAAAACAATTTGTGATGCCACAAATGGATCTGAACATACCAGCAACATTACAGGGGAAATGACACAAACAAAAGGAGCAACTTTGACATGGGAGGGATCAGCAGGGGGGTCGGGTGCATAACGTGCCGCAATAGTGTGTGTGTGGTGTGTGTGTGTGTGTCTGGTAAATCCTACATTATGGGGACTAAATGTCCCCACAAAGATAGCAATATCTGAAATCCTTGTCCTTGTGGGGACATTTTTTGGTCCCTATGTGGAAGACAGCGTATAAATCATACTAAGTGATTTTTTTGAAAATTCAGAAATGCAGAAAGTTTTGTGTGATGGTAGGTTTAGGGTTAGTGTAAGGGATAGAATATACAGTTTTTACAGTATAAAAATCATTATGCCTACGGAGAGTCCCCACAAAGATAGCGAACCAGATGTGTGTGTGTGTGTGTGTGTGTGTGTGTGTGTGTGTGTGTGTGTGTGTGTGCATGTGTGCGTGCGTGTGTTAGCGAATTAAGAAGCGAATGAGAGAAACATGCAATAAAGAAACATGCATGGGAACTAATGAGAGGGAGAGAAGGGGTGAAAAGGCCAATGTAGTGATTGTGGAATTGCTCTGCCTTCCTAATTGAATTCTGTGAATACAGCAGAACATTCCTGTCAAGCAATAATGTAAAGCTAAGCAATTACCTTTGCAACAGCAGCACAAAAAGGACCCCACAAACGCAGTCCTTCAGGTCTCAGAGGTACAAAGCCAGCACTAGCCGTCGACACACATCAGAGCGGTATGGATATTGATTAGGCTTTCATTTCTCAAAAACGCTTGAGGTGGAAAACTTTGATCACTTTTCTTTCGCTTTTAACTAAATACTGTCAAACATGTTATTCTCAGAATTGATTCCCTGTTTCATTTGTCTGTGGAAATGTAGATTTAAAAAGCTTTACAAAGTTTTACCCACTGATCTGCCCGCAGGCTCTTATGGGAAAAAATATCAGTTTTTTGTGGGGAAAATATGTGTACATTGAAGGATGTAGTAACATAAATTCACCCTTCGGTTATATTCATCTGAATTAACTTTTTGTGAAGGTATAACAAAATATGCTTGCCTTGATCCACCTGATTTGAGGGTTGTTGATGTCTGAAGTACAGAAATACCATTCTTCCTATTTATGCAAAATGCTACTAAATGAATAAAAGGGTTTAAAAAAATACACATTTTAATTGCCAGAAAAATAGAAAGCAAGCCTTTTATTTTGTTGTGTGTGATTCTTTAAGAGCCAGGACTTTGGGCTGTGTTTGTTCTGAAGCAGGTGGCCATGAAAGCAGGAGAACACAAACCTCAGCAGACCGCCGGCGTTGTTTGTTCAGGCGCTGTGCCTAATGTTCCATAACCAGCACGATGCAGGACACCCCCAACACACTCCCCTCAGCAAAAATACCCACTTAAGGCATTCATTCACAGCTCTGATCACCAGGACTTCACTGATGCTCCGAGAGCCAGGGCAGGGCATGATTTACACACACCATCAACCCAAATAAAAACTCTGATTACAACATTCTCTCTCACACACACACTCCCTTATTCAGTTTCTCTTTCATTTTGATTAGCTCCCCAGGGTCTCCATCAGACTCTAATCAGAGGCGGATGCAAGCGCGCACACACACACGGACCAACACTTGCCTATACAGCCCTTTTCTCATAACTCAGTCAATGTCTCTGATTAGTGGTTCAAACCAAATCCACCAATCAGCAGCTTCTTTAGTCAGAGGTTAGATAGGCAATGTGATTAAATACTGTGGGATAAGTAATGCTGGATATCATTTTTATGGCCTGATGGATCGGTAAGGTTTTGTACAGATTTTCGCTAACTCAATGGTGTGACAAAAACAGTTAGGTTCTGCAAAGTTTGTAACCAAACTTGATTTGTTGCGAGGCTATTGGCAAGTGCCTTTGAGAAAGAGAGCTCAAGAAATGTCTTGCCTTTATTCTTACAGCGTTATGAGTTTACAGCGTTACAGGCGCTGAGAAACACGCCTGCCACCTTTCAACATCTGATGAACCGGGTGGATTCAAGCCTTGAAGGGTGTGCAGTGTATTTATCTTGTAGTGTTCAGCGATAGCTATAGTTCTAAAATGTTTGTTCTGTGCAAAATTCTGATGCGTTTGACAGAGGCAGGACTGACGGTAAACCTGGCAAAATCTGACTTCGCTCGGGCTACAATAACTTACCTTCACTGTTAGACTTTTCTGTAATTTCTACAGTTATTTACTTTAAATCACCCAGTATTATACTGTTATTTCTCTTTACAGTAAATAACTGTGTAAAACAATAATTCCCATTGCATCATGGGAATTTTCTGTGACGTCCAACGTCAAATACAGTAGTATACTGCAAAATAAAAAAATACAGTAAGTCTCTGTATGTGGTATACAGAGACTTACTGTATTTTTTTTAAATTTGCAGTATACTACTGTATTTGACGTAACGGTATCTCTGACTGGCACCATTCCATCGTGCTTTTTATTTCCTAATTTTTGCCTTACTCCCCGTGTCTACGTTATAACAGTCAGTCAGAGGCTTTTTATATTGGACACATTGAAGCGACCGGACCATTAATGCAAATGCAAACATGTCCCTTGTCAGAAATGGCGCGAGCGCTTGGACTCGGAGTCGGAGTACCGTACGTCAGAAATATAACAGCGCATAATACATTGTCTGGGATTTGTCGTGTCGCGCCGGAGCATCCAGTGCAACATCACCGGGTTCTGGCTGACTTTTATTGGACCGCGCCGTTCGTGCCTGGCCCGGGGAAGAGACGGAATTCACTTCACCGAGAAAGAGACCAGAAAGCAAGGTAAACATTCTGTCTGTGTTGACAGGTTTGTGCTCCCTATTGTTGAACATATTCGTCAACATGGCAGTAACGAACTTTACCACGGTAAACTGCGCTAACGTTTCATTTTACATACTTTGTTGGATTATTAAATTGAATTGGATTATTAAATTGTTATTTAGAGGAGCAACGCTTAGTTTACATTAGGCTATAGTTTTGGTTGTAGTTGGCCTACTGTTGAGAAAATAGGCCTATGTTGGCTAACATGTTTTATGGCTAGCGGCCACCTTTCTTAGCATTAGTTTGCCAACTATAACATATTATATATATATATATATATTTTTTTTTTTAATGGAACTTAATATTTACTGCAATTTTGTATGTGTTTAAAAAGGCAACTGCAACAAAGCGCCAATTCGCTCCAGCGACGTCTAGAAAGATTCCTGAGGTAAGCCTAAACTGTAATTGAAAATCATTTTGACATAAGTTTGCTTAAATGATTAGCATTATGTGATAAGTGATTTGGAGCCACTGGTGCAGGTAGCATACAATATCTTATATAAAATCTCTATAAAATTGGCTAACTTTATATCAAATAGGCTAAGTGACCTTTGCATCATGTCTAGTCTAACATTATATTTATTACACAGCAAATGAACCAATCAGAAGATGGACCATTTTCTATGTTCAGTCTCACCAGATTAAATGTATCCAAGTAAGTATTGCAGTAAAACTCTTACTAATTCATTCATACCAAATCTAGCATTTTAACAACTCAAGTTATATATTTGTTACATTATTTTGATATTTTATTAGGCAGAAGAAGACTCTACCATTGCAGTCCCACCTGACCAGGAAGGTCCGAGTATCAGCGCACGGGTGAGTTAACTACTGGGAGGAGAACGATCATCACTCAGTGATTTCTTGCATGTGTCTTACTGTGTATTTGTCTCAAACAGGAACCCCTTCACTCCAGACAAGCTGAAATGGGCTAAAACATCGATTTCAGTCTTTCTCCATATGGATCTCTGCATTCTTGGACAGAATTTAGGATATGTAAGTATTACAATCTGGCATAATTTAATTTAGTCCATCTGAAATGTTTGAAAATGCAATTATATATTCTTAAGTTTTAGTAAAAATAATAATAAAAATGTAAAAAAAATATAAAAAAAATTAATATAGAATTTTCTCTCCTCTCTCTCTCTCTCTCTCTCTCTTTCTCTCTTGTTTTATATAGTGTTGGAATCGGGATCTCCTCTGAAGGACTGAGTACATTTGTGTTTGTGGACATGCGTACAGACCAGGGAACATTCTGCTGTTGTCAGTCAAGTTCTGAACAGGAACCAATCTTTGGAGAAGTTCATATATTCACAAAGGTGGACAAAAACATTGTGTTGGCTTTTTAAAGATTATTTTGATGATGACTTTTACTCCTATGCTGTGGAAAAGATGGAGGAGTAGACAGTCAGACATTGATAATAATAAGAAATGTTTTTTGAGCATCAAAGAGACTTCTTTCAAAACATCAGGACACTTATGGCACTTTTCCACTGCATGGTACGACTCGACTAGGTACGGCACGGTTCGGTTCGCTTTAGCTTGGTTGCTTTTTCCACCGAACCGAGCCGTACCGTACCATGCAGTGGAAAAGTGCCATCAAATACTTCTTTTGGCCACCAGTGTACATGAATCCAACAAATTTTTGGAAATAATTATTTTGAAGTTGTGGTTATATGTCATGTATTGTGAAAAGAACTGTGTTTTGGCCTGTGTTAAGACATTTCCTGTTTGACTGCTTAATGTATTTATATTCTGTAGTTTTATGAATGTAATGGTTGATATTTCATTATAATAATTGTATAAGCTAAACAACCAATGCCTCTACAATAATTTTGTAAAATGCTAACGTTTTGTTTAGGATTTTATGTACTTTTTTTTAAACAATGTGTGCAGTGAAGGACAGCACATAATGTGTTAATTTAACATGTATACACATTTTTGTGTTAACCTTTCTGACATATTTACTTTGTTAAAATTAACACAAAACCTAAACCCACCCATTAATGTGTAAAAATTTAACATCATTTCCAGCATTGGCAGACTGTTTATTTTGTGATGTATATGAAATGTTTT
Organism: Semotilus atromaculatus; assembly: GCA_031834385.1. Classification (NCBI taxonomy): domain Eukaryota; kingdom Metazoa; phylum Chordata; class Actinopteri; order Cypriniformes; family Leuciscidae; genus Semotilus; species Semotilus atromaculatus. The sequence goes on along the minus strand of JAULUF010000019.1, from coordinate 2,951,414 downwards.
AAATAAAATTTTTTTTATTTTGTAATAATTTTGTCTAATTGATTTGAATGTCAGTAGTACTTATGTAGGATAAAAATAAAAACTAATTCTATATCAAAATTATGAAATCTAATTTATATTTAGTACAAATAAAAAATAATTACAGTAGTGTACTGATTTGCCTGATTTTACAGTAATGCACTGTATTACACAATTACAGTACCATGTAGTTATACTGTAAAACTGAAATACGGTTATGTACTGTAAATCGTAATTACAGTAACTTACTGGCAACAGTGTTGCCAGTAAGTTACTGTAAAAAAACCTTGAAAAGTCTAACAGTGTTGGTAAAGTGGTGGAGAATGGTGAGGTACGCCCAGTAAATGCCCAAATTCAGGCCATTCATGAGTATCCTGCACCTACTACGAAAAAAGAGCTTATGCGCTTTTTAGGGTTAGTGAGTTGCTATCGTTCTTTTTGCAGTAACTTCTCCTCCTTGTTGCACTACTTACTGATATTTTGAAAACCAAGGTAAAATGTGTTTGGTCGTCAAATTGTGTGCTGGCTTTTGACAATGTAAAGTCTCTGCTGTGCTCTTCTGCTGTCCTTCTCTTTACAGGTGGATGCGGGTCAAGTTGGGTCTGTCCTTCAACAGGCTGATGAGGTGGTGATCTGTCCTTTCAGTTTCTTTTCACGCATGTTTAATTCTTATCAATTAAATTATTCTGTTGTGGAAAATGAATCTTTGATTTGGGCATTACAACATTTTGACGTCTATGTTTGTTAGAGTCAACCCGTTGTCATGTATACGGATCACAACCCGCATTGACGTTTTTGAATTCTATTCACTGCCTGAACCAAAGGCTGATACATCGGTCCTTGTTTCTGTAGGCTTATTCCCTTGACATTCAACATGTCAGAGGATCTTGAAAGGTTGTAGCTGACTCTCTGTCACGTGCTCCTGTGAATAATTAGAATGCATCCATAGAATGCACTGTTTTTTTCTCTCTCTCTCTCTCTCTCTCTCTCTCTCCTGGCAGCTTTCCTAGGTCCTGAAGTATTGTGAGTTGTGGTAACTCTTGTTTGTCTATTACAGGGATTCTTGACAGATCAGTGTCTTAAGGGGAGGAGTGAGTACTGTATGAGTGTGTGTGTGTCTGTAATGGGGTTTTCCCCAGCGCTGGACGGATTACTCCGCCCTCCCAAATCATTACATTGGTGTCACCTGCTGCTAACTTCCCTCTTTACCTTTAAAAGAAGCAAGATGGATGACAGATGGGGGTTGCCTACTTGATTTGTTCACGTTTTTGTATTTTTTATTATTGTGTTTCTTTTTGCATGCATCACAATGCTACAGCACATTACACTTCCATGCATTCTATTACACTACTGATGTCTGACTGCTACATTACACACTTTTATATAGTTTTCCTTTTGTTAATAAATAATTTGCTTTAAAAGTTCGGCTTTCTCATGTGTCCCAATTTGCGTTCCTTTTGAGCCACGGGGCATAACAGTAGGCTATAAACCGCACCATTCTATTTGGGACATCTAGTAGGACATGTCCCCACCACCTTTTGCCGAGATCGATATTGTCCCTACCACTTTTTAGAACATCTCATGTACATCTCGTCACGGATGTACCTAAAACAAATGAAACATCGCCAGTTGACTAGCAGAGCATTCATTTCCTTCGTTTGTTAAAAAATCAGCGAACTGTTGTGGGAATGTGATGTTTTTGAAATCATGCAGAGTATTCGTTGCCTCTGTTATCAGTGGCAGAAGGCAACTGTGCTCTCGGCGCTCATGCACTTTACACAAACAAGTACTCCAATCTACCGCTTAACGCCGTTGCAAAGACTCCATTCATTCCGATTAACAGAAGTTCTACCGCTAGACAATTAAGACACATTCCAGGCAAATGTATGTAGTCTATGTACACTGTAAAAAATCCAACTCACAATTTGTTTGACAAATTCTGTTTTTAAAGTTTATTCAACTATTTACCATGAAAAAGTTTGTACAACTAATGACCCTAAGTTGAGAAAACTCAAAAATGTCCTGCAGCTGGTTGCCTTCAGCTGGTTGCCTTAAACTTTTAAGTTTTCTCAACTTGTTTTTTTTTTTTTACAGTGTAGTCCTATTTATTGACTGATGTGAAGAATCTCGGGACTAACATTATTTAGTATTATAGTAAATTTAAGGACAAAACTGTCACGTTAAACATCTTATGGTGATAAATTAAACTCAATGCACTACTGAAATCGATTTCTGGACACTGTACTCCTGTCCCATCCACTTTTAAAAACAAAGTTATGGGAAAAAAACACTGTATCCAAGCTTTGGTCTACAAAAATACATCATCCCTTTTGCACTTTATTGCACAGATTTACACACCTTCAAATTTTAACATGAACTTTGAAACGTACTAATATTGAAGTCACAACTAGCCAAATAATAAATTTTCTAACTTATAGTAATTCATTTTCGATGTTCCTTATTTCGCTCCCATCCCAGATGGCCCTCAATCTTATTCCTCCATCTTTCCATCGCAAGAACAGATGAGTGGTATCTTTGAGCGAGAGCCTGTCAGAGCCTCACCGTCAGTACCGCTAATTCAATTTGATCAGTGAGAACATCACCCCACACCTTTCAACCCACTATGATCATCTGCCAGCAGGAATACTGATCATCTCCCTCCGTCGCACGCAAGAGTCTTCGTTTCATTTGAGGTATGAAGATAGTCAGCCATTTTTCTAGACTTTCTCTCTTTTTTTTCCTGGAAGTTTTGTAGTGTGTCATAGTTTCAGGTTGTCTGAGACTTGAGAGCAGATCTGTGAGACGCTGGTTCAAAAGCCTGTTCTCTTATGAGAGGATCTCACAGGTATGAATATGTATCAGCAAGATGGCAGATGTGCAGTTTCTTTAGTTGGCCTAAGAAAGCCTCGCTAGCAGCAAGCACTAACACAGCTCTGGCTCCAAGATCTCAGTGCAGAGAAAAGAAAAAAACTTCAAAAGCATATCTACAGGAATACAGCTTGTACCAGACATAAGGAGGAAGTTTCTAGTGAGCGCTTTATTTTCTCTCATATTCATACTCGTTTTTCCTACTATCCCTTAGCCCCCTTTCTTGCTTGCTCTCTTTAACGCTCGCACACAGAGTAAGTCTTGCCCATTGCCTGGGTCTCTTTAATCATCAACGCTAGCACTGAATAACTAAACCGAACATCCCTAATACCGCCTGTTGTAGCCAGCTGGCTCGAACCCCAGGCTGTGGTCGTGTGCTAACTACAGAGCAGCTTTTTTCATGATGTAGTGCTCTTGCATGGTGAGAGATGGTTCGTTTTTATGCATGGCGCCTTGAGATAAGGGTCTTACTGCTTGAGTTTCACCAAAATCTCTCTATGGCAGAGAAAAGAGACGGGAAACATGGCCCATAGATGAATAACTTGGGTTGTAACAGCTACATCTGATGTAGGAACCTCAAATATTTCGGGGTTTTTTTCTACTTTTTTTACAATTTTAGGTGCACTGTAAAAAAAAAAGTTCCTGTCATGAGTCTGGTAGCCTCCTATCTCCCCCTTCTGGTCACACACACCCATAACCTCACGCACCTTCAGTACCTTCAGCTGTTTATAGTTATACCCTCATTACACTCACTCCTTCACACCTGTTCTCTCTTCTCCCTGATTGTTTGTGCTATTTCCTGCTCTCCCTTTTCCCTGTTTCTTTGCCAGATTATTACATTCTCTACACATGCAAGAGGCATCTTTCTATCTGCTGTATCCGTCCTGTCCGAGTCCTGTCCGTGTCCTATCCGCCTTCCAGCCTGGCTCAGGTCGGTCTTAATTTGTTCTCTACTAACCTCTGCTCTATACTCTGTCCAGCCCGCCTGCTGCAGACGAACGCCCAGAGCATTCATCTCTACTACCTGTAGTACGCTCATTCTCTCAAGGGGATCAGAGAACAGCGCCCGCCGGTTCCTGTTCTCAGACTGTTTGCTGCTGTCTACTTTAAGGAGAGACTTTATCATTTTCGTTATTGGAGCGTCAGCATCTACGGCTACCTTTCTGTTGTTTTTCTCGAAGTATTTTTCTGTTGGACTGAATTTATCTCTCGCTATTAAAGAGACTGTTATCTGCAATTCGCTTTTGGGTCTTACCTTTCCTCACTACAGAATAATCTGGCCAGACATGGACCCAGCGAACACGAGCCCGATTCATACAGCCGTTGAACTGCAAGGAGCCATGCTTGGCAAGCATGATGAGGAGATTACCGCTGCACGTCACGCGGTTCAGACACTCACTGCCCAACTCACTGATCTGTCTCTACAGGTGCAGCAGCTCAGGTGGGATCCTCCGGTTCCTCCAAGGTCGTCAGAAGCCCCAGAGCCCAGAATAAATAACCCCCCATGTTATGCCGGTGAGCCCACTCAGTGTCGCTCGTTTCTCACGCAGTGTGAGGTTGTTTTCTCCCTTCAGCCGACTACTTACTCGAGGGAGCGAGCCCGGGTGGCTTACGTCATCTCCCTCTTGACCGGACGCGCTCGTGAGTGGGGCACCGCCGCCTGGGAGGCTGAGGTAGAATTCACCACCTGTTTTGATTTATTCAAGGAAGAGATGATACGTGTGTTCGACCGTTCTGCTCATGGTGAGGAGGCGTCTCGCGTCCTTTCATCTCTCCGCCAGGGAAGACGGACTGTTGTGGATTATTCTATTGAGTTCCGCACCCTGTCAACCACCTGTGGATGGAATGAGCCAGCTCTTGTCGCACGTTTCTTAGAGGGGCTGAGTGCAAACGTCAAGGATGAGGTAATCGCCCGCGAACTCCCTACCCGTCTTAACCCTCTCATCGAGTTAGCCATCCGTGTAGAGAAGCGGTTTGATCTCCGCCGTCGCACCAGAGGATTGGATTCCTTCACTCAACCGGCTGTTTCGACTATATCCGCTCATCTTTCCACCAACCCAGAGCCAGAACCTATGCAGCTTGGTGGTCTCCGCATTTCTGCCAAGGAAAGGGAACGCCGCGTCATCAATCGTCTTTGCATGTATTGCGGGGCGGCCAACCATTATGTTTCTGCATGTCCGGTAAAAGCCAGCGCTTGCCAGTAGAGGAGGGATTACTGGCGAGCGCTACCTCTCTGATCTCTCCATCGAAGTCATGCACTATCATTCCTGTAATCCTGCACTGGTCTGACTCCTCCGTTTCTTGTAACGCTTTGATAGACTCGGGTGCTGAGGGGAACTTCCTTGACGAGACTTGGGCACTTAAACAAGGTATTCCCCTGAAAAGACGCGAGGAGGCCACTCCTCTTTTTGCCCTAGATGGTAGTTCCCTTCCTGAGGTTCATCTGCGGTCCATTCCCTTATCTCTCACTGTGTCAGGCAACCATCACGAGTCTCTTTCTTTTTTAGTTTTTCACTCCCCCTATTCCCCAGTTGTACTAGGACACCCCTGGCTAGTTAAACACAACCCTCACATTGACTGGTCCAATAATAATATCCTCTCATGGAACCTGTCTTGTCATGTCGAATGTTTATTGTCTGCTAATCCTCCTGTTTCCCCCGTCTCTGTGTTTCAGGAGGAGCCGGGTGATTTGACTGGGGTCCCGGAGGAGTATCACGATTTGCGGGCGGTCTTCAGTCGTTCCAGGGCCACTTCTCTCCCTCCTCACCGTCCCTATGATTGCAGTATTGATCTTCTTCCCGATACCACGCCACCCCGCGGCAGGCTTTTTTCCTTGTCTGCTCCCGAGCGCGACGCGCTAGAGAAATACCTTTCTGAGTCTCTTCGCGCTGGTACCATAGTTGCTTCCTCCTCCCCAGCCGGCGCAGGTTTTTTCTTTGTTAAAAAGAAAGACGGCTCTTTGCGCCCCTGTATTGACTATAGGGGTCTCAATGACATCACCGTTAAGAATCGCTATCCCTTGCCGCTGATGTCATCCGCCTTTGAGTTGTTACAGGGGGCAAAGGTCTTCACTAAATTGGATCTGCGTAATGCATACCACCTTATTCGCATTAAACAGGGAGACGAATGGAAGACTGCGTTTAATACCCCGTTAGGTCACTTCGAATATCGGGTTCTTCCGTTCGGGCTGGTAAACGCTCCCGCTGTCTTCCAAGCCTTAATTAATGACGTCCTAAGAGATATGCTTAATATCTTCGTCTTTGTGTATCTTGACGACATTTTGATCTTCTCCCCCTCTCTCCAGGTTCACGTACAACACGTACGCCGAGTCCTTCAGCGCCTTTTAGAGAATCGTCTTTTTGTGAAGGCGGAGAAATGTACCTTTCACGCTCGATCAGTCACATTCCTCGGCTCCGTTATTTCGGCAGAGGGCATTGGTATGGATCCTACTAAGGTGCAGGCGGTCACCGATTGGCCAGTTCCTGATTCTCGTGTTGCGCTTCAGCGTTTTCTTGGCTTTGCGAATTTCTATCGCCGTTTCATACGTAACTTTAGTCAAGTAGCTGCGCCCCTTACTGCTCTCACTTCTGTCAAGTCGCACTTTAAATGGTCAGAGTCTGCTCAAGAGGCTTTCGATCATTTAAAGTCACTATTTACATCCGCCCCCATTCTTGTGACACCAGATGTTACTAAACAATTCGTGGTCGAGGTTGATGCTTCTGAGGTGGGCGTCGGAGCCATTCTTTCCCAGCGCGTTTCTGCGGACGGCAAGGTTCACCCTTGTGCTTTCTTTTCACACCGTCTCTCGCCCGCGGAACGCAACTACGATGTCGGTAATCGGGAACTACTCGCCATCCGTTTAGCTTTGGGAGAGTGGCGACAGTGGTTAGAAGGGTCCACCGTTCCATTTGTTGTCTGGACTGACCATAGAAACCTAGAATACATCCGCTCCGCTAAGCGTCTAAACGCCCGACAGGCTCGCTGGGCTTTGTTTTTTGGTCGTTTCGATTTCACGATTTCTTACCGCCCAGGTTCTAAGAACATAAAACCCGACTCTCTCTCTCGCCTCTTCGATTCCACAGACGTCCCCTCGACTCCCGAGGTGATCGTTTCGCCAGGTCGAGTTATTGGTGCTGCTATCTGGGGAATCGAGAGACTAGTTAAGCGCGCTCTGTCCCGCTCCGTCGCTCCACGTAACGTTCCTAAGAATCTTCTTTTTGTGCCTGTTACTACGCGTATGGCGGTACTTCAGTGGGCTCACTCCTCTAAATTGACTGTCCACCCCGGCGTTAGGGGCACACTCTCTACCGTTCGTCAACGATTTTGGTGGCCCACTCTCGAACGAGATGCTCGACGCTTCATTGCCTCGTGCACCGTTTGCGCACAGACCAAGTCTAGTAATTCCCCACCAGCTGGTCTCCTTAGACCTCTTCCTATTCCGTCTCGTCCGTGGTCTCATGTCGCTCTTGACTTTATTACTGGTCTTCCCTCGTCGGCCGATAATACCGTCATCCTGACCGTCGTGGATCGATTTTCTAAAGCCGCACACTTCATTCCTCTCGCTAAACTTCCCTCTGCCAAAGAAATAGCCCAGATAATGGTCACTCACGTTTTCAAGATTCACGGTCTCCCTTCAGACGTCGTTTCGGATAGGGGCCCTCAATTCACTTCACAGTTCTGGAGGGAGTTTTGTCGTTTAATCGGTGCGTCCGTCAGCCTCTCATCTGGTTTTCACCCCCAGACTAACGGTCAGGCTGAACGCACCAACCAGATCGTCGGTCGTCTTCTGCGTAGCTTAGCCTTTCGCAACCCCTCAACTTGGGCCGAGCAACTGCCCTGGGCCGAGTATGCCCATAATTCTCTGCCGTCGTCCGCTACTGGCCTTTCTCCGTTCCACTGCTGCTTAGGGTATCAGCCTCCTCTGTTCTCCTCTCAGGACGCTGATTCTAATTTGCCGTCTGTAAAGGCTTTCATCCAGCGTTGTAAGCGCACCTGGAGAAGGGTTAGGTCAGCCCTCTGTCGTTCGAGGGTTCGCACTCAAAGAGCCGCTAACAAGCGTCGTGTCAGGAGCCCTAGATATATTTGTGGCCAGAGAGTGTGGCTTTCCACCCTCAATTTGCCTCTCCAGGCCACTTCCCGCAAGCTGGCTCCTCGTTTCATCGGACCTTATCAAATTTCTAAGGTCATCAGTCCTGTCGCCGTCAGATTGAAACTTCCTCCTAATCTTCGTCGTGTTCACCCCGTTTTTCATGTCTCTTGCATCAAACCAGTCGTGCGCGCCCCTCCTCGCACCTCCCCTCCTCTCCCGCTTCGTGTCGAGGGAGCCCCTATTTACACCGTTCGCAAGCTCCTTGATATGCGTCGTCGGGGTCGTGGACACCAATTCCTAGTGGACTGGGAGGGGTATGGCCCTGAGGAGAGAAGCTGGATTCCTTCCCGGGATGTCCTGGACCGCTCGCTCATTGATGATTTCCTCCGTGCCCGCCAGGCCCCTCCCTTGGGAGCGCCAGGGGGCGCTCGTTGAGGGGGGGGGTACTGTCATGAGTCTGGTAGCCTCCTATCTCCCCCTTCTGGTCACACACACCCATAACCTCACGCACCTTCAGTACCTTCAGCTGTTTCTAGTTATACCCTCATTACACTCACTCCTTCACACCTGTTCTCTCTTCTCCCTGATTGTTTGTGCTATTTCCTGCTCTCCCTTTTCCCTGTTTCTTTGCCAGATTATTACATTCTCTACACATGCAAGAGGCATCTTTCTATCTGCTGTATCCGTCCTGTCCGAGTCCTGTCCGTGTCCTATCCGCCTTCCAGCCTGGCTCAGGTCGGTCTTAATTTGTTCTCTACTAACCTCTGCTCTATACTCTGTCCAGCCCGCCTGCTGCAGACGAACGCCCAGAGCATTCATCTCTACTACCTGTAGTACGCTCATTCTCTCAAGGGGATCAGAGAACAGCGCCCGCCGGTTCCTGTTCTCAGACTGTTTGCTGCTGTCTACTTTAAGGAGAGACTTTATCATTTTCGTTATTGGAGCGTCAGCATCTACGGCTACCTTTCTGTTGTTTTTCTCGAAGTATTTTTCTGTTGGACTGAATTTATCTCTCGCTATTAAAGAGACTGTTATCTGCAATTCGCTTTTGGGTCTTACCTTTCCTCACTACAGTTCCTGCCTTAATTTTTTAAGTACAATCAACTTGGACGTTTAAATCATTTCAACTTAAATTACATTAAACTGATTTAAAAAAAGAAATTGTTTAACATGAAAAAAGTTGAAAAGTGCTCAACTTATTTTGATGAGTTAAAGTAATGTAAAAACATATGTTGTCATAAATTATTGATCATATATTTTTTTACAGCGTGTAACGTATGTCCAACTTGTAAATGTATATTGCATTGTTTATCATCATGTGCCTATACAGTATGATGTGAGTACTGACTAAGAATGCATTTTAGTGATAAGTGTATACTGCGGTATGGCTTATATTAACATCCTATTGCACAGTTATGGGTAGTAACTGATTACATGTAATCTGGATTATGAAATCAGATTAAAATGTTTTAATATTTATTCATGAGTTCCTTTGCCCATATAATTTTTAAACTAATAAGGTTAAGCCTATTTGGCTTGCTGTCCGCAATGGAAGGGCTCGAAGCTTAGATATACCCCCCAGTGGGCCTACTACTGCTTGAGTGATGAGTATGGTAGCAAGATGCCTATGTTGGTGGAGTTGGGGAGGTGGAGGGATGCCAAAACAGCTGATGCCAGAGCTAGGTGAGCGGCTGCTTATATGCTTCGGCAGTTAATTGAAAGATTAGATGGGTTCACTCCTCCTGAAATTACGTTGTGAACTTCACTAATTGGATTATATTACGTTTTAAAATTCTCATAATCAGTTATATTTTTATTGATTACATATTCATTGGTTTTCCCAAACAATTTTTTTCCTTTCTAAAAAAAAAAAGCCTATCACTTACGGTATATATGTTCATAAAGTCTTCTTGATTTGTGTAATTGCTCACATTAGCCACTAGTCAAGTGATTATAATAACATTGATAAAATGTTATAAATAAAATTGAGAGGCAACAGCACTTGGCCACTGAATTTACAGAAATCATTTCACTTTTAAGGTGTGTTTTCTCAGTATTGCATATGTAGTCAACTGCTGATAAACACATTTTAATTATTATTTGAATGATCTCTCAGTGAGAACTATATATTTGGAAGGCTTTTGTCTTAGAATCACATTATAATGCACAAATTTATGACATTTAATTTGATCCATTTATTCCCATTATTTCCAAACTTTTTTAGTCAGCCGAATCTCTTTTGACCTAATATGTTTAATAATTAAGTCAATAATTTACTGTAATCACATATTCACGGTTCTCTGATGTCGATTAATGGTCATGCCATGCAGGTAAACAGCTAAAATATTTAATCTTTTTTAGAATGTGTTAATTTGTTTTATTTTTTATTTTAATTTGACATTTTTACAATTTAATTAATTATTAGATGTTCATGAACTCACTACCTTCCTGCAGTTCCTTCACAAACCAAAGTTTGGGAAATCCTGACATATTGTTAAATCCCTTCATATTATATATTTTCTTTGTCTTTGTATTTTTATGTCAATATGGTATACATAAGATATAGTCCTATTCAAATCAATATGATAAAAGTGTTAGGTCAAAGTAATCTAAAATCCTGTCATTCTGTGTTATCCAAACCTATAACTTTCTTTCTTCTGTGGAACACAAAATATATTTCACACAAAATATATTTCAAAGATTGTTTCAACTGTGTTTGTCCAGTCAATGAAAGTAAATGGGGTCCAAAACAACATTGAACCACACTGACCTTCAATTCATGGAGATATTATTCTTTAAAAATTAGTTTTGTTTTAGTCCAGTGCAAGCATGTCTTTGAAGCATTTAGACTTGATTTCATAGACCTTTATGGCTTTAATGATATATAGAGCACAGCAGAGGGTCTCTTTCAGAAGCACAGAGCCACAAGAGGAGCTGCGGACTAAGTGGCCTTCTGAAAATGACTTTATGAGTTATGATCGCTTCAGGGCAAAGCTTACACCAACCCTCAGGAATACTAATCTGGTTATTTTATTAAAATGAGTTTTGGCATTCTCTCTTTTCGGCTCATTCTGGAAATGAGAATGAGAATGGAACATAAAAAGTTAGTGTATAAAAATGCACGAGAAAAATCTAAATGAATCAACACATGCAACTCTTGTGCAAATACTGAAGCGTGTAGCTGCTGAATTACCAGAGTATTGTTAGAAGCTAACAGAGACAAAACTCTAAATGTAATTAGTTGTATTAATTATATGATGGGTTAAATATTTTTCACTAAATCAAACTGATATATAGCTGATATAGTAATAGATAGTTTGATTAAATAATGCTCTATACGCATTTTTATTTCATTTTGTTTTATATTTCATTTGATTTCATTTTACATCTGACCTCACAGCCATGACAAATCTTTCATTATTATTCATTCATGTTAACAGCCTTGAGATAAAATAGGTATATAGGCAAACATTTATATTGAAAAGCATCATCATTTTGAAGGAAGAACGAGACTGTAACATAAAAGGAGATAGTGTATAAAAGTGCTGGAGTGAAATCACACAGCTTACTCTGTATCAATTATTCATCTTTTGTGAATCTAGAAATTACAGTTGACTGCAGCATTCACTTTGTAGGAGGCAATCAAATTAAGATTTTCAAAAGTATACAATTTCATTTAATGTTTTCCTAGCAGAGGAGAGAGAGAGGGGGAGAGAGAGAGGGGGAGAGAGAGAGAGAGAGAGAGAGAGAGAGAGAGAGAGAGAGAGAGAGAGAGAGAGAGAGAGAGAGGGAGGGCGAGGACAGCAGAATAAAAATGTGAGTAATCTGATCTGAAATAAAAACATTTATCAATGTCATCAACCCCAAGAAAGTAAAAATATACATGATGTGCTCAGATTTACATACACAACTTGAATCAATATGAAATTAGTTTTGGCCCAATAGAGCCATGGATTGTTTTTGAAATGAAAAGGAAGGGACTTCAAATCAAGGGGGTTGGAGCAGAAATACAAGACAACTATGCATGAACACACACACACACACACACACACACACGCTTATTTCACTCTTTGTCACTGGCTTAGTCAAGCACCTGAGGAATGATGAAGAGGGAGCCAGAAGAAACGGTTTACGTAAAGGAAAAGAGGAATAATCAGATGAGTGCTGCTCCACAGGTGGGTGAAGCCATTTAACTGGATCAAAAACAAGCTCTACCTGATCTAACTTTAAATTTGCCGTGAAGAAGATGATTACACACCGAGGCTGTAGAATCTCTCCACCGTTTTGCTGTAAGGCTGAGCATTATGGGTTTTGACTGGCTTATTCTGAGCCTATGAACAGATGGGCTTTGGCTTTCAATCATGTTTGAATCATGTATTCATGTATGAATCTGTAGAGTAGCATTGTGTGGTAAGACATCCCTCACAAAAAACAAGTATACTTCAAGTTTATTTTAGGCTACACTCTAAAAACTTTTATATGATTTACTAAATTGTTTTTGTGAAACATTTTTACACTTAAAAAATATTGATTCAATTTTAATATTAACGGAGTAAATGTAAGTAAAAAAATTAAGTAGATCTGATAAATACATTATCAAATAAAATTGAGTAGAAACATTTATGAGTAATATTAATTGTTTTTATTTATGAGTAATATTAACTTTTTTTATTTCCTGTAAACCTTTGTAAAATACTCCACATTCACAGGTAACGTCATACATGTCATCGGCCTTTATTGTGATGAGTCACTTTACCTCTGTCCTTATCCCCTTTATCATCTTCTCTTCTTTTTGGCACAGTATCTATTGCAGACAATAATGCTATTTTATAAAGTGTCATGTAAATTCGGCCATCCGTCACAATCAGGAACTTTCACCGTGTCTCTGCCCGGCCCGGCTCTACGGGGGTGCTCGAGTGTGTTAAGCGCCCTCAAACGAAATCAATGCTGTCAACATTGGATGTGGCGAGGGGCGACGCTACACAACAAATTACCAGTAAACTGATCGCGCGCGCGCTCTGTTTCTGACGCACTTAACTCGCAGGGCGGGGGAAGATTGTGGCGCCGGACCGGAGTCGGGGGACTTAGGCTACTATAGTTAAGTTTTTTTTTGTGTGCTTTATTTGGTAGTATTACAAATGAATTGTTTTAAAACGCTGGTTCTCGTGCTGGAGAGCTCGCGCTCAGCGGGTGAACTTCGAACTTCAGACCGCTCTTGCATTTCACTCATAGACGAAAGATTCTGCGACGGGAGGGACTCCATAATCTGCCAATAAACAAACAGTACACAGATCTGAGGACATTTTATCATCCAAAGCGAAAAACGAGAAACGAACGAGTGAGTTCGGCTTGTGCGTTGGTACAGTGTAGGCCTACAGTGGTCCAACCCTAACCCTAACCCTAACCATAAGTTCAGAAATGGAGCCTCCCTTGACTTGTCGTTCAAGAGTTACCATAGTCCATTTTCAGACGTTATTACAATAGTATGAATGTTTGAAAAAAAGTTTCGATTATAAATTTAAAATAAAAATCAAGAACAAAAACATATTCACCACGGAAAAACCCGGGGCAAAAAAAGCATAGGCTAGCCTACTCACCAAAACTAGCCTACTGATAATTTTTTACACACAACCCAACCTTATTTCTTTCCTCAAGAAGAATTAAATGATTCTGTTGTACATGTTATCTGTGCGTTTCAGTTCCAACAATAAGTATTTTCTATCGAGGCTATAATGCTGAAAGTCGAGTCCATATAGGCTACGCTTTAATTCGCTTTAGGACTGAGAATGTCAGCTCGATAGAAGCAGTGGACACAGTCACCGCAAAACATGACGATGTGTACAGCTGACCCGGGCTCTCACACAGATTTGTGAACAAAATCAATGAGATCAGCGGTACGTTATTCGTGGCACAGTCAGTTCTGTTTTTACCCGGACAGATCAGTTCCGTTCCGTGACTCGGCGTTAAGCCTAGTTCCCACAGCGTTGCTACGCAATATAGAGTTACCGCTCTCGAAAGGGAACGTCTTCGGTTACTATCGTCAACTCAGTTCCCTGAGAGGCGGAAACGAGACATTGCGTTAGCAGCCGTGTTCGCTGTTTGATCAGCTGTGCAAGCGTTCAGCCGTGATTCTGACGTAGCCTAATTGTCGCATCCGTTCATTTTATACTGCCCGCAAGCCTGTCAGTATTTGCAGTACTTTGCGACAATGGCTAGCTGTTCCTAGCTGGCGTTAGCCCATAACATTTCAACAAAAGTGGAGAAGGGAGGAGTTCCTGCAGCATTGGAACGCAATGTCTCGTTCCCGCCTCCCGAGGTTACGATAGTAACCAGAGACGATTTATTTGACCCTGACAACACAATGGCTAAAATATGATTGGATAAAAGCTCTAACATAAACATACACTACTGGAAGTAGCACAACCAAGAGAAAAGCAATGAAATTAAGAGAATGGACTATTGGGAATAATTTAATACTCATTCATGGAAAAAAGTGCAAGTCAGTGATTCTGAAACTATACTAATAACCATAGGCTACTGTAAAAAAACTCTGCAATCATCTTGGATGTTTAAGTCATTCCAACTTAAATTACATTATACAAGATCAACTATTTTTTTTAAATGTCAGTTTAAAGTACAAAAAAAGTTGAAAATTGCTTAACTTATTTTGGTGAGTTACAGCAATGTAAATACATATGTTGTCATAACTTATTGATCATGTAATTTTTTTTACAGTTGCAGTTTCACCAGGCACTAAATGTGCTGAAAAATATTTCATTTGTATCTCTTCTAACTCTACTCTTCTTTCCCAAATCTAGCTCTCAGAACTATATTGCAGACAGAACGTGCCAATAAAAAGTGCTATCAGCATGTGCAATTCATTCTTGGTGAATTTATTCCCACCCTCAGTGCACAATTACAATGTGAGCTATAACAGCAGAGAAAACAATTTGCTTATTACCCCTCTAAAATCTGCAGGGAGTCCACCTCATTGGTCATATCTTTCTGTCTGTCTGGACATGATGAGGAAATGTCTAAATGTTCTTAAAAAAATTAAATCAATTAATCATATAAATAGCTCAAAAATAAGTCATAGTTATAAGAATGTGGCTTAATGCTGCTCTGAATAGATAATATTTCTCAGTGATTGTGGTGGGTGGTGTTAGTGAGATACCATCACCGGAGGGTGCAAGCTAGGAATGGAAGAATGAGCAAGGAAGATATGCACACTGTCTGCTCCATACTGGGCATTTAGCAGCGGAGATAGTGATGTCCTACAGCTTTGATACATGCTAAACAGACTCTGAGTGGCCCCCACAGGCGATGAGCGGCAAACAGTGGCTCCCTACTTCAGTGGCATATTAAATAAGGGGCTGGCAGGGCACTAGACTATGAGGGGCATGTAGTGTTTTCTGTCTAACTGTATGCCTCATAGTTACTGTAGAAGAAATGAATAATGAGGTAAAAGTTTCAGTTCCAAAAAAAGTGCTAAAAAAGTTTTATATTACATAACTCATCTGTGATTATAATTGGCTCCAAGGCTTAGTGATATGGAATATGGATTTTTATGGTCATATCAGAAGAACTAATATAGTGCATGTCATGACTTACATCAAATACACTCCACTTCGATGTAAATGCTTGAAGATTGTAACTATGTAGATTCCTCTTGTTTCCCTATATCTCTGACCAGTGCATCTTATCTTATTTTCCATTTGTCATCACTCCCTGTTTATCATATTTCTTTCTTTTTAGTGTGAAAATTTTGTAAGGAAGTTTGGTTGGTTGTAAAGAGAAAGCGGGTGAAGAGTGAGTTTATTCTGTAACATCTGCTAATTATCCCCACTCTCTAGTTCATAGTCTGTTTGATCTGCTGTCCTGTGGGGTATGAGCACGTGGCAGCAGGTCTGCCAGCAGAGAGGCTGTATTTGGGGCATGGGAGGGCAACCATTGCACACACTGCTTCCCCTTATGGCTCTCCCTAAAGGTAGCCTGGCTTACCGGATATCTGCATGGATCCTCGAGATTGTCACCAAAAAATAAATAAAAAAATCATTTGAGCCTCTCAAAATCTTTAGGAGGCTGTCAACTCACCTCTGATCCAGTAAGGCACAAACCAGACTGAGTCAGAGAGCCAGCAGACAAACTGTTACTATCTTCCTTCCTTTTGTTATCACCTGCATTTCCAACATGTAGTGCACTCAAAAAGAGAAAAACCATTCCACTCAATAAACAATGAATATGTTAAGCTTCTCAGAATCATTTTACACAAGAATTTACTGCATTTGCACTCAAGATACTTATCTAGCAGGACACAAATTTGCCGTCATCATTCTGTATTTATTAAAAAATAGGCCCAACACAGTTTGAGCTAGAGTTTAGAGATATGAATCACCAATCCGTTTAGTGCCAGTGAGAGACTGCAGAGCAGAGCTCCTCCTTGCCAGAGCAGACAACTTGTACCTGAGAGAGTTAATTAGTGCAAATGCGCAGTTGTGTTATTGGGCCACTGCTGCCAATGAGAAGCATCATTAACACAAAATCCCAGTCCCTCAGATCTGAGCAGTGATGCACTGCTCATTTGAAATGAAGGTGTGTTAACATTCACTGAATTTGACATGTATTATGCCGTTTTTTATTTCTTTTTTGAGGTGGGTAAATACCAGTTCAGCCACAATCCTCCTCCAGGCAAAATGCCAATCCCTGCTCCCGTCTTCCAAAGTTTAAAAAGTTCTGAGTTTTAAAAGCCTAAAGTCAAAATAGGCTTCAAAGACACTAGTAATGACAAAGCTGTCATTTCTTGGAATTACATTTAATTTATTATTATTCCCATGACATTATCTTACAGATGAAAGTATGTTTGGCTCTACCAAAATAAGAGTGAATATAAAGCATCTTAAACATGTATGAACAATCAAGTGCCTGTTATTTGCTATTACTTACATTACAAAGTATAAATACATAAATACAATTCAAGATTTTACACTTTAAATAGATTTAAAAAAAAAAAACATTATTGCATGTCTACACTACAGCTGAGCAAGTCCAAACTCACTCTACCCTACTAACAACACAGAAAAAATTTAATAAAATAAAAACGGGATGTCTTCACCCAAAGTGGTGAACACTGCTAAATCCATTAAGAGATGCAATAGCTCAAACACATGCTGTATTTCTGCACCAAATAATCATGTCAATTTCCATATTCAAAAAAAACATTTAAAAAAAAAAAAAAGAAAAAAAAAAGAATTTTGTTCTGAATCATTCTGAAGTTTCATGTACATTTTGCTTAGTCAGTTTAACTTTGCTCAAGGATATTTCCCCTAGTTCTTCATAAATAAAACCCTTTGAATACTTGCTGGGTAACTATAAAAATATGCTAATTATACCTATTACTAATTGAAAAAGGCATTAACATTCTAATTTGACTTCAGGTTATTCTTAATTTTAGCCAACTGCTGAATGGGCTCAACTGCTGATAAATCACAGTGCGGTGAGGCAGGGGAGGTTCATCTGTGTGTTAATGCGGGGAGACGATGGCTGTATAAAGAATGGAATGGTAAACAGCAAAGTAAAAAGTCTTGCTATCTTTGAGTTGACACTGCAACACATAGATTAAACAAAAATAAATCACTACTCAACAGGAACTTTGGCTGAGAGGAGAACTTAAACATCAGAAAGTTCACAGCACAATTGGAGGGGTCTTGCAGGACATTTCATGTCAGAACTATTCTTCCTTATTCTCATTTCCCCTCTCATTCTGACCAGAACTAGCTGGTTGGCCCAGGGTGGCGCTGAAGGTCCTGGCTGTGGAACAGAGGGTGTAGTAGGGGGTGGATCTGCAGAGTGCTGGCAGCAGCAGCAACAGCAGCAGCAGCAGCGGCAGCCATGGGCATTGGACTGAGCATCGTGGGGAGCAGAGAAGTGGGAGGCAGGGGGTGGAGAGTCAACCCAGGAACATGATGGTGCGGGTGAACTGGGTGGAAAGATGAGGCTGGGATCAGGTGGAGGGGTTGAGCTGCCAACATAGTAGCTGGCGGCACTGAAAAGAAGGCAGCAGGAATTGGACGGGCAAATTGGGCCTGAGAGAGGGTGGGATGAAGGGGTGATAGCAGGGCAACAGGCGAAGAGTGAGGAGCAATAGAAGAGGTTGGAGAAGAGGGCTGGAGTATGTTGTATGGTAGACAGGCTGAAAGTGTAGTCTGGTCAGGTGGCTCTGCAGTTGGTACTGGTAAATGGCTCATGTCCACAGATACTTGCTCTTGAAGGTGCTGCTGCTGCTGCATGTGCTGCTGGGCCTGGAGCTGAAGCAATTTGTACTTCTCAATCTCATCATTGGTGAAGGTGATTGGTTGCTCAGAAAGGGGAGGGGTGGTGCATTTTGGACAGTGAATACCTGCAATTTCTGCATTGTCTGTTTGGTCTCTGATGTTAAGTTTTTGTGACAAAGTCTTGTCTGGACCCAGAGCTAAAGAAGAACAGGTTTCTATTGATCTATCCTCCTTGGCAATTTCAAGACAGGCATGGGATGCGCTGTAAGTTTGCCCATGTGTTTGTTGTAAGTGTTCTGAAGTCTTACTGTCAATTTGAGGTATAACTTGTTGATTTGATGGGACAGTTGAAGATGTTGGAACCTGGTTACTATTACTGGCACTTGCATCTTTATTTATCCCTATTTTTCTTGCCCCTTTCTTAATAGAGGGTAATTTACCAATTAGCGGAAGTGAGAGGGTGACATTTGATTTTTTTACTTTAGGATCCTTCTCAACCAACTGGTCTTTTGGCATTGGGTTAGATTTATGAGTATCATATTCCTTCCCTACACCTGATTGTAAGGAATTAGGCTGAGCTACATTTTTACTTGTAGCTAATGGGGGTGAGGGACTCCTCTTTCTAAGAGGAGATGATTTGGTCTTGACCAATCTCTCGGATGGCCACCCAGAATGACTGCAATGTTTCTGGCTTTGTCCAGTTGGAGATGGCCTAATATGGGAATTAGACAACCAGTCCCCATTAAGATCAGAAATGCTAATGCTACTAGTGGAACTGGGGCTACGAATGGACACTGGCTTGTTATACCACCTGTCTTCACTTCTTTCTGGACTTGACCAAGGAAATTCTTCCCTCTCCCGGAACCTCCTTCCTACAGGGCTAAGTCTTTCATACCACCAATCCCTGACATTTTCTTGAGGTTCAGGACTGTCATAGACTCTATAAAACAACTGCCTGCCTGTATGTTGAGTTCTATGCTCTCTGTGTTTATGCTCCTCAACAATTTTTTTGTGCCTTCTGATGCTGTATCTCTCATGCTGATCTGGGCTGTTATAAACTGTTGAATATTTCTGTTTATTGTAGATGTAAGAGTCTGTGTAATCCCAACTGTCTCCTGTATGTTCGAAATCTCTGCATGGGCTATAACTGTAGTGAGGAACAATGTAAGAGGAACTTCTAATGCAAGACCTGGGCTGACTGTGCTCCTTTCTCAAAGGGTATAGATAGTTTGATCTTGGTGAGGTGGAGCGTCTCCCCATGTGGTACACAGGCCATTCTCCATCTGAGGTCAAGTCTGACAAGCCACTCCACGACCCAGATTTGTCACTGTTGGGAGTTGAGGCAGCATCCCTCTTTGACTCATAGGTGTTGTCATACCAGCGATAATTATCCTCTCTTCCTGTCGTGTTGTGAACAGAATATGACAAAGGCCTCCGCCTTACCAAGCGCAGCGCTGACACAAGCCCCCTCATCGTTTGACATTTCTTCCTTTTACGTGCCGGGGCGGAAAGCGAGCTTACAACAATGCTTTTGAGGCTGTGCTCTGGGGTGTCACTTTCATTTGAAGTCTCATCTCTCACTGATCTTTTCCTCTTTCCCAGCTTGTGCCTCCTCTCAGTGCACGCTTGCTTGTATTGTGACATGTTGGTTGGAGTCGGTCGGAATTCAAAGTGTCCTCCAGCTTCTGTCTGCGAGCAGGTTTTGAATGCGCATCCCGCTTGCTGGATCTTGACAGCATCTAATTTATGCCTACGATTTTTCCCCTTTCTCCTGTGTTTGGGTTTCTTTGGTTTTAAAATGCCTAATTTATCTCTTGGAACATCCTGTGTTTGTGGCCTAGCTCTGTCATTCTGGCCTGTGAGCTTGTCAACAACACCAAGATCTGTCCCCTTTGTGCTTTTGTCTCTGCCCTCCTTGTGTTTTATATAGTAGTAGAGAGGGTTACAGCTGTAAGATATGCGTGGCTTGTCGGAAGTGTACTGCACCAGCTCAAAAGGCCATTTTGTCACACTTCCGTCCTTGCTGACTACATTAAGGAAAGAACCTTTATTTTCACCCTTGCACACTCTGTGTATTTTATACTCCTCTGTCTCTTTTTCTGATATACAGTCCTTCCCATTCTGCATAGTACCCCGTTCGCAGCTTTTCTGTGTATGGTGGTGTGAGCCTTTGAGTATTTGGAGTTGGCCTTGGGCCATGGTACCCTGTCCATCTGTGTAAACAGTAGGGCCGGGGCACTTGAGGCATTCTCTCCCCTCTGATCCCGCATAAGCCCCCTCTGCCCTGGGCTTCTGCCCCCCATCAAGCAATCTGTCCTCTGAACCAGCTGGCTTCCAGTTTGCTCCAGGACTGTGTGTGTCAGGACACCCCAGCTTCTCTGGCTGACTTGTGCTGTAGTTTGCCTGAATTTCAGGGCTCTCCACATGTTTTGCTTGTGCTTCCATTTGAGGTGTTTGAGAGTCTTCATCCACCCAGCCCAGAGTCAGTGGATCATGGGACAGATCATGGTCATCATTATTTGGGGTTCTGGGTGAGCACGAGCCAGACCAAAGGGCCTCTAGGGCGAGTCTGTGCTTGTGGCGCTGGAGCTCTTGATAGTCACTGGCTTCCTCAAGTCCATCACTAAACACAGATGCACAGGAGTCAAGCTTTAGTTGAGCTCGTCTAGAGAAACAGAATGAGACTCCTGCCCTGGGGTTCCGGTGTCCTGCAGAGGATTTTGTCGGTAAGGGGTGTTTTTCGTGGCATGGCTGCTGATGTGTGGGCATATGAGTGGAGGACAAGCCCTTCAATGAGGTGTTTGTAGAGATAGGATTTGAGGTTTGAACCAATGATCCTGTTGGTTTTGTGTCAAACTTGCTACTGCCAGCAGAGAGGATTTGAACAGGATCCTTATCCTTGTTTGTAGACCTTAACTTTGGACCTTTCCTGTCATCACTGTTGGCAAGAATAGAAGACAGTGTTATAATTAGGCACTGCTGAAAGATCTCAAATCTCTTTAAATCTAATATATGTGATGCGATCTGGGAAAACCAGTCGGATGTCGCGCTGGTACGGTTTCAGTAAGGTCTAAAAATAAGTTGAATGTCAGTTTTTTTGTAAAAATTGGGTTGTCATTCAATTTTTATTCTATAACATCTTGTCTATCATCTCTGAATTTATCTTGGCAAAATTCACTAGTTTAGTCCAGAAAAATAGCGATTTATAGTGGCAAGCTGAAAAGACTGTCTTGACTGAAAAGAACATGCAGGGCGGAGGTGCAAAAAAATTAAATAAAATCGCCCACAGCTCTCCTTCTCTTAACACTCACTACAAAGACAGTTCACCTATCAAAATTAACCACATAACATAGAATAAACGTATATCAATGAGCATTTCCCACCAGTTCTGTGTAAACTACAATGTGTTTGCACGTAAATGTGTTTTATCCAACATTATCGTGAGATGCGGAGCGGAGCACAAGAGAACAATGGTAGCTGCTCGCTTAAAAGATCTTGCCTCACAATCGCCCAATTTCAAAACGGTTTTCACAGGATTCATTTTGAGTTCGTAAGCTTTTGACTTATACCTAATCTATGATGACTACTAAAATATGTGATATGAAAAAAAGGCAATAAAAAGAGCACTAATCATTCCGCTAGCAGGACGGGACAGTTAATTAAACCTGTTTTTCTCAAAATTACGTTCATGAAAATCATAGCGATCAGCCGACTTCAGATAACCATAACTTCTGGGACCATAACTTCTGTTACCGACAAACGATGAAAGAAATAAAAACCTGTAATAGGTAAATTTTCACCATGTGATGGGTTTTTCCAGATCGCATCATAGGCCTAGTCCATACGTTATATAAAGAATGCATTTACAGCACATTATCACATTGAGATTAAATGTATTATGATTTACCTATCTCTTTGCTGTTTGAGTTGTGCAAGCTGGTGCAGTCGTTTCAGAGCTCTTTTCTGCTTTTTCTCATCTTTCCAGGACTTGGAGGAGACATTGCGTGCAAATTCTCTCTGCTTCAACTCTTTCAGCCTCTGAAAGACAAAACAGGCAGATGATAATTAGAAATAAGAAGTTCTGAAAACCTAAGGCTTTCCATGAAAACAGCATGTGTTTGGCTTGGATAAAGAACCTAAAGAAGGCTTATCCAGGAGGAAAAAAGAAACATCAATCCAGGTCTAACCTGGGGTTCAATTGGGGCAGAACAATCCAAAACAGCCTTACGACACATTTGATTAAAAAAAAGATATAAAAACATCTCATTCTAACGCTTCAGTTAATAGAGACTGTACAGTCAATCAATTTCCCACATAAAAGACTCCTTGGAAAAGGTACAGAGCACATCGACGGATGCCTGTCTATTTATCACTTCATCCCTTTAGGGCAGAGGAGAAAAAAAATCTAAACAAAATCAGTAAGTCAAGTCAAGTCAAAAGACAATCACAAAACAATAAAAGTGTCAGTGGCGCCTGAATTTGTTCAGCAGACATGAACGAAAAGTCACATGATCACAGCCAAACACTTTTGACTTTACTCATCAGGGAAATTTAAGAGAAAGCCATATTTGTCTTGACTCATGAAAGACAATGAAAATGTAACTCACTGCATCCCCTCTCTCCCCAGTACACAGGTGACATAGGTGTTTAATTTGGTCTGGTATTAAAATACAATCACACATAAAAGTAAGGAAAAAACACACTGCTGTCTTTAACTGGTATTAGCCAAAATATGGAAATGGGCTATCACTGGTGTGTCAAACTCAAAGCACCTTAGGTTTTTCCAAAACTCTTTTATATTTTTGTGATCACATGCGCAATACCAAGATTTTGTTGGTGGTGTGAAGGGAGTGCCAAGAGGAGGACAGTTCCCCTCTGCTGCATAGTGACAAGCACTGACAGGGAAAAAAACTGTATCTGTGAGACGTTAGCAAGCTAACTCCCAACAGAGGCTGCTGACTTTACACAGCAAAACACACTAATGATGCCTGCTTCAAGGGAGCCGCACAGAAGAGAGCTTTTCAGAGTATATACACACACACTAGAGGAACTACAAAAATGTCAGTGTATACTCACATAAAAACCTTCACCTTCCAAAAACAACATTGATATGACAAATGATCAAACTCAGATTTCAATGAACAAACATGCAAATTCATTTAGGGTGTATTCACACCTGCCTTGTTTGGTTCGATTGAATCGAACTCTAGTTCGTTTCCCCCCTTGGTGTGGACTTTTTGGGCAGGTGTGAATACAGCAAACGAACTCTGGTACGGTTCGTTTACGGTGTGAACATGAACCGACCCAATTGCAAGAAAGCACTGCGCCTTTGAGTTAACAGGCTTCCGTAGTCGGAGTTGCGTTAAGGGAAAGTGAGCTGTTGTAGCCTACTACATTTGATAAAATGAGTCGTGGTTTGACTTGGAGCTTCGAAGAGACGAGCTGCCTTATCAGACATCCCAAGTCTCCCGGAAGTTCCGGGAGTCTCCCTCAAATTGATAGTGTCTCCCTGAAGCCCGCAAATTAGTTCAAATCTCCCGGATTCGGGGGCGCGTATGCGATACAGAACATACTGTGCGCAGCGCGCTCACGGCAGAGAGGGCACCTTGCGAGTGTGCCTCACGAAAGCTAGTCGCACATCGTCGTCTTCTCAAAATCTGAATTACAACATCGTATAGATGACATTGTATCATATGATACTCATTATTTTCTTCATATTGCGTTTGTACAGAATAACACAAAATTAGTAAAAGAACAAATATTGCAGTACGAAATATCCCCATGCTGAGCCTTTTTTGCACTTCCTGATTTCCCTACTTGAGAATCCTTGTCCAATGAATGGACGACCTTAGCACACGTGTGGTTTTGTTTACAAATTTTGGTTCACTTGCAAAAAGAGCAGTGTGAAAGCGAACCGTACCAAAAAAAACAAAAAACATTTTATTTGGTCCGGACCAAAGCAAGTGAACTATCGGACTTTCCTGGTGTGAATACACCCTTAAAAACGGTTAATTCAGTAAGTACTACTTCAGTTCATAAACAGATTGCTGATAAGATGTCAAACTATTAGCACATAGTTTCTCAATTCATTATCATGAAGAGAGATTCTAAACCGAATAGTTGAGATTAATTTTGTGGCGGCATCACAAATCGTCATACATGTACATATAAAAATACTGCAAATAAGAGAGAAAAAGGCACTAAGAGAGAATGAGTTAAATAATAGACACAATTTCCCTTGTCTTCAGATTCCGACCTTTGCTTATCAACACAAAAGGCAGAATGTGAGTGCGGTTTCATTCTAAAAAACCCATAATAATACCACAGATCTGTTGCAAAACCTACGTAGAGAGCTGCCTCGCTGCATAATGGCTACATAAGATACATAATGGCTACTGCCTTCTAAGTGGATTGTTGCATTTAAAAACATGACACACAGACTAGTGGAATGGGAAAAAATGCAAGGTCTTGAGGTGCGTTTTTTAAAAGTTATAATTTTTTAAAAGCACAATGGTCAAACACGTCTATCTGGTGCAGGCTTACATGGACAAATAATGGAAAAGCAGTGTAGTGGAATGCAAAAACTAAGGCAGCATCTACCAGTTATGGAACTTTGGAAAGCACTACAATACACTGATCCAGAGTGAAAAACACACTGATACAGAGTGAAATTATTTCAATACGCTGATTTCACCATAGACAGTAAAAGAAATGGACACAGCGACCCCATTGATTTCAACTGAGAAAATTGAAGCCCATTAAAAGCTGATAGCCAGGGTTACTGCGCAGGCTCAGGCTTCTTTTTTTACTTTCTGAATACTTTCTGTTTTAGAATAACTCATTTCTACATTAAACACAACAATACAGCATCGCATTCACGACTCTCCTTTGATTAATGGCGACACTTCTGGTTTTCTTCCCACCGGAGCCTCGCTTTCGATTTCAAAATAACGGCTGCGTGAAATCAGCGCATAATATTTTAAGCTTGCATGTTGCTAAGCTAAAAATTATTCTCTATAAAAAGTATAAAAATTCACAGCAATATATAATTTAATTTAAAGAAATATAATTTTAAGTATGCGCTGCACTATTTATCTATACTTTTCAGAGAATGAAATTCATTTTTTAAAATCATTTATCTCTGCCTTGCCATCTTGTATTTATTTTCCAGCTTACCCATAGAAATATGTTAAATTCCATGTTTTTTGTTTGTTTGTTTTTTTTAAACCTATCAGGTCAGCCTCTTTTTCTAATTAAGTGCTACTCCAGAAAGCACTGCTCTCTCTCTCTCTCTTACAGCCTGGAAACAAAATGATGGTTTTGACAGAATGAGATGTTTATGGTATAAAACCATTCCATGATATGACTGATAAGGCACATTAAAATTAGATGTCTAAATGCTCAACTCATAATTAGCTTTGGATATTCTCATTTCCATGATTCCTTAGATTTTGCCCTACAGAAGATAATTTGGACTTTCAATGAAACATCTGCCTCATGAATAATTGACAGATAAGAAAGAACAAAAGAATATTTGAACCATCCAATGGAAACTATTTTTTAAACTGTCAAAAATAACTCATGTCTTCTGATCACAGTGGGCAAGAGATGCAAAAGGATTCTCTGATTTTTAAAACCTAATTTGTTGTACAGTCCTTGTTGTATTAAGTACTACAGTTTCTCCTGTGGCATGAACTGCAACTCACAAACACACACTTTAACCCTGAGTTGTGTTGGGATTAATGAGAATTGGAGGTGATGAGATGCTCTAATTGACCTCCAACCTCCAGTCCATTAAATCAATTCTGTTGTGCTGATGATCAAACACTGACGGATTAATCAATGTGGAAGAACAGAGGTTTGTCTGTATGTGATGTGTAAGGATAGACCCTTTAGCGTATTATTGACTTGCAAGTCTTTTCACTAGGATATAAAAAAGCCCATTAAGATACTTTTTATAAACCTTTAGCAGTGGTAGCTATTCTGAATCTTAATTCATGAGTAATGCAGCATCTTGCATCTTCTATAGTGCCGGTCCCTTTGATATCTGCATCTCAACTACTCTGAGATTCACCAGCTGAGATAACAGACCTCAAAGGGTTTTACGTTGCTACTAAAAATCCTAATGTTAATAGACCTTAAAGGAATCCCATCAATGCGTGCAGGGTAAAGAGCCTATATCAGAGGATATAAAGGTACTATAGTGGAAACTAAGGCCGATGTGCATGGCATTTTAAAGCCAATAAAATGCTGTGAACTGCACACAGCATAAGGTTTTCATTAGTTCTCTTTTTCATGGTTAAGCCTCTGTAAAAAATCTAAAACTGGACGTGTTTATTGGTGCTGGCCTGGTGGGATCACACCAAATGAGCGATTGAACAAACAAAGAAATTAAAAGGACAAAAAAAAAAAAACGCCCTGTTAACCATGCTGCTCCTCCTTTACTCTCATTCTCTATGGGACAAATAAGCTTTCAAGTTGCACCACTTCTGCTCACATTATTTTAGTGCAAATCCTGCATCTTACTCACTAACTAACCGTGATCAAGTTTTTAACTAGATGCTAAATGCACTAAAAAAAGTATTTCAATTAAGTAACTGTCATTCTTTTCAGCACAAACACACTTCATATTTGAATGTAATTTGTAATATACATAAATTATATACTTTATGTAAATTAAAATTTTTGTTACCAAATGATTGTTTTACAATTTGCAACTATTTCTCTGCCACAATTTACAGAGCATCCATATTGCAAGTGGTAAACGGAAGTGAATTTAAAAGGGATGTTATCTATTGATTATCGCAGTGGTGAAGGGTACACTCTTAGAAGAAAAGGTTCTATATAGAACCTTAAAAGGTTCTATCAGCGCTACGTATTTGGAACCTTTAAAAGGTTCTAAACAGAACCCTTTTTAATGGTTCAATAAAAATAACCCTTTAGGGTTCTTTGTTAACAGGAAAACTATATGGAACCTAAAATGTATTTATGAATGTATGTGAATGATCACAAAATTCAAGATATGGGGGTTAGAAAATTGATATATTTATATAATTTTATGTAGTTAATCAATATCACGCGAAGAGTGCCATTTCAGTTTTTCTCCTCCAAAAATCAGCATGATTAAAATGTGATATTAAGTTACAACAACCGTTTAATAAACAATAATTTAATTACAACTACAAAATGTTGCAGAATAATGTAATATATAAATGAATAATAGCCTATAAAGAACCTTTGTGCCAAAAGGGTTCTTTCTTGTCATTATAGAACCTTTTTAGCATAAAAGGTTCTTTGGAGATGAGTAAAGAACCCTATGCTTCATATATAGAACCCCAATGAACCCTTTTTTCTAAGAGTGTACCAGTGGAACACTGTAAAATATGACCTGCAAATTGGAGAATAGCGCAATGAAAATACTGTTTAGCAGATCATTTGTTGACATTTTGGCGTTGTTTTCACGATTCCTTTAGTGATGCGGCTGCTAGAACCCTTTGTCTTCCTTTTTATCTGTCTCTTCCTCACTCTTATAGTAAGGAACAAATCTCCAAGCCAGGTATAGGTTATATATTCTCCTGTCTAGAGTTTCTGCCAAATTCCACATTATCACAACCTTGAGCAAACACATTCTCATGAAAAACAGTCTCAAAAAGAGAACTGAGATCACACTTTCCCGCTTTACTTCGCCAAACAAATTGTAAATCTATACAAAACATATGACATGAGTATCAAACTGTATTCTATTACAAACACATTTAATATTACACTAACCAATGAGTCATACACAAACGCAGGTGCAATGGTGTGAAATATGGTCTGACAGCTGACACTGACTGTGAACTGTAGATATTAGCAGATTTGCCATTTTAGCACTGGGACAAGAGCAGGCTGTTCCCTAATTGGCTGAAACATCTCTGTCCACCTCGCAGAGCCCAGACATGGAGGTGTCACCTTGTAACATTTCTCCAGGAACAGGCCTTCAAAGAGCTGGATTTCTGTCTGCCACTTTTTTTTCTGCACAAATTTGAAAGTCATTGTGGTTCATCTGCTCACTTCAGTTTGGGTCACGCAGACAGCTGTCATCTTTACAAGCTTCAGTGCCAATCATGGCTGCCTTGTTCAATCATGTGACATTAAATGCAGATCTTCCTACAAAAGGGATAGTTAAATTCATTGTTTATACTCTTGGACAACAACAAAAGATTCTGCCATATTATATACTGCAGAATATCTGTGACATGACTTTAAAGGGTTAGTTCACCCAAAAATGAAAATTCTATAAGTAATTACTCACCCTCATGTTGTTCCAACCCCGTAATGCTTTCGTTCATCTTCGGAACACGAATTAAGATATTTTTTATTAAATCTGAGAGCTGGATCACTCCTCCATAGGCTTCTAAGGGACTGAAACTTGTTCCCCACGAAAAGCTATTAAAGACATCGTTAAAACAGTCCAAGTGACTACAGTGGCACAATCTTTAGTTTATTAAGCGACGAGAATACTTTTTGTGCGCAAAAACTAACAAAAATAACGACTTTATTTCAACTATTCATTTCCTTTCATTTCCTGTACACAAAATAGTATAGAATCAGTCAATTATCAATATCGGTATTGACATCACAATTAGTATCGGCATCTGAAAAAAGATTTAATATCTTGCATTGTAAAAATTGTTATACTAATAAAACAGTTTTTTTTGTGTGTGTGCGCCAATTTACAAATAGCATATCTGCTACAACACTCTTCAGTCGTCCTGTTTGTCGAGTTAACCGGAAACACCTGCGTATGCATACGACTGCGAGGGTGTGTGTGTGTGTGTGTGTGAGGTCCTTCTGCATGCTCCAGTTTCCCTAGTTAAATCTGTCGTATTGTGACAGGCCTCTCTGGACCTCCTGAGCACATGTGAGCAATATTATTCAGCCTGCCTCCCAGTCTAAAACCTGACACAACAAACAGGTGGGATTGCCTCTCTCTCTTTTACACACGAGAAAAAGCATCAAGCGGCACTAAGAAACAGAGAATATTCTCTGCATAATGAAGCATTGAAACGGAATAGACTGCGCACCTGTGTCTGTGTGTGTCTGCGTATATGTGTGTGAGTTGTCTAACACCGTTCCATCTGTCTGTTCTTCCCCTCAGGTATAGCTGGTCCTCTGATGCTTTCAAAATGAGTCATATCTTCCCCTCTCCCTTTCTAACTCGGTTTCTTTTTTTAACACTGTGCTCTCTTGTACCTTTATCGGGATGTGGCAGGTGGAGATGAATAGAGCCTCAGCTGGGCTGCGGAGACCCTGGAGAGCTCCAGGCGTTTGACAAGGGCAGAAGACAATAAGAGCCTACTCATCCTGGCAGTCTACAGAGAGAGCAGCGCACCGCTTTCTCGTTCTCCCACTCATCCCATATAGTGCACTGCACTGTGAAACAGGCAGTCCCCTTCTCTAGATATTCCTGCAGCCCACAAAACTACTTTTTTACTTTGTCTTTGTCATTGAGCGGGGTCAGTTTGCTAACACTGTCCTCCTCCTCCTCCAGGGGAATATGGAGAGACCAAGACCAAGAGAGACAGTGTGTAAGCCATTCTTGAAGGGCTGTCAACAGAAAACAGAATCATTGAAAGACACTGTAAAAAGTGATCAGTTGACTTAACTTAAAAAAGTGAGGAAACCCGTTGCTTTAAATGATTAAGTAAATAAACTTCATGCATAATTGAATAAATTAAGTTATGTGGATTTGTCAAGTTCATTTAACTTAATTTACTTAATTTAAAAGCAATGGGTTTCCTCACTTTTTTAAGTTAAGTCAACTGATCACTTTTTAGTGTGATGAACGCGTTCTTGTGTCGTTTTAAAAAGTGTTGTTTTCTGACAAAAAAAGAAGCAGCTGTTTGCACTGCATCTTAAAATACTCAAAAAAATATGCATCTACTATTAAAATTTAGTCCAGGAAGAATGCAATAACAGGTCCTGTGTGAACAGACCCTAATTCTACCAAAAGGCTGGAATACACTACACTACCAGATTTTTGCCTGATTTACAGTCTGGACTGATTTAAAGTTGATGCTAACTGCCAAAAGTCAGAGCCAGTCTTTTTGAGTTGACAGATTTCACAGAAAATCATGTAGTGTATGATGGTCACAGACTCCGATTTTTTAGCTTCAAAGTTTGATTCCATCCAGGCAGAGGAAATCAAAAATGTTTGAATGATCTAAATCTGAATTAATCTAAAATGCTGATTTTAAAACACATTGGTTTCAATAGTCACGTGTCTCCTACAGAAGCAGCACGATTTGAAAGTTTGCTAGTGTGTGATCCTCAGTCGTTTACTGTATGATGCCCAGTTTTTTTTTTTTTTCAAGTTGTGTAGTGTATTCCAGCCTTAAGACAGACAAACAAACTCAAATAAAATGGCTCATTCTATTATTCCTGTCTGGATAAAAAAACTCCACCTTGTGATTTACAAGGTCGCAGGACAAGTTCTGCAATTCAACATGCTTTGTTGTTCCTGGACCAACATTCTCCAACCTTTCAAATCAGTGGGCTCTGATTGCTTGGAAGGAATGTTGTTCCAGCAACAACAAAGAAAGCTGATCCAAGATCGTGTCCTGCTTGTGTAAATCACAATGAGCATAAAGAAATCAATGCCAAAGACCCTTCTCTTGAGTATGTGCACTAGGGCTGGGTATTGACACAAATTTCACAATTTGATTCGATTTCGATTCCGATTCGATTCGATTCCATATTGATTATTTTGGATATCAGTTACAATAAATGGCAGATTTTCTCAAGGAAATCAAATCTCTTAACTAATGATGTAAACTATGGGAGTCTAGTTGTAGCCTATATGAAGGTAATAATTAACAGTTTTGTAGCTATACAAACACTTACATTACACTTTTATTTATTTTTATAAACATTTAAATGGTGGCTGTCATAAAAACTTGCCAGATTTATTAAAATATGCATTAAATATTGAAGAACATTAAGATTATAATGCATATGTAATATGGTGCATATATTCAGCAAAATGCTCCTCTCTAGAGTTAAAGGTGGGGTGTGTGATTTGCAAAACGACCGGCAGATTTTGAAAATACACAACTCAAATGGTCCTACCTTCTTTCCTCCAACGCTGGCCCTGATTCGCGTGAAGGGGATGGGGGAGGGGGGTATGGTACGACCGTTTGATTGACGGACTTACTGTCCAATGATTCTAGGTGGTCTTGGAAATGATTGGCTGGAGTTTTTCGAGTCCTGCCCATTCCACAGATTATTAAATTGCTTAATTTTCATCTCAGTGCTTCTAACTCAGTGGCTGTAAGTGGGTTATAAATAGGATTTCAAGTGATTTTGAAAAAATGGACAAAAAAGAGAATCACATACCCCACCTTTAATTTTTCTAGCTGACTAACGAGTTAATGGTCACATGTGGTTTTTCTGAGGTAAATATGACGATAAATGACATTGATTACAAGCTGTTTAACCGACGTCTTTCCACGGTTGAAACACTGATTGAGCGAATCAATGTGACATGATACGGATTTCAATAAGTTGTACTCTATCTTTTAACACATTTTCAGATGCTCATTCATGTTTATTTCGCACTGTAACTGGTATTATTAAGCCGGAAGAGAGATCAAAGCGCTCCGCGCTGTTGCTTCTCTTGAGCTGCGCCAGAGCGATCTCACGCCACAGCGCCAAAACGGTATTTATGTTTTTGAATTTCGAAAGAAAATGGACGTCATTTGAAAATTTTGACTTTGTTTCATATCATTAGTAACAAAGGACAAAGATCATTCAAATTAAAGAGGATGACTAATCGATTCTTGAGATTTAAGAATCGATATCGGTTCGTAAAAATGAGAATCGATTAATATCGAGAAATCGATATTTATTACCCAGCCCTAATGTGCACTAGTAGTGCTAGTACAAATTTTTTTACTCAGCATTCAGTGTGATTTAGTAAAGGGTATCATGTAACAAAGACAGATAGCATGCCACTTTGCTCATTAAACATTACTAATGGCTGTGCACTACCTCTGCTCAACTGTGTGGCATCAATTCAGCACGTTCTCACGTCTCCAAATCCATGGCTGCCGGATAAAAAAAAAAAAGCCACCTATATTACGCCACCTTCAGTACAAACACTCTCTGTTGGGAGTCTGCGCCAATCACACTCAGCCTAATCTCATCACTGCTTATTCTTTGGCCAACTGCAGTTGGTGCAGAGAGGCAGTGATAAGCCTCAGGCATTTACTTGAAAAGAAAATGAAAAACTCCCTCTCTTTCTCCATTCTCTCAGCGCGAACCATCTCTATGGACAGTTTCGTGCCGAGCGAGAGCATTTTGCTCAGAAGGACATTTAATAAAATTCCTGGAAATATGATAAAACCCCACGCATGAGAAGCACCTATCTTGCAATTTGGAACTCAAACTAAAGATTACAGACTACCAGCTGAAACAATGTATCTTCCGCAAACCTTTTCCTGACAGCCGCGAGCGAAGGAACTATGTAATCCTCAGCCGAGATTTGGATGCTGCTGTTTCTACTTAACGTTGATTATAAACTGTCACTCTCATTCACCCCAGGAGGAAAACATCAACATGTGGATTATTCTCACCCCAATCTGCACGTTCACAGGCAGATAATCCACCAAAGACACTTATATATCCTCTGCCGTCTGATGCACACCGCGCACGGGCTCATGTGTTGAGTGTTAGCATTGGGCCGCAGGCAAAAAGCTGTCTGCTAAAACTCTTTTAGACCCTCTTCAGCAGCTCCTAAGATGACAGGCTGTCAGGTTAGGTGATCTGTAACATTTGTGTGTTGCATATATGTTTGAATGCTGTAATGAGTATGTGTGTAAGGTGCCTGAGAGGATCAGGAAAGGAGACCCTTTGAAGCCAAGAGGATGCGAGGGAGAGGGAGGAGAGGAGAGGAGATTTGGATCCGGATATTGCAGGAAGGTGCAGTAAGGAGCTTTCGGGGGAAGCTTTCATCCACACAGAAGCTGTTTCTCTTGCTGTACACACATAAACACAGGCTAAAATATGCTTTTTTTATATACAGGAGACTGGGGAGTGTTGTAAAATTTTGTTTCAACATCTGTTACCTGGTGTTTTTGCGCTCTGTGTCTTAATCTTCAAATTATAGTAGTTTAGAAATGGCCAACTTTTAAACTGTGGAAATCAATGTCAAATACAAAGAGTGCTGTTAAAACCTACCCCATCACCAGAATGGGTTGCAACATTAATATTAATAAAAAACATGGACATCAGTTTAACTTTTGTTAATCATTTTAATGGTATTCAAATATATACATCCATAAAAAATATATTTAAAATATCTATAGTAATATACACAGAAAAAATTGTATAAACAATTCTCACTCAGAAATAGCTAGTTATTTTCACAATTACAAAGAATTTTTCAAGTAGAAAATAGTATTTTCTTGTAAAACGTACAGTCAATAATTCTTGACAGTAATATATATATATATATATATATATATATATATATGTAGCTGTAAAATATTTTTAAATTAAATTACTCAATTAACCTTAATAATTTTTACTATATCTCTGTATACCAGCACAGCTGTGATTAGGCTGTAGGCACGAGTTCGCAGGTAACCACAGCGTGTTGATATACAGCATATCGAACGGCTATGAGTGTGACATTACATTTGTACAACACTTCGACGGCACATATCGTTTTTAAAGAAACAACAACGGAGTGTCTTTAAAAACCCTCTTTTGTGCAGAACTACTTCCTTCCGCCATGGATTAAAAGCCCCTTGAAGCTGTGATTTACAGTGAATTTAGAACAGCTAAGGGGCGTTGTTAGGCACAATGCGGAGCGGAGTTCTAAATTCACTGTAAATCAGTGGTTTTAAAAAATGGTTACTCCATAAAAATATTCATTTTAATATTTATTTTATTCATAAAATAAACACCACCATCAAAAAATATAAAGTTATAACACATTTATTCCTCCGCCAAGCAATGCAGTTGCCAAGCAACAATGCAGCAACAAAGAATCACAAACGGCAGTTGCGCAGTAATACTATGTAATGCGGTCACAGCTGTATGTTTGTTGAGTAATTTACAACGGCTTCGAACGCGGCTCAACCAGAGAATCAGAATCAGAATCAAGGACCAGAACTACAATTTTTAAATCAAGAACAATATGGCTCTATGCACGATTGCTTCCGCGTTTTGTCTCAGCCCGCACAGTTACATCCGGTGCTGCGTCGGGAACTTCCCGCGGTTAACGTGAATGATGTTAACAATTTTGTGAGGCAGTTATCTGTCACACATAAGAGTAAGAAAGACAAGGGCTTTAAAATGATATATTTCGAGCTACATCGACAACTTTGAGGGGGAGTATTCTCTCATATCATGCGAAATCCGACAAGCGAATCAGTTTCTAAAATCGTTGTCTCCGTTTCTGAGAAAATAAATTTAATTAAAGGGGTCATGACATGAGAAACCAAATTTGCCTTGATCTTTTGGTATTTAAGAGGTTTTTGTACCATTAAAACTTCCTGCAAGTTTCATAGCTTAATACGTCCTCCCCATTATAAACGAATAATTAATTTAATCAAGCTCTAAATACAGCTCGTTGTGGATCCATGGTATGAAGTGACGTCACGGCACGAATCACTAAATTTTAAAAGGTTTTTTTCCAAAAAACTATAGTAGTACTATAATTGCACCTAAGGGAAAATAATAAAACAAAAAACAAAAACCATGTCATGACCCCTTTAAAGTTTTGCCGCTAGTACACTTTGCTATAGAACGTGCTATGCGGAAGTAAAGACACTGGCTGAGATTCTACTGGAAATATGTCAGCAGCGTTCGTGCATATAGCCTATAGCCATTATAAAAGACAATAGGAAATAAACACAAGTAAACAATTCAGTCAAACGTACAAGCAGCACTCTAGTACAAGATTCAAGTGAAATATAGCCTAAATATTTAATGAAATTTTATTTTCCCCTTAACCAAAATCGATTTGCTCTGGAACAAGTAATAGATTAATAAGTCTAAAGATCGCCCGCTTGATATACCCCAAATTAAGTATATCTCATGTTTAACCACTATCTACATAAGAACCAGCGGCAAATTCCTGAAGGACTGGCCGAGATGATGCTGTTCTCTGAGAATACATGAGTGCTGATGGCCTGGAGCTCGAATCTGCGAAAGCGCCTCAACAGATTGTAAAATATGCACTAAGATTATATATTAGTCACATATTTAAGGTCTAAATAACTACATTTTGGCCTAAAAAGCTCTTAAAACTACATTTTGTGACACAACTGTAGTAGGCTATTAAAAATATGGTGGATTTGCTCGGTGGATATTCACAGATATATATATATATTTTTTTTTTCACATTAGATATTATATATATATATATATATATATATATATATATATATATGTTCACCATTTATTGATTAATATAATTTATTACATAATTTGAATGCGTTTACATTTTTGGTGTTGCTTGTATGTCATGTAGATATGTACACTCTCAGAAAAGTCTGTAAAAGGACCCAATGTACTGTGTTAATAAAGGAATTTTCCATATTGACTTTCCACAGGGGTTTTATCTGTATTTTGAGTAATGCATTAAGTTATGTGCGTGTTTTAGGATTAAAGGAAATATCCAAAAACTTAACGGATAATGTCCTGTCAGAAAATTGCCAATGCCTTTTCCGGTTTTCAACAGATTTTTTTTTTCTTACAGGGTTAGCTAATTTTTAATTGGTTAAACTGATTGTCACGCATCGCTCCCGATCTCACGGTGAGTGGGGTGTGATATCAATATATCTAGTAATAGAACACATTGGTTATATAAGCGCTGTATTTCTAAGAAGCTTTTTATTTTATTTATTTTTTATCAAAAATGGATATTGACTTGCTGGTAGATGCAGAGAGCCCCTAGCAAAGATTCTATTATTGTCTTATCAGATCAGCAATGCAGCTTCGAGTAATGACTGGAACATCTAAAGTGGCGGTTTACATAACAGAAAAGCTCTCACTACCCTCAGGCTTTTAAAAGTTCATGAAGAATCATACAAATTCCTCCATCTGCTGCAAATGAAGTTTTGTGCAATTATTTGTCTGAGTTTATCCCCTTGTCCCTTTATAACTGTTATCCATTCATTCATTTCAGGCTGCTGACTCACCGCTTTTGGCTGAGAAAGCAGACACCACTTTTTCCTTTTCCATTTAAAAAAAAAAAAAACACTTTCTGAGTGTGAAGCCACACAGGAATCATTCATAGAAGGACAAATGAACTGTTTGTGCAGCGTTACAAATACAATTTCTTTATCTTCTCTCAGAGCTAAATGCCCTGAGGACAGACCTTACACTCACACACTCACACACGTCCCTCAACTATTTTTTAAACATTAAGCAGCCTGCTGCGCTTTTTATAGAAACACAGATATGATTAGGCTTGGACTCCTTCAGATCAGATTGAATCCTTCCTCAGCAGTGACTATGGGTTATGAAATATGGATTATCTCCAAGGTCATATCTATAGGGCTCTATAGCCCGAAATCCACCTCAGCCATGGGAGTCTAGCAGGGGATTCCCTCCAGATTCTGTACTTAGTCTCTAGTTGAACTGTTCAAAAAAGTTCTCTTGACACTTCCCCTTAATATTTCTCTCTCTCTCTCTCTCTCTCTCTCTCTCACACACACACACACACACACACACACACACACACACACACACACACACACACACACACACACAGTGATGTATGTCACAGATTTGCCATCATTCAGAAATCAATTGAGAATGTATTTTACAATTGTTTTTGCATAAGATTTGCAAACCAGTAAGTGGATTTCTTAAAACAATTCATGCAATATAAAGAAAAAGACAGGAGTATATATATATATATATAAATACTACAAATGTTTGAATGATTGAGGACACGGTTGTCCTCCCAACATTCGACTGTACCTCTCGACCCGCCTCGGGCATTGTTAGGTCATGTTTGAGAACATGGTCCACAAGTGGCGCTTATTTCATCAGACACACGTCTACAATCTTGGTGTCTTCTACCTCTTTCGCTGTTTTTCCTCTGTTCCTTTCCTTGTTGTTCTTCTATTGTGTAACACTAGTTGTACTCAGTCTATATATGGTTGCTAAATGAAGCTTCATGAAATGCACCTCAGTTATTTTACAGAACTGGTTGATCATTGGTTGATCTATTCTAACCCTTCATTCGTAAAATTCTAAATTCACCTCAGAAATTCATCAATTCAGGAAACATTTACAAAAAAAAATCTAATAGAATGTATAGAAAATATTCTTGACAGTTTATGACAACTAATTCAACCATTTTGCATTTAATAACTTTTGCAAGGAACTAATGCCTGTTATGAGGGGTAAAACTATTTAATAGAGAACCAGTATAATACATTTTGATCAACATGACATTATCAATTGATAATGTAGGAAATAGCAGACAATTGTACATAATTAATTGTATGAAAGTATTAAAACATTAGCAAATATTTAAAAAGAATTATACATTTCTTATGATGTGCACAAGTGACTAAATGATATGGAGGTTAAACAACTAGTTTTGAGAATTTCAGTTGTGATCTGAGAAATGCACCAAAGCGACTGAGAAAACGTTAAATTCCAGTTCAGGTCTTGAATTTGAGTTTCAATGTAAGGAAGAGGAATTAAAATGATTTCATATAACATATTTTATCACAAAAAAAAGCAACGTTTATCAATACAAACTTTAAGTGTTTGCTTGACAAAACCATGTTCAAAAACAAATTTGAAGCAGATTTGCAAATATGACAGACAGACAGATAGAAAGAATTCACACAAAAACAGAAAAAATACTCTAAATTAAATATTGAGTATGGAGTATGAAGAATATCTCACATAATCTTAGCATTTAAAATCTCTTGAATGTATTCAAGGAAGGTTTTATATATAGGCTCTCAACAAACCCTACAAAAAGTAATGTAAGATTTTGTAACAATTCAATGTTTTTTTTCTCAAGCTATTAAATTGCCTTAGGATCTTTTAGACCCCTAAACACAACATGAGGGTTAACTCCATGTCTTTTCTTCTCTCGTTATTTACGCTGGCTGTAAATGCCGTCTCATCACTCACCTCTTCCTTTCCCTCCTCTTTTTTATTGAAGTGAGGACAGCTGGTTGATTTGCATAGCTCTCTAGGAAAGGTTTTGTGGCTCTTAAAGATTAATTAAATCAACCCTCTCATCCATGTTTGGTGCACGTCAATGCATACAGTACACACACACACACACACACACACACACACACACTAAGTGACTGGGGATTATGTGGGTTCTAAAATATACAGGATTGTTCCTCAGGACCAGGGAGCACGGCCAGGCTGCGTGTTTCTAGTGCCTAAAACCGTCAAACTCACAACATGCATATTTTACACCATTGACTATACACAGTTAGTGATTAGGACTGATTAGGACACAGCTCAAATTTACAAATGAATCTATTGAAACAATTCAGACATAATGATTGAAGACTACTGTTTAATGTTATTTTTTTTTAAATGATTTTTCTTTATTCATTTTCATAATAATTTCATAACTTATTTTGTGAAGTCAGAGTATGTTGTACATGTGTGCTTGGTGAGAGATATGGGATGAGCTATATTTTGCTAGCCTGGATGCCAGCCCGAACCCCGCCCAGAAAATATTTTGGTCGGGAAGTTCGGTCTGGACTCGATCCATTGAGGAGTAATTATGATCGGTTCAGAAATCGTCGGGCCAATCAAATTGCCAGGGCGGGCTTTATACGATGATGGACAGATGATCTGCAGTTACGTAATCATCACGTAATCAAAGAGTGCTTGGTTTGAACTGGTTTACAACAAAGATGACTGCAGCTGGAGATAGATTCCGCTATCGCGTCTGTTGTAAAATAAATCGACAGCGCATTCATTTTAAAAGATGAACAGAGAACTGCAATCAAGGCATTTGTCGATCATAAAGATGTGTTTGCCGTGCTTCCCACGGGATTCGGCAAAAGTTTAATTTATCAGCTGGCTCCGATGGTCGCTAAGAAGACGGGACGCAATGAAAACCCTGTGGTCTTCACAGACATCAACATACGTCACTTACTGCGTTGCTCTGATTGGTTGTAGGTCTATCCAATTGAGTGCAGTTTTTTTCCCCCCCTGGTTCGGTTAAGACACGCCTCATAATCAAAGCCCTATGGAGCAGTATCAGACTCACATTCTGACTAGAATATGAGTATGACGAAGTCAGGCTAATATTTTGCATAAGAATGTATGCAATGCAACGCTCACTGAGCAGAGATGTTCCAATGATGATGATACATCAAATGTGTACAGTTGGTATGTTCTTTACAAGGAAAGGAATGTTTCAACTGATGTATACACAGAGGGAAAGTGGATTGTACCATGTTTAAGCATGAGGTATACGCTCCATTTTTAAACATAAGCAACATGTTTTTCTACCTTACAAGGAAGTTGAAATTCACTCAGTGGTGTATATAAGCTCAATCCTTACTGTACCACCTCAGAGAAACATAAAGGCATGACGGGGTGAGAGGGAGGAGAAAGAAAGGCATGAGGGGTTGACTGAGGAGAAATACAGAGAAACCATTTACAGCTGGCATGATGGGGTGAGGGAATAGAGAAATGGGGAACAGAGAAATCTGGAATGAAGACCTCCTCACCTGTAGCCTTATTCTTCTATGCCTGTTTCTCTCTGTCTGATACATATATACAAATATTAAATAATAAATCTCTTAGCAAAATATCTGGTGTAGCTTCCGTGATTCAACAATTATGGGCAAAAGCATGTTTTTCAAATCTACAATGATGTATTACTGCAGTATCTGTCATAAAATAGCAGTATTTATTACATTTCACACAAAGATGAGTAATCTCAACATTTTACAAAAGGAAAAAAAACTTTGGTCACAATTAATTAAACAGAAACAAGAATGCCATGCTAATTTCTCTGTGACAAAGTACTGATGTGAAACACTCGGCTGAAAATCTCATGATTGATTACAGAATATTACGGATGTTCGTGCTGAGCTGGGCATCATTCATCTCTGACTCATTGACTTTGACTAACAGGAACAGACACATCTGCACAATGAACAAGTGTGCAGTCATCTGTGGTTTGATCGGAGCCATGTTTGCACGGAGATGAAATCCATCGCAACAACATGTATAATTACTTGCCTCCCTCTCTCTCTGAATGCTTTTGGTATAACTGTCACTCAGCAGAGAGTTGAGAGTGAGTCACATCTCTCTTTCCCTCTTTCTGTATCTCTCTCCCTCTGTTTTGCATTGGCTTTCATTGTAATTGTACATATGAAATGTTTCATTAGAGTGTAGTTTTGTAAGTTTAAAGATAAGAGTTCTAATGATGCAGTATTTGGCTTATGTTGGTTAAGACATGTGAAGTTGTTCGATGAAGACGAACGTTTAATCAGTCTGTGGGCTGTTCATGTTCCAGTTTGTTAGAAGCACCCAGGATGATGATGTCCCAGAATTAGCGCTGCACATACAGTGTTTTCTGCTGCTCAAAATGCCAGGGAACATGTTTAATCTCAGATGCCACACAGATGGGCACCAGACTCCAGTCTGAGATCCTGGCACCAGTCAGCACATCCTCAGCTCTCTCCTCCGCCTTACTTCATCTACTCCTCCTATCAATCTACCCTGCTATTTTCTCAATATTTAGATTTTTTTTTAACCCTCAGATTCCCGATTTCAAATAGTTGTATCTTGGCCAAATATTGTCCTATGGAAAGCTTATTTATTCAGCTTTCAGGTGATGTATAAATCTCAATTTAAAAAAAAGGACACATTAGACTTATTTAAAAATGACAACCATTCAAAGTTTGGGGTTGTTTATATATTTTTTTCAACCCTCACAGCTATTCGTACGTTTTTTATGAGGTGGCAAATTCGTACGAATTCATACGAATGACCTACCCCTGACCCCGCCCCTAAACCTACCCATCACCGGGGTTTAGACAAATCGTATGAATTCGTACAAGTCAGGTCGTACGAATTCATACGAATTGGTCGTGAGATAGCATTGATTTTTTTTTTTTAAAGAAGTGTTTTATGCTCACCAAAACTGCTTTTATTTGATCAAAAATACAGTAACAGTAATTGTTTTTCTTCACCTGCCTCACCTGTTTGGAATATCTTTGTTTATGTATTTATTAAAGATCCTTGCCTCTCCGCATCCCTGCGCCAGCGTGGCAAATTAAGTAAATTAAGAGAATATTTAGTAATCATCATTATATGCTAAGAATCTGACTATTTTGGAAAACAAAAACTTAAACTACTTTAACAAAAACAAACAATGGTCAAGCACTGTTTAACCAAGCACGTTTCTATGCATATACAGAGACACTTCGGTCAAGGTAGTAATGGCTTTATATACTGTAGGGAAAAATTTGAATCACTGTTCCAAATATTATTTCATTTCTGCATTCTTTCCTGCTTCTCCATCGAGTTTACCTGTTTATGTGCGTGGTCATACGAGTTGATGTGGTTGTCAAACTCCTGATGTTTATGGTACTGCTTGTCGCATAGTTCACAATAGAAGTTAGCCTTGGAATCCCCCAGGGCTTTTGCAATGGCTTTCTCTTTCTTAGCACAGTCCTAAAATAGAGAGAGAGAGAGAGAGAGAGAGAGAGAGAGAGAGAGAGAGAGAGAGAGAGAGAGAGTTGGTTAGGCCTGTAGATGCTATAATTTAATTAGACAACTACACTTGACACTTTGACCTTTTAAAATAATAATAAATGATTTAATTGATTGTTTAAATCCACAAAGAAACTAATTATATATGAATGGTACATAAAATCATTTTGACATTTGTTATACAGATTGTCTTCGCTTATCTGAATTTAAACATCAAGACTGTCCTTAATAGGCTAAAATTACCTGATGAAATCAAACAACCCAGCCATCACAGAATAGTTTGAATGGCTGTAATTACTAGATTCGCACCAACAACAGTTCTAAAAAGATGCTTGAATGTTAGCATAGCAGGGTAACTATGACAACGCGGTCATGGGGTTCATATTAGTTGTGGGACAAATTAACAAACTGAACTGCTCGCTGTGATAATGATTAGAACTAGAACTAACTGTTCTTAACCAGTTAAAAGTCATTTTTACACAGGAGAAACACAGTATAAGCCTTGTACGTATACATATTTTAAAAAATATATTACACATTTATACATAATTTTCTGTGAATGTTACTCTCTTCTATTATTTTTTATTTCAAATATGTCCAGAAATATTTGTGAACCACATTAAAGTCTCAATATACAACTTAATATACAACACATGCACATTTGCACACACATACTGTACACCTTCAACTCTTCAGTTTCTACAATTATTAAAGTTGTTCAGATATGAGATTGATAGATCATCATGTAACATTCACTAATAACATGCTCAGGAGTGCAAACACACATACATAGTGATTGTTTTAGTTTTTAGTTGTCCAGACTTTCAATAACCCTTCTGGATCAAATCTGGATATGCAAAAAAATCTGATTTTTGCTGGAAGTCTGAACATAGCCTTAGTATGATTTATAAGCTTTTTTACTCATAGGGACCAAAAAATTTACCCACAAGGATTTTGGATATTCCTATCTTTGTAGGGGCATTTTGTCCCCATAACGCAGGGTTTACCAGGACCACACACACACCGAACAGGCCTAAACTTCTCCTCTAGGGATGGCATCTCTTTCTTTGTTGCGAACTTCACATGAGATTCAGCTACCTGGTAACTTCAAAGGCTCCTGCGATTAATTCAGTATCAAAAGTCTGCTTATACAGACCTCAGGGACCGACATCAACCATACAAACACACTGTGCAGACTGCTCCGGCACACATAGACACCCATAAGCAAAGTAGATATCTCTGGAGCATCATTAACAGAGCTTTCCCATTATGACACGCAGACAGCATAGCTCAACATCGACTACAGGAAAACAAGGTGGGAAAAGGTCACTGTGTCTGATCAAGGACACTCTTATAAAAGGATAGTTACCATGAAGCATAGCGCTTGAACAATTGTATAAAGCTCATTAACAAATTTCTACATAGAGAAAGTTGAAGTAATTGTGACAATAATACTTATGTGCCTTAATTATTGGCCAGAGGGCCTCTGCATCACACGGCCCCGCAGCGTGTGGGAGCAGATCATGAATGAGGTGGATGTGATGCAGTTAATAGGCCATCGGGGACTTTGAGGCAGTCTTTCCTATAGTTTTCATCCATGGGCAGAGACAGTGTGAGATGTCAAAGTAAAAGAACATCATGGTGGACTACTGACACTCACACTTAGTATCTTAAAGAGAATTTGAGGTCAATAAATCAATAAATTAGTGATATATCGAACACCTTTTAGTCTATGTCGTT
Organism: Semotilus atromaculatus; assembly: GCA_031834385.1. NCBI lineage: Eukaryota > Metazoa > Chordata > Actinopteri > Cypriniformes > Leuciscidae > Semotilus > Semotilus atromaculatus. The sequence goes on along the minus strand of JAULUF010000019.1, from coordinate 2,907,704 downwards.
ATGTACAAACTCTAACAGATAAAGCACAACACAGCAATAAAAACACAAGCACTAAAATAATACCTTTCACAAGTTTGGGGTCACCTTTTAGAAATTAGACACGTGTACAAAGTTACAAAAAATCTATTTAAAATAAATGCTGTTCTTTTGAACATTCTATTCATCAAAGAATCCTGACAATGTATTTTGGTTTCCACAACTGTTTTTCAATTCAATTCAATTCACATTTATTTGTATAGCGATTTTCACAATACACATCATTTTAAAGCAGCTTTACAGAAAGTGCATGAGTCAATATTACAAATTCAACATTGATAATAATAGGAAATGGTTCTTGATCACCAAATCAGCATATATTAGATTGATTTTTCAAAGATCATGTGACAGAAGTAGTATTGAGAAATAGTAAAAGTAATGGCTGCTGAAAATTCAGCTTTGGCATTAAAGAAATATATATATATACAGACATCGTTGGCCATTGCTGCATATCTCATGTTGAATTTCTAAGCTTTCCGCTATGTTTTTGAGATGGTTTGTCAACTTTAACTTTAGAAAATGTATCCTGCATTCTGTTGTGTTTCACATAGCTGTTTTAAACAAATGTGTCTTACTTATAAAAAAACTAAAAAACTAAAAATGTGTCCAGTCATGGTTTGGTGAACCAGCTTGCAGTTATCTATAGTCATTCAGGCAACAAAACAAGTCGATATTTAAAATATGTTGTTTTGATTTACATCCCTACAAATTATATGGTCCCCCAGGGCTTTACAACTCATTTCCAAAATTCATCACCCCCACAACCCCCCTTAAAAACGTAACCCTAAATTTAGTCTCACAGATGTGTGGCGGAGTGAAACGATACAGAGCGAGAGCTGGGAAGAGCCACTCTATACATCTGTCATTTTAACACGCGCTCCAACCCTGAGACTCAAAACAACAGATGTTAACTCTTAATTGCTTTTGGATGCGTTTTGCATCAGAATTAGTTACACATGTTTTGCACTTACTCATGACCCAAAAGGCAGAACATCGGCTGAGTGATCTGGCAATCACCTGCCCTCTGCCACAAACAATGACTGACTTACTTTCAACAGCATTTATTTATATATTAAAAATAAAATAAGTGTGTAAAGTTGCCTCAAGTTTCATTTTGCAGTCATTATCTTAATTCTAATCCTGTCCCAAAAGACGTTGCGATACACCTCAGAATCCCCACAGTTCAGTAAAATGTTTGAAAGTAGCGCCCAGTATGTATCAGTAGTAGTATGATATATGTTAAAAGTGCCCATGTATGCATGCCATAACACTAAATGTTTCTGTTTTACTGTTGAATCTACTATTGCAAAAGCAAGTGTTATATTTATTAAATAAATTGATGGAGGATTTGTAGGTTATCTTCTTAATGCTGCTGTCTGGGGAGCAACAAAACACTCTCCCTTACAAATGTAAGCAATTTAAATGTGCAATCTCAGTCATTTAGTCTCTCATTCTTTCTTATACTCTGTTTCTCTCTCATTTCATTCATACCGCAGTTTGAAAAAGGAATGTGATCTATTATTTTACATGTTTGGAAGCCAAACAACTGACAAACGATTGACAAACAACTGAGTTTATGTTTTAAAGAATTACATTATTGATTTATAAGCTGTTTTCCCCATGGAGACAAGGAGAATATCTCCACAAGGAGAAGGATTTCGGATATTGCCATCATCGTGGGGACATTTGGTCCCCATAACGTAGGGTTAACCAGTATGTGGTTTCTAAATGGGGACATTTCATAGTAATGTTTATATACAGCTAGTTATAAACACCCCAACAAAACCTATATGCGTTTTTACAAATGAGGGCCTTCCACAGGGAGGTTTTGTCAGATTTAGTTCACTCATAGTAACAAATTTGCCCCCAAAATGTGGTTAGATTTTGATCGTCATCTTATTACTTGGTAGGTGGATGGCAAAAATAAAAATAAAAATGTTGCTACATGATACAGTTCTGGAGCTATGACAATGAAAGACAAAAAAAAATGTTAAACCATTTTCTAATTTGTTTATTTTCTTTTAAAAGGTGCAAAAATTGCAAATAATAATAATAATTAAAAAAAAACACATGTCAGTAAAGTTTTATTTTATCAAACCCAATTCTGCCTGCCTGCCTGCAAATTTTTTAACCAGGTTTTACATGCACAGAACAATAATATCCAATAGTAATATAGCATTGTATGATGCCACCTGTCGGATGACTGCGGCTCTCATAAGCATGTAACCCCTGCAGAGATGCTCGCGTGTAGATGTGTGAGACAGCCTGAACTCATGCTGCCTCGCTCATTCTCCGAATTCTCCTGAAGCGTCGGACATGTGTGCCTGCTCTCAGATCGGTGAACTTGCCCGCTTGGCTTTAAAAAACATTATTTCTGCTTTCCAACTTGAAAAGCCCTATAATAACATTACTTCTTCATTCATCAGTGCCCGGAGTAAAAACAATGCTACAGCGGGAGATCTCACATTACTACAAAATGAGCCTCTTTTTTGAGCATTTCCCAGAATGCCATTCACAGGTGCCAACTACATTGATCGCAAAGAGCCCATAATAAAAGTGCAATAAAAGCCACTTCTGAATAAGTGAATATGGAATAGGAACATGTGTGGAGAGATGTGAGGGCGGACAGAGGCGGAGCTGAAGGTTTAATTAGGGATGTCGTGGGTTGAACGGACAGAGAAGGGGAGGTTCAAAGCTTTAATGTTCAACCTTTGTAGAGGAGAAGAGAACAAGGTGACACACATCCATAAAACAACTTTAATCCTCTGTTACAGAAAGTAGCTTTTCTCTGCCTGCTCACTGACCTTAACAGCTCTCACATTCAGCACATTAAACACAGGTTGACAGCGAACAGAGAGCCAGGTTTCGCGGTTCACCCATTAGCCTAAAACAGGTTCGCTTTCTCACCCTCAGATCCAAGTACAAACACCTGGACAGAAATATTACTGAGCACTTTTTTAATTTGTTCTGTTTTCCATGTCAGTTCCATTGTAATTAAACAATAATGTGTCTCGCTCTTTTTCTCCTACCTCTCCTATCTGTTTCTGGCACTGATAGCTTGTGCCGTTTGAAATGTTTAATGTTTTCAATGTGCATTAAAAAAAGAGAACATTTTTCATAAGCCATTAAGTTTTATCTTTACTCTAATGTTAAGCGTTCAGAAATAAGAGATAATCAGAAAAGCGTTTTTAAAATCTTTGACAAGAAAATGTCACAACAGATTAGCTTTTCAAAGAATTAAGAAAAGAATTCTTCAGAGCGAGCCAAGTCCCAGTTAATGAATAACACTTTACAATATCTTTCACAAGGCCAGATTGGTTATACACAGACAGGCTTGTGTCTAGATCAAAGGAAATGTCCTGTGTCTAATGGACGTCCAGTCTGCAGCTCTCCTACTGTTAAACAGCAGGAACTCCCTTTCGATAAAACACTCTCCCCTGGTACACAGCAATCCCCCATCGGCATCTTCCTCCAGATTTGGGCGCCCTCAGAATCATAATGCCCATTCAAACCCAGCTGAAACTAAATCTATACCACTAGCCTAACACGTGTGAAGGAAATGTTTAATTAAATATAACTATCCTCAAGTTTCGGCTCAGTAAGATTTGTTTCAGTTTTATTCAGCAAAGACACATTAAATTGACCAATAGTGAGAATAAAGACATTCATAATGTTACAAAAGATTTCTTTTTCATATAAATGTTCTTTTGGACTTTATATTCATCAAAGAATCCTAAAATAATTACAAAACAATATTAAGCATTAGAAATCAGCATATTAGAATGATTTCTAAAGAATGTGACATTAGTTAATTACATTGTAAAAAAATAAATTCAAATAGAAAGCTTATTTTAGAAATTGTAATAACATTAAACAATATTACTGTTTTTAAAATTGTTTTTATTATTAAAAAAAAAAAAATCAGCCTTGCATGGTTATCATAAAAACTAAAATATTAACTCTAAATGAATATACATTTTTCATACAAGTACATTATGCTTAAATTCACTTTAAAATGGTTTATTTTAGTTGTTAGTGTTTCATTTTTAATTAATTTAAACCAAATGTTAGAACTTTAGCATCAGCCAGATTACAGTGCGTCCTTACTTTTTTCATTTAGTCATAACTCGACTAGGGCACAGAGTGAGCCAGGACTGCCTCTGGTGCCCTCTTTAAAAACAAATAAAAATGTAGGTGGTCGCTATGTTTGATATCTTGTGCAGGGCTTCTTCATTTTAGCTTGTACTTTTGATGCAAGATCATACCAGGGCAAAACATTCTTTGCAACTTTGAACGGGCCGGATCAAGGCTGCATCACTGGAGTTTCTATGCAAGCATGCACGTGTCTGTAGGGAAGTGTTGTGAGATGCCTTCCAACCTGTGTGTGTGTGTGTGTGTGTGCGTGTGTGTGTGTGTGTGTGTGCGTGTGTGCCCGGATGCGGACTAGGAATTTCAATCATTTTCTCTCCCTCTTTCTCTGCCCGTGCAAACATCCAGAACAGAGAGAGGGGCAGTGTTCCAGAGCAGCAGACAGAGAGAGAGAGAGATCCCTGTGGGTCTCAAATTAAATTCCTATCATGTCAGGGCAGGAACAGGATTCAATAGTGTTTATTGGCATCTCTTGACCGGAGGGAAATTAAATTCCACTGGCTTGTTTCATCATGGACAGCAGGTTCAGGCCTCCCTCTCTTCATCTCTCACTCCCTCTCTTTCATTGGCTTTGGGTTAAGTGGTTAGGGTCCAGAATTGCCCCTAATTTCCCTGGTAATTTGCCTCTTTGTGTGTTTGTGTTTTGCAGCATGTGTGTCAGCCAGCTGAATCTCCCAGACGGCAATGGCCTCTCTTGCCAAAATCATATAACATTATCATCCTCTTCAATGCATTAAACAAAAAAAAAAAACCTAGCCATTATCTCAGACCGGATCAAAGCAATGAATAGGCAGTGGCCGGTTCTACCTTGACTGGATTTCTTTTCTGTCATTTCTTCAAAACCTGATCTAATCTCATCCTGAAAGCTTAGACTGTGGATGAGAGGCAGATTTGTGCCGCCATCTATGACAGAGCTTTGGGAAAAAAAAAGACTCTGAACAGCATGAGCTTGAGTAAGAGGAGAGAGAAAGATGTAGAGATGGTGATGAAACCAGGAAAACATAAAGAGAAATAGGCCAGAGCTGTGGTGCACTGATGTGCTCAAATGGGAAATGAATATGTGACTTTGGCTTACAACACAGCCATATTGCACAATGCACATATTTCTGTACTACCAATCAAATGTTTGAGGTCAGTAAGTTTTAAAAAAAAAAGAAGAAATTAACACTTTTATTCAGCAAGGATCAAAATGATCTATTACATTGTTAGAAACTATTTCTATTTCAGACAAATGCTGTTCGTTTGAACTTTTTATTCATCAAATGTGTCACAGTTTCCACAAAATAAATAGCACAACTATTTTGATTGATAATAAATAATAAGTTTCCTGAGCACCAAATAAGCATATCAGAATGATTTCTGAAGGATCATGTGACACTGAAGACTGGAGGAATGATGCTGAAAAATCAGCTTTACAATCACAGGAATAGGGTACATTTTAAATTGAAATAATATTCCACAATATTGCTGTTTTCACTGTGTTTTTTGATCATTTAAATGCAATCTTAGTAAGCATAAGATACTTCTACACTATATAACATTTATTTTCGTCCCCAAACATTTGAACAAGTATATATTGTATGTCTATAAAAAGCAGCAAAATATCTCCAAAACTACTGAATTACTGAACTACAAACAATTTGCTTGAAAAAACTGATACAAGTCTTAGTATTTAGTTTGTCCCCTTTTTCCGTCCTACCTAGAAATGGAGCCGAATCTAGTATCATAACATTTTGTTCTAGATTAAAATGAGAGAATTTCAGTGTGGTTTCAGTCTCAAACATTTGTACCCCACTGAACACTAAAAAAGACAGAAGGTGATGAGAGATGAGAATGGTGCTTACTGTGCAGTAAGTGTGATGTGTTTGCATCATGGGTAACAAATGCTTTCCCTAATGTACACTAATGTATCAGTATCACATTGATACATACTGTGCATAGAAAGAGAGATGGGGGAACAGAGAAAGCCAGAGAGCAAGAGAGAGGGACTATTTAAGTAAGATGTAGTGGAGTGGTTGGCCCACATGCCCGGATCTGTGATGTACTTACTGAGTGGCTTGCAGAGGCACGACCATCTGGCCTAGGCTACAGGCAGACTGATGACAACTGCACTAACATACACCCAGATGGGCTTCACGCAGCCTGCACAGGAGCCCACTCATATACACTGCCGTTCAAAAGTTTGGGATCTGTGAGGTTTTTTTGTATGTTTTTAAAAGAAGTCTCTTATGCTCACCAAGACTGCATTTATTTGATTTAAATTTTTTTTTTTTTTTTTTAATCGCAAATGAGCATAGAAAAATATCAACATTTTAGAATGATTTCTAAAGGATCATGTGACATTAAAGACTGCAGTAATGATGCTGAAAATTCAGCATTGCATCACAGGAATAAACTAAATTTTAAAATATATTCAAATAGAAAAAAGTTATTTTAAATTGTCATATTTCACAATATTGCTGTCTTTTTTTGTAATTTTAATCAAATAAATGCAGCCTTTGTGAGCATAAGAGACTTCTTGTAAAATATTAAAAGAATATACAAATACAAATATTACCGATCCCAAACTTTTGAATGGCAGTGCATACATAAATACAGAACACATAAAAATAGCATAAAGACATAAAAGAGGGATACTCACACGCACACACATTCTGAGCCCCCTGATGTGTCTAACTATAGCTGAGATTGTGCATCGTCAATGTGTTTGAGGCGATTGATTGCTGAGAAAACCCCAAGATGCAGGAAATGATGCAATTATTCACCAGCTTAATATACCTCACAGTGGTGGCACAGCATGTGTGCGTGTCTCCAAACGTGCGTGCATCAAGCGTGCTCGAGTTTGACCTTCTCTGTTACTGATCACATCGAAACATAATAATAACAGTGTACACAAACACACACATGCATGCACACATGCACAGATCAGATCAGCAATTTACAACGAAAGATAACTCGTGCATTTGGCTAGAGTTCATCACAACTGGCACATGAGATGAAAGCTTCATAAGCATCAGTAAGAGAAGCCAGATGGCTTCAGCTCATTTGAGCTAATCACATGACCTGCTACACACAGTCTATCCTACAGTTTGAGGATTTCGGCAGAGACGATAACCGAGTTTTGTGCGTGTTCAGTTTTATGGGAGCCTGCTGTTAGTACTGTAGTTGAAACAGTCCAGGGGACGATGAGGGTCCTTAAAAAAATATCAAGACTGTAATGCTAAACTACACAATATACACTGGAATATAGTATGTAGTTGTAAGTACAGCTGCAAAGAAATGAATAAGAATAACAAAGAGAGATATAAAGTTGAGGGGAAGAGGGTCTCAAAGGGTCTATTTATCTATTCTAGTTCTATTCTGTCAGTGGTCTTCAGATAAATATTCACGTTCAGAAATGAGAATAAACTGTGGAAATCAATGTCAGAGTGTAAACAGTGAGATTACAGACACACCCAGAAGGTTTGTGCATCTCAAATACAAACTCTGGCATATGTTATAGTAATGTCTATTTGTCAAGCATGAACTGTACTCTGATAAAAATGACAAGGTCAAATGTTTGATGTTATTTGTGGACAATAAGCATGCCCAAGATAGGAAAAGAAAAAATCTTAATATGGGCATATAAATGTAAAAAAAGAAAAAGAAAATACATTTAAAGAAAACAAAAAGTGGTGTAACCTTTACAAAAAAAATCATGAATTATGAATTCAAAAATATCTATATTAATAGTATTTTAACAAAAACTAAGTCAGTTCACTTTACCTGTTTACTAATTCACTATGCTTAAAGGAGTCATAAATTGAGAACCCTTTTGACATAAAAGTCATCATTCTATAAGAATATCCTGCAAGTTTCAGAACTGAAAACTTCCTTGTTAGTCCAAAAACAGCTTTTATTGTAACCAAGCCTAGAGAATGACTCGTTATGATAGATAGGTGAAAGACCACCTCTGCAGAATAAAGTCAACGCCTACTTCATCATTGCAAATTTGGCCCAGCCCTCTGGCGTGTTGAGATGACGAGGAGAGAAGTGCGATACAGGATCACTGGACTACAAATAACAATACCTTCCAAAGGATCCTAATGCTAGGAGTGTGGTTATGTATTTTTAAAAATGTGAATGTTTCAGTTGAGCATTATTTATTTGTATTTGGTACATTTCACTGTGGATTATTCTAATGCCTGATCTGATATGTAATGATTCATGTAGCTACAGTCAGATGTTCTTTGTCTATGTGTCAGTAAATCTAACAAGTGACTAAATGGTCAACTTCACAATGTTTCTCTTTGTTTGTAGGATGAAACTAATCTGTTATTTAAATTGTGATTAAATTACATATAGATAGCGATCAAAGAACGCTCCCTTTTCAATCGCCGGAACTGTCAATCACACAGCTAAAGTTTACCAAATGACTTTCGCCAAGACTCCCGTCATAATCAATTAATCTCTTATTTACATTGTTTTTGCAGGGTTAGTTATGATGAAAGCATTCGTGAAAGAGCAGAAATTGAGTCCCAATGAGGAGATCACCACATTTTTTTGAGATTGACAGCTGTAATAGTAAAAAAGTGTTAAACGTTTTCGATAGAGTTCCACATATAATACTTAGCTATTTCATATGCAAACTAGTCAGCCAATGTCGGGGTTTACTCTGAAGTCTCACAGCAGACACGCCCCTTCAAACAGAGCGTTCAAATCAGAGGTAGGAAAAATGCATTTTATTTTTAAATTTTGACAGTTTTTATGTAAAAATCATACTAACGTTATAAGTGCACCCCAGGAAACATTATTAAACAATAAAACAATGCAGTTCATGACCCCTTTAATCATTTACATTCAATTCATTTTACAATAATAAACAATAATAAGAACAATCATAAAAGATTATGCCAAACTCTTACGTTTTTTTTCAGTTGACATTGAGGGTCGTGTCATTGAACCTCCTGCTACTAATTCCTCCAGTGCTGATACTAGCTTTCTCTGGCTGACATTCGTATTGCTTATCTTTCTCTGGGCAATAATCCTAATACCGATCCCTCTGTGCCTGGAGGTCTTATTGTTGACCTTTCCGTGGCTGATCTTCATATTGCTGATAAAAACGAATAAAGAAACAGGGCAGATTTTAACAGCAAAATGAAGCAGACACAGTAAAGCACTTTCTGTCTGCCTGAGTGCATTATGAATTAGAGTGGATCGCATTGGATCATTTATAATGTGAATTACTGTATCTGCTGTTTTGTAAATAAGGAGATAATCAAGCCAAGCCGTTATGACAGAGATCAGTCCATCAGACTTAATATGGTCCAAATGATTAAGTTAGGATGCAGCTGTTAGGATCCTCATGTTAATCATCATCAAAAAGGTTATTACTAATCTAGAATATAATCAGCTGGATTTCTTACTTTCTCTCTCCTTCTCTCCTCCTTTTATAGAGCCACAAAATGTGGACCTAATTAATAGGTTTTTTGATTAATTTCTTGCATCTGCTGTGTAGAAAAAGATCGAGAATTACACAGAGAAAAGAATATGGGGCTCAGAAATGATGAATTTCGAGAAGAAAGGAAAAGATTCACTGCCTAAATGATACAATGGCAAATGCGCAACAAATGCATTTGTGTTTAATCATCCTTAGATGGCAACTGAGCTGTCAGATATCTCTTGGTTTCTCCACTGTGAGAACTTGAAGAGCCGAGCCTCGGGCAAATGCTGCCCCAAAGGAGAAGAGCCAAATCTGGGTTAACCTTTTTAGTGCCCCCCTTTTCCTGTCAAAACAAATCACAGAGTTTAGAATCACCATGAATTTTTTAAAAGCATCTATTGCTTTAGCTTCCAGTGGGCAAATAACTATCCCATATCTTCAGAAGTGGAGCTCAAATGTTCTGCAATCTACTCATTACTCTGGGCATTGAATCAATTGGAAATGTTTCTTTCAGAATTTCACTGAAAACAAAGAAACAATCAATTAAACACATCAGAGGGCTCTGCTTTCTATATACACATATTACACATACTGAGACCAACTAAAAATGTTTGCAGCATACAGAGCAACAGAATGTAACCGGTTCTATGCAATTCAATTTACATGGACTGTGTGACAAGTTACACAAGCAACATTTATCTGTGCATCACCAAAATGTCGCTCTGGGGACATTTTATCCTCATTACTGAGAATTGTGTAAAGCCTTAGTTATCCTCGGACTTGGTTTTGGAGGATTTCTGTAAATCCCCAGTTGTCTTCTGATCTCTTTGACGGCTGTGGCTATGTAAGGAACACCAACCCCTCACCCAATTCAAAGACTCATTTAAACCATAGGAATATACATAGGTTTGGTATTTCATATATTATTGCACCATACACCGTAAAAAAGTTGTAATTTTTGTCTATTTTTTTTTTTTTAAGGCTTCATAAAACCATGTTAATGGGTTAACTGTAAAATACTTTACCATAAGCATTTTTGGTAGTGAGGCCAGTGAGAAATGTTGCCAGGAAAAGTAAAAATCAGAACGACTGAGAAAGCAGAAAGAGAGCTGATATACAAAGCAGATGTAAAAAAGCTATTTTTATTTACATGCTGTGTGATGCAATATAGATGTGTGAGTGCCTTTCAGGAACCTTACACTTGTCTACCATTACCCCTTTGATGAGCAATCATTAAAGGTTCAGCTGTATGGAACATGATTATTCACTCTCTTTCAAAAATCGCCTTCTAAGTATGAAAAATTTAACATGTAGGACTATTTTGATGCATTTGTTAAATAGGCTGCCGTTGAAGGATAACATAATTAAACAATCTGTTTAAGTATTTAAACAAATAATACTCATTAAGGTCAACATATAGATCGCTTCTTTCTCATTAATGACAATTACTTCAGTTCAGTGGATGTGCAGGCATATGAGAGCATTTATTCCCTTTGACAGCCCTGTTATGTTGGAAAATCAGCGTCTCTTCTCAATGTACTCCTGTGAATTTTTATTTGAAGATGTATCAAGATGTTTGCGTGAGTGTGCCTGTGCAAATGAAATATTTCACATCTAATTACTTTGGTGGAAGTAAAATGGTAATTTGCATGCTGGAGCTGTCATATGCACTCTGACACCAAACACATTTGGCTCTTTAAGTGCTTTAGCATAATACACGCACGACTGGACAAGGAATGAAACCAGACTGAGAGAAGTGTTGTACAAACCTTCTCATGCCAAGCATGTGCTCAATCTGATGCTTCCCCTTAACATTAATTTGCAATTGAGACTTTTGATATTTTCTGTAGCCTATGTAAAACTATACTGCACAATTATCTCTGTTAGGCTACCTTTGAACTTGTCGAAGGTAGGCAGATTGAACTTGAATTGAGTCATTGTTCTTTCACATCTATAAAGATTTTTTCTTAAAATATTCCCCAGTAGCTTTTATTACGCTTATTGCCAGGAGAGTCTTGCTCTTCTGTTCCTGTTTATGAGCACTGTCCTTTCAGAACCCCAGAAGACCCAGTAACACAGCTCAGCACCATGGACAGCTCCATTATTCCTAAACTCTCTTTTAAGGGGTATTTGGACTGACAGCGATTTCAGCGCTGGAGCTCGTCTAATGACTGCATTGTTGTTCACAGTAGATGCTATTAGTGGTCTAGCCATAACTACTGGACGTCTGCACTCAAATGGAATGCATTCATTAAGTGCATGAATTAGGCACTAAAAATTACATTCAAACACTAAAAAACTTTCTGGGAGGAAAAAACTTGTATAAATCGCAGAGCACAATGCATCATATCAAGAAGATGAACGATTATCAATGCATGAATCAGACTCTCCCGCAATTCCCACAACTTCTGACACCATGCATAATTTTAATGTTCTTGTACGGGGGCAGAGATAAATCACAGAACAAAGAAAACGCAAAGAGTTACTACTACAGCTTGACTGGAATATCTTTTAAGAGGTGGATCACTGTCTAAATTAGCTGCTGATTTAAAACAAGATAGTATTTTGTCTACATAAATAAAAATTAAATAAAAACTAAAATGAATCATTTTATTTAAGCATCTCATTGTAATGTACAGTATTAATAATGGATACTCATTTTGAGATCTGCTAAAGATTACATTTAACATTATTAGTGTTTTAAAAGATTACCTTTAAGGGTGTGTTCACACTTGGCATGTTTGGTTCGATTAAAACGAACCCTGGTGCGATTGCTCTGTTAGTGCGGTTCATTTGAACTCTTCCATCCGAATCCTGGTGCATACCAAGCAATCGGTTCAAAATCAAATGAAACATGAACACAACACGGACCAAAGACATGTAAATGAACCAAAAAAAGGAATAAGAGACCCTAAAAAGGACACAATGCTAACGCATGCCTGTTTTTTCTCATCATAGTTGTGATGTCACAATCACAGTTCGGTACAGGCATCAGAACTTCATCTCCTCGCATCAGATATTCATTTGTGTGTGACGGACCAAACAAACTGAAAGTGTGACCTAAGTGAGGGTTAGATGCCCAGAAAGCTGTTGCCATAGTGTTCCATTTTTACCATAATGCTTTTTAAAGATTAGACTAAGTAAGTTACAATTTTGTGGAAAATTCATGAAAGACCTTAATGCGTTTTTCATCCGGCGGACTTCTGGTGACAAATAAAATAAAATTTCTCTGTCTAGATAACAGAGTAAGAGGAGATATTGGTAATTTAAATATACTATTGACATTGTAACAATACAAAATGGTTTGACAATCTGTGAAGTAATACGTTAAATATTAAATATATCTAACATTGGCCAATATGAAAATATTTATAACAACAAATACAAAAATGTTGCATAAATTTGAACTCCACATTGCCATTCATACCCACATCACATCTGTAATGATCACTCATGCTGCCCAAAAAAATAAAAATCATTTCATTGAATATGTATGATTTTCGGTTACTCTGTAAATTGCTGTCAGTCTGAATGCCCCTTTAGAGACTGGAGCGCAACTAGACACATGACATAACACAAAATGACCTCTTTAGACTGAGTAATAATACCACATCTATATCTATTCAGAATACTTTAGGCTGTCTCAGTTATCTTGGTTTGTCAGGAGGAGTAAACGTGCTCTCAAACAGCAGCTATAGGATTTAAAAACGGCTGTGCGATTAACTGATGCCATCTGACACAGAACAGGAACCAGACAAACGAGGACAATCTGACCTGCATGTCTGATTTTAGATTAAATGTGTCCAATCAGGTCTGAGCATGCACACACACACATACACACAGGTGGTGGAGTGAGTTTTATTAGAATTCAGACCCTGTAAGAACTTTAATGATTCTTGCCCAGCGCAGTCTACTCTGGTGATGGTCTCTGCGGGAGACAGATTTTGTACTGGTCTAAATTGCTTTTTTCCTCCATGCTCCAGTAGCCTGCTACTCTCTGCAGCGGTAATCAAGGCTCATCATCATTAGATATTATTATACACTGAGAAAACAAGGCCTGTGTGAAGCCGGGGAAAGACAATCTCCCCGCCCGGGAGTCCACTTACCCTGGGTTTTTACGGCATTCTGAATCATTGCTGCACCGATGGCACCACAGAATATTAAAATGCATGAGCATGTTTTTGTGAAGGCGTGCACTGTATGCATGAATTCTGGGTGGTCGTGTACACTAAAGCCGCCCAAGGTCCTGAAGACGATAATTAAGAGATAAAAGACAAATGATCAGCCAGTGCAATTGGCCCTGTGTGAACTCTTGTTCAGAGCTCAATGTAGAAATATTTTCGCAATGGTCCCGTATTCACCATATGGATCAAACGAAATTAGTGAGAGCAGCATCTGTAGTCTGCATGTGTGAGTTTTTAAAAAGAGGGTTATTTAAAGGATATGGCTTTAATTTATCATTTGTTAGTCAGTCATCATAGCAGTAATCAACATATGAAAATTAGGGATACTTCTGGTCAATTAGAAAGCGACAATTATTATTTTCAAGTTATGGCTGATAACCAATTAATAGCCAATATTAAAATGATACTAACTTGTCCAAATACATTTAAAAGTAAAAGAACATTTAGGAATCACAACATGGATATTCATTTTAAAGCTGCAGTCCGCAGCTTTTCCTCTTTGTCGCCATCTCTGTTCGAAATCTGTAACTGCAGTTATTCATGGAATGATCAAATTTACGTGAGTTGTACATCGGCATGAAAAAGTGCGGATGAAAACAGTGTTTTGAGGCGAGTGCTGCTGTCAGTCACCGCGCTGTGTGGATACTGTCATTCAGAATCACAGATTCACTTTTTAAAAGTTTGACCAACATAAGAATTGTCACCGGATAATGTAATCTGAACAAGTAAGTAACATCCATTTTTGTTCTGATCAACTAAGGGGGGAAAAGCATTGCTGTAAATCGCGCTGATTAAATCTAACGATCGTTTATCATGTCGAACCGTGCAAATTATACTTTATGTTTTTTTAGAATAAATTTTTAGAACAAATTATATTCTTCTCAAATTGTTAATGTTAACAACATCAGCATTGCGTGACTACATTTAATGTGTTTTATGGTTACCTGTGTAGTTCAGAATTAATATTCTCCATAATAGCTAAACGAGAAAGGCACAACGAAGGAAACTCCATAACTGTGTGAATTAAGAAAACAATTGTGGTACTGTTACACGATTGAACAATTGAAATGTCTTACTTGTTCAGCAGAAAAAAGCCATCTCTGTGTCCGTTTTGAACCCCTTCAAAACACAGAGTTCACGCACCTTTCAAAAGCCCCGTCGATGTTTATCCTTGTGTTCGCATGAGACGGTTGCTTTTTCTCTAGCCTTTTTAAATCCAAAGTATGAAGTCTGTTGGGTTTTATAACTGGTGAATCTCCAGTTGACACTGATGATTGTTGTTTGGATCTTTCTGGATCGCCATAAGTTTAATTATGTAAAGTGCTGCGAAAAGGCTATAGGTTATATCTCCCCACCGTCAACATAGTCACGCGCAGTATAGCCGGCTAACCGAAACTCCTTCTTTATGTGTACGGATGTGACGTAATGATGCAAAGACATGCTCGAATTTCCCGCGGAAACCCACCAGTACCACTGGAATTAAATCATTATTACAAGCTAACCGTTTTGAATCTAGCTACGGCAAGCAGATAGTTTTGAACACTGGCTGAATATGTTTTTTTTTTAAATAATTATTTTGGATTATTTTTAACTTAAAAAAAAAAAAGTTACGGACTGCAGCTTTAAGATTTACTGAAAATTACAGTTGTGTGATTAAGTTATTGTTGTTTTAAAATATTAACTTTAAATGAGCACACACACACGGTCAAAAGTTTGGAACAATAATGATTTTTGATTTTTGAACAAAATTTTTTGAAAGAAGTCTATTATGCTCACCTGAATTTATTTGATAAAAAAATTCTGCATCATTCTAATATCCTGATTTGCTGCTTTTTATCAGTTACTAATGGTGCTCAATTATTAATAATGGTTCTTATTATTATAAATGCTGAATTTTTTTTGTTGCTTAATATTTTTTATACTTTTTTCAGGATTCTTTGATTAATAGAATGTTCAAAAGAACAGCATTTATCTGAAATATAAATATTTTGTAACATTGTATACTGTAAATGTCTTTACTGTCACTTGAATAAATGTATTAATTTGTTTTTTAAAAGATCTTACTTAAAAATGGTAGTGTATAACAGTTTCCACAAAAATAATATATGAACTCAACATTAAATCCATAAACATCATTCTGTATAATGGAGGGTCACTTTTGAAAAGATATGTATGCACTCTATCAATGCTATCAACGTGTACTACAGCTCATATAAATGGCCTAGAACATTGTCCTCAGGGGCCCAAACTGCAGACGCTGTTCTTGGGTTTTTCTCTTGAAATACCATCCATTCTCCATCAATACAATAGATGAAAGATTTTCAAATACTTTCGCTGACTACAAGGTTCATTCAAAGTCACACATGTGTTATCTTAAGTCGCTGACATTTTTACACAACAAAATGGCCACTTCCAAGGTAAGAGGAGCCCAATAAATGGAGGATTCATTTTAAATAATCTGAGCTGACACTAGCTTCTCGCATTAAACCTTGAACTGCCTCTGCATGCGTGAACACTACAATTTCATTACCGGTGCAGTAGGCGGCTATCGCTCTCGGCTGCATGCGATATTCATAACTAGTCTTCATAATGCTTCAAAATCTCAACATTTTATTTCAAAACAATCATTTTGCAGAGTTATGGTGCTTAAAATCCATTCAGACTGACGATTCTCTGAAGAATATTGGAATAGTGGGGGGAAAAAGATGGAAAATTCCATTCCATTCACAAACAACATCAAAACACTCATGAAAGAGGTCATGGAAAGGCTGTTTTGCTGTTGTATGATGAAAAAGCTATTTTTGTATCATATGGTAACAGCTCTTTGTCCTTAAGTAACCCTCTCTATCAAAAAAAGTAACTGTTTATATTTTAGAGTGAACACTCTCAGTCAAAGGGGCATAAAGACAGATGGTTCAGGCAATTATTAAGGGCTGATAGTGATTTAAAATGGCCCGGTGCTTAAAACATGCAGTTTAAAGGCATTCTTTCAGTGCGTTGCTCTAACATCATCTTCTTAGCCCCAACAGATTGGAAAGATTTTTCTACAAGCTGTGATAATGACACATTAAGTCCCAGGGAGGGCTCGTGTACATGACAATTCTTCATCGCCATTCCCTATCATCACTCAGGTTTCCCACACAACATACTCTATTTGGCACAGGGCTCGGATAGGAAATATTTTAATTGACAAATATATAAAATGACGCTGTAAACTCCCTGTGGTTGGGTCTTCCCACAGCAAAACTGAAGAAAAAAAAGCAAACTACTGTAAATTTGTTATAGTTTTCAGCATAACAAACCTGCCACAGAGGTCCATAGATTAATTCTGAAAATGAATAGGGATACTTGCCTTTCAAATTAGTTTTAGCCTCTAAATAAATTATCTCACATTTTTACAGTATTAGCAAACGGAAAAGGCATTTCAGTTTTGGATTTCATCACCTGCTAAATTAAATGTAATAAAGTATGCTATTTAAATGATGGAGTTCCATAGCAAAAGTGCTGAATGGCTACATTAAGACATAAAAATACCACATTTTATAGTAGCGAGTCTGCTGTTTACTTGGATTGCTCATGTTGAGTGTGGTTGCATGGTAGAAAAAAAACTGATTATTCATTTACATTATGATTATAGTCTATTTTTTTTCTTTTGCTATGCCATTCCGAACTGCTAAGTGCTGAGCAAAACAAATATAGAAAGGATTTATTTAGCAAGCAGAAAACAGCTGTCATCTCTAAGCAATGACTACATCTGCATATGAATAGTTAGCTCCTCAAAACATTTGCAACCAAAGATTTTCTATGGTCGCTACAATATTTTCAGCTGGCATAAGAGAGGTTCTGCATGATCCTACACTGTAAAAAAAAAAAGTTGGATTAACTTAAAAAAGTAAGTTACCTGGTTGCCTTAAAATTTTGAGTTCATTGAAATTAAAAATTTGAGTTAATACAACAAAGGAGATTGGTTTAATAAATAGAAACTCAAAATATTATGTTATCTGAACTACATTAATTATCTAAGGTGATTTGACAAAATATAAAAAGTTGTGATAACAAATCATCAAAATTCATTTTTACAGTGTATGTGTCATACGATGTGTTTTCTCTGAATGGAAGAAGACCCCTTGATTTAAAGATAAAGTGGCATCTATCACATTAACAAACGTGTCATGTAACAATTGGCACTGCTGTTATTTAAGTGATCAACTGTTATTCCTGTGGGATTCAAGAAAACATCATCTTCAACAATAGCTAACAATCCATGGGAGATGCATATACTTTAGTGTAGTATTGTGTAATGAAGTAATGAGGGCTAAATTATATTTGTTAAAAGAAACAGAAGAAAGAAAAAAGCAATTTTCTACAAGCAATTTCTCACTTTGCAACAAAGAGATTTTTTTTCCCTTCAACAGCGAAGCCAAAGATTTTCACAACTTCAGTAATATACTGTCGCAAGTGTTGTTGGTCGGTGATAAACTATCTCTATGTGCTGAACGCAAGTACTTGCAATTCTAGACAGTTTGTTTTAGAGCTATATTGTAGTACAAAACCATCAGTAAACTTGCTTTTAATTGCATACAATGAAAAAAAACAAGAGAAGGGAAAAAAAAACAGTTCTGTGAGCAGGGCGCTTGTGTGCACCATTTGTCAGGTTTATTATAGGCCTATAACAGGACCATTTTCTCTACTGCTCCCCATGCACAATCCATCACAGAAGAAATAAGCTAAAGAAGAGAACAGCAGAACGTACGTGAGTAGGAGTAAGCAGAGCAATGGAAGAAAGAAAAGCCAAACAACACAGACTGTGGAATTTGTTTTAGCAAACTTTCAAGCAATGTCATCATGTTACATTCCCATGGCGCAGCCTGGGGTTGCTTAAATGGCCCAAGGACACAGTTGTGATCATTTCAGAATCGCTCCTTGCAGGGTTCAAACTTACAGCTTTTTAATACCAGACAATACAGATTTTTTTTTACCACTGAAGGCCAATACACACTGCACCAATGTAGACAATAACCAGATTACAGTATGTCACTTCTCACACATTCACACAACGGCAAAAGACGGCAACAGGGTCTGAGCTTACAAAACCCAGCAAAGTGTCTGTTGCCTTTGGTCACCATCTTTTGGTTTAGTGTGAACTTATCTTTTGATGCACAACAACACTGTAGAATCAAGAGTTGTAAAATCATTGATGTAGATCAATGCAAGTGAATGCTATATGAGTAGGCTGGAGGTAGAGAGTCACACTTCACAGGCTTGAAGTTCAACACTCAATAGCAATAATACATGAAGCCTTTCAACCACAAGTGTTCATTTAATGATATGTAATAGCCTTCTTGAGCACTGTAAAGGTGTTTTGCTGAATGAAAATGATTCATCTGCACCTCAATAGTGGTTAATTAAAATTAACTGAACTGATCTGAACTAAATCACATAGTGAGTGCATTGGAACAGAGGATGGTTGACTCAGATCCATCTGTTCAGAGTGGTACATATTATGGGTGAAGCGGTTCAATGGTCAAGTTTCGTTATGTGCTATGTTCAGGGAAAAAAGATCCCTGTCAAATAAAAATAAAGAAAATAAGAAATGATTAAACTACAAGCAACAACACAAATAAAAAAAGCTACAAATAAAATAAACAGTGCTTTTCAGATAAGCTAGGTTTCTAACTGTAACAAATTAGCTCTATGAAATATTAATTATCAATAATAACTTGTTATGATTAATTATGAATATTTGGGTCAGTTAAGTGGATTAACTTGATGTAGCTAAATCAATATTACAATCAATCAATCAGTTCGTCCAACAAACTCTTTTGATTATTCATTTATTCTAAGAAGAGGGTATCTTCCATGGCCACAGAGAAATAATTATTTCTTAGCATGTACAGCGCTATGAGCATGTAACAATATCAATATCGTAAAAGAGACTTTGTTTGCAAGCAGTGAATCAGAACCAAATACATATTGTGCACAAGTTTTATTAACTAAATCACAAACATAACTAAACTAAACAAACAAACATACATACATACATACATACATGTATAGGTAAAATGGTGAGTGATAGACTGGAACTGGAAGCAGGAAATGGAACTATGGGAAAGATTCATTTAACTATGAAAAGAACCATCAGCATATAATTTTCAGAGCATCTCATTTAAATTGATACTTGCATAGCTTTGTAGTGGGAACAATTCAAAGTTGTTGAAAATTGAAGTCGTTGATGGTTCCGTGAGTGTCAAATGTGGAAGTTCCAATCGTTTTCTTCTCCGTTGGATGAAGAAGATATGATGAACTTGCATGGTTAGTTTGAGACTGTTCTCATGGCTGGATTGCAGAATGTGGCCTGCCAGCCTGGGGCCAAACAGGGTACGCAGGGCAAGTGGTGGAAGTTGCGATGGACTTCTTCTGTGTGGAGTTGAAGACGTTGTGCCAAATTCCTGAGATTGTTCTTGGTTCTGTTGTGGTTGAGAGAGTCCTCTCTCTCTCCTGAATGAGCACATGGCTGGTTGTGAGTCAAGGCCTACTGCCTTGGGGCCTGCTGAGGCCACGCAGGACAGCACAGCGCCCTGAACATACAGAGAAAGCCAAAGAGCAGGAAGGGCTTGTGTGAATGCCATTTAAAGTCTGAGGAAGGTTCAACCACTAAGGGTTGACTCGACCAATAAGAAAGGTGGAATTTCTGAGCGTTAAAATTCCTTTGTGGTTAATTTATGAGTCTTTGTCCTAAGCGTGCTCATTTGAATGTGCAGCTGGATTGGTTTTTGATGAAGAAACTAGGGAAGATTCTTGTAATACTAATATGTTGCACAGCTATCGGCATATCATGAACACAATCATTTCGATCTTTAAAGTACCAATTTATAGAGACCAAACGTGGTATAAGTGAGGTTACATTGACCGTTGGTTCTATAATAAAATACATAGTATCGAAGGGATAATAGTATCAACAGATTATTGTATTAAAAGACAAAACATAAGACAGTAAATCATTCACTTAATGTTCTGGAATGCATGTTAATTTCATGTTAATCAGTTCATCGATAAATGAGTTCAGGAAAGTCCGTTCTAATGTCTGTAGGTCTTGTTGCAGGGGCCTATTCACATTGCTAACAGTCATAAAACAAACTTATCTGATCGTGGTCATGGTAACCGAGACCCTCTTGCACTCACTGGGGGATGGGACCACAGATCCCAGAGTGAGTTTTAAAGATTGTTCGGTATATATACCAAATAATTGTGTCTGATTTGTCTCAGACATTACATAACAGTAGTTTTCAGGTACAGAAATTGAATAAAGTAATCAAATGTAAAACAACATTGCTTATAATCTACACTGTATAAGTTATTACATTATTACTGTACAGTACATTTTACAGTATATATATTTTACATTATTAAAGTTACAAAAGCTATTCAGTCAAGAGCAGTAAGTGATTTCCACTAAAGTTTGATTGTGTTTAATACTGATACACATGCATTGGTTATCAACTGTTTACGTTCACTTAAGAAATGACCTTTTATTTGCTAAGATACTCGCCAAGATGGGCATCTTGAAAAAAAAATTGTGTGAAATTGTCTGTTCAAGCGCAAGACTCGAAAGAGAACTCGATATTTGAGTTCAGAGGTGAGTGCACACACAAATTTTCTTACAGTGGGCGCGAGTTCTCTTTAGCATCAAATGACTGGTCATATTAGAGCACGCGGCACTTGTATTGAACCAAGTTTAGGGGTAGCCAGAATGTGTATCAACCGAAAGAAAAATATATTAGCCTAACTCTGTCTATCTGTTGAACACGTTTTTTCCCACAAACCATTATAGATACACATGCAATCGCCAGATTTGAGATAAACCATGGTGTCGTGGGTGGAAAAAGGTATGGTTCGATTTTTTACAGAGAACCGTTACACCCCTAATAAATACTGTATACATGCTTGCTTGTACAGTAGAGTACTTGAGTGTTTTATTTTAAACTTTAATTAGGTTTATTAGGAGTCTGTCATTATTATTAACTTGATTGAAAACTAATTTACATGAGGAGGGAGATCCCATCTACATCCGACTACAATATATTGGAGTCAATAATACCACAAAGTGCACAATACAGTCTGGCTATACTGCAAAAAAATGGGATTACTACGCACAACACTGAAAAAGTAGGCTCAGCACCAAAACTCCACTTGTCCACACTGTTTTGTTTGCAAACACAGACTTGTGAATAATGTAAATTGTTGATCTGGTACTTTGTAAAAAACTAAAATGTAAATAGGATGCAACCTCAATCTCACTTCTTTTTTTACAATTCATCACCTCGTTCACTTATGTGTGTCTGGTTTGCTGTGTGTTTTTTTTTTCTTTATTCCCATGTCCACACTTCATAAAGTCTTCGCTTCTTCTTGGACGTGAAAAGTCTGTAGTAATTCTTCCTTAAAGTCTCATGAGTTGCGATTCATAATCAATCACTTCAGTTTTTTTTTTTCAGAGCCTCTCTCAGGCTTGCTGTGCCTTTTATAATTGATGTCCCACAGGAGAAGGGTCAACCTTGGTCTCAATAATTTAGAGCTATGGAGGAACCATGAAAGAAATAGAAAGCGTGAGGGAGATGGATGGATGAGTATCGATCAGTGGAGGCAGAGAAAAGCGTGTTCCTGAGTGGGAAGGAGAGAGAGAGAGAGAGAGAGAGAGAGAGAGAGAGAGAGAGAGGGAGAGAGGGAGAGAGCGAGAGCGCGAGAGAGAGAGAGAGAGAGAGAGAGAGAGAGAGAGAGAGAGAGAGAGAGAGAGAGAGAGAGAGAGAGAGAGAGAGAGGGGAAATGAGCAAAGCCAGGTCGTGTCTGCTCTGCATTCTGGTGAAGTTCATCCGGCACTGCGCAAAAAGATCCGAACCGCCAGTCTATTCTTGAGTGCTGTTTTTGCATGATGGAAAGTCATTACTATGCAATTAATCATGTGAGTGACAGGCTCATAGTAGCAGCCCACAAAGCGGAGGACAGTACCGGCCTGAGATCAGAGCTGTGTCAAACGTTCACCAACAATCTTCCACTGATGTGTGAAATGTTCACATGGGGTGGACAGCCGTACAAGCTTATCCTACCAAGCCATCCTTCAAAGATAAATCTGATGTAAATGATTGAATGAAGACATCAAGAAAAAGAGCAGGCATATAATAGGCAGATTCTTATGATTCAATGTCTGGCTTAAATCAGATACAGACCAACACTGCAAACCCTGATGTACTATGTTTATATATATTTAAAAAAAAAAGTATTTATATGCAGCCATGTACACATAGTATATATATATATATATATATATATATATATATATATATATATATATATATATATAAATGTCATTATTAATTATGTACTTATTTTCTTATTGTCCACACACTTATGCTGTTCATTGAAGTGTAAATTATACCATATAATACAGTACATGAGGTAAGGACATGTAACTAGTTCTACTTAGCCTTGCTTATATTGTGTTTTGCCATATTATTGTTGAAGTGTATATCCATATTACTTGCACAATAAGCTCAAACAAGTCACATTAATTGTCTCATGATTAGTAAGTAATCTTTAAAAAAAAACTTGTATAATCAATTTCACCTCATGTCAAATTTAATTAATTAGTTAACATTAACCTCTCGTTGCTGGTGTAACATCATTAGTACAAAGAAACAAAAATTATTATGTGAAGACAATATTTTAATTCGCATATATGGCTTTCTAATAAACCTCTTTGACAAATGGTTCCTCTTTTGTAAGTCGCTTTGGATAAAAGTATCTGATAAATGTCCATTTGTTAAGGTTACAGTGCAAGTAAAATGGAAATCACATTGCATTTAAACTAGTGACAAGGTGCCCTTGTAAGAGCGAACACAGTCTTAAAGTTAAAAAGTGATTCATACTTATAAGAATTAGGAGGATTGGTTAATTACCTTTCACCGTTTATGGGGTTTTAATGAGAGTTACTGTTGTCAGAGTTTGTAAAATCACTTCAATGTCAGTCTCTGATGGCAAAAAATCATTTGTCATACTCCACTCCTGTAAGTACGACCAGATGGCGTGGTTTGTGAGGATTTAGTATGTCTGAATGATCACTCAGAAATGTAGAAACAGACAATAACACATAAATTTCATCTCTGCCTTGCTCTCTCTCCTCCAGAGTCAAAAGCGGTGGCAGGCCACCCCAATCCTTTTGTTCGATTTTATTCGGCTGATAGAGAAAGGAGGCTTGGCTGGCATTTCAGATGAGTAGAGGTTTCCTCCACCACGGGAATCATTACAAGCTAATTTACCCCTCACACATGTTTTCTGCCTCCCCACCATATGCTGTTTATTTACCTTCTGAAGGAATGATAATGAATTTCCAGGGCACTTCACTGTCAATTCGTCAGCCTCTCTCTTTATCAGAACACTCTATTGACACACTGTTGAAGGAGTTGATTACATTTGTGCATCGGCCAATAGCTTCGCCCGTGCTGGGTCAGATTATGACTCCACGTCTGACTTCCAATAATGAGATTTTTTTTATTTTATTGCATCAACCTAGATGGGGCCCATTCACGTATTTGTCAGACTGTAAACAAATCTGTCGCTACTACAACTATGAAATTATAAGCTACTGAGCATATGGCAGAGCATTGAATAATACTACTACATAAAAACAAAAAGGAAAATTGCCTAGGCCAACATATTAAAAAATGTGACACATCGATGTCCATGAAATAAACATGTTTTAGACCACCAGATATAAATATGTCTTAGATACACAATTTCAGTGGTTTTACCATGAATACAGACACGTTATGATACCACCATCACCAAAAATTGTGTCTGCTTTACCATAAAACACATGCTCATTGCAACAGCTTCACTAAAATGTAA
Organism: Semotilus atromaculatus; assembly: GCA_031834385.1. Lineage (NCBI taxonomy): Eukaryota > Metazoa > Chordata > Actinopteri > Cypriniformes > Leuciscidae > Semotilus > Semotilus atromaculatus. Next base: position 2,883,014 of record JAULUF010000019.1, on the reverse strand, counting down.
CGCACTCGAACATGCAACGACCTATTTAACAGATGCCTAAGTTAGAACAGCCAAAAATGAAAGCTTTAGCATAAGTTCTGCCAGGAAGACTTAATTACTGCGTCACTTATTACCTTCACATCTATCCAATCACATCCTTATTCTTGTATAAAAGATTGGTATTTACACATGTTTGAGTTCGCAGATGCTGACGCGACAACAACCTCCACCCTCCCCACCACCACCAGGATGGTCCTGTCTATACCTCCCTGGGGGGTCGGATGCGCCCCTGCCTTCGTCTTCAGGCAGGAGATGCTGATCCGCTACCCTCGGATTACGAACTATGGACGGGGCCTATACGCCAAAGAACTTTATAAACAATTGCTTGCTGGGCTGCCATTAAATGGATGCTTTGTTACATAATTTTATTTCCCGAGTCTTTCTGGTAGAACTGCAACCGGTGACAAATAATAACAATACATTGAAAAAAATCACCAAACTACCACAAGTTATATAGCCCTCTAAACATTAAAAAAATATATTTCATCATACCTTTAGCCTACTCCGTAGAGCTACTTTCTTCATGCCGCTGGAAGTTCATATGTTAATGTGTCGAATAAAGTGTTAGAAAAAAACACTTTTCTTAGCTAAAATGTTGCTATAGTAGCCTAATATTAATGCTAAAGCCTATGCACTTGGCAATTGTGATTTTTTAAAATAGCCTATTCTATTTCATCATTAAAATCCATTTCCACTTTCATCTCGACTGAGGGGGCAGGGGAGTCTGGTTGAGGGGGCAACTGTCACATTAAGAAGAGGATATTAGGCAAAACATTGTCAGCTTGTTAATTGCTGAAATGTGTGTTGCTGTGGAAACAGCCTTCTTTACAATTGAAAGAGAATTTAGTTTGTTAGAGGGATAGTTCACCCAACATGTTAAATTCTGTCATCATTTACTCACCCTCAAGTTGTTCCAAACCTGTATTAATTTCTTTTTTTTCTGCTGAACACAAAAGAAGATATTTTGAAAAATGTCGGAAACCAAACAGTTGATGGACCCCATTGGATTACATAGTATTTTGTTCCCCATACTATAGAAGTCAGTAGGGCCCATCAATTGTTTGGTTACCCATATTCTTCAAAATATCTTCCTTTGTGTTCAGCAGGAAAAAAAAAGAAATTCATACAGGTTTGGAACAAGGTTTGGGTGTGAAAATGATGACATAATTTTGTAAACCATCACTTTAAGAAGTAAAGACCCAGAGCAAAAACTAAGTAGTACTGACACAACAGTAGTACTAAAGTAGTGTTACTATTAGTATAAAATGTTGTTTTGCTTTTTAACTACTTTTAAAATGCTGTTCACAACTGTTGATTTTGTTGATGCGCTTTGAGGGGTTTATATTCCACTTAAGTAAGATTTGAACACAAACAGTCATTAAGAATCAACCTTCAATTCAGTAGGTAATATTGTTATGTTTAATCATGTATTGCATTTTGTTGCTTTTTTCTTATAAATAATACAAAACATATTTCAATTACGATTTGCGAAAAACTTGATTTTTTAAAACAAGATTCCTTACAAAGACTCCAATCAAGCATAATTTTAGCTTTGAAATTGGGCTGGTTTGTTGTTGTTGTTGCTGTTTTTGGTCACTGGCCTGGTGGTAATCTAGTTTTGATTGGTAATTGACTTATCTGTCAATGTTTGTTGGAAACACTCCACAAAATTTTAGCACAGTGTTAGCAAACTACTAAGTTATGTATAGGGCCTGTTGAAATCCTTCTCAATGATTCTACACCAACCATCTACTCCAGTTCCTCTAATTATTTTGCGCTTTTTGGAATTTTGCAAACATCACAGTGTGTTTGGCCTCCTCCCTAGGCAAGCGAGGTGCAGTCAGGCACACATTAGCATGGGAGCAATGATCTAAAGCACTAGTCTGTCTTTCCCAGAGCCCAGAGACCCTCAGGGGATCGGCTCTCAACTCACATTACCGTCACTTTACGTCAAACTCACCACACGACCTCAACCATACCACACGCCCTCCACCAGATATACTCACGCTACAACAATCAGACTAATGTATGCGCAAGTGTCAGTGCAAATGTTACTAATGACAAAAAAAATCAGTCACACTTTAGTTTAGGGTCCAATTCTAACTATTAACTAATTATTAACTGCGACTTTTGCCTCAATAAACTAAACTTAAGTTTAGGTATTGGGTAGGATTAAGGGATAACGTTACAAACGTTTGGCAATGCTATCATTTGACATAATGACTGCTATTCTTATCAAATAAGGTAAAACAGTGGAAATATTATAACTTGGCTAGTAGGATATATTTATAGGCAAATTAACCAGTGTAGTAACTGGTTTAGAGATTGGCAGTGTTACCAATACCAACATAAACAATGTTTTGTGAACCTAGTAAGCAATCACCTAGGGAAGCATGGTGATTTTTTGCCGTATTTAATTGGGGTGTCTTGCCTTTGAAAATTGTGATATTTGTGGAGTGCAATAAATGAGGAGACAAGAGACGGAGATGCGTCGAGCCAGCTTTACTCTCCACTTCAATATAACAGAACTGTACAGCAGTGAGATCGACACAACAACACAATGTTAACCGGAACCGCTTTTCTCCCTTCACGCACTGGTTTGTCGTAGGACCGTTCGGAGTGGGAACTACATCCGGTTCACAGAAGCTAATATTTTGGTTAGCAAAATCCAGATATCAAGGCCGCAAATGTGGAGAAATTGGCCAAAATTAGTTAAGTTGTGCTAAGACAAAAATATGTACCAGCTTATTGATTGTTTATAGAGCTATGTTATTTAAATAGACTTCATGTGACGAATATTTTGTACGTACTTTGTAGATTTCTGTTTGGCGCGAATTCGCAACATTCGTCCATAACGGCTGGATTCGGCTATAATGGCTGCTGTATTTAGAAACAAGGAAAGAGTTAAACAGAGTGTAACATGGAATGTATAAAAACTACTGTCAATGTTAGGGAGTAGGAGAGTGTTTTGTTTCTTGCTGTTATCAAGATTCATTTATTTGTCAATTAAAGTTTAGATGTTCTAACAACTTTTTGACATGAATAAAATCTTACATACCTGAGATGGGAAAATGTGTTTTATCAATTTTACCATTTTATTAAAAAAAATACCATAAATGCCTGTTGTCGCTAATTTGCAATTTATATCAAATCTATATGCTATAGACAAATTAACAATCTCAACTTAATTTAGCATCAGCTTGGAGCCAGAAACACACACATAATAAATTTTTTATATATGATTGTAAATCAATTCAGGCATCAAGGGGTTAAAACTGTATGACTGTTATTAAATAACTGTGTACGAATGTCAACTAAATACCAAACCATTTGGCATATTTTAGACAAATAAAGTGTGTTAGGCTTTCAATTATCAAACATTAAACAATGTTCAAGATTACTAATAAAACAAATATATTAAATGTCAAAAATGTGTGGAACATACAATTAATGTAATAAACTACTCTTGTGGCTACTCAGCCAGGACACCTGTCTGAACATCAAAGGATACATTCCCCAAAAATGACCCTGGTTGGTAAAAAAGAAATGGTAAAAACTTTTTTTAAGTTGAGAGAAAAGGCATCAGCTTTTTGAGCTTTTACTCAGCTATTCATTCCCATTTTGGCTTGACAGCACAATAACGTGTGGGCCTGTGAGAGTGTGTGGGATGGTGTTTTGCTGTGGGGCTCAAAGGCTTCGGGGGTTCCAGAGCGGAGTAAAGCTCTGAGGTGATCCCCTCCGGAACTGATCGCTCCCTGCCCTGGAGCGGCTCCCCGCTGCATGTTTCGAAATGGCGGGAATATGGAAGCAGTTCGGGTGTTATTTGCAGGTCTGGGACTGTGTGAGAGGCAGGAGGGAGAAGAGTGGGAGAGGATGAGAGGAGGAAAAGAAAAGAATGGAGTCGGCCTGTTTTAGATTACTGCAGAGCAGCTGGTATAGTTCTACAGATGGATGACAGACAGGTGGGCTGATATTATGGGCAGCTTTGAAAGACAGGTGCCAGAATGTGTAGGACGGACAATTCACACAGAAAGACGAGTTAAAACAATTCTGCAAGATGGTCAAATTGTTTTTCGGTGCATGAGAAGTGAAACAAATCCTTTTTAGGTTGACTAACGTAATAGAGACTGTTGGTAAAGTGGTAAAGACGATAATAATTCAGCATGTTACGACATGCTGTTACTCAACAAGTAGTGTCAAAGACAGATGTTGCCAGTCTCTTTTGACACGCTTGCAATTACATCCAAGATCCCATTACATTAACTTTCCAATTGTAAGTCAATCAGCTCAACGATCAGAACACAGATAAATCATTACAGTGCCATCACTATCAGACGGCAAAGATCTGCATCAACAAACTGAAGTGGCAGTCTTTATGCTTAATGTCACAGCAAATGGTATACGAATGAGTCAGATGGAGTATATGAGGTTTGGTCCCGTTCCCACACAGAGCTCCGAGGTTGTGAATGAATGTGATCCGCCTTAATTCAAACAGACACCGCTCTGATACCTCCTTGCATCTGAATATTCATGACAGCTTGTTCAGATTCACGTCCCGTGGCTGGAATAGGATTCGGATATTCAGTAGAGAAGGAAAAAAGAAAACGTTGCAACTGCATGTAAAACGTCATGTGATGATTCAAGCCAGGTTGTATCGAGAATGATGAAAAGACCCAAGACTCTGGTCTTCTAGAACGATTGCTTCCTCCCCTCACACATTCATTACAATAAATGTTTAATGTCATCAACAGGACAAATTAACTCATAAATATGCAGCGAGAGGCACGTATGGTGAAATATGGAAAATGGTGGACACTGCAGCTCGGATGTTAGAGGAAGCAAGGCTGATACTGATGGGATTACAATTATGTGAGTGGATTTTTTGGAATTAGATATTTTGCTGTGTGTGTGAAATCAGTAACAGTAGGGTTGGTGCAGTTATTATGGCTGATATTAAAGAGATAGTTCACCCAAAAATGTTCATAATGTATTCACACTCTCATCGTAAACCCATCTGCCTTTCATTCTACTGTGGAACATAAAATATGTTTTTAAAGCGATCACGACATGATAAATCAAATTTGTCTTCATCTTTTGACATATAAGAGGACTTTGTACCCGCAATTTTTATTTTTTTTAAATCCTCCTCATTATAAACAAAGCATTTATTTAATCTAGCTCCAAAAAATGGCTCGTTTTGATATTGCGGGATCTGTGACATCACTACAACACACTCATTATACGTGAATATTAAAATATGAGTGGAGAAAGAAAAACAAACAAAAAAAAATTACAAGCACTAAAATCTCTGAACAAATGGCACAGATCAGTTTAACAGAAAATATAAAGGCATAGTTAATTTTTGTCCATTCTTTGAATTTTCGGTCTACACTCAAAAAAAGAACTCTTTGGACAAACTCAATTTAATTGAGGGCAGGATTTCCATCAAATAAATGTGTAGCCCCAACTCATATAAAACCAAAGAAACATATATAACGTATAAATAAACTCATCTCTTCAAATGCTTTCTTAAATGCTGTCTGAGAAATACTGATTAATTCTGTTAAAATGTTGCTTCAATGAATTTGCTTTTTGTTATTAGCTTGGTAGAAGTTTTGCTTATACATGTAGCTTGACAAGTTACAATTTTAAAGGTTGCAAAACTGGCATAACAGAAAAAGCTTTTGATTCCCCTGGACAACTTTAGAGAAAAATAGAGATTAGATGAACAGACAGCAAAATGGAATGAGAAAGAGATGCATTTAGGGAACATTGTCTCCTTCTACTCCTGCAGTCTCTTATAATTGCATGGACATACACATTGCTCCACCCACACGCACTGTATGAGCAACTAAACAACTTTGCTGTCTAAATGTAGAGTCTCTTTTGATGCGAAGAACAATAGTACAAAAGAAACTGAGATATTTTTCAGGAGAAGTTTTGTACCTTCTTCTTTCCCTCGTCCTTTGCTAACACAAGGTACTGTATTGCATCAGTCTTGCATAAACAAACGTCACCATACACAAACATACATATAGTGGATTTGAGAAGAAACTTAATTTATCTAAAACCTATAACAAGCTATCAAAAAAGCCAATACATCATTAAATAATAATATCTGACCGTATATCACTAATCACGGACATCTACAGACATACACACTTTCTAAGACAATTTCCAAATTAATATCAACATGCTGATTTGAATGCTGTGTGTGATGGATTATTCTAGCTCCCATTAAGAATCCCCAGTAACTCTAAAAAAAATTATTAATCTACACACACACACACACACCAAGAACTCGCTGTCTTAACTTATTCCATCAGCCAAATGGTAATACAAAAAATAAATTTCCATTGTTCCATATACTTATCAAATACATGCCTGGAATGATATTGTACAGGACTGTCCAATAACTCACTCTGTCTGCAAATAAAAGTGTAGCAAAAACAGCACAAAACATATAGCCTGTAAACAGAGGCACTTACGCTAAAAGCAGAGCCCCAGGAGATTGGGAAATGAGCTGTGAACAAACAGATGATACGCGCTAGTTATATAGTCCAGGACACAAGAGACTCTCTCTTATGACACAGCGTAGGCCCAGTAAACATGACTGCTCCTTTGGAACCAGCACAGCACGATTAGTGTCATGCAGAAAGCGTTTGATAACAAAGATCTATGACCCGCCACTGTCTAAACGCGGTCTAAAAGCTTGGATAAAGTGGCACAGTTTATGGTGCACAATGTCTGCAAGTGTAACACACACACAGCAAACATAAACATGTATGTACGCACCATGATATGCACATAACTTAGCTTTATTTGTGCGTGACTTTTATATCAAGCGCTAAAATGGTCTACTCTATTCATTGCTAACAATGGTTTGCTTTAAGGAGCCCTGACATGCTCTTGGACAGCTGGTTCTACAATAATACACTCCCTTCATTTCCCTTTTCCTTTCATCACTCTATCAGCCTGTCCTCTAACCCCCACTTGGGATATAATGCTACATTTAGACAGGTAGCATGAAGTGACCCAGATCTGTTTCCCCACCATTATTTTATTTAATAGTTTTTTTTTCTAAGTTACCTGACCTTTTCCAGAGAACTTAAACAAGAACACATTTTTTTATTAGTAATAATTTTTTTAATATCTTATACCAAGTATGAGTGTGTGTTGTTGAGGTACTTTGCATGCCTCTGTTAAAGCTATACTGTTGTGAGTCTGCCAAAAAGACGGCGAGCAGGGACACGGTAGCTTCAGCTAGCATATACATGCTAGATATATTATAAAACATGGGCTGTATTTGAACCCTATCCAATTCTTTTGTAAATAAATGTAGAATAAATAGGCAAATAGCTCTTCAGAACTGCCTTAATTCTACATGGCATTGATTCAACAAGGTGCTGAAAGCATTCTTTAGAAATGTTGGCCCATATTGATAGTGTAATGATGGCTGTTTCAGATGAACGAGAGTGGGATCCAGATGCAGCAAAACATTTATTCAAACAAACATAATAAAAGTAAATCCCCTCGGGCGGCCACGGCGGCTCAGGAACAGACACCGGCTCAGGAACTAGCTCGGGAACAGACACAGGCACAGACTCAGGAACAGGAAAAGACACGGACACTGGCTCAGGAGAAGGAACGGACACTGACACTGGCTCAGGAGAAGGAAAAGACACTGACACTGGCTCAGGAGAAGGAAAAGACACTGACACTGGCTCAGGAGAAGGAAAAGACACACACACACTGGCTCAGGAGAAGGAAAAGACACACACACACTGGCTCAGGAGAAGGGAAAGACACAGACACTGGCTCAGGAGAAGGAAAAGACACTGACACTGGTTCAGGAGAAGGAACAGACACTGACACTGGCTCAGGAGAAGGAAAAGACACACACACTGGCTCGGGAACAGACACACACACTGGCTCGGGAACAGACACACACACTGGCTCGGGAACAGACACACACACTGGCTCGGGAACAGACACACACACTGGCTCGGGAACAGGAACAGACTCTGTGGCGGTGGCCATCTTGTCCGTAGACACTGGCTCGGCGGCGGCCATATTGTCCGTAGACATTGGCCTGGAGGCGGCCATCTTGTCCGTAGACACTGGCTCGGAGGCGGCCATCTTGTCCCTAGACACTGGCTCTGGCTCGGGAACAGACACTGGCTCGGGAATAGGAACAGACTCTGTGGCAGTGGCCATCTTGTCCCTAGACACTGGCTCTGGCTCGGGAACAGACACTGGCTCGGGAATAGGAACAGACTCTGTGGCAGTGGCCATCTTGTCCGTAGACACTGGCTCGGCGGCGGCCATGTTGTCCGTAGACACTGACTCGGAGGCGGCCATCTTGTCCGTAGACACTGGCTCGGAGGCGACCATCTTGTCCGTAGACACTGGCTCGGAGGCGGCCATCTTGTCCGTAGACACTGGCTCGGAGGAAGTGACGAACAGTCTCTAGATCAGCAGAAGTAACGTGAACAGTCTCTGGATCGGCAGAAGTGACGTGAACAGTCTCTGGATCGGCAGAAGTGAAGTAAACAGTCTCTGGATCGGCCATCTTATCCGTAGACACTGGCTCGGAGGAAGTGACGTGAACAGTCTCTGGATCGGCAGAAGTGATGTGAACAGTCTCTGGATCGGCCATCTTGTCCGTAGACACTGGCTCGGAAGAAGTGACGTGAACAGTCTCTGGAACGGCAGAAGTGATGTGAGCAGTCTCTAGATCAGCGGAAGTGACGTGAACAGTCTCTGGATCGGCAGAAGTGACGTGAACAGTCTCTGGATCGGCAGAGGTGACGTGAACAGTACAGATAGCGTGGTTAAAATGTAGTACAAGTGTTGAATTTACCTCGGAATCTGATCTGATTAGATATTTAATCAGAGAGTAGAGAAACTGCACAATCTGCTCCAGCACAGTAAAGCTTCCAGCACAACCAGAGGTGAAATAAAACTGAAGGAAGAAGGATCGGGAGACAGGAAAGGGAAAAGGAAAGCTAGGAATGGAGGAGAAGCACAGAGGGTTTAATCTGTTCCACTGCATTCTGTGTTGTGTCACTCAGTTGCCACTTTGCTTCCACAGACTCATCCATCTGTATGAAAGTGAATGTAAATGTAAAGGCTGTGGCATGTCTTCTCTGTGTGTGTGCCTAAATATTTAAGACCTTCAGAAACGTTGTATGTGTACATGGCAAAGACCACTGGGGAGCTGTTCCACTCTCCTTTCGGCCTTGTCTTCTCACAGATTCAGACTCAACAAGATTTACTGAAGTCGTCAAATCATTATTAAACAAAACACACACACACACTGAAGCCACTCCTAGCCACTATGGCAGGTTGAATTTTATATATATTGAATACATTTTTCAGGTGTAGTCTTTTAAAAAGGCATCTGAAATAATAAACTAAGTGCAGTGTAGTGTTATCAAAAATATCGATACATATTGATACTTCAATACTAAGATTTTGTGCTCAGTAACTTAAGGTAATATATAAATAATATATATATATTCATACATTGCTGGTAAATTTTGCTTTGTGACTTCCTGAAGTTTAACCTAGATATTGGACTTTTTATTAAAAAATTTCCGTGGTGATTTGAAGCATGGTAAATAATGCATTGTAAGTATTTTTGTAGTTATAGCATGAGGTTAAAGAGTGTTTCTACCTCATTTTGTGTTCAGTAAGGGAACAGCTTGTCTTTTGGTCTCTTGTCCTGTTTCAAGTTGGTTCAAACCAAACCTTTCATTATCCCAGAATTCACAAGCTTATTTTGCTCCTTTCATGTTCTTTTTTTTTTACAACTTCCGTCTCTTTTATAAAATTGTATGTTGAGGAACTGAATCAACATGTCATTAATGAGGTGAACTCCAGGACAGCCAAAGTAAATTCACACTTTTGACACCATTATAAATTCAGATAAATACTGATCAACTGAGTTTACAAAGAGTGAGAGAGAGAAAAAGACTGAATGAATCTGAAAATAATAGGGAGTGGAAAAGGAAGATCACTAAGCTAAGGAAACCTCTTCTCTATCCTCTGTCTGAATGAGCTGTGAAAGCCATCATTTGCCCTTCATTTCATCTATACACTCTTTTTGTGATATGTTAGCATGTAAGTGTGATGGCACTGGGGAGACACATTAAAGGAGAGTGCACACGTGAACAACATGCTTTTGTGTTGCCTGTCTAGCGCTATAGTGCTCCCTTTTTTCCATCTCTAACTGCAAATGAGTAGTAATGTTCTCTATTTCAGCACCCATGACTACCTTTCTCCCCTGATTTCACTCCTTTATTCCCTGACCTTTTACTGCCCCTTGATTTAGATTAGAACACACCTCCCTCCTTCATTTCAATGACCTTATTCGTGAGGTCAGGAGTCAGAGGTCAGTAATGGGACATGGTATAATTCTTTAATGGTATTCCCTGTGGCTAGGAGCAGGACTTTCTACAGGTGACTACACATGTACAGGGATCAGTGAAGATTGGCAGTTTATTGAAGCACGCTTGAGAGCACACACACCTAGATCTCCACAGACTATACAGAATAAAAGCTTCATATACAGCTGATCAGACTGCTTAATGTTCCTGTTTCAAGACAAGACAAGAGGCATAAGCAAGACAAATCAGCATTAGGTTCAATAGATCTGTAATTTAACACGTTATTATCAGCGACCAACAGCATGAATAAAACAAGAAATGAGAGAATGGAGTGTCCATATATTCAAATGAGAACAAATTACATACTCTCCCTAAAGCAGGTACTTAACGCCCAGATTTTAAATCATACTTCAAGCAGCAACCCAATACAGAACTAAAAGTGTATTTATTTTTTTGTAAAAGTTAATTAAAATGTCCTTAAATCATTTAAATGTCGTCGAATGACGACGAAATGGGGTGTCGCTTAGAATGTGAAACAACATGAAAAAATTTCCTTAAAATTAAACATTTAATAATATTATTATCTTGTGGCCAAATTGCTTATCACACTAAAGAAAAAAAGTCCTTACAATTAATTTTTTTTTTTATTATTACCATGTACCCAAACTTGCTTCCAAAAATAAACAAAACTTTAAATATTTAAATGTATTAATATTACCATGAACTGCTTAGCCCCCTCTCAGAAAGCAGCTTTTCCAAATTCACAGATTCAATCAACGTTTAACCTTGTATGGGCAAGAAGTACCAAACAGACGCGCACAATATTACACCACCAACAACGCCCACAGCTGCTGAAAGCTGATACCTACACCCCTGTGTTCTAATGGGCCCGATCTCTGAACATCTGTTACCAAACACATAATAACAATCAGAGTTTGCCTCCAAATGGCATAGACAGCTCATCAGGGGTAATTCATATCAGTGTCTCCGACTCAAACAGAAGCCATGGTGCTGGCGCAGAATAACACTACAAGATGAGACTGACAGATCGGATCTGCCAGATTAACACCTCACATTTACAACAGGTTCACTACTGTCCATGGCCTCCTAATGCCTACTATAGTTTACATTTAGTTATGGCACTTTGTACAATACAATTTTATAAGCAAGACCACTCAAATTGACAAAAAAAAGCCAAGAAAGTTCACTAAATTGGTGGCTCAGTCAACAACAAAAACAATTCAAAATTGTTTTTGAATAACCAAACCTGATCTCATGATAAAAATGTGACTAGGGATGCACAAATATAATACAATTTTGGCCAATACAGATAAGCAGATAAGGGTTAAGTTATGGCTAAGTTAACAGCTTTATGCAAGTAACAGACAGATATTTAAGGCATTATCATTTCATCAAGTCAATGTCTTGCTAAGCTCTACAAGAGGAAAGAACAGTATACTCAGAATGGCAAAATCTACAAGAAACCAATGAATTTGAACATTTACGAGAGTGATTTAATAAAGATTAAGGCAACTGTGGAAGATGAATAATCAAGCTTATGACTTTGCATAAACTCTTGTCACCCAATCAAGCTTTAGTTATGTCTTCTCTACAAGTAATTGCTTTTGTGGTATTTAATAAACATTGAGGTGTAATTATCACCTTTGAGAGTGAGGATTTGAGCAGACTGGAAAGCAGAGCACAGATAACGTAAATCTGATGTGGGTAAGAGGGAGTAAAAAAAAAAAAAAGTATCAAATTAAATAAGGAAACCCTTCTGGCTAGATGGCACTGAATAATCTCCTGAGCTTGAAGAGAAGTACTGTGTGTGTGTGTATATGATTATATAAAATGAATTTAACTTCCTGTGCTTTTCCAATAATTGTGGGCAGAATCTGAATCTGAATAGGGTATCACCAAAGTGTGGGTTGCTTCACAAATCGAGTCCAGGCAGAGATCAAGTCACTGGTTTCTTTTTAATAATCAACTAAAAACTCCAAAACGTTACAACCAAAACACTCTTCCAGCTTCTCTTTATGCTCTCTAACAAAAAACAGCCAGTCTCTCTGTTCTCAGCTCATTAACAACTTTTCTCCTTCACTCGCAACAGCTGGCTCCCCACCGCTGAGTAACCTGGTAACTGTAGTCCGGGACCAGGCGGCCATCTTGGTTTGTAGTCCCCATTTGCTGTAACCACCTATGGCACATACCTTGCCTCGATGACACACCCTCTCACCCCATCATATATTTTCTAAATAACATTTTTGGTTTTGATATGTACAGTTAATTTTGACTTTTAGACATGCCCATTGAACATTTAAATGGAAAGTACACCCTCATGTTATTCCAAACCCGTCTTTCTTCTGTGAACACAAAAGGAATAATTTTGCAGAATGCTCGCTCACTATTTCATTGTATAGAAAAATATGCAATGGTGAATGCTGACTGAGGCTATCAACATTCTATCAAACATCTCGTTGTGTTCCACAGGATCTTTACAATGAATGCATTGCTATTTTCAATTTATGCCTTGACTAAAAAAATAAATCAGTGCGACATTAGTGATATGCCGAGGAAAAAAAAAACAGAGTGGGTGGATGTATGTGCAGGATGAAGGTGTGAGCTTCAGAGAAAAGGGATGGAAGGATGAATGTTTTATCTTGCAGCTCCGATGCCAATTTCTCACATGACTGACAAATGCGCCGGATTCATGGCAGTGTTTGTCTTCCTCAGCCTGTCAGGAAAGCCATTCTGACCAATCGAGTGACAGCCGAAGCCTCTAATCAGAGACAAACGGCCCACGGTTGGTCCATGGACACATCTCTCACGTAGTAGGCCCCTGTAAATTGATTGGCATGATGTTGAAATACATTATAGCACTAAAATCCTTGCTGTCCAAAACCAATCTGTCTGCTGCCATCTTTTCTGCCATAGTGTCTCCCCGGTTCTGGTTCTGATTTAAACAAACACAAGCACAACCCAGCTAACAGGGAACGTTCCCATAACTTTCACTAACGGTGTGTAAAAGTTATGTAAATGTTAGTAAAAAACGTTCCTGAAGTAATGTTTCTGGAACGTTCTTATAATGTTTATAGAGTTAAAATACATTCTCGTAACGTTGAGAGAGAAACGTTCTTAGAACAAAGTTTTTAGAACGTGCTTGTGATGTTATTTGTTCTTGACTGATGTTCTCATAATGTTGAGTGAAAACGTTCTTATAACACCGTTCATGGAACGTCCTTGTGATGTTATTTGTATTTGACTGATGTTCTCATACTATTGAGAGAAATCATTTGCCAAGGAGAATACAAACTCAGATACAAAAATATGTTCTTAGAATGTTTTTCTAACATTCCCATTAAGTTATGAAAACGTTGTTTCTGAATGTTTTCTGAACGTTCCAATCAACCGTAAAAAAAAAAAAAAAGTATTAAAGTTTTCTCAATTTAGAAATGATATGAAAACATATTTTTTTTTATGTTTCCTAACCTAATGGGAATGTTAGAAAAACATTCTGACAACTTAATTTTGTTAGCTGGATTAATGGCTAATGGTTGCCTGGAGACTTTCTTATCATCAACACTTTACCCCTAATGTTCCCATATGGTTCCCATTTGGTTATTGTTTTGGGAACCAAATAAGAACGTTCAAGGAACGTTCTCTGTAGTTTTTTTTTTTATAACCTAAAGAGAACTTTCAAGATCTTTCCCAGCAGGTTATTTTTAGGTTTTATTTTATAACCGAAAGAAATCCTTCCCAGAACGTTCCCTGCAGATTATTTTTAGGTTTTATGTTACAGTATATTTTAAAGAGAGCTTTCCAGAACGTTCCCTGCAAATTTTTTTTTATAACCTTAAACGTTCTTTAAAAGTTATGTATTAATGTTTAGACAAAACGTTCTTAAAACATTTTTAAAAACGGATGTTTGGAACATCAAGAAAACACTCAGAAATAACGTTTTCATAACATTTCCAAAATGAAGAATTGAATGTTCCTTTCACATAAACAAAGAAAAAAAACGTTCTTGATACTTAAAAAAATAAACGTTTTGAACGTTCAGAAAATATTCAGAGATAACGTTTTCTTAACTTAATGGGAATGTTAGAAAAACATTCTAAGAACATATTTTTGTCTGATAATCTTGTTCTAAGAATGTTCTCAATAGTATCAATAGTTCTAAGAACTCTCAATAGTATGAGAACATCAGTCAAGTACAAATAACATCACAAGCACGTTCCATGAACGTTGTTATAAGAACTTTTTTACTCAACTTCATGAGAACATCACAAGGACGTTCAATGAACGTTGTTCTAAGATTGTTTTCATTCAACATTATGAGAACATCAGTCAATGTTACGAGAATGTAACATATTTAACTCTAAACATAATAAGAAAGTTCCAGAAACTTTATTTCAGGAAAGTTTTTTTACTAACATTTACATCACTTTTAGTGATGTTCCCAAACATATTTTTGAGTTTGTGTTCTTTTTTCCCTTGTGGTGGGGTTGTTTTTGGTTTAGAAAATGTAATTTTTCCTCTTTATGATTCCATTGTTTGGACTGTGTGCTACCCAGAGACTCGTACAAAATTTTGTGTACTACACAGTAAAATGTGAATCTTGAAGTAAAGTCTTTTTTGTTATTATTGTAATTCAAACATTTAATTCACTTAGAAACTTTATACTCTGGAAAAATTTAAACACTCTGGACAAATGTGTCAACAGGTTTTCCTGTCGCAATCCTGTCACTTTGAAATCTTGACCTGTAACTGTAAGAAATGAATTATAAGAACAGGGCACCACAGCGGCTCAGTGGGTAGCACTATCACCTCGCAGCAAGAAGGTCCCTGGTTCGAGTCCCGGCTGAGCCAGGAGTTAGCAGGCTCTCAGGTAGGTTACAACAGTTCAAATCCATGCAGCATTGGTTAATTAGTGATACTTGAGTGTCTGTGTGTAAGCCTGGTGATGGATGGGCCAACCACATCAGGGTGATGTGAACATTCAGAAATAACATTTTCAAAATGAGTGAATGGAATGTTCCTGTAACGTTCACATTATCCAAGAAAAACTTTCTTAATACATAAAAAAAAAAAACTGGACGTTTCCAACGTTTAAAAAACATTCAGAAATAATGTTTTAATAACATTTTCAAAATGAGTGAATGGAATGTTCCTGTAATGTTAACATTATCCAAGAAAAAAACGTTCTTAATACATAAAAAAAAAAACTGGACGTTTTCCATGTTTAAAAAAACATTCCGAAATAACGTTTTCCTAACCTTATGGGAATGTTAGCAAAACGTTCTGACAACTTATTTTTGTTAGCTGGGAATGCACATGATCGGTTCCCTTAGCTTCCTGTTATTTACCTCTCCTTTGCTCTCGACCCACAATTTATGGCCTTGCCAAGGATCTGTCATCAAGGGTATTTGTCCGAGCCGATATAAAACAGCAGCCCTGTCTTACTGGATTTCCATTGGCATACCTTCAATCTTCCGACAAGAACATTGACTTGTCTCTTTTCTTGCACAACACAATACTGCAAAGTATATGGCAAAAATCCTGTGGTACCAAGTCAATACTAAAAAAAAAAAAAATTAACTAAACCAGTAATTTTGTCGTACAAGTTCGGTTTGACTGATGACTGTGTGTAAGAGAGCTTGCATCTCACTGGGATGTTCGTAAGTGATCAAATGCACATCTTCACCAACAACTTGCTTGTCATTGCCGTGATATCCACGAGTTTCTTTGCCCATATAAACTTTAAGCTAATAAGGTTAAGCGTATTTGGCTTGCTGTCCGCAGTGAAGGGGCTTGAGGAAGCAGCTTCAACTCGAGCTTAGATAAACCCCCCAGTGGGACTACTAAGGCTTAGATTATGAGTATGGTAGAAAGATGCCAAAATTATGTTGGTGGAGTTGGGGAGGTGGAGGGATGCCAAAACAGCTGATGCCAGAGCTAGGTGAGCGGCTACTTATATGCTCAGGCAGTTAATTGAAAGATTAGATGGGTTCACTCCTCCTGAAATTACGTTGTGTACTACACTTAATGTCAACATGGTTATGTCTCATGTTAAATGTAACCAATCAGGACAAGAAAGATTATATTCAGCTCACAACTACAAAGCCACTGAAATACAGTTATTCATTCAGAAGTGCAGTAATACACTATATAGTATAAATAACAAATAATTTAAAACAACATTTTTTTATTGGCAAAAAAGTAAATGTATGTATTTTATTTTAAATGAATAAAGCAACTGCTCTCAATGGTGTTATTACAATTTTGTTAACCAAATTTTTATCAAATTCAAGAACATGAAAACCCCTCATTGCTCTTAAGAAATTCTGTTCTTCTTTACTTAAACAATTACTTGAAATTGTGAAGATATGTCCTTTACTGAGAAATATTTGAAAAATACATGCCAGAGTTTTAATTTGTTATTAATATTCATAATAATATTTAACCTTAGAAAGAGGGAAAGTGTGCAAATAACCTTGGGTTTTGTAGCAAAATAACAAAAATAACTGTGAAATTTCACTGGAAAGTGGATTCCATCGCCTTGGCTTACAAAGTCCAAGGCCTGCCTTGCCCATTCGGATTGCGAGCACACTCAACTAGAAGTGTTGCTTCCTCCTGGGCACTGGCTCACGGCACCTCGCTGACAGATATATATAGAGCTGCGGGCTGGGTGTCACCTAACACGTTCGCTAGATTCAATAGCCTCCGTGTAGAGCCAATATCTTCCCGTATACTCGCCCCCAGTGGCCAGTAGCGCGAAGGACCCGTTCTTAGTGACGGCTTGCAACGCCACTCCCAGGGTAGGATGTGGCTTCCGCAGCGTTCCCTTCCCCAAGGGCACGCTTTCTCAGCGTTATCCAATAAGTCACAGTGAGTTTGGGACCTTAGCTCACTACATTTTCCAAGTAGCTTGCCCAACACTGGAAATGGGGAACCCCAAAGAAGCTACTAAAAGCTTTTAGAAAAGGGGCCCGATACTTCCAACATATAATATACAAACCACAAACTCAATATACCATAGACACAAAATAGACAAATACATAAATACAACAGAAAACAAACACCCCGAACAAACAGACGATCCCAGCACTAGTATAACACTTACGGAATGTCCAACAATCATATGTCATGAGCAATTTTTGAGATCCGTGTGAGATCCGCGTCTCAGCAACGGCTTCTCTTAAAGGGCCAGCATCCAATAAAGCTTTCTGTCAGGAAAGTTTGGACTGCCGAGATGCCTTACCAGCATTGGCCTGTATGGCAACGGAGCCCTCTCCCTGCCAATCCCAAGCCTGGTGGAGGAGTACAAATGTGCTAAATCAAGGCTGGAAATGACTCTGACAGAATCCCGGGATCCAGTCGTCAGAGGTGCTGCTCCTACCCTAGCAACGGGGAGGAAATGGAAGCCGGCGGCAGCGTTTGCACCGGCAAAGGCTGCCCTCAGACATCGAGATATAGTGGGGCATGTCCAACATGGCAGAGGTGGCCTTGGATTGGAAGCAGCAACACCCACATGGCAAAAGGCTACTCTAACCGAACGACGGCACATGGTGGTGGAGGTGCGCCACCAAGAGGAAGCAGCCAGGTGTGCCAAGGCAGTCTCCCAAGCCCAGCAAGGCCGCTGGATGAAGTGGGATGGCATGGAGAGGAAAAAAAAACACATGGAGTGAGATGTGGGGCATGGAGGCTAATAGGCTAAGGTTCATCATCAGAGATACTTACGATGTCCTGCCCTCCCCAACCAACCTACATCTCTGGTATGGAGAGGACCCAGCCTGTCCCCTGTGTGCAGCCCCAGCAACCCTTAAACACATCCTGGTGGGTTGCAAGACCAGCCTAACTCAAGGAAGGTACACCTGGCGCCATAACCAAGTGCTGAGG
This sequence comes from Semotilus atromaculatus, assembly GCA_031834385.1. Taxonomy (NCBI): domain Eukaryota; kingdom Metazoa; phylum Chordata; class Actinopteri; order Cypriniformes; family Leuciscidae; genus Semotilus; species Semotilus atromaculatus. Next base: position 2,864,685 of record JAULUF010000019.1, on the reverse strand, counting down.
TGCTTGGCTGCCGAACTTGAGAACAAGAGGGTAACCACCAACGCCACGCCTCTAAATGCCCAGACTACCATCCCACGGAGAACAACCTTCATGAGGGAAGGGGAGAAACAGGGGACTAAGCCATCACTCCCAAACTCTGGCCCACTGAATGCAGCCCGGGATTGGGAAATGCGAGTAGACCTTAACCAGAGGCTCAACTTCCCACCCGAAATTGCAACAACCAACCTGCGCCCAGACCTTGTCCTCTGGTCCAAGTCCTGCCGGCGTGTCTTCATCGTTGAAATGACTGTCCCATGGGAGGATGCCATTGATGAGGCATTCGAGCGGAAGAGGCTACGATATGCCAACTTAGCAGCTGAAGCAGAGGAGCGGGGCTGGAGTGTGAAGGTGTGGCCAGTGGAGGTGGGATGCAGGGGTTTTGTAGCCAGCTCTATCACAAGGCTCTTAAAGGAAGTAGGGATCAGAGGGCAGTCCCAACGGAGGGCAATCAAAGAACTTGCCACTGCAGCGGAACGGAGCAGTCACTGGCTGTGGCTGAAACGTAGGGACGCAACATGAGCTGCCAAATGATCGCGTGGTGCCTCCACCGTGCGACACACACCCGGGTCTGATCAACCTGTGGTGGGCCAACCCCGGCGGAGGGTGTCTTGTGATAAGTAGGGATGTCCCGATCAGGTTTTTTTGCCCTCGAGTCCAAGTCCGAGTCATTTGATTTTGAGTATCTACCGATACCGAGTCCCGATCCGATACTTATATAATACATAAAAAAAGAATAAAGAAGAGCGAAAAAACAGATCTAGGATGTTCCTTATTTTTTATTTAATTCACCTTATTTTAACATTAAACAACTCTGTTAACAAAGAGAGCACTTCTATGAGGTAGCTTGAACAATCAAGTAATAAATAACAAATTCTTCACTTTTGGCCTTTAGTGCAACAGTAAATATAGAAAAAGTCTAATAAAAAAACAACAAAAAAAGTGTATAAAAGTGTTTAAAAGTGTATAAAAAATAATGAGAATATACAGTATATATACATTAGGGGTGTAACAGTTCACAATATTCACGGTTCGGTTCGATACGATACAGCAAAAAGAAAGAAATGCCAGAGACATTTCCTATTTATTTAATGAAAAAATATTTTCCTACATCTTGAAACTTTCAGGTTTATAAATGGGGGTAATCTTTGAAGGATGAACAAATAATGTTTTGGTAATCACATAAAAAATTACATTTAAATATATATTTATATAATATTTGAGTTTTGAAGTGCAACATTAAATCCATGTTCATTCACGGCACAGCGCTGTTTGATCTAATAGAGATCTAGGTTAATAACGGAGAAATTTGAATGCTTCTCACTAGATCTCGCAGCGATGTTATTACTTCAGTGGCGAATTCAAATGTTTTCTTCAATGGATCTCTTAGCACAGTGTCGCTTGATCTCGCACTGCACAGATGTTGCTGGTCCGAACTGATAAATGGTCCGTTAAGCACAATATGAGTAGCGCAGTTTCGTTCCAAATAATGAAAGTTAGGGATCTTTTAACAACCAGTCCTAGTAAGAATCAGGAAAGTTAATCACAGAAAAAATTTAACAGATAATTACTCGGTGCCCTTGACTAAAGAACTTTTGTAAATTTAATAAGGATTAGGGCCTAGTCTATATAATTTATGCAGACTGTTTGATAACTTTATTCAATTTCTGTAAATGTCCTCCTACCTGTCAGACAGCAGGAAGGGCACATGTAAATGACATTTATTATGGGTTTATGTGAGGATTGTTTTAAGTTCACTTAAATTAAAAGCTGTTATAATTTTTGAAGCCTAATAAATGTTTTTTTTTAAAATAATAGCTTTCACTTGTAATGACATTTTTATCTGTGATAAAAAAAAAATCCAGGATTTTTTGTTGAATAGAAATTTCAAGAGAACAGCGTGAAAAATAATGTCTGTGATAATGTAAAAGTTGTTACTGTCAGTTTTAATCAATTAAATGTAAATTAAAATAAATACATTTACTGACCCCAAACTTTTGAAGTAGTGTGTGTTTCTTACATAGTTGTGCTTGTGTTCTGTCTCTCCAGTCTCTACAAGTGAGAAAATAAAATAAACCAACTCATCAAATAAATGCAAGGCTGACAAGGGCAATTGCCTGTATTGCATTTCTCATCTTTTTTAGCCATGAAATTGTTAATCATTCCAGTCTATCGAGGTTTCCTCCCTTGTCACCTCACACACCTATTAAAACCACAAAGAATTGCACTCACACATAGCTGTGTGAACATGCACACACGTTTTTAGCGCTACTGTACTCACAAGAGTTACATTTTAAACTGTTTTGTGTCATTTCCAGCCATTCGTTTTTTGATAAGTGAATGTTTGGAAATGGTGGGGCTTAGACCAGCTTTTGATCTTAAGCAGAGAATTAGATAAAAAACAGCAGTGGTGAGGCCGGTGAAATTGCAGGTTTAGTGAGGTCAGAGAGAATAAGAGCTGTGAATGAGGCGTGACACAGAGCAGGGTCTCCAGTGTACTGATAATGCGCTCGTACACCTCAGACTCGTCCTCAAGCTTTTAGACATTCATCTGGGGCTTCAGAGCGCTCTGCTTGCTAATGCATCAAAGGTGTCAATTCCTCCTCTGAGCTCCAAGGAAACATCACAAATGTATTACAGAGAGAGACAGAGAGAGAGATAGAGATAGAGATAGAGATAGAGATAGAGATAGAGATATAGATAGATAGATAGATAGATAGATAGATAGATAGATAGATAGATAGATAGATAGATAGATAGATAGATAGATAGATAGATAGATAGATAGACACACACACCCTTATTTATTTGGTTGGTTGAGGAGTATCTTATACTCACAGCATAATTAAGCATTCTTCAGCGGTTCTCTGCAGCATGCTATTTTCAGTGAAGTATAGTGTTCTCAACTACACTTTAAAAACTGGGTTATTTTTTTCTACCAAATGATGGCTTGAGCCTACTCTTTTTTTCCAGTGTTGGTAGTTTTTGCGTTACCCAGATGCTGGGTTATAGTGGATGGGTCAATCTCACTGACAACTGAAACTGTGCACCCTTTTCCTCATCCTTCAACGTAACAACCCATCAGCGGTTCTACTATAACCCAGCTGTTTAGACACAGGCTACATCATCCTCAAGAAAGCAGTTCTCAGCATGACTTAATTTGCATTTCTTCTGTGAAATACAAGTATGTTTAATCTATAAAACAAATATATAAAGTCATTACTGTGCTGTAAGTAACTTTATTTTATGCAACAACAAACAGGGACAGTCAGCTAAATGTGTGTTGAATTTAGTGTTTCTTGATTTTATTCATAAAGATATTGAATCAAATGACTTTTAATGTTAAAATATTTCCCCAGAACTGTACACTGTTTATTTATGAGCAAGTTATAAGGAGTCAATCAAGACATATTTCTGCTATCAGTAAAACCAAGGTCTGAGGTTCGCCATTCCCACACCAAATACCAGCCCAGCTCCAGCATGAGAACCGGCACAATTATGGAAGAAAACAGATAAAAGATGCTAGTTGGTGAACCTTTTGTTAAAGGAGTTTAAATGTATGTTTGTTAAACGAGTTTAATATTGTATACATGTTTAAACACAATGGATGTGTAGTGTATTTGACAAAATACACTAGCATTCTTATAAAGATGAAGTCATATAAATCAACCAATTATGCTGGGTTACATAAGTATAGGGACCTGACCTTTCTAGGGACCTGAGATGCAAATTAGCTCTTGCTATACTCTCTATGTACAATACATATTTTCCAGCTTTGACTGGGATCATGTTTTTTTGTACTGTCCCTATATAAATAAACTTAATAATAATAATAATATGGTGGTGCATTGCTGCCACATGTTATTTTTTTCCTCTCAATTATTTTGTAATAAGATGTTATGCCGTTTAAACGATATATATTTTCTTCAGCTATGTCGTTAAAACTATATGTTATAGCGAGATATTATATAGTAAAAACTACATATTTTACATGGGCCTTTATCACTTGGCTTTGATTTGTAGCGCCTGCAATAATGGGCGGTTGCCAAATAAATAAATAAATAAATCGAACTTGTTTGAACTTGACAATAAATATCAGTATTTTAAACGGTATATTTCACTATACACAATACCCTACCATGTGTGTAATCTTCTATTTTAATGCACAACATTATGTGAACGAGGCGATTACCAGCGCTACCTGTGTCGCCACAGTCATGAGAGAGTTACTCCCGAAGGAATAATTGGAATTCACTCTTCTAATTTTATTTTGTTTTTATTGTAGCAGAATGTTTATCTCCAATCTGTCTACAATAATGCTATCCAATCATTGCACTCAGACCCAGAGGATTTAACTTGTTTAAGATGATTGAACCAGTTATTTTTGAATAATCGTCTCTGGCTGGAAATATTTCATTATTTGAACGACTTCAGTTTGATTTAACACTTGATGATTGTATCGATTGTATCGTAAAGAAAAGTAAGTGCATGAAAGCAATATAACCATTCTAATTGTAATTTGTACAGCCTTTACTCACAATTAATGTTTTATGGAATGCATAACCTTGGCTAATTCTAATGCTGCGCAATGTGACGTTGTTTGTATTCCATTCTTGCATTTCTTTAATGAAGAAGATGGTCAGACTCTCAAGTATGTGCACACAGGCTTGTGCGCGGAATAATATGACAACATTTTTCTCATCATTCCCCACTAATGATTATAAACTGTAGTTGATGTGTTTTGATTAAGTATCTGTGATGAACTGTACATCAATAAATCACAACAATTCTGTGCTATGGGCACAGCCATTGATACAGGCAACAGCGCAAGTTATTTTACTATATTATTTGTAGCTTTACCTTTTCAAACGTGGACTGTGTTAAAGGCCTATTACTCATGTTTTCACGTCACATATATATCATTTGAACTATCTAATATCTCATTATAATGGAAAAGCATATGGTTTTATGACATATCTCATTATTATGAGAAATATATATCTCATTATAACAAGAAAATGTAATTTTGGGTATTGGGTTATTATTCAAATTTGTACCCATGTTACCCAAAATGCTGGGTTATTTTTAAACCCAAATGCTGGGTTCCGCTTGTTAATATATTTTAATATTTTAATATATTTTTTACCCAGCTGCTGTGTCATTTTTACTGTCAAAACAAATGATGAACTCCCCTCACATACCTACCCAGCGCTGGCTAAATTTAACCTAGTGTTGGGTAGTCTGTGCCAAACCGGATAAAGCTGGATACGTTTGTCAACTGTCATTTTGTGTTATTATGCTATTTAATTTTTATCATGAAAATTAAAAAACCTTCAATATCAGGTTCACTGACCCGGCACTGTGAAAAAACAAACCAGCATATGGGCTAATGTATAAAAATCCTAATAAGCTGGGCCAAAATAACTCAGAATGTGTTCTGTCCAATATTTACCAGGTGCTGGATTGCCAAATAACCCAGAAATGGTTGTTTTTAATTTTAGTTTTTTTGACGACATAGCATCTAATTATAACGAGAAAATATATTATTTAAACAATATAACATATTGTTATTACGACATAATTGAGTGGAAAAATAATATGTATGTGGCAGCAATGCACCATCGTACGTAAGCAACCCAACTTGCTGGGTAAGCAAGTTTAGTCCTACATTTATACAGTGGCTAGGTTAATAACATTGTTTTTAATCCAGTGGTGAGTTACATTGTAGGTTCTACAGAACATTCTCAATGCATCATTAGTCTCTAAAGAGCAAGATAGAAGTTCTTTGTTGAACTTTGTAAGGTCTTACTATGGCATCAGTTCTCAAACCTTTTGGTGTGGAAATAATTTTTAAGGTACCACCACCATCACACAATTAAACTAAACTGAGGTCAAGTTGTTATAAGGTGCCTGTTTTGCACTAGCTTGTCAAAGTCCAGCAATACAGTTCTTATAAAGTGTGAATCTCATCTCAGCTGTGTGATCTAGCTTGAATTGGTTATTGCTTATAATAATTCAAAAAAGAGTGCTGACTCTTACTTCATACAAGTGCTAGCAAACAGTACCATCAGCTTTCAGGCACTCAGTTAATGACAGAAAGTTGTTTTGGATAAATGCGTCTGACAAATGCATGAATATGAATATGATACTGCAAAAACACAAATACTTCTATTATACACACAATCAAATATGTAACATAACACCACAACTCAAATTTGCCTAATTTTTAAAAGACAAACTAGAAATGTTTGGTTAGATTGCTCATTAAGTTGAGTTCACCTTTGCATTCGGACTACCTTGTTACCTACATTTACACAAGAGCAAGAGAAGCTAACCTACAGCTAAAAAAAAAACTAAAAAAAACAAAAACAAATCACTGTATTCTCCCATGACCCTATCGGCATCCCATGTGGGGTGGGTAATAATTGGAACATTAAACAGCATAACATCTCTTTACCACCCACTAACAACATGAATTACAAATATTACGCTTAAATAGCCAAAGCTAAATGCATGCACGCACATATCCATACACAACCGTCCTTCACAAACACACACACACACACACACACACACACACACACACACACACACACACAAGCGTGATGATTAGTGATTCTATTCCATCATCAGTGCTTTTATGCTTGTCAGCGTCATAAACTGCCTCACCAGCGTTTTCGTGTCTGAAATTCCCCTTCATAAACTCACCTGACTGACAGACATTTTTATGAGACCGTGTCTGAGGATTCTGTATCTCTCTGATTAAAATAGAAATAACTAAATCAGTTTACCCTTGTAAACTACGTATAGCACAGGGGTCTGACTGATTAAAACAACCTACAGAAGAGAATCAGCTGTAAATATAATGTCCTCCATATATAGATAATAGGCCTAATGCAGGATGTGATCAACTGTAATCAAAGTATTTATAAGAGGAGCCTCAGGCCATGCAACTTTGTTGCACAGTCACATTATTTGTTCGGCTGTTCACTTTAAATTGGTGTCTTGACACTGTCACCTTCATTTTCCTCTTTCAAAATGACTATGGCAGCTCTTACATTTTTAAAACAAGAACAATGAATACAAACCAAATTAGAATCTACCAGCTGCCCTTGCAGGGAATGAATGTTCACAGTGGAGGAATAAAGGATTAGTGAATGCTGGAAAGGCATGCCTATGCCAACAAGAAAAAAAAAAGAATGTTTGGAAAAACAAGACAGACATACTGGTTTAAAAATAATGTATGAAAATAGGAAAATGGCTTCTATCACTCAATATGAAAGTTTAGGCACTCAACTAATAAGGTTACATTCTGTTCCAATCATTATAATTACTCTGCTGAGTCAAGAATTCAGCACACAAACATATTTTCTGAGCAGTGGACATGCTGAATCTAATCAGCATGTGCTGAGAGGACAGGAACATGGCAAAACTCTTTAGTCTTTACATATTCACTCACTCAGCAATCAGAGAGTCCTTCATTTAAAATTAATCTTAAGTTTAAATAACTTTATACACTGAAAAAAATGTCATGTTGACTTTACTTAATTTTATTATGTCAAGGGGTTGCATGAAATAAATTTATCTAAATCCAGATATATTTTTTAAGATGAGTGTACTTATATTTTGTAAATTAGTTGTACTTATATTTTATAAGTAATTTCAGATTAATTATATTCATAATTTTAGCTAAACTATTTTGAGTTGAATTTATTAAAGTTTTTCAAGAATCAGTCTGTGAATCTCAACAATGGTGACAAATAAAGCATGTTGCAGTGCACTCTGGGTTCCACCAATCAAATTCATTCATGGTTTCTATCATGCATAGCTGCACGAATAAATAATGAGCTCATGATCAGAGGTGATCCATTTGTCACAATTCAATGATTCAGGTCAAATGATTGTGAAATAATTATTAAATTAAACCACAACCAACACCATCAGATCACCTTTTCAATTTGTTTATCGAGCTGTTGTAGTTCAGCAGTCAATTCAACAAATTATAATAATGATGGTTTAAGGGTCAAGAGACCAACTAAAACACACACTGATCTCCATGATGGTGACACCCCAGGTGAATAGGGTAAAATTTTTATCTAGCAGATATCACCATGAAACTTTCCCAGTTGATTAACTAGATGAAGATGAGAAAAAAATGTATTACAAGTTTTCTGTAATTTAATGTTTAAATCGCCCCTTTTACTTTCGCGGTTGGTTGCTGATAAAAAGGAAATTACCATATTTGGATCCGACAGCTTTCTAATGGTGTGTGTGATGACAGGGTGCAGACAGTGATCGCGGAGCAGCGCGACGATTTAAAATGGCAACTTTTGATGAATTTATGAGAAATATACAGACGCAAACAGACAAAGTGTAAAATTCTAATGAGTTAAATTTAATTAATAATATTGCTTGTAATCTGCACAATTTTATTGAGTAGATATAGCGTATTCATTTACAGTATAGAACTCATCTTTAAAAAACACTAATAATTTAATAACAGTAGCATCTGTATATGTTTTGCAATAGACAACTCCCCTTAGCTATTTTTTTATGTGTAATATGACAGCATAATGCAAGTCTGCTTTGCTTTGCTTATGTAATTTATTTATTTAGACCACACAGTACAGAATTTTAAAATTACCCATTTATTGGTATTTACATATTTATGTTAGAAAATTATCAGTTTATCAGCATTATTGGACAGTTTTAATATCGGTGCATCCCTTATAAATTACAATACTGTTCCACCTTTTTTATCCTTTTCAAATATGTAGAAACAAATATGTATTGCTATTTGAGGCCACATAATAGTAAACTTAAATAGTTAATTTTAAGACCAAATAGAAATGTTTGATGCAACCAGTCATTTTTTAGAGACACCAGTATTTTAACAGTGCATACACATCCAAACACACACAGATTCCACTGAATTTTAAAGCAATTCGCAAGCTTGACAGGCATATGGAGTACCTTGCAGTAGAAACTGCGACACAAACACTACTGTAAAGAAGTTATCTGACAGCAATGCAGGACAGATAATTCAAATTACAGCCTCAATATGTGACTGTGACACCAGTGCTGATGATATCAAATTAGCACTGCCCCGGGTTTTAATCTCGTGCTGATTTGAATCAATGACTGCCATAAACTGCTTATAATGTGACATAACATATAATCATTCTATGTGAATATTTTGACATACAGAATGCCTGAATGTGTCAGAGCAGGTGTTTTTTACCGTCGTCCTGGTTATTATGCGGCCACAGACGAACGTGGGAGGTGGGTGATAGGTAGTCACATCATCATGATGTGACTTTACAATACAAATTATATCGTATTACTGACACCTGCCCTGATGAGTCAGAGCGATATTGTCATATGAGCTGTTTTGGAAAATGCCACGTTTTCGGTGCAGAGTGCAGCCACATTACTGACACAATCTTCCTCGCAGAGAACATCAGCATGGAATCCACACAGAGGGCTGATGAGTAAACAAACCCACAGCTCTGAATACAAACACCTCCACATATGCGCACACACACACATAGGTAATCTTAAGGGGAATGGGAGCGTGTAATCTATGGTAATGACAGCCACCCACCCTGTGTGATGGAGTGTTCCCAGGCCTGACGAACAGAGCTTCTCATCAGTCAGGATGCTCAGGCATTACTAATGGATGTGAGGGGGCAGAGAGTCACACCAGAATGATTATAAGTGCAATACTTTAGAGTGATGTGCGAACAGAAATCTTCCTCATCATTTGTATAGGGATCAATGATGGATGAGATGAAAAAACTCATAAATTCCAGTTTGAAGAAGAAAAAAAAGTGATTAACTTGTAATAAAGTTCTGATGCACTTTAAATAACAACATGATGTAACTGGAGCTAAAAATACACTAATTAAGTTGGGGCACAAAGTGTGTGTGTGTACACACATTCTAAAAACCGTGGGTTCCCTTTCAGTCGAGAACGTCAGACGTAGTCGACGTCAACTGAATGGGGATCACGCTACGGAGCCAATCGTCTTCGATTACTATTGAACGAGCCAATGGAATTGGAATGCGTGACTCGCATCACACACTCCGCCCCCGCAGCGTGGGTATAAATACGGAAGTGGATGCACGCACTAGCTGCCTTTGGCTTCGGAGCCGATCGTTTGATGTCTCTGAAGATTGCTGTTGTTTACAACGAGCGAGTGTGTCGGTGGTCTTCTAGACTCTACCAGTACTGGTGGTTTCTACAGCGCAAGTGCAGCTGTGATCGTGAGCTTTGAGCTCTCAACTGCTGTTTTAACAGCAACAAATTAGAGGGCAGAAAAGTGAGTGCTTCACTGTTTCAGTTCTCTGTTCACCGTTGCCGAGGTCATTCCCCTGTGTGCTCCGGCACTGGTGATGGGTCCTATTTCCTGAAAGAGCAACATGGGTGCGTTTGCGTCTTTTTTAAGATGTCATTCCACCCGTGCGTTTCTGGATGCGGTCGTTCCCTGTTCCTCTATGGCGGTCACAATTGTTGCATCACGTGTTTGGGCACGCTGAAGCAGTTTTTGTGGATGGTTTATGTTCCCATTGCGGGAATATGACTGTCACAGTGTTGAGAATGAGACTAGCCTTCGTCCGTGAAGCGCAAGTCCCCATTACCACGCCCCGCCCTACGGGTGCAGCGTGGGATGGGTGATAGCAGGATAGTGTTGGATGTCTCGCCTGGTAGCCATTCCCATTGGAGTCCCTCGTGGAGTGTGCTGGTCCATCTGTAAAGGGTGGGCGACTCGTTTCACCCGGGGCTCCCCCCAGCGACAGGAAGCCGATTGCAGCATCGGAGGGTGAGCTGGCCTCTGGAGATGATGACTCGACTGCGTTATCTCCCTCTGGGAGCATAATGTTGCTCGAGCTGGATCCAGAATTGTCAGCTATGCTGAAACGGGCCGTCGAGGCTGCCAGGCTCGAGTGGAACTTTCCACCGTTTCCTGTTCAGTCTCGGTCGGATGATTGGTATCTCGGGGTGGGTGCTGGTTCTCAGCCCGCCGCCCCAGTACCCTTCTTTTCCGAAATTAGTGGTTGCCTTCATCTGGGTGAAAATTCCGAGATGCACTGTCCAATTGGGTGGTGAGCTCCTCTGAAGTGAGTATGTGCCCCCACCTAGGCGTTGACACTGCGTACTTCGCTGACAGATATTCTAGAGTTGGGGGCTGGGCGACACCTGTAGTTGAACCGCTGCTTACTGTGGGCTCCCTTCTTATGAAGCCAGTTCACCGTGAGCCCAGTTCGAAGTGTCAGCTTGCTGCGCCATTCCCCTCCTATGGACTGGATACGTATGCAATTCTTGCTCCAGTAGAGTTCTCCTAGCTGAACCCTGTCGAGTTCCTCCATACCCTTCGGCTACAGACGTGGCGGAATGTCCGAAGCCAGGCCTATCACTTGTATACACTGGTGGAACCTGTGTTAGGCTGGGTCCATATGTTGTGATCCCTACGGTGATCCCATATGTGTATTCTTCCACGGTACGGCTCCCTGCGGCGAGCACGTGTCTTCCCTTGGCAGAGCTTGCTCTGCCGTCACTGTCTGGTTGAGTCTCCCCCTGTCATAGGCTGGAGCCACCACAGTGATATTCCATGTGTTGTACTGCCTGGTCATCCTCCCAGTTCATATGTGTATTTCCACATGTTACCTCTTGTGGCAGGATGTGGCTTCCGCAGCGTCCCTTACCTCCATGTACAGGGAACGCTTTCCCAGTGATTCTGCAGGAACAGCAGTGACTTCCCTGGCCTAAGCCCTGTCCCGTCTCCTTAAATCGCGGGAATCAGGTGGCTCTGTCTAGGCAGGCACTGGAAGGTGGCACCACTAGTGGCATTTTCAAATAGATCGCCATTCAGTCGACGTCGACTACGTCTGATGTTTTCAACTTGAAGGGAACGTCCTGGTTACGTATGCAACCCACCGTTCCCTGAAGGAGAGAACAGAGGACGTAGTCCCCTCACCACTACTGCTGGACCACCGCTGACTCCGGGGGCCGATCGGCTCCTCAGCGAAAAAACAACTAGTGCGTGCATCCACTTCCGTATTTATACCTGCACTGAGGGGGCGGAGTGTGTGATGCGAGTCGCGCACGCCAATTCCATTGGCTCGTTCAATAGTAATCGAAGACGACTGGCTCCCAGCGTGATCCCCATTCAGTCGACGTCGACTACATCCTCTGTTCCCTCCTTCAGGGAACGGTGGGTTGCATACCAACCAGGACGTTCTGTTTTGCTCATGAAAGCAGCATGCATTTATTTAAACTCTCATATTAACACTGCACAAGCAGAAGCGTAGGTGCAAGTAGAGCTTTAGCGCTCAGCCCATTTTTGCCACGCATCATGAACTGAACTCAGCAGAAAACCTTTTTACCAGCACAAACTTTTACAACGGTGTTGTCACAATACTGGAATTTCTAACCTTGAATAAAATACCTTGAAAAAGATATTCAATCACATTTTTGATACCATGATGAAAAATTGCCACAACATTGAGAGCATCAAATCTAAAAAGTAAAGTTAATTTTATTTTGAATATAGTCAAAGTATTTTCTTATGAACTGAAACTCTGCTGTCTAAGATTCCATAGGCTTGATAGTTCTTAGTGGGATTTCATAATAATAATAACATCTTTGGTTGCAGGAGTTAAACCCTCCAGCTTGTATTTTTGGAAGAAAACTGCAGGGAGAATTATGTGATAAAAGGGATGCAGCAATAATAAAATGATGGCCAATATAGATAATAAAACATTAAAACTAAATTTCTAATGCTACAAGATAATTTAGCTATTAAAAATGTTTTGAGATTTACTAATTATCAACAGATCTAAAAAATAAAAAACAGAGGAAAAAATAACATGAACAATTACATAATATTGGTACCACTAAATTAATTAAAAAAAATTATTTAAAAAAAATCATCTGATAATCTATAAGGTACCAATATCCCTAAAAACCCTTTCTGTTGTGTTTTATGCACAAAAACAGCACATTCTATTCAGTAACTCTGACTGAATCTACACATAAACCTAAACCTACACTTTGGCATCTGGATATGTTTCCACGTAGATCAATTATTACCATTTGAGTGTAAATGTGATCACCCTCATCATTTAAATTAGATTATAGGATTATTAGAACAATTCACAATAGGCAACTCTTATTTCTGATATGATAGCCGTAACGTAAGTCTGTTGTTACAGTTGAGCTGCTTTGCTTATGTAATGAATGAAAACATAGAATGAATGTGTGTAAACACATTGTAAAAAACATTATGTAAATTGTTGCGTTCAATTCAATAGGACAATTCACGCAAATGGATTTACGTAGAAATTCGTTCTGCTTGTGTTTCGTAAATAAGGCCAGATATGTGAGGGAAAGAATTATTCAAAACTGAAACTCGATGACGGCTGAGTTTTTTCTTGCCAGGGTATTTATCTTAATGAGAAAGTGGTGCATTTGAGAACATCACAGAGACTTATCAGATGACTGAAATGCTGAGGCACTGATGCATTAGGTAGTTTCACCCAAAATGCTGTTTTATGCTTTTTCAGGCTGAATACCCACTGCTGCTACCGCGTGTGAATATATTGGTGCATGTTAGTATGTCTCAGAGTGAAAGCCAGGGCTGGGAGTGGATTTTGCTGTTTTTCCGGAAATGGAATGATTTTGCCGAAGGCAGTGTGTGTATGGGGAAGTTGGACTCCTCTTGCTTAGTTTTGAAAAACTTAAATACAGAGAGAAAGCAGCTGGTCTACACACACACACACACATTCTCTCTCAAATTTGGTTATAATGACTGTGTTTGGGTTTATCTGTGTGAGCCTGATGAGTGTATTGTGAATAACTGAATAGCTCATCAGAGAGAGGAAATGTGCGCAACGACACACACATCCACATGAAGAGATCCAATCAACACGGGCACAGACAAAAAAGGGTGATACTCACATTCTTTAGACTAAAGAGTGCTCAAAGATTCTCCAACTTGGTTAAATGCTCGGACTTGCCCACACACACACACACACACACACACACACACACACCCAAAGAGATGTATACATGCATGCAAGTGTATATCTGATTAAATTTGCCTAAAGCACTTTTCTCTCTAAATTAAGTTAATCAATTAAAACATAACTCTCAAAGGTATTCATAAACATTAATAATTAAAAGAATTTAAATCATATCGATTAAACATACATAAAAATAGCAGCTACATTGAGAGAGGCAGTCTTACAGAAGTGGACTGGAGTCACGGGGGAAATTTACCAAGAGAGAATCGTGCCCACTGAGAGAGCAGTTTATCTACGTTGTTACGACAATGCAAACACATCCACATATCAGTGCTGAACGCCATTTGCATGGTGCACTTCACCATTTTGTCCGGTTCTGTGCTACTGTAGGTTGTGGAGAATGTACAGCATCCCTCCACAACTGCGTTTCAGGCATCTTACTGTTTAAAATGCCGAAAGTGTGTTCACTACACAGCACGTCTGGATACGTGCCCAGTTATAATGCCCTTCCTCATTATTTTTTTCATCATTTTATAAATAACTCCTGCCATGATCAATAGAAAATGTAAACAAACATCTTTCTTAAACCTTTTTCTATTTACCATCTGCTTTCCATGGGTAGTAATTGCGCAGTGTTAATTGTGCCAGGCAAATAGCCCAGAGTTTGTGAATAAGACCTAATTTGGATAGAACGGAAGCATGTTTGAGCAAAGCATGACAATATAGTAAATAATTAGTTTTTCAATAAAACTATATATATTTTTAAATTGATCTGTCAACTGAACATTTAAACAAAAAAGGTTTGCATGTGTTTATTTATATTATTTCATACATAACATAAATTACATAAAAAGAATATAATAAAAATACATATACTGTAAATATAATTTCCCAATTTTTCAGTAAATATGATTATTTGCCAATAAGTGGCAAACAGTCAAATAGTGACTTCAGTCTATACTGCACCTGTAGATGTGGAAAGGGCTAAAAGGGAGCTGTATGGTCAAATATTTTGTACACAGACATTATCAAAGCAGCGAGTCTGGCGGATTGTCAAGAGCTGGCTTCTGGCCACATAAGAATTCTTTTGCCTCATTATTTCAGTTATTCATGCTGTTCAGATCAAAGAACCCACAAACACATAAACCTACCTATTCGCTTTCACACTTAAAGGAGAACTCCGGTCAATTTTAACATTGAGCTCATTTTTTTGTACATTTGGAGTGCTGTCAGTACAGAGAACAACGACAAAAATCGGTGTTGCCTACACCGTGTTATCTTCTTTTTAAAATTTGCACCCTGTTGACTTCAATGGGGCAAGTTTTAAACCTGCTTTTAGCCTCTTAACATCCTTGATATGTCATTACAAGTGCACAACCATGTGAGTGGTGTTATTAAGAGTGAACACGGTTAATCTGACTGCAGTTAATTCAGCCAGCTCACATACCTGTATTATCTTCCTGTTTTCGGTCGAAGTCCAAAGCAGTCGATTATCGAGTTCGCGCGTGCGACCAGGCTGTATGAGATCCCATTCTCCCAACTCGATAATCGACTACTTTGGACTTAGACCGAAAACAGTAAGAAAAGACAGGTATGTGAGCTGGCTGAATTAACATCATTTTTATTAATATCTTTCACATCTACTGCAGTCAGATTGACCGTGTTCACTCTTAATAGGAGCTTAATAACACAGTGTGAAGTGGGTAATGAGCAGCACTTCTAATCATATAGTTTATAATCAACAAACAGGCTGCACACGTTGAAGCTACTGCCAAAACTTGTGTCACTGCAGTTCATTTGAGGGCAACCCTGTTCACTTATGCAATTAACACAAACAGGAGATTTCCTAAGAGACTGCTTGAGTGTGTTTTGATTAGATTAATAGAGTCTCATTTAGCTGCATAACATCAGGAGAGTTTGCTCTTTTCCGGTCACATTTTTTAAATATATATATATCAACTTCTGACCATCATGTTTGTGTACCGTTACACTCCTATATATATATATATATATATATATATATACACACATACACACTAGTTAAAACAGTTGGGGTTGGTAATATTATATATGTTTTGCATTTTTGTAGTGTCACTATGAAAACATTAAACTGGTTACCAGCTAAATGGCAAGTAATTCCATTTTATTTACTTGTTAAAGCCGATTTTAGAATTAGAATTAATTTTGTAGCCAGACTTCCACCTACAAATTTCCAAGCACAGTTAGTCAGGATGCTAAATGGATAACAGAGCAGAGAAACGGTGATTGATGAAGTAGTTAAACTGATGATTAGTGAGACTGTATGATTTTGTGGTGCTTGCTGTGACAATGCAATTACTGTTCCCTACATGTACTAATAATAATCACTGAAATATCTACTGAGGAAAAAGGGTTTCCTCAGAAACGTGTGCGTAAGATAGATCCTAAAAACAGTTGAAGTGTCCATGGAGACAAAACGGTTTTGCTGGAGCAGGCAATGTTTGGGATCGGCCCAATAAATTTAAGTGTAATTTATTTTGGGGTCTGCAAGAAGGAAGAGGAAAGGAAATGCATGTATATTTCTGCTATTAAGCAGCACTAGCTCTCATTCTACTGTTTTATAGGTGATGAAAAAAAGAGAATGAGCCTCCCTCCACTCTCAAGATGTCTCTGTTTTGTGTCCGCTGTATTATTAAATTTAGCCCGTCACAGCCTTATCAGCTGAATAAAATTAGCTTGCTTGTTGTACATCACTGTATTCCTCAGCTTCACACTTTTCTTTCTTCATCGCCCACTAAAATACACACACAGAAAGAGAGAGAGAGAGAGAGAGAGAGAGAGAGAGAGAGAGACTCTCTCTGGAGAAATCTTCCAGTTCATCGAGTACATCAGCAGCTGTATTGACAGTGACAGGTACCATAACTCGTATGAAAACCTCTCTCTTTAAGTTTGTTTATTGCAGGTTACTGTGTGGCTAAATGTCAGTACATACTGCCTGAAAAATCTCCAGGCTTTAATTAGTACTCTCAACGGATGGCTTCTCCTCCTCAGCTTTGTACTCAAAATTAGAGCTCCACACAACCACTTCATGCATACAGTCACAACAATAACACGCACACATATCTCTGATTCACAATACAATATTTTATCTTGACATGCAAATCAAGAATAAAACGCATAGATTTGGAAGAAAAAGAGTAAGTTGCGATGGGATACACACAATATATTGGTACCATTTACATTCCCACTCTTCAAAAACGTTCTTGACTCAATATTAAAGGATCTCTTTAATATTGAAGGATCTCTTTAATATTGTTTAATTTCTTCTCAGTGTTTTAATTATTCGTATTTCTTTTGATTATTTTAAATTTCTTTACTCTAAACTATTTTAATTATTCTTATTTCTTTTGATTATTTTAATTTATTCTAAGTAAAGCACTTTGAATTACCATTGTGTATGAAATGTGCTATATAAATAAACTTGCCTTGCCTTTATGCCAAAACAAGGTTCCGTACAATGAGAAATGTCTTAAATGATTACATAATACCCTCATGTCCAATGGTTATTTAAATTTTTTCTAGTGTTCGAAATGTTTAAAACTAAATCCATCAAATGATTCCATGATGAAAACCCTTAAAAGGTGTAATACATATATGAAGCGTACATATATACATATAGTGTAGAATCTTAATATTATATTTTATACCAGTAGGCCATGACCTGGATATTTTTTGGTGGCACGATATATTGCCCGTTGTGTTTACATAAAAATGAATATCATCAACATTTTAGCTGATCGATCGTTCTGCTTCTGTTTCTCATCTGAGGCATTATTTAAAGTTTTCAGACAGGTTGGAAGAATAAGTGTAACTGGACATTCAAAAGCCACAATACACAGTTACGGTGTGGGAACATTTTGGCTTTAATCCGAATGAAAGTGGAGAGCCAATTAACGTAAATGAGCCGGTAGTTCAGTAAGCGCTGTCTGCAGCGTTGTCAGCACACACTACAACAATTCTGAAGTGGTTATGCTGTCATGTTTACCTTGTTCAGAGGGGTAAGTGCACTGCATTCTGGAAAACTCATTCCTGTTGGTTACGGTTATTATGGCCCACACAATGTTTGTTATTTCAGGTTTTACCATCTTTCTGGCCACATTTGGTCCCCACAATGGTCCTTTCAAACCTGACACACCGAGTCCAGCTCCAGCCTCAGAAGGACTCCTTCTCTCATTCTTACCCAATCGTTTGATACAACAAAAAATGTAGTCTATCAAAAGAATTGCACAACCTCCACCTTCCCCTCTGATAATGTTATCCCCATGACAACAGACCCACTGTAGCAACTCACTGTTAAAATTACAGTAGTAACCGGCCTCCCAACTTCACTTACACCAAGAAAATCTTTTTACACAACACAAGAGCACAACCTCAATCATATCAGCACAAGAAAAGTGAAAAAATGTGGGATTTGTCACAAACATACACTATCATTCAAATGTTTGTGGCTGCTGGTTGATTTTATTAATGTTTTTGAAACAAGGTCTCTTATGTGATGGCAAAGCTGAATTCTCAGCATCATTACTCCAGTCTTAAGTGTCACATGTTCCTTCAGAAATCATTCTAATATGCTGATATGGTGCTCAAGAAACATTTTTTTATTATCATCATCACCAGTTATGCTGCATTTGTGTTTTGGATTCAGCATTTGTTTGAAATAGAAATGCAGAAATTCAATTGATCAAAAGTGAAAGTAAACAATTTAACATTACCAAAATGACGTTAAATTGTTTACTGTCACTTTTGATCAATTGAATGCATCTTGCTTTTGGACACCATCGGACCGAGAGGAATCAGTGGATTGAGATGATCCTTTTTAATGATTTTCTTGTTTATCAGCATTGCATTCATTCCTCAAATTAAGCTTATCATTAACCATTGTTCTTAGAAAAGATGATTCTTAGAAAGATGGAGAGGGAACAAGGCACCTTAGAGACAGATGTAAACGTGTTCCTCTCTCCCCCTCTCTTTCTCTCCAGACCCATTTAGAAACACTTACAGGCCATTAACAATCATTTCCTCTGATTAGAATGGCCTTTGAGTGCCTGGACAAATTGCTTTCAAACATGTTAGAAAATCCTCAAGCCATTTAGACTGTGCTTGCCGGTACCCAGCAAGACACATTCTGTCATTCTCGCCAACCTTGTTAAAACGGTGTAAGGCTGAGATACTTTGAGCTGCATCAGCCTCAAGCACTCTCTCCCTCTCTCATTCTATCTTCCACCTCACCTTTCTTTTAATTCATTGTATAATTACAGTAAGTGAGGGCCATTAATGAACATCCAATTCTGCCTACGGTTTGAAAACAATGTGGATTCTTGTCTATTGTTACTTCCTCCCACGCTATGTCAGGATTTATTTCGGATTAAAAGCAGAAAGACTGGAGGCACAGGAGACCGCTGCTATGTGCCGCTGTGTGCCTGCAAATGTAGGATGACCTCTTTGATTAATTAGACTCTCATAAAGCATTTAATCAGTTAATCGGGCAAATTAGCATTGCAGAAATGACCCACAAATGTGTTTAAGTGAAAAGGGTCCATCATTGTGTGTTAAGTAAAGTCTGTACACTTGTGTGCACACGTTTGTTTGTATTTTTCTGCACAGTAAGCCGAAAGGAGAGAGTGATTCATTAGCCTTTCCTGTGTGATTAGAGTTCCCCGGCCGTGTTAACGTCAGGACAAGCCAACACAAAGAGTTTCAGACAGGCAAACTCAGAGGACGGCTGTGGCCAGGCCTGGAGCTGAATATTAAACGCCTCCTGCTACACTCCATTAGCACAGCAACAGCGCTAACGCTCCTCAAAAAGAGCTGAGCTAAGTACAGCAGTAGCCACTCATTACCACAACAGCCGGAATCATTATTAAGCCATTTACATTGACAGACAGTGAGAAAAATAACAAATAAAGTATCAAATTAACCTTTAAACTTTCAAAATAACATATTATTAGGCAAAATAATAGCAATAGCTGTAACATAACTGTGGCGAGCGGGACGAGGTCGAGGGACGTAAGAGAATGGCGCGAGGCCGGTGGCGTAATTGATAATGAGAGACACCTGCGTGACGCGCTGTTCTCTCACATCCCTCAACCTCGTCCTGCTCACCACAATAACATACTGTAGCACTGAACCACATAATCACATGCCAAATGAAATATCAAAGCTTCCAGACTGAGTAGCCTATATTTGGGACGTGTTCATTTGCTTGTGCATTGAGAAGTAAGGAGCATTTATGTAAGTTCATAAATACATAATATACATACATCTATCGGTGTGTGTGTTTGTGTTTGTGTGCACGTGTGTGGTTGGTTCAGGTATTCCCTATGTAATGGGGACAAATATAGGGACAAGGAAGGTAATACCACAAATCTTTGAAATTCCCAGCCGCTATCTCCCAGTAGCCCAAGACTGGTTGCCCATTGAAGCTAAGCAGGATTGAGCCTGATCAGTACCTGGATGTGGGACCTCCTGGGAAAACTAGGTTGCAGCTGGAAGAGGTGTTAGAGAGGCCAGCGGGGGGTGCTTAACCTGCAGTCTATGTGGGTCCGAACACCCCAATATAGTGATGGAGACACAATACTAGCACCATCCTTTGCATTGATACTTTAAAACGAGGACTCTCTGTTGTCATAAAAAATCAGTTTAATTTGGATGTCCTTCGAAAAAGAGTAGGGGTGTAACCCCAGCATCCTGGCCAAATTAGACCATTGGCCTCTGTCCATCATCATGGCTTCCCAATCGTCCTCATATTGATTGGCTTCAACAATTTGGCTGTCATTGTATCATCCAGGTAATTGCTGGACATTGGTTGTGGTTGAGAAGATTCCCTCCTTTACATAATGGCTTTGAGTACTGAGAAAATCGGTATAATGTAACAACTTAGTATTATCATAATTGACATTTTAGGTCCCCATGAGAAAAACAGCTTATAAATCATACTAAGTGACGTTTTTTGAAAAAGTATAAATGCAGAAAGCTTTCGGTGATGGGCAGGTTGAGGGGTAGGGTTAGTGTAAGTGCATAGAATATGTAGTTTGTACAGTATAAAAATCATTATGTCTATGAAAAGTCCCCATAAAACATGGAAACCCACGTGTGCGTGCGTGCGTGCGTGCGTGCATTTAACAGCCTCAACTCAGACACATTTAAACAAGAAACTGCTACAGTATACGCTCAGTGTGTGTTTATAGTGTGCACTTGGACAACTGCCTCTCCACATGACAGCCCTACGAGGCCAAAATAAACTTATGAGCACCTGCTCGTTTGTGTTAATTAATTTTTTTATTTGGTACAGTGTCAAAATGCAAGTTGTGGCATCACAGATAACAGTTTCTTTGGCAGCTCTTAACTAGAAAGCACAGAGAGGAATTATATAAGTAGACTGGCAGCGGTTCAAAAGAATTCAAAATCGAATATGCAACTAGCATGAATAGTAAACTCAATAATCCATAACTATAGTCTAGCAATGAAATATCCTTGTTAACTTAGAAGGCATTAGGTAGCCGGTGGTTTTCAAAACAGCCTGACATTTCCTGACAATAAGGCTCATGAGTCATTAAAGGTCATCTGACTAGACAAGTAAAACATGAAATGATTATATTTTAAGATATATTTAAAAAGAATAGTTATTTTAAATTGTAATAATATTCCTCAATATTTTTTTATTCCTCAATCAAATAAATTCATAAAATGCAATCATAGAAACTTAATTTAAAATTGAACTAACCTAAAGCAAATTATAGAAAATTATACCTCTTCAATAATTTTCCGTTCTTCATTATTAAGAAAAAGCTTAACTAACCAAAAATCCAAATTAATTGTAATACAAAAATTAAAATCTAAAAACATGCTTATCATAGAAGACAATGTTTGTGTGAATTTGTTAATTTTTAATAAATTATTAGATAGAACAAAATAAGCATCACTTTAAAAGGTTGAATCAGTCATTTCAGGCCCAAAAAAGGCCAAACCATAAATTATCACATTCACCTAATCTTTCCTAACGATCCGCTAGCTGCCCGCCCCATAAGCATGCCGTCCAAAAAACGCGTCTCTGTAGGCAGCCTAGGCTCTGAAATCTGCACATAAAACAAATGGGTACAACCACCACTCAAAACCAAAACAAACAATGTTTCAACCAATCACCGACAGGGGCGGGTGATGTGAGGTTTTGAGTTCGTTCACGGCTGGACGCGAAGTCGGAGCAACACCCGCCCCTGTCGGTGATTGGTTGAAACACTGTTTGTTTTGGTTTTGAGTGGTGGTTGTACCCATTTGTTTTGTGTGCAGATTTCAGAGCCTACAGAGACGCGGTTTTTGGACATTGGCATGCTTATGGGGCGGGCAGCTAGCAGATCGTTAGGAAAGATTAGGTAATTGTTTTTGGGCCTGAAATGACTGACACAACCTTTAAGCTCCAAAAGCCCCCATATTCAAAGCACACAAATCCATGAATAAATGCCACTTTATCTCAGCTACAGCCAATGCAAGCCGACAAGCCCCTTACCTAACGCAATAGCTGCAATGTTTTAGAACCAATTAAACTCACTGCCTTCTGCACATAAATTGTGCATTTGTGTCTCACTCATGCAGGCAGAGCTATCAACATATGCCTCTTCAGTAGTATGCATGTTTTAAAAATGTGGTGGGAGACAGCAGTTTGGAATGCAAACTGGGTCCCTGTTGCAGCTCGACATCAAACATCCACACCACGTCATGGGCGGAGTGAGAGGGAATAACCCAGATACTGAGCGAGTTCAGCTTAAGATCTGCTTGGAGCCTCTCCACATAAAGTGGAGATGGAGCCCCATAAGATGAGTTTGATGGTACTGGGTGAACCACAGTGCATATGAACAGGTGTTGACTGCTGTAGCGGAAAGCTGATCCACATAAGTACTCTGGGACATCTCACGGAGACGGAGACATTCCAGTTCAATGAGTTAAACAGGAGACTCAATGATGGGGAACATTTCGGTAAGGTTTAGTTTTGGTCTTAAGGCTACACCACAGGAAAGGAAGGAAGATTCAGCTGTTTTGCTGAAGAGTTAGTCTAAAGAGCAGAATCTGTAGAATCTCTCATTTATGACAATTTATGCTGGTCTGGAGGGGAGAGAAATTGGATAAAAAAATGATCAGGGAATACATAAAAATTATATTCATACAAACAATGACTATGTGTGAATACTTCTCTTAGGATGAGCATGATTTCATTTCTGAATTAAATTCATTTGAAAATTTTTGGAGGCATAAGTAAAAAATGTCAGGATGATACAACTGTTCTTAGGTTAGTTATAAGTTGTTATAAGTATAATTAAAAATTATATTTATAAATGAATAATTAGTGAAATTTTTAATTAAATCATTTGAAAACATAAAAAAAAAATGCTTGTACTTCATACTTGATGGTTACACCTCATGACATTTTTTATGGAAACATATGAAGCCACAATAAATACAAAGAGTACATTTCTAAGAACCTGGCACATCGGGTTTTAACTAGATTTTTATTTTCTTTATTGCAGACAACATTATACTGTCTCTCATTAAAACAAACAACCTGCCAACTTTGCACCAGTGAGGTGCCCTCTAGTGCTGGGATAGAGAACAACTGGAGCAAGACATGCTTGTTTTGAGTGAGTGCTGGTGTACAGTGTATATAGGTGAATATTATAACTACCATTAATAGCACTTCCTATTACTAAACCAAAGCATATCTTTTGTTAAATGAGAGCAGTTTCCTTTCCATACATATTTCTTTTGGCCATAACAGCACCTAATTTTCTTACACAAAGCACCACATCAGAGAACTTCAAAAATGAACATGTTAAAAGCATTAAGCAAAGCTAAAATGATTTATTGCATATCTGACTTTTTAAGAGCACATCACTGCAACATATGCACATGATTATTAATCTGGATGTGATGCAAGACAATGGGTCCGTCAGAGCGGCTAAGAAACTTGAGCATGACATTCTGCAGTCTGTGTGCATGCCTGCATGTGTCTAAGAGGGTGTGAGGGTGTGTGTGTGTGTGTGTGTGTGTACCCTCCTCATGCTTTGAGTTAGAGTGAACATGGCACTCTGATTTAAGCTGGAGCAAATGCACCCTTCACAACAGCTGCTCTGAAATTACCCATCAAAACCATCACCACTGAGCCCAGCTTCTTTCCAATCAGCCCGCACTGTCTGTCCATCCTGTGGGGCGGGCCAAAGTGGAAAACACACACACACTTCCCTTTCTCAAGGTACATCGGGTACAAATCTCAGTTTGTGTATTTATGCCAGCCTTTGAAGTGTACAAGTCTTCAGAAGCATACATCATTTTGTTGACAGGAGAAGTCTGGACTGGATGCAAAGTTTAGGCACATAACCCAGTATAGCCCAAATTAAGCATGTGAATGGAGCGGGAATGGCAGGTGAAACTCTGCTCTCATGACTTGTTTCTATCTGCTCCATTATTGCTTTAAGCACTAAACATGTCCTCATATACCCTTAATTTACCTAATTATATACCCGCTAATTAGCTGCATGCTCTATTTGAAGCAACAAAAAACAAAAGGAAATTTTGTCATTCAAACTCTATACAACTATCACATGTGGAAGAGGCCCACAAAGCCCTGCAAAGAATTCCACGTATGATCTGGATTCACCTGCAGTGCAGTACAAATTCAAATATGACAGAGATCTCAGGAAACACAGTTTTATCTGTTTTTACGATGGATTAGGCCATCAATGGATTTCAGTTGCTGCATCTTGTAAACACCCACAGGAGGGTTAACCTAGCACCAGAATAGTGCTTGAGGTCAAAGTTTAACATACAGCTCAATTGTCTGAGCCCAACAGTGCAAGACTTGCCGTCAGTCTGTTAGGGAAGCATCAGGGGTCTGCGTTCAAAGCACAAATAAAGCCACCAATGCCTCATAGACTCACAAGCCTGACATTTGAGATATGCAGTGATGCTTTACACATTACATAGCCTACATAAAATCCCTCATCCCTGCAACATAAAATAAAATACTTTAAGAATTTTTACAAGTGAAGGTCATGTTGATGGCATGAGTTTCATAGATATCAAATCCTCGCTTCACCTGTGCAATAATATTTATATTTCATTCAAAGGTGTTCCCATTTATATGGCCAACAATAAAGTATAGCCTATGTCTAGATTTTGCTTTCACATGCGTTTTATAAACATACTTTTTAACTAAAAGGACCTGGAAACTAAAATACAAAGCCAATCCAAACGAACAGAACATGCTAAATGAGTTGCTAATAGAGCATAGTCGTGATATCATTAATAAACAAAAACGACAATATGAGCAGTAGACTATATTACCGGTGATTCGCCTCCGGTGCTTTTGCATAGCGGACCCCGGAAAACTCCTTTGATGCTCCGGTAGTGTCCATTGCTTAAGTGCGTGGAGCTGATCACAAGATAGTAGCACGCCATCCGGTCCAGCGTCACCCATGAGCGGGCTTCAGGGACGGCCAGGCGAGCAAGTTACTTTGGAGAAGATCTCGCAGGGGTAACACCGAGTGGAAGTAGGCAGAGGACGTTCTGTGAGCGCCGGTCCAGTCGCTTTAGTCAGTAGGCTTCTGGATAAAAAGCCGACACAAATACGAATCTGCAAATCGGAAACACTGTCCCACACTTCTGTCACATCCTCTGTCTGTTTTCCTCTTCAGAAGAGACAGGCACCTGCTCTCCAGCCCAGACGGAGTTGCCAGGATTGTTCAGTCCCACAGACTCAAACGTTTAGCATTGTTTATATCCAATACAAGAAACACTTCAACTAAGGTCATGTCCTCTCAAACACCCTCCAAAAAGTCACGTCAGTAGAGTGATGTAAAAATTAACATTCTAGTGCTAATTCAGTATTGTGGTACTTTTAAATCTGAGTAATGTTTCGCGTGATTTCAATTGACTGCGCGCGTGTCTTCAATTGACCGGTCAACTCTCTCACGGATTTGCTCTGCTGTCCGATCGCATATGCATTTCCCCCTGCGCCGAAACGAACCGCGCTCTTAGCGGAGTCCAACTGAGTGTAAAGCAGAGGTTCCCTCGGTTTCTCTCTATCTCGCGCCCGCGCCCGCTCTCTCTCTCTCTCTCTCTCTCTCTCTTCTCTGCTATGGAGGGACTTGAGGGAGAGTAATAAAGCTTTCAAAAGAACGTGGGCAGTATTTGGCACTGCAATCAGTGCTGCTTAAAGAAAACACCTTCATGTGTATGTAAACCCTTTACTATTTAACCCTTAAATAGTAACCCTTTACTAACTAACTAACCCTTTACTATTTTGCCATGCAATCAGTGCTGCTTAAAGAAAACACCTTCATGTGTATGTAAACCCTTTACTATTTAACCCTTAAATAGTAACCCTTTACTAACTAACTAACCCTTTACTATTTTGCCATGCAATCAGTGCTGCTTAAAGAAAACACCTTCATGTGTATGTAAACCCTTTACCATTATCCACCCAGGTTGTGGATGGCTATAAGAAATACAGTGTTTCCCCAATCACTTTGGCTCAATTCTCAAATGAGACTTAATATTGCCTACTGTCACGGTTTTGTGTCTTGTCCCATGTTAGCAGTTCCCCGTTATGTTGATTAGTCTCCCCCAGGTGTTTCTTATTAGCCATGCCCCCTTGTTATCTTGTTTGCCTGTGTATTTAAACCTGTGTTTCAGTTGTTTATTGGTCGTTATTGCTATTATTGTTTGCTGTTCCAGTTCTGAGTTTCTTTGTTTACCCTGGATTTCCTTTTTCTATTGTTATTATTCAGAAAGTAGAGCCTTTAAGGTGTCTTTAACTATGTACTAACATTTAAATTAACAATTTGATACAACGCACTTATTGTGTACATTGTACTTATAAAAAAAACAGCTTTATGTAATTACAACTGTAATTAAATCTATAATGAATTACACTGTTGACCCTTCACTTACACCTTAACCTATACTAAACCTATCCCTGACCTTACCCTTATACCAACCTAATAACAGCACATTTGTTTTGCAATATAATATGAATGAGTACAGATTTTTAAATGTTTATTGCTGAAATCTGTATCTAAAAAATCTCAATGTGATATACAAGAGCATTCAACCAGACATTCTTGTATAAAATTTGTATATATTTCCATGGTGAAAAAAAATCTAAACATTTTGACCAGTGTGGCTCACCCAATGAAAAAAACACTTTATTTTGTGGCATTGGGCAATTTACTGATACATTAACTAGGTTTTGAAGCATGAATTGAATGTTTTGGGTGAGTAATTAAATTTTTTAGACAGAGTTCTGATGTTCAAGCAAACAGTTGTGACAATTGAACTTACAGTTTAGAGAATGTTAAGACCGTATTGAAAAATGTGGCAAAGCAATTCAAATCAAATCAAATCAAAGTTTATAAAGCACCTTAAAAGTGTGTACCAAAGTGCTGTACAATTTCAAAAGAATTAGATAAAAACACAGGAAAATACAGAAAAAGTAAAGTTTTAAAAAAGTTTAAAAATAATAAAATACTATAGATATAAAATCAAAGTCTAGCGGTCAGCAAAGGCCTCATCTAACAAATATGTCTTAAGCTGAGTTTTAAACATGGTTACAGAAGTAGAGGATCTGATGAACATTGGTAACCCATGTTCATAACTTAGGAGCAGCGACCGAGAAAGCACGATCTCCTTTAGTTTGTAAGCGTGACCGAGGAATTTCAAGGAGTAGCTGATTTTGGGATCTCAGAGATCTCTGTGAGCAACTAAAATGTATAAGTTCAGAAACATATTTTGGTGCCAGTCCATGCAAAGCTTTAAAAGTATACAAAAGTACCTTGTACTTTATTCTAAAATGAACTGGTAGCCAGTGTAACGAGGCCAAAATAGGGGATATATGATCCCTCTTTTTTGTGTTTGTTAGCAACCTGGCTGCCGCATTTTGTACTCGCTGAAGACGTGACAGAGAAGACTGACTTACACCCAGATACAGAACATTACAGTGATCAAGCCGCGAAGAAATAAAAGCATGAATTACTTTCTCCGGGTCACTAAATGATAGGATAGATTTAAAGCTGCCATCGGCAACTTTTTTTTGATCACATTCAGCGAATTCAACACTATATTCCGACAGAACAACATAAATAAAGTGGTTTTAGAAAAAAACCTGAGCTTCTAACTCCACCTGGAGCGTGTTATTTGTTTTGCAAAAATCCACCGCTCCCGGTTCATTGTCTCCAATCAGCGCAGGGGGGTGTGAGATAGGACTGTCAATCACAAGTCGTGCACGCACACGTCAATCACATGCACACGCCTGAAGTTCGCGCAGTAGCGAAGAGTGATGGCGCACTGACGAGCACGAACTCTGTGGGAGGGTATTCGTTGATAGTAGGGAGGGGCATGAGAGTTGTAAACATTCAAAATTTTGCCTAAGTCCACTCAATCGGCCAGAGTTGCCGACGGCAGCTTTAAGTTTAGCGATATTTCGCAATTGAAAGAAACTATTCTTCACCACCGAATTGATCTGTCTATCAAATTTTAATTCTGTGTCAAAGATAAAACCAAGGGCCCGTATTCCTAAAGAATCTTAATGCAAAAAGTAGCTCCTAGTGACAAAATTCTAAGAAAATTCTTAGAAATGTGGGCGTTTACTCCTAAAATTAAAGAAAAAATCCTAGTAAAGAAAAAAGTAATTCAGAGAGTATCTTAACCCTTAAAAGAGATCTTAAGGTCAAAATTGTTAGGAGCACGGATGAGGACTTTTAAGAGGCTTAAGAGTTTCTTTAGCAGAGGAGAAAATGGCAGAAAGACAAAGAGGGAGAAGAAATGTGTTGCAGAAATGGATAACAGTGAGTTTGATATATTAAAACCAACATTCAAACCACCACTTAAATAGACACGCCAGCAATCAGTGTATTTGGGAAGAGTGGAACAATTTTTATCATTCTAAGCCAATCAAATACCTTATAGGAAATTAACAGCATGGTAAATAAAAAAAAATAAAAAAAGGATTTATATACACATATATATATATTGTCTGTGTGTGTGTGTGTGTGTGTGTGTGTGTGTGTGTGTGTGTGTGTGTGTGTGTGTGTGTGTGTGTGTGTGTGTGTGTGTGTGTGAAAGCGGTCAAATAGGAAAAATTACGCATGTAATTTCAAAGTGAAGGCTTGGCCCTACAGGTGAAACTCGAAAAAAATTGAATATCGTGCAAAAGTTATTATGTTGATGATTAACTGTTTATGAAACCCCCAAAATTCAACCTCTCAGAAAATTATAATATTACATGAAAAAAAAAAAGAAGAGAATTTTAAACACAGAAATGTCAGCCCTCTGAAAAGTATAATCATGCATATGTTTATAGTTATATATACTACATATATTAGTTTCATCTTTTAATTTGAATTACTGAAATAAGTTTTGCACGATATTCAAATTTTTCGAGTTTCACCTGTATACTTAAATCACTCTTTTTTTCCTTCTTGGACAACCAACCAATCACAGTCTTCAAAAGATTGTGTCATACATAGCAACGGGGTCGGCCCCGCCTCCTCACTTAGATGAAAGTTTTTGTCTTTTCCTTACTCAGAGTTGCTCTCAGATCGGTCCCGAATCACTCTTAAGCTAAGACTCCTACGTAAAAGTTTTTAAGCTAAATTAAGAGTTTTCTAAAAGGATTCTTAGATTCTTTAGGAATACGGGCCCAGATTCTTAACATGTGTCTTCAAATTGGATGACAGAGGACCTAGTTTTAAAGCTATATTATTTGCACAGCTATTAGGGCCAAATCTAATTATTTCTGTTTTGTCCTTATTTAACTGGAGAAAGTTATTATTCATCCAGGATTTTACATCTTTTAGACACTCAAAAAGTGAATTTACGGATTTATCATCTGTTTTATGGGCAGATACATCTGGGTGTCATCAGCATAAAAATGATATGAAATGCTATATTTCTTAAAAATGGAACCAAGAGGAAGCATATACATTGAAAATCGTACTGGTCCTAGAATGGAACCTTGAGGGACCCCGCATGTGATCGAAGCTATTGATGATAAAAAGTTTCCAATTTTAACAGAGAAGGTTCTATTTTGAAGATAAGAGACAAACCAGCTTAGAGCAGTTCCTTGGATTCCCACATACTGTCTTAAATGTTCAACCAAGATTAAATGATCAACTGTATCAAATGCTGAGCTAAGATCTAGCAAAATCAAAGCAACATTGCAACTAGTCTTTACTAAAAGGTCATTGACTACCCTAAGTAGAGTTGATTCTGTGCTATGACCTGATCTAAAACCAGATTGAAATTTATCAAAAACATTATTTTTTGTTAAAAATGATGTAAGCTGATTAAAAAAATTTTTTCTAATATTTTGGATAAGAATGGTAGCTTAAATATTGGCCGATAATTATTTGGATCTGTGGGATCTAGGCCAGGCTTTTTAAGAAGAGGCTGGACAACCGCATGCTTAAGACTTGAAGGGGACACACCCACTGGTCAGACTGCAATTTATAATAGAGAGAATACTTGGTCCAATCGTATCTATGAGCTTGACGAACAGCTTGGGGGGAAGCACATCATTAGATGAGGAAGTAGGGTTTAAATGTGCAACAACATCCCAAATAAATGAGAGAGAAATTGGCTCAAATTGAGAAAAACAATTGCAATGGAGCAATAGTTGTGGTATTCAGCTCAGTGACAAGTAACTTCTTGTCGTTTTTAAGCTACAGAAAATATTTAAAGTGCCTCTATTATGCTATTTTAAAGGTTTTGGAGGTCTCCTTTAACAGGTTTACATGCATCAAAGGTAAAAAAACAGTTTCATTTTCTCATAATACTGTACATTGCACATCACCTAATTTTTCAAAGACTCTAAACAACTTGTCCGAAGCGCTCCAAAGATTCAGTCTCTTTAAATCCCTCCTTTTCCGCAAGCCTGCTCTGCTCTGATTGGTCAGATGGCCCAGTCTGTTACGATTGGTCTACTGCTTACATTGTTTGTGGAAAACTAAACGCCCATCACCAAAACTGAATTTCAGCTCCGGGGATTTCCTAAAGCTCAGCGATTGTACACACTGTAAAGTAATGATGGCGTCGAATTTGCCATGTCAATTAGAGCGCGAGTCCGATGATGAAACACTGGGAGAACTAGTTATTCAACGTTGTTCACGTGCAGCCAACGAAGACCGTATGTAGCCATTATGCAAATTTGTTAAATTGTTAAGTGTGAATGTTACGGAAGTGAGACTGGAATAACTGACGACTCATTTTGGCAGTTCAGAATCAGAGAATAACTTTATTTGTCATGCACTTTGATCTTTGAAACTTACATTCACAAACAGTTATATTACAATATCTGATTATCTGAAAAGCATAATAGGGGCACTTAAAAAAGTACATTAACAATCAAATTTTCATGTTAATAACTAATTAGTTGAGTAATAAATTGACAGATGTTGGGTAGAACATTTATTTTAGTGTCATAAGCTGTTAAATTTAGCCTTTGCTCAACACATGGGATAAAATCTACCCAACCAAATTGAGTGCATATTATTATCTCAATTTTATTAAATAGATACGTTGTTTTTACAGTGTATTTGCCTGAAGAGATAACCATAGCAACAGTACACCACTCGATCATTATCAGAAGGAACACAGATAAAACAGTATAATTTTCACTTTATTACTTCAAATTTTCATGAAATATATGCTTAAATTGTCAGGGTTTCGTTTAAAAATTGAAATGACGGGCTAGTTATGCTAAAAAGACCATTTAGGATGACCTTCAACAGATAGAATGCTGAAAAATTCTTATTAAATTCCATTTATATTGCATTTAAAAATGTCAGTCCTCCTGAAAGTCATTGTATAAACTGCACACTGCCTGATCAGACCCTTAAAAAATGACTTTTGTTGGTGTAACCTAATGCATCCACCCAGGCTGATTCAGTCATAAAAAATAGGCCTACTATTTCTGGCTCGAATAAAACCTTTCAATTATGACGGAAAGGAAGCACATTTTTAGGTTACTTGACAACGAAATGCTGTTTAGGCCTACTCAGCACATAATGAGCAACTGCACTACAATAAACTGCCATTTAAAATTAATACTCTCTTGGATTTGCTACAGTAGAAAATTAAAGTAATTTAAAACCATTGGAAAAAGTAATAAGAAGTGTAATGTTGGCCGCAGGGAGAGCTGACAGGTGCTGTCCACTGACTGTGGTGCTGGAATAAAGAGAATCTCCTCAGGATGAGAGAAATCCTGAAACGATTCATTGTACTTAGGGGAAAGGAGACCTATACCTTTTTTTGGCTGGAGGTCTGGAATGTAGATGCAAGTCAGCAAGTCTTGACTTCAATAGACTATACTGTGCCATCAGGCAAGAATAATTGCTCATTACGTTCCCTTAAAATTGGTTCAATCGATCATAATGAGCTTTTGTGGAGGTGATTTTTTTAGCATGCAGACTCAAGACTCTCATTCAACAATACTTGGAATACCCCCCCAAAAAACTAACTTTGCATTGGCTTAGTTAAACAAGGTTTTATTGTATTGTAATAAGGTTTACATTTACCAGATAGCACTTGTTTGTATTTGCACAGGAATAATTTCTTTTTCTTGCAGATTACGTTCTAAATTACAAGCTTACCATCTGTTGATCACAACAGTTTATTTGTGAACTTCACAAGTCACTGTGGATAAGAGCATCTGCTAAACACTTTAAATGTAAATGCAACACTATTTATTTCTCTCTTGCTCACTCTCTTTCCAATGAAACAAAATTTTGAGCAAGTACGACACAACTGTGTTATCATTGTGCACAGGAGTCACTGAAGTTGCTGTGTAGTTTAGCAGCACTCTGAACTGCTGATGTGCCATTATCTCCAGGGTGAAAATTCTTTTGTGTAAATTTCAAAAAGGAAAAAAACCAAATACCAATTTCTCATTATGAATAGATGCGCATGCAATCATTACGAAGCAAAGACTTGTGTGTCATTTAAAAGAAAAAGGCTCTTTGAATTGTATTCAGGAGTTACTGAATATCTAATCTTTCGAAGTTTTGCCCCCAGCTGGGGTTTTCGTCTCTTATTCTTTCATTCTCATCCAACCCCTTCACTCTAGCTGCTCTCTTTTTCCTGTCACTTTTTCATATATCCTGATGGAATTATGAAATATTAAACATACTTTTTTGGTCCATATTCCTGTCTTCCTTCCGTTGCTTTGTGTGTTTCTCACTGCGAGGCAAAAAGGAGACTGGCATGTCATGACACAAACGCAATGAAACATGCACATACACACACACACATAAATAAAGTGTGAATTCTAGGGGTCACAAACAGTATATTTAGATTCAAACATACTGAAGCAATGACTGGAACTTTCTCAGCCAGTGGAGACTGAGAGAAATGAAATATTCAGCAATCTAAATGTAAATGTAAGAGAAATTTATTGTTGGGTTTTCTGCACAATTACAGAATGCAAAATTTATTGGCTGTTCCTGCTGATATGAGACAGAAAGAGAGCTAACTTGAGTAAGGGCAAGAGACGAGCCACAACGAAAGCATGACATGAATCTGTTGATATAATATATTTTTTATATAATTTGAATACATGCCAAATCCATAATGTACAGAAGAGGCCAGCGTCCACACATTCCATTACTTTAGAACACATTCTATTTCTCTAAATCAGTGGTTCTCAACTGGTGGGTCATTCAGGGACCGTCTTCCACCTTCATTACCCTGTTGTGTCGGTCACCGCTTGTGGTTCAATGGGTCCTAAAGAAAACCCAGTTGAGATCCACTGCACTAAATTACATTACAGCCAAGCTCTCAGAACTTCATTTCACATTCACATAAAAGTTGGAACTTAAAGGAATAGTTCAGCCAAATATGAAAATGTTGTAATTTACTCATCCATATGCCATTTCAAGCTAATATTTTCTTCTGTGGAAACACAAAAGGTCATGTCAGGAAGAAGCAAAAGTCATATGCACTGCATTTGCAGTTCTGTTGCAGTAGCTTGGAAGTATAATATCACCATCCAATTTGGTTGTATGGAAAAGAACATCATCATTTTGTGTTTCACAGAAGAAAGACATGAGCACACGACGACATGTTTTGTTTCACAGATGTTATATTACTAAATATTGACTGTAAACTATGTAACAAAAAAAGTTTATTGTAAAAAAAAAAAAAAAAAAAGTTAATAATTCCATGAACTGCATATATAGGTTGAACAATATGCAAACTACACTCACCGGCCACTTTATTAGGTACACCTGTCCAACTGCTCGTTAACACTTAATTTCTAAGCAGCCAATCACATGGCGGCAACTCAGTGCATTTAGGCATGTAGACATGGTCAAGACAATCTCCTGCAGTTCAAACCGAGCATCAGTATGGGGAAGAAAGGTGATTTGAGTGACTTTGAACGTGGCATGATTGTTGGTGCCAGAAGGGCTGGTCTGAGTATTTCAGAAACTGCTAATCTACTGGGATTTTCACGCACAACCATCTCTAGGGTTTACAGAGAATGGTCCGAAAAAGAAAAAACATCCAGTGAGCGGCAGTTCTGTGGGCGGAAATGCCTTGTTGATGCCAGAGGTCAGAGGAGAATGGCCAGACTGGTTCGAGCTGATAGAAGGGCAACAGTGACTCAAATAACCACCCGTTACAACCAAGGTGGGCAGAAGAGCATCTCTGAACGCACAGTACGTCGAACTTTGAGGCAGATGGGCTACAGCAGCAGAAGACCACACCGGGTGCCACTCCTTTCAGCTAAGAACAGGAAACTGAGGCTACAATTTGCACAAGCTCATCGAAATTGGACAATAGAAGATTGGAAAAACGTTGCCTGGTCTGATGAGTCTCGATTTCTGCTGCGACATTCGGATGGTAGGGTCAGAATTTGGCGTCTACAACATGAAAGCATGGATCCATCCTGCCTTGTATCAACGGTTCAGGCTGGTGGTGGTGGTGTCATGGTGTGGGGAATATTTTCTTGGCACTCTTTGGGCCCCTTGGTACCAATTGAGCATCGTTGCAACGCCACAGCCTACCTGAGTATTGTTGCTGACCATGTCCATCCCTTTATGACCACAATGTACCCAACTTCTGATGGCTACTTTCAGCAGGATAATGCGCCATGTCATAAAGCTGGAATCATCTCAGACTGGTTTCTTGAACATGACAATGAGTTCGCTGTACTCAAATGGCCTCCACAGTCACCAGATCTCAATCCAATAGAGCATCTTTGGGATGTGGTGGAACGGGAGATTTGCATCATGGATGTGCAGCCAACAAATCTGCTAAAACCCGTATCACTACTGCACAAAATATTAAGTTGATTTTTTGCTTCTCCTTAAACGAGTCTCATTATATTGAATTCAGCAATGCAAACACCAGAGACATACTGAACTACCATCCATCAGAAGCTAATAACAGAACACCTACAGACCTCCCAAAATCAGACCACATGCACACAACCATTAAATAAAGACACACACAAAAATAGGAGAGAAAAGTGAAGCTGCAGAAGAAAAGCTAGGATTCCAGTGGTTGAATTTCATTCCGGCTGGCTTTATGTGCCCTGACTCCGACTGGGAATTTCATTACAGAAAACCACTCCTGTGTAAGAGACAACCCCAGGTTATACATCCAATAAGGTGAGTGTGTGGATGTGAGAATTTGTGCATGTGTGTGTTTATTGCAGTTCCAGTGACACTCAGTAAAAATACATAAAGTGAAGGTCAGAAGACAGCGGACCCCTCACACGCCTGTACAAAGGCAGTTTTCTAGTGTATAGTGTGAAGCGGCACACACGTTGTCTTTCAATTTGGCCATTCTGAAATTGCAAAGAGTACAAGAAAACATATTTTGAATATTTCCTACACTTACTGATGTTTAAAGGAATAGTTTGAAATGAAAATCTGTCATTTGCTCACACGGAACTAAATTCAAAACCTGTAAGGCTTACTTTCTTGAGAGAACCACAAAATAAGATACATTTATAACAGTACCATATCAGTTGTTGACATATTAGAGATTATTTCATTAGTATTGTTTATACATGCTAATTTCTTCAATTTGTACATTTAGTTTACATTTGTATCATCTAACACACCCTTAAAGATCTTTAAAAACAGCAATAACTTAACACTGTTAAATGTAATATTTTAGCAAATGTCAACATGAATATCCATTTTTTATACTGCACATTGTGTAGTGTTGTGATGCCTAAATGCACTCACTTGTAGCATTTCTATGATCTGATTTAGTATTTGGTGTTTTATTTTTTATTTATTTAAACAAAAACAAAAAAAAGTATATATTGTCCAATTGATTGTAATGCATCAATCACATCAACCAAACATTTCAGTTAATAATCAGGCCTACATAAATTTCTGTCAGTTTATCATATGGCTTCAGAACACATTGAATATAAATTAGCTGTTGTATGAATTACATTTATAATGCTATAAAGTCTGACAGCCCTGGATCCCCATCTACATTCATAGTATGATAAAGAGCAAAGTGAAAACTCTTTTCTTTTGTGTTACAAAAAAAAAGTCATACAGAGAATGGATTTATTTATGGATGACCTATCCCTTTAAGATGGAAGGAAAAGTGACCCTCTTCTTTCTCCCCTTTCCTCTTTTACACCGTGGCAAACACAATCACTTGCACAAACATCAGCATAATCCGTGGCAATGTTCTGACCTTCAGTTAACAGGTCGAAGAAGGACCAAATTGACAGGTTATACAAACACACATCGTTTTACACACCACAAATACATGTGTGCACACACATACACATAAAAATTGAATCATGGCACAAAAACAGTCATAATGTGCTAATTTAGAGATGTGCCATTTTTATTTCTTCTATAAAAAGACAAATATGCAGTCCCATTTTCACACACACACACACACACCAGAAGAAGAACAGCAGAGGGTCGTCTAATCAAGTCTGGCAGGCGTGCTGTATGCATGAGGGCTGAGTAAGCAGAATATAGTCCTCCTTCCCCATCTTAGTACCTCTGAAATAAAGTATTGCCCACACATATTAAATCAATGGCTATGTTTGCATTATCCCCCTGCGCTCTTCTGACCTATTGCTCTGAAACAGCCCATATTATCTAGCCAGAGGAAGTTTCTCATCCCATGTCAATTCCCCACAGAGCGGAACCCTGCATATGAACAATTTTGGACTTTATCCAGAGGAGCATATTGCCTCATCCTGAAAATATATTATTTATCTGCTGAGAGGAATAATACCAGGTTAGGTTATGATTCTTCATGATTAATGGAAGTTTTTGACTATTCCCTTAAACCTCTGCATTCAACAGAAACCACTGCCATGAAAGACATAAGTGGATAATTATGACCGTTACCTGTTTTAACTGATAAATGGCTATATTAAATAAACAATAAATAAAAAATAAATTACTATATTAAAATTCCATTTTGTCTACATAAATTAAAAATAAGGATACAGTTTTATAATATAATGTACAGTATAAAAATTAGATATTCACTTTGTTTGTGATCTGCTAAATATTATTACATTTAACAGTGTTCGTGTTGTTAAAAATTAATTTTAAGTGAGGGCTAAATTACAGCTAAAGTAGGCTACTGTACTCCAAATGTGAAAATATAGTGGAAATGAGCATGCACAATTATATATCCAACATAAAATGTATAAACATGTACCATTATATTACCACAATTATACTGTGCATCCATAAATATTTCTGTTTTTTAAAAACATTGTTTAAGGGTTACAATTAAAATAATTTTAGAATGTATGACACGTGCCAGATATCATTTTCTTATGTAACAATGTTATACTTCATTTTATTAAGTATACTTAAGTCAATTTCTAAGTATACTTTATGTAACAATTATAGTTCAATGTACTAGAAGTATACTTGTATGTGTACTAATCTACTTATATTTATTATAGTCTATTTATACGTCTAGTTTACGATTTATATATTATTTTTGCACTTTAAGTATACCATGTTCCTATTTAGGTAAAACAAATTGTTATAGGCCATATTTTTACTCTCCCTCATATTACAGGAAAAACACAACAAAACAGAATAAAATCTTAAAATCTTCATTCTTAATATCAAAACAATAATATTATCAAGTAGAACAGGGCTCTGAAAATGTGCATATTTGCTAAAGCAGATCCCAACTCATTCAAACCCTCTCAGCAAACCAATCACTGACTGGCTAGAAGGCGATTTCTTATTTATTTATTTTTCTCTGCAAAGAGAGGTTTAATTTTGAGGTGTTTTCTAAGAATATTAAAAGCACTAGAATGACAAGGCCAACCACTTGACAGCTTACAATCATGCCGAGAAATCGCCTACATAGATGTGAAAGGTAGGAACAAGTTCAAAGAATCTCATTTTTAATCTTATATTATTAAACAGCCAGGGGTATTGCAGAGTCAGACCGAAGCATAAATTCACCATTCAAAGCACATTTATCTTTCAATTACTGCAGGAGTGAATATGAATTTGCAACAGTACTTAAAATCGCACTTCAGGTGAGACTCAAGCTCACTCTCACTCCTTCAATACAAACTGGGAATGAACATGGCAACTTCCATTCCACTGTTTATTATTAGGTTAATATAAAGTTGTTCTTAGTCTTACGAGACCGAACAGCAACAAAGAGAATGTGATTGTGTGTGTTGCTGTCATGTTGAGGCACTTTCACTTGGCTCATCAGAGTGCGGATTCAATATGAAGCAAATCACTAATGAATTACTGCCAAAGATTATTACAAGGTTTATTAGTATCTAGAGCGTCGCCCTAATGTAGTTTTGCTGGGAACATATAAGAGTTTATGCTGGTTTACAGGAATGAGGCAACGATAGCGCGGAATGTCTGTCTGTGTCAATTAAACAAATTAGGTGTAAAAGCGAGCAAAATGAAAGCAAAAGTAGTCGATCTGAATTAAAGCCCATTTATACCGAAGAGGGACACCATTATCTTTTAATCTTTCCTAATCTCTTCTTGGCCACGTGTTCTCAGAGTTCTCTGAATAAATTGGTGCAGCTATACTATTACACCCACTGCCACCAGAGATAATGAGCTCAAATGATTCCTGGAATTCGTGTCTAATCATGTCTTTCTGAAGGGAGTCTGAAGTGAAGTCTACAGGCATTTATCATGATTTACACATTTTGATATTACGAATAATTATTGCTTTAATTAATATTGCAATGACTAGACCTAGATCCATAAATAGATGTTTAAACAAAAAAAGCTATTGATTCATTTAGGCTCTGAACTTGTTTTCAACTTACAATTATAATGAAGCAGAATCCCTGATGTTTGTACAATAATCATTGCAATCAGAGGTGTAAAGTCCAGGTTTAGAAAGTAAAAGTCCTCAACAGAATTTTGTTCCAATCACCTGGATTTGCTAATTAGCACAGTTTTTCAGCCAGGAGATAGAACTAATTAGTGAAATCAGCTGTCTGAGTTCATGGGTGGAATAAACATATGGCAGGACTTTTACTTTCTGACCCATGGACTTTACACCTCTGATTACAAACATTCTCATTTAAAAAAGGCTGGTTTGAGAGTGTCTCGAGACCTTCAATTATTACTCTAACCTAGTAATTTTCACTCTTAGAAGTTTTTCTACTGGCAGAACCTTTTTAAATACCACATAGAACTTTTTATTCTCTAATTGTTTAGAAAACATGTTTTGGTGCTTTAAAGAACCCAGAAACCAAAATATAAACTAAAAACATATCTAAAGAACCTATAATTAAACATCAAGAATATTTAAATCTCCAAAGAACAATACACTATAGTTTAGGGTAAACATTTTGACAAAAAAGTTGATGTCTGCAGCAAGGCTGCATTTGTTTGATAAAAACATCATATTAAGAAATGTGACTGCAATTCAAATGAACAGCATTTATTTGAAATATAATTATTTTTGTTATAATGTAAAAGTCTTTCAATGTGCAGTCACTTTGTGCCGAACCTGTTTCTCTATAGTCCACTGAGATGGACTAAATAACTTGTGGATCAGGAAAGAGAGTGAGAGTTAAGAAAAATAGAAGACTTTAACAACATGAACACAAAGAATGAAGATAAAAATTCAGCTAAAGACATTAAGAAAAAGAAGGAACAAGCCATTCTAAGCGATTTTGTTCAGTAATCGTATCGGATAAGAGACATTAAATGGAAGGGTTGTTGTGTGCAGAACATTTTTAACAAAGGGGGAAAATGAAACGGCTTAGCTCAACACCAGCAACTTTCACAGAACGCCACAAAACAAAGTGTACTGCGAGTGATTTCAATAACAAAAGACATAGATGATCGGCTAAGACTTAAACTGAGGGAGTATGTGTGTGAGTAAATCAATGTTCGTTTGCGAGGCGGTCTTAACGAGAGACATCCTTCCAGAGCCAGGCAAGAGACAAAGCTGATTTCTCATACACTGATTCACACACACTCAAATCTCTCTGGCACATCTCTAGCTCAGCTTCCTGGCACAAAACTGCAGCGTGCTTGTGTAGATTTCATTGACATTGCGTTATCTCTCTTCTTACTTGACATAATGGATGAAAATTTTAGTTTGTGTGTGCTAAAATGATGTCAAATGAACATGGTGGTTGGTGTGTGCTATGCATGTGTTCGGGAGGTTATAGGAAGGCTGTTAAGATTTATTCATATTGGTAGAAGAGCAATGAGGCCTAATGTGACAGTAGGCGATAGGAAGGGAAAGTAAATGTCAGCCCTTGTTCCTACTAACCTATAATACACCATTCTCCTCCAAAGTGACAGACTCATCTATAATGCACAGCAGATTGAACAGTTTCTCTTTCACACACACACACACACACACACACTCATTGTTCATTCACACTCTATTTTCTATCAAAGGAACTTTTAAGATGAATTTCGGACCACGGCTCAAATCAAACTAACACTATGATGATTTCTTTTGAACTTGTTTGAATTTCTCCTGTGCAATGTTTTTGTAGGTTAATATTCTGGTGGCCACTCTTTTCCATAATAAAAGTGAATGATGACTGGAATCTCCAAAATGGCAAAAAGTTATATAAAAGTCCAGGTAACGTTCCCTGTGCATAACATTTAACTTTAAGCCGTTAGTCACTGACATCCTCCCCTCACCTGGTGAGCTGTTAACAGTTGAAAACATTATTGGTTCATTTATTATTTGGCCTATTGGTTCTGGGCTAACCAAGAAAAACAGAACCGAACATCAGGAACTTTTTAAATCTCCAGAGAATTAAATGATTCAGCGGCTGGTTCATTGAACTCAAGATATAGATCAGTCAGATTTGTGATATAATCATGGACACCGTTTTTTTCTGAACTGATCATCCGAGACCTAACATCCCCAGCCTTTATTCACTTTCTTTAGTTAATACACACAAGAATGGCCAGGAAGTTTTTTAAAAATATATTTTTTTTATGTTACACATAAGAAAAAGTCATAAAAGGTTTGGAACGTCAAGAAACAAAATGTTAATTTTAGGGTGAACGGTCTCTTTAAATGTCTTCCTTTACCTGTATTCACACTACAGTATCATGTGCTAAAAATCTAAATATATCCATTTCATGGTGATTTGTAACAGCATAATCCAGATTTATCCTCTTCCAAACTGAGGTGTATTTGCTCCATCATTCTTTCTGTGTTGGGTGCAACGTATTACCATATCAATACTGGAGGTGGAAAAAACATGAGAATTTTTGCACCAAGAAATGAGTATATTTTCTACCATGAAGCGCTCACCTAACAAAGAGGGCCAAGTAGGCAAATCCCCTCAAGGCTGCTATCATGATTATGAGAATTCTGGGACTCAAGAGAGATTGAAGTGGAAGCATTTCAGCTGTCCATTAGGAATTTCCCATCTGGACACAAACCCAGCACAGCTGCAAAGTATAAGCCTGCAGAGTAGCAAGCAGGGGGTAGACGAGGTGAATTTAGCGGGGATGCTGTGATTAATTATTTTGAATGACAAGAAAGAGAGGTAACATGAACAAGGATACAATGTGTCTTGCTAACAAATACCACTATTAATCACTGCTATTCAGTTATTTATATGAAGTTATTTGAAGGAACTGTCAAGCATGGTCAGTAAGTGACTAACTACATACATTTTAATTCAGAAAAAAACAAATACTAAAATAGTATTTCATGCTAGAGTCCCTCCCGAATGGACAGAACATCAAGTCAGTTTACCTATTTCACAATTAACAATTATGACCTTGTGAAACCATTAAATAATACCGCAAATACTGAACTAAACTGACTTTCCATTCTAGTTATGAGAAACAGATACTTCTGGATTTGAAAAAACTTTGATTTAACTATTAAATGGGCTCATTAACCAGCACAAACGTAAAAGACATATCAACCCCATTGTGGTGCTTGAATAAGGCCGATATATTGTCAGGCTTTCATTATTTAATCATGCCAACAAACAGGCCTAACATGTCAAGTAAAAACAAATGGATTTAGTTATGTTAAAGATAGTAAAAGCTAGTGTGCACAGAACATGCTTAAAGGGTTAGTTCCCTCAAAAATTAATTAGGCTACTCACCCTCATGTCGTTCCAACCCCGTAAGACCTTCGTTCATCGTCGGAAAGCAATATGAAGATATTTTGGATGAAATCCGAGAGCTTTCAGTCCCTTCATTTAGAGCAACGCAATTTACACATTCAAGGTCCAGAACGATAGGAAAGACATCATTCGAGTAATTAATGTGACTCTAGTGGTTTAACCTCAATTTTATGAAGCGACACAAGTGCTTTGTTTGCACCATTCTTTTTTACCAATTTATTTATGAAAATATTGACCTGCAATCCAGTAGGGGGAGCACCACGACGCAAGCATGCTTGTTGTGCTGACTCAAGACCGGAAATTGGTAACACTTTTTTTTATTTATTTTTTTATTATTATTATTGATGACAAAAAAATCCATTTACAAAAACATGGCATTAAGTTGTCACATACTACAGAAAGGATCAAGTGCATATCAAAAAGAAGGATAAAAGAAATTAAATAAAAGGAAAAAGGCTAGTTTTTTTTTCTTCAAATCATATTCTGCTATCATATACTAAAAAGTCTCATTGCATTCTTTGTTTTCATAACATTAAGGGCTTTTGTAAACGAAAGAAACTCATTATGAAATACACAAAACTTAGGATTCACAAAAACTTTGACTT
Source organism: Semotilus atromaculatus (assembly GCA_031834385.1). Lineage (NCBI taxonomy): Eukaryota > Metazoa > Chordata > Actinopteri > Cypriniformes > Leuciscidae > Semotilus > Semotilus atromaculatus. The sequence goes on along the minus strand of JAULUF010000019.1, from coordinate 2,821,362 downwards.
GTGGATATAAAATTTCCCAAGAATGACAATGTTATTAAACAGAAAGTCATCTTTGTTGTTGTCCATGACACAACCATAGATAATGTCCTTCAGAGAAAAGTTCTTGAGATGGAAAACCTTTGGGTGAAGCCAGTCATGTATATCAAGCCATAACGCTTCAGAATACATACAATGGAAAAATAAATGATCAGTGGTTTCATTGTTATCACAAGATACACAATTATTAGTTTCTATTCCAAAACGCTGTCGTACCAAGTCGCTGGATGGATACACACCATTAAGAATTTTAAAATGGATTTCTTTAGCTTTGGGGAATATAGGGAATTTTAAATATTTGGTTTGTAACAAATGAATAGTACATTTTGAGAAAAATTGGGAAATTGAGTTTCTAAAGGATATTGTAGGATATGAGATGCTGTCAATCAAATTCCTAATTGTTTTGTTAGGGATTTTTACCTCATTAAAGATAACACCTCCAACTAAAAGTAGAGGGAGACAAGGGGTGATGGGAGTGGAGTTCATTAAAGCTACACTGTGTAACTTTTTTAGTTTATTCTTAGCTAAAAACACTTAGTTCTTTCAAAAATATATGTGCTCATTAATGTATATTTACTTCGTTCAAGTAATAAAGTATTCTCGTGAGTGTATAATATGCCATTGAAAATACATACGGGTGAGGGGTTCTAATGTCGGCCGCCATGTTGCCCCTCCATCTTGAAAGTACATTAGCCAAAGAGGGACATCAAGCTTCGCCTTTCGCGTTTTAACACTCAATGGCACCGTGTCAAGGAGGTCGAACTGGAAGCCATGTTAAGCTTGAACTACATTGGCCACCGTAGGAGTTAAAACGAAATCGGAATTGAGAGGAACAGAAACTAATATTCACTGGATGGTCATATACCTTTTCACCGCTAGATGGGGGTAAAAATCACACAGTGTAGCTTTAACATTCCCCTAATTAAACACATAAAGGAGTTGGGGATAGCATTAGTTATGGAGTTAAAATGATAATGATTGGCGTTGAGGTCGTGTCTTAGACAGAAGTTCTCATATGACAGGAGACAACCGTTACGGTCTACTAAATGGATCACAGACCAAATACCTTTATCCATCCAGACCTTGTTGTGCAGCGATTTGTTTTTGACCGTAATATATCTATTATTCCAAACAGGGGAGTTATGTGGGGAGAAGTTGTGATTATATAAGAGTTTCCAATATAACAGAACCTGCTGGTGAAAAAGGGAAAGTTTAATTGGAAGTCTTTGAATAGTGAAATCACATTTAAGTAAGAATTGTATTCCTCCTAATTTTTTGAAAATTTCTCTGGGGATATGATACCAAAAGTTATTGTTGTTCAGGAATGATTTCAACCAATTGATTTTTAAGGTTCCATTCATTACGTCAAAATCAATAGCTTGCAGGCCACCATCCTTAAATGTTTTGGCCATTTCCGTTTTCTTAACATAGTGGACAAATTGGTAACACTTTACAATCTGGTTCTGTTTATTAACATTAGTTGACATTAGCTATCAATGAAAAATACATCATGTTAATTAAAACATTTACAGATACATTATTAAAATCAAAAGTTGTATCTCTAGACTTGAGCAAACCTTAACTAACAATGAACAGTTGTATTTTTATAAACTTAATGAACATTAATAACGTAACAATAATATTATATGACCCTTGTTAGTTATTAATGCATTAACTAACGATAACTAATACAATAACTTCACCTTATTGTAAAGTGTTACGCAGAAATGATTTCTATATTTTCCACACAAATTATGTCAAAGCAATAACAAACCACACATATTCTTCAGAAGTCTAAAAGTTAACAGCTGGCCATTCATAATCTTTTACTGAAAAGCACAACAGGAAGTGGTTGATCCACCATGAAAGCAGCCTTATGTGTGTATGGACCGTGAGAAGTTCACGTCTGCCTGACATTAATGTTAACATTTGTGCATGACATGATAATCTAATTATGTGTGATGTATTCGATAAGCATAACAAGACATCCTTGAAGATGGGCACGGTAGAATTGACCAATCAAAGCACAGACGAGAACAGTCTGTGAATGTCAAGCAGAACAGATTGCATAAAGGCTCACCTAAAAACACTGAGCTGCTGTTCAAAATGTTGTGTGTGGGTTTTTTTCCCCACACAAGAACAGAAAAACCTGAAATTTGACCAGTGAAGTCATAGTTCTGTTCTGAATGTCTTTTATACAAGAAAACATACCTCAGCAAAAGAAATAAAGAATACTGAACATTTCTGACATTCGTTTCAAATATAAAGCCTGTCTGTGAAACTATTTTGCAGGGAAAATCTTAGTTCCCTTTCGAGAGGTCTCTATTGGGTAAGTAGCTTACACTATGGGAAAACTCCTTCTCTCGAGAATATTGAAGCCTTTTGTGTAAAACGGATTTGCAGCTGCACAGCGTACACCAGTGAACGAGGGAGCTCGTTCATTGGCTGTGCTGCGGCAACTGCACGAACCTATGACGGGGCGACTCTGGCGCGCTGACCAATGAGCGTGCTTCGCGCCCTAGCGCGTCAGAGCTGACTAAGTCGTGGAAGGCTCCCCACTCTGCTCGCCTCAAGCATTCCTTTTCTGCAACGCTCTCCTCAGTGGACGGCGTGAGAGAAAAAGGATATGAAGAGACTCCACCCCTTGAGGAGGCTGTGGCTAACCACCTGTGTCCCCCTTCTACTGTGGGTTGGAAGTCCAAAGTTTCGCACCCGTCAAAGCCCTGCCGAACTACGTCAGCTCTCGCCGGTCGCGCGTACGCCACCGCCGGTCAAGCTGCATCAGCACTCCATTCAATGGCGATACTTCAGGTGTTCCAAGCTAAACTCCTCCGCTCCATGGACGAGTCTGGACCTGAGCCAGAAGTATTCATAGATCTGCGCAGCGCCACTGACATAGCCCTGCGAGCTACGAAGGCCTCCGCCCAATCCATCGGCTGCGCTATGGCTAACCTGACGGTCCTTGAGCGCCATCTGTGGCTGATGCTCACAGAGATGAAAGACGCGGATAAGGCGCCGTTCCTCGACGCACCTCTCTCTACCAGCGGCCTGTTCGGACCCGCAGTCAAGGGATTCGCTGAACGCTTCACCGAAGCACAGAAAGCGTCTCAAGCCATGCGTCTCTTCTTACCCAAACACTCCAGCTCTTCTCAGAGCCGTCAGAGGAGACCGCCGCAGCGCGCCAAAACCCCAGCTGCCACTCAAACCAGGTCAGAGACCGACAGCTGGCAGGAGGCAGCCGCATGAGAGAAGGGGACCCCGGCCCAAGATCGCGCTGGACCCTGAGCCTCGCAAGACTTCCTAGCAATAGGAAGAGAGAGAAAAGAGAGTCTATGTCCCGCCGAGGCCAGACAGCTCTCCCTAAAACTCTCCACCCATTCCCCAGTCCCCACACAGGCAGCTGGAAATGTTCATATAGCAGTCAATGGGCCAGTCACAGTACACGCTCACCTGCAAACAAACGCCGTTTTAACGGCGACACACATAAAGCACAAAAAGAGTCATTTTCTGCCTGTGTCATTTGTAGATCACGTGCCCACATTAAAGCGCGCACGCCTACATGTCAATTCTGTCCAAACAGTGTCAAACATTTCCCCAGCCCAGGCTGGATGCAATATAAAGGTAGCGCGCGTGCCTGCTGCAATGTATGCACCACTACACATAAGCACTGTTCACTCAGACATAAAAATCTCCCCCCCAGCTCAGACTGGAAGCTTTATAAAGGTGGCGCGCGTGCCTGCTATAGTCATTGCACCCCCACACATAAGCACTGTCCACACAGAAAGTTTTCCAGCCCCTGCTGCGAATATCACAGTTGTAGAGCGCGTGCCTGCTACGTCACATGCACTCACACACACAGAGCTCAGCTCAGCTGCTCAGCCCGCGCCCGCGCCTCTGAGAGCTGCAGGCTCAGCGACACTGTCACAGAGCGATTGGGCGACCGGGTCCCTACGTCACAACGGCCCGCCCCCAAACCGCATTCAGCCCATAACTGTGCATGCGAAAGCTTGGGAAATGATCCCCGATATGCCAAAATGGGTATTGAACATAATAAAACACGGCTACTCACTACAATTCGCTCGCAGACCGCCCCGCGTTACAGCCGTGGTCGAGACAGGAGTGAGAAAAGATGTTTCACATGTTCTACACACCGAAGTGCTCAAACTAATAGAGAAAGGCGCTGTCGGAAAAGTCCCCCCCCCCCCCCCCCCCCCCCCCCCCCAAGGGGGGTAATCAAGGCGGGTTTTTACAGCCGCTAGTTTCTCGTCCCGAAAAAGGATGGCGGTCTCCGCCCCATCCTGGATCTCAGACACCTGAACAAAGCTTTAATGATTCGCTCGTTCAGAATGTTAACGACCAAACACATCCTCTCGCAAGTGCGGCCCGGGGATTGGTTTCTCTCAGTGGATCTGAAAGATGCTTACTTTCACATTCCCATAGCGCCTCATCACAGGCCATTTCTGAGATTCGCTTTCGAGGGACAGTCATACCAGTAACAGTACTACCATTCGGTCTGTCATTATAGCTCCCTGTACATTCACGAAATGTATGGACGCAGCACTTTCGCCCCTGAGACAACGGGGAGTGCGAATACTGAATTATCTCGACGATTGGCTCGTACTAGCACAATCGAATCAGAGGATCAGTTAATAATGCACAGATCTTGGATTATCAGCCATCTGGAATGCCTGGGTCTAAGAATCAATGTGGCAAATCCAACGCTGGCTCAGGAGCCGTGTTCCAGCTCACGCGTGGCGCTCAGGCCACTTTTTGATCAGAGCGAACCACGGCTGTATAAAAGCCCTGACGCCCTGGAAAGCTTCCGACTGGTACCAGTCCGGTGTGAGTTTGGGCGTGAACACAAGGAGAAAAATGATTATGACAGATGCATCCAAGATAGGATGGGGAGCCCTCTACGAGGGCAGGCCTGTCTCCGGCTTGTGGTCACACCCGGAAAAGCGCCTAGACATAAACTGTCTAGGGATGAAAGCGGTCGCTTTGGCACTCAAAGCCCTGCTCCCATACCTCAAAGACGAACGTGTCCTGGTCCGAACGGACAATATAACAGTGGTGTCTTACATAAATCGCCAGGGTGGACTCAGATCGAGCTCCTTGCACGCAATGGCCAGGAATCTCATCTTATGGTCCCAATGCAACCTGCGCTCGCTGAGAGCAGCGCATGTGCCGGGCGCCCTGAATCAGGGGGCGGACATGTTATCCAGGGACAACCTTCTCCCAGGGGAATGGTCCCTCCACCCTCTGACGGTTCAGTGGATATGGGATACCTTCGGCAAAGCAGAAGTCGACCTCTTTGCCTCCAAGGAAAACACTCACTGCCCTCTCTTTTTCTCGAAGAGCACGGACGCACTCGCCTAAGACTGGCCAAAGCGTCCTCTGTATGCTTCCCCCCAGTGGCGATGTTACCACAGGTCAGGCAGGCTGAGCGTCACCGTCCACATTTATCAAGTTTTATAACCTACAAGTCCCCTCACTGCATTCCAATGTGTTGTCAGCGTGAATTCAAACGTGGCAATAGTCTGGCTATGTACCCAGACGTCATTACTTCCCCATGACCCGTCTGTGACCGGTTCAGGGATTTTCTCATGTTAACATGTGCTTCATGTAATATCATATTAGAGGGTCCTTTGGGGCCTCTCTCTTTTTCCCATATAAGAGCCCGTCTATGGGCGGCTATTGGGTGAATGCTTTGCTCTTACGGCTCAGGCACCTGCCTTGGCATGATAGGGCGAAGTCAGCACGCACAGCGTTTTACATGGTGTTCCCATAGCGTAAGCTACTTAGGAGAGACCTCTCGAAAGGGAACGACTCGGTTACTAACGTAACCTCGGTTCCCTGAGAGTGCTTGTGCTTGGTCAGTTTGCTTCAGTCGATTGAACCTAAAGAACTCCTATGACGGTGCAGCCAATATATAGTTATTGGCCACACCCATCTTGGCGGGCTCTGACGCGCTAGGGCGCGAAGCACGCTCATTGGTCAGCGCGCCAGAGTCGCCCCGTCATAGGGTCGTGCAGTTGCCGCAGCACAGCCAATGAACGAGCTCCCTCGTTCAGTGGTGTATGCTGTGCAGCTGCAAATGCGTTTTACACAAAAGGCTTCAATATTCTCGAGAAAAGGAGTTTTCCCATAGCGTAAGCTACTTACGCAATACTCGTTCCCTCCTCTCAGGGAACCGAGGTTACGTTAGTAACCGGGTCGATATTATTGCTACACACTCTGCAAGGTCTTGTCTTTGAAGGAAGCCATATTTACCCCTGCTCTTTATCATTTCAAACAGCCATCCTCAAAGTCCCCGTGAACCAGAAGTT